>OY540813.1:5704703-6954703 GCA_961205875.1 Sialis fuliginosa | reverse complement strand
AAACCTAAGCATGACCCCCCCCCCCAAGTAAAAAAACTCTACACAACTACAAATTCCGGCAGTGAAAGTTCATACATATGAAATTCAGAACACAAAACAATATCCAGATGTTTTTATATTACTACCGTCGTATATTTTCATAGAAAAATGTATTATACAATAAGTCACAAAAACATATAATATAATACAATACAAAATTGAAATGTGCATTTTTTAGGTAAATGACAAATAAACTTAATGAATGTCTGATATAAATTTATCTTGGATAATGATGTAACGTATAATGAAACAGAACTCAAACAATAAATCATTGTAATTTGCAAAAGTCATACCTTTGAATAAAATAATTAAAATACAGAACGTATAACACATTATTATATAAAATAAATGTCAGTTGTAGTTATTCATAATATTTAAAATGGGTCACAATTATTTTACTTTATATTAAAACTTTTGCGGACCCCTGACGTTATCCACGCACCCTTAAATGAATTTTATTTTGCCGCAGATTCTGGGAGTCCGTAGGAATCATTTTGTGAACTATTGTTACAGCATCTACAGACCGACAAAGATACGTTAATTTGCAAAAATAATTTTAGTCAAATTTCGATAAATTTCAGCACTATTATACTTTCTTATAAAGTAAGGAGGAACTTCTCTGCGACTTTTCTAATAAAATTTTATTTGATTGAACATCATTGTGAAATTTGTGAAAATTTAACATATCACGAATGCTAAATAGGTTCATATTGGCCAACCCTGTTATATACCTTCATATAAACACATATGTATATAATGAAACTGTACATGTCCTAATATACCTTGCCAATCAAACGGTATTTCTATTGTTACATGTATGCAAAAAAATTCCTTTGGCCCACACACATATGGAAACTAGTTGACACAAATTATTTTTTCAATAACACATTTTAAAATATAAAAAAAAATGCAGATTCATATCACCGTCAATATTTTTGAGTGCTATTGTGTAATACAGACAGCATTGTTCGGAATCTAGTGCAATTGATCTTGTTGAATATTTTATAAGACGTAAAAAATTTTGGGTGCGGAAAAATCGTTACTATTTTTTTATAAAAAATAAAATGATATTGTCGATCAAATAAATTATTCTTGTTCCAATTTCAGTTGACGTATTATTTCAAAATTAATAAAAAGGGGAATGTGTAGAAGCTAATATTTTAATTGCAATAAATCAATTACATATATTAGAAACAAACAAAATACTATAAATATATAGAACTATGCATATATATACAGGTGGGGCATTTAAAGTGTTACAGATTTTTATCTCAGAACCATCGCATATTTGAAAAAAATCTTTCGACCAAAAACGTTTGGTTGTGAGGGGCTATTCGAACGGTAATATTTATTTGTTATTTTTACGTGGCGTTCAAGGATATTTGAAGGTTACTTTTTAGAAAATCGGTATTTAAAATGTTCTAGAAACATTTCGAATGACAATAATTAGAAAACAAGGCTTGTTAGGGCGTTTCAATAACAAAATTAAGATGCTCGCTGAGTATAATATAAGTATTTGGAGTCTTTTATCTATATTGATAATTTTAAGATTATCTTTTGTTCTGAATTGACACAAAAATTACTCAACCAATTTTGGAAGAATCTAGAATCAGTTTAGGCTAATTTACAATTGATATTTACTAATAAAAATGCATAAAATGAAAAGGATAATCAATATCAGTTGCGATGTTGATGTAATTAAACAATTATCACTATACACCAGCGGTTCTTAAACTTATGTGGCCTAGGGACCCTCTTTTGAACAATTATTTAAGGACCCCCTCCTGACAGAAAAACAAATAAGGTAAATAGAAATGTAAAAGTAATTTATGCCAAATATGTTTCACGTACCCCTGGCAAAAGTTCAGCGGACCCTAGTTTAAGAACCGCTGCTATACATCATTATCTATAGTATATACATTTTAATTACACGTAGGTAAAGCCGCGGAGAACTTCTAGTCCCATAATAATGCTTTTAAATTATATATAATAATTTCATCAATAACTTTATTTAACTTCTATCTTTTTATCGTGTACAAGTTTGTTGATGTTTAATATTATATTTCGATCTTCATCACGAAGACTTCAAAAGATTCGCTTCAATCAAGATAAAAGCAAAATTTAATTTTAGTTGAAGAAAATACTAACTTATCCTTTCATTTTACGAAGATATTTAATTACGTTTTTTTAAGTCTGTAACTTTAAGATTTTAATTGTCCTGTTTTTTTAACTTTACTCGGCAAATATAAATAAAAGGCTTTTACAATTTGTACACCGGAATATTTACATACAACAAAGATATTGTATGTTTTTCGTTAGACTTAACTTTAAATAATATAATTTACAAAACATGCGAATTATATTCTCTAGACCAAGCTTTTCCAACTGCGGCCCGCGGGCCGCAAGCGGCCTGTGAGGATCTTTAGTGCGGCGTTCATTGAATAATTTTTTAAATAGGTAATATCGATTATATATATATATTACGATTTTAAAAACAAAACAAATATGAATATTTCGGAATATTAACATAACATAATTTATAAGTATAATATTTATAACAAAACCAAGTTTCGAATTTTGACAGCTAATTTTTCTTTATTACGCGATTCTGCGTTATAAATTTACTATCTTATACAAAATAATGAATATAACAAATAGCACATTGCTAAAAAGATTCTACAGTTTAATGTTTTTATGCTCTAGACTAGATTAAACATCTCTTGTCCGATATTAATTATTTTTAAATTCATTAACAATATGTTTCCCTGATACTCACACGAATGATCACAATTAATTATTTATAACAAATATCCAATTTGAAAATTACTTCTGGGAATTTAATATTGTTGATATGCCAATATTTCAAATTCATCACTGAACTAATTATAATGACAACGTTAATGATTAATTTAATAATTTATTTGACACAATGCAAATTATATTGGCTTATAGTATACAATAATATACATTTATATGAAATGTATAAATGGTCATAAATAAAATAACTGAATTATTCTGAAGATAATTAAAGGAAAAATAGATCTTTTAAAATTTGTATAAACATAACTATTATTATATAAGGTTAGATATATGTATATTTATGCTATACAACAAATATCTTGTTTTGAAGCAAATAGTCATACCTCAGTTATGCACGGCCTACACGAGACTAGTTTTTCAAGCTAAGAAGCAAGCTAGGTATTTCCGGCGCTATCCTGGCTTTCTATCCAGGATTGACACAAGCTAGAGCGGTTTACATGATGCTCAAATTTTGAGCCAGTATCATTTCATAAGAAATAAAATACTGGCGTTCCACAGACATTCTTCCTCACAATACAACTGTACAAATTTTAAATTAACTTCGTTACTTACGCATTTAAAATTATTATTCTTATTTTAATTTTCTTAAAAGAGATATGTTCTCATTTATTTGCGAAAAAAACAAAAACATCGTAACAATTTATATCTGTAGCACACATACGTTTTTATAATTATAATTTAGTGTCGCGTGTTTTACTCTAGTATTCCTTAAAAGATAAATTCGTAAAACTAATTTTGTAAATAGCGCTTCTCGATATATAGATATCTATAAATCATTATAAACCAGCGGACCTCAAAATGTAAACGTATCTCTTATATTTATTTGTTCAATACAAAATATTAATTATAAAAATAAAACCTATGTTGTTTGTTGATTTTCATAGGATTAAAAAGCCTAACACATAATTTTTTATAAAGGAAAATTTGTAAAGGATTTTTTCAATAAAAAAAGTACAAAACCGATTTTAATAGGATTTTCACTTTTCGAAAGCCTAGCACACATAATTTTTTATATTAAGGAAAATTTACAATGGATTTTTTCAATAAAAATGAAAACAATTTAAGGATAGTCACATATTAAGAAAAAAATATATTAAAATCTAAACATATAAAAAATGTTTTGATTTTGAAATAAACACGGGTGAAGCTGCAAGGAATTTCTAGTAATGGTCATTTGATCATTCTCACTAGAAATTACAATAAAATACGATTTATAAATTAAAAAAAAAACTTCAAAATAACAGCAGAATTAAATTCTATATAATATATAAAATAATTTTGTAAATTTTAAAAACCACTGTTTCATTCATTAGTTTAATGCATCGAATTAATGCACTCTACAATTAATGCTACAATATTCAAATTGGGCAGCACATGGGACCCATAACACAGCTGTTATTAGTTGTATAAAATTACATATCAGTGTACAAAAAATACATTAGTTTTAAAATTATACAGACTATTAGTTTTATGGATGTTTTCCGAACGTTTTGCAGAAAACAGTTATAATTTAAAACTTAAGAAATAACCAGTTTGTGATTTTTCAAATAAATAACTGTAAAATGACAATTTTTTAAACCTAAAAACTTTCTTTGCATGTTTTATATTATCTGTCAAATAATAGTCAGGAGATTGGGACGTTACAACAAATACTGTATTTTGTAGATTTTTATATATAAAAAATATTATTTAGAAACTCAAAATAATTAGGAAGATTGTGTCTTTGCAGATAAAATAAAAAGTTAAATTAATTAAGCTTATAGATAAAAGTTGTATTAGGCGATTTAATTTTCAGCTCGATTAAGAAACTTTTTTTGTTAGTTTATTTGCGTAACTAATAAATATTTACATTGAAATTAAAGATGTGAAATAAATACTCCAATACTGCTGCTATACATTTCAATAATTTTAAATAATAAAGAAATAATTGATTTTGGAACAAATTGAACGCCGCAATTATTAACGTTTTTAGGGTTCCGTAGAAAACTAGGAATCCTTATAGTTTCACTCTGTCTATATAAATTTTATATCGATTAAGATGAACCAGAAACAGAAATGATAAGATTATTGAAAAAAAATTTTTGTGTGGTATTTTGAACTGATGTTTTCTCAAAACACGTTTTTTTCGAACACTGAATATTTCGGGGGGGGGGGGGGGGGGGGTCATGTGCGGCCCTTGGTAGATTGGGTTTATGTTATGCGGCCCAAAAGGTTCAAAAGGTTGGACACCTATGAATTAAGTGATAAGTCTCCTAAAATGCAACAAGAAATGTTATATGACCTTTTAATTTTAACCTTTCAGTCACGATATATTTGCGTTCAAAGTCGTTATCAGAACGTCCTCCCTCTATTTTTAAACTATCGATATAAAAAGTCTGAATAAATTCGAGCATTTAGCTTTTAATTAGTATTTTCAAAGAAAATTATAACGAACACTGTAGCAAAAATAGTTTATGAAAAATTTTCAAATAACTATTTTTTTACAAAACGTAATCACTACGGAACCCTATGGCTGTTTTATTTTAAAATTTATTTACTTTTAATTGTTAACTGATATCATTTACAAATAATTAACCTTTAAATTAAATTATTAAATAAATAGTTAGACAATTTATAAGAAAATGTATACAAATATACCTAATTAATTTGACGCCCACAACATAGACACCAATTCAAATTGTATAATCGTTTCCAATATTTTTCCGCTGTCTGTGACAATAATTAATCACGAATTTCTACAATCATTCACGAGATAAAATTCATTTTCAGAGAATGAACAAAAGAATCAAATAATCCCATCTTTTGACAATCATTCATTGATTTCGTTCCGTGATCTTTCACAATTTATCGTTTAAACTTGTTCTGGCCAACTTATTAAGACAATTTAAGTTAAAAAGCTGGTGTAGGCTGCAGGAAGTAGAAAACGTAATCAAGTGTAATTGGTTTAGATATATCTTGAATATAAAATTTAAATATGCACGTACCTACATGTTAATGTACAAAATAAACTGCTATACTCATCACAAATTCTTTATACATGATTATACAGAAACAAATATTTTGAAAATAGTTCGTTATTTTTTTCTACTACGCACCGATTCAAAAATAATCAGACAATGATTGTCTTCAAAAATAGGAGATACACATATACAGTATTCGAGAACAAAGTTTTCGATGTAGAGCATTCACATAATGACAGACAGACACACAGACGTCATTGAGATAATTGTCGAACTTGATTCACAGATCTTAAAAAATTCTTCGAATTTTTATTAATACAGTAAAAATATTAAGAACAAAAAGACACAACTGACAATCACAAGCCCAGAAACAATTAGCAGTATTTTATATTTAAACCATAAATAACACAAAATAGAAATACAGTGAATATATTGGAGTATAAACAAGATACAGAAAAGTTATATAAAAACACATTTACATAAAACCAGAGAAAACGGATATTTCCCGATAACATAAATTAACTATGAATTATGGGAAAGTCGAGCATTAAAATATGACATCTCATTTGTTACTTTTAATTTAATTCATGGAAAATATTTTTTAATACATATACATTACTATTATAATTTATATTTCATCAATATTAGTGTTAAAACAGTGATTTGACGAATGCGAGATGAACGTTGAAATTATAAAGATTTCTGCAATAAAATAAAGTAGAAGTCAGGTAATAATTACGTTAAAATTATAATAATAAAATATAAATATTTATAAAAAATAAAAGGTGTTATTAAAGTACCTACATTACATGAGCTTTAACTATTATATTACACGATTCAACAGAATAATTTGAAATTTTAATAATTATAAAAATAGACAACACAAAAAATATTTTTCGATCATTCTGATAAAAATAAATATAAATAAATATTTATATAGTGACTAAATGATTCTATGTCTTATTTTCTTGTATTTTAGTCGATATTTGTATGACGAGTTGAAGTTCACTGCAGGAAATTTCACTAAAAAATGTAGAATTTTTGATTTCGTTAAAAGTATGTTTATTGTATAGAAAATGACGTGAAAAGTTGTTTGTTTCAAACCGCAGGTCTGTATCTCAAACCATTCTCGAGATATAGCCTCTCAAAGTTTTAATTTTTTCAAATTTTTGGAGAAAAAAGGCCATAACTTTTGAACACGTGGTCGGAATTGATTTTAGTTGACGGATTTGAAATCAGCGTGTCAAAATCTATATAACAACATGTATAATACTTTAAAATCCGACAAAAAAATTTTGGTCAAAAATCGACATTTTTTTAAGGTATACCCCTTTGAATTTTTTCGATTTTTCGCGAAATTTTTTTTTCCGAGTTTTAAGGTATTATACATGTCATTATATAGATTTTGACACGCTGATTCCAAATCCGTCAACTAAAATCAATTCTGATCACGCGTTCAAAAGTTATGGCCTTTTTTCTCCAAAAATTTGAAAAAACTAAAACTTTGAGAGGCTAGATCTCGAGAACGGTTTGAGATACAGACCTGCGGTTTGAAACAAACAACTTTTCACGTCATTTTCTATACAATAAACATACTTTTAACGAAATCAAAAACTATAAATTGTTTAGTGATATTTCCTGCAATGAACTTCAACTCCTCATACAAATATCGACTAAAATACAAGAAAATAAGACGTAGAGGTATTATAGTTTTATAACTGAGCGTGTAAATTAATATTAAATGCTATTTTTGATTAAAATGTTTGAATTGCGCATAAAGACGAATATTCTAATAATATTTTTAAACTATTTATTAACTGAAAACACAGATTTGTATTAATTTACCCATAAAGTATGGGAAACACTGCTTCCCCTGCTTCCATGGACGCTTCGCCACTGATATAGAAGTATTTAACTAGATAGATGAATTTATTTGTATGTTAAAAAATTAAAAAATCGGTCCGAGACTGCCCCGCCGGAGCATTTTAGAAATCTGGCAACTAAATTCGTGTATAAATTCTTTTGATCAACTTATAATTTTCGTATACTCATGGGGGGGGGGGGGATTGATCCCCTGGACCCCCCCCCCCTATCTACGCCACTGATAGATTTGCAAGGTCGAAGCGGTGGCGGAGACCGTTTCTGTAAAGTGCAAAGGCTTTATAGTTCCAAAGTACTAAGTCACCAAACAAAAAACTTTTTTGCCTACTCGATATTTACATAAATATAGTATTGTATTACCTATATTGTGACATAGTTTACCTTATTTAAAAAAAAATGTATTAAAGAAAAATATAATATTAAGAATAAATATAATAAAATACAATATATTATATTAATGCTTTAAACTAGGGATTCAGAATATACTTTTTAACAAAGAAAATAAAAATGAGAAAATTGTTATATGTATATCATTACTTTTATGTTATTAAATTATTTTATATACCATGGGTACACTACACATATACAATTTGTATGTTAATATACTGTAACCGGTCATATTCGCAATCCAGATTGTTTTAATCATAGTACGTAATAAACGGAATCAAATAAACTGGTGTGTTGATTTTTCGCTCACTAATCTCATTCCACGTACCCTAACCAAACATGCTGTAAATACGACACGATTTCGGTCACAGAACTGAATCAGAGCGGGCCACGATGGGAGGGTTGTGCCGGCCTACTGAGATCAACACCGGTATGAGTTATTAGTGCATGCCGAGCGGTCGGTCTACTTGGTGCGAGAAGATCTGGTAGGTCTTGTCTATCAACACCGACAAAACGTTGTTGAAAAACTGATAAATCTATCTGATGGAATGCCCACGCACATTAACAAACATCATCGATCGTGGCTACCTACATCGATTATTCTTGGAAAAACGACGCGGATGAGGGTGGGCTGATTTTTGTATGTTTTTTTTTGTTATTTTATGAGAAGCAGAAGAAATGAATTTGTTTTCTACTACTACAGCCTCTACATTCATTTTCAAAGTGGGAACTTGTAAAGTGAGAAATAAATACATATTTTGAAAAATGAACAAATAAGGTACTGGCACCAGTTATGGTCGCTATAAGAGCTAGGTTTTTTTCTAATTCTCATGAACTCATGTTGCTAATAAAACAAGTAATTACCAAAGTCCGCAAATATTCGTTTTTTTAATTATAGCCTTTTATTTTGTTTATTTTTTTCCAGTAATGAATAAAGTAAAACCAGTAATGAGTACACTTGCTAATGATTACAAAATGATAAGTACTACGACACAAAAGATATAAAAGAAAGAATCGTCAAATTTGAAACAATATAAAGCAGTTTCTATGATAATATAATAAATAATTAATAAATTATACTAATAATTAATTTAAGTGGCCACCATTTTGACACCTATTGGCCGATTGTTATCAAATCACGCTGTAAGACAGTTAAATGTATATAGATTAATATTCAGAAATGGTAGTAATCAAATATCAACAAATATATCTAATTCAGTACCTTTAATTAAAAAATTACCATTACGGGGGTCATATCCAAGACTAGTACCAGTACCTTATAAAAATAAGTTGATTCACAAAGCATGGAGTGACTTGTATTACCGACAGGGCTTTGATCTTTAACAAATTTCAGAATATTCATTGCTTCATTTATTTATCAATAAATAATATAACGTATTTTGTTCTATTATTATTTTTATAAAAACTTCAATTTTTTCGACTTATTTATCACTATGGCTTCTGAATGCAGTTAATACTGTGCAAGTTAAAAAAAAATTGATGTCATTTGTTTTGTATAAATATGCAGTTGAATTACTCATGACCGCAGATCATTAACATTTCGATTATTAAATGAAAAAAATTTACTATGATTCATTTTTAAAAAGACCGTAAAACATTAGCACTTTACGGAATTTAATTTATTTTTGATGTCATGAATAATATTTAAAATATCTACCTCAGGATAAAGTATGTACTTCCTATTCATCCATTTTCCACACGTGTATACAAGTTATGTTTGAGAAACAAGTACAGAGTCTGTTTGTATTAACAAATGTTTATTGTAATGAATTGATTATATTAACGTTAGAAATCGGTTCGATATTTAATCAAATAAGTGGAAAAAATACACATAGGCAAATAAGGATGTATTTATCTATTTATGGTTTACCTCAAAGAACTTGATTATGGATTAAATATGTTATCAGAAGTGTACGTACTCGTACATTCAAATAATTGTGAGTTTAGTGCGTAGGTACATAAATAGAGTGTATTTTACAGTCTGTTAAAACCATAACATATGTTTATTTGTTGGAAAAATTGTATGATGATATTAGATTTAAAATAATCTGTTTAAAATGTTATAATTTTACGGTTCAGTGCAGTTACTGCTAAAAATAGCTCAAATAAGAACACTGCAGACATACGTTGACTTTCATGTTAATTTAGTAGACATTTGCATGTCCTAAGAGGATTTACAAGTGAAAGAAAAAGATTTATACTATACAAATAATTTTACTTATTTTACTTTTAATGTTCGCTACCGAAATCAAAAGTGTTAATCGATACAGGATATTCACAATTCTAATGAGATTTCATGGATGTTTTTCAAAATTTTCGTATGTCCCGTTTTGAATTAATTAATTAAAAATAAAAGTTGGATATTTTACTATATTAAAAATTATTTTACTTAAAACTATCGTAAAATAACGTCGGGCACGCACGTGATAGGGTTCCGTAGCCATTCTCAGTAACATTCTCTATTTGATATTACGTATCAAGAGCTATTTCATGTTGACGAAAGATTTCATCTCTATAAAAGTGTACTAGTTCCTGTGGCGATTTATTTCAAATTTTTTTATAAACTATTTTTCTACAGTGTTCGTTATAATTTTCATTAAAAGTACAAATTAAAAACTACATTCTGGATTTTTTCAGTATTTTTCAATAGTTTAGAAATTAGGGGGGGGGGGCTCTGATAACAACTTTGAAAGCAAATATTTTCAAAGTCAAAAATCATTTAAACTTCTGACGTCTATTTTGAAAATTATATATTTTCCCCTATATATCCAGTTCTAGGCCCCTGAGGTAAAGGGGGAACTCCAGCCTTAGGAATATTCGACTAATTATACAACAGACAGCATTGTGATCTCCAAAAAAATGTGTATTGCTATAATTTTTTTAATTTTTGTTTTCAGATAATTTTTTAATGGGGGCCCTGAATATTTGTTTTTCCTACAGCTCCGACGTTCATAACGTATCTATACCCTCTATGTGTACATAAACATTAATATATCGAAATAACATTAGCGGATATGTATTATGTATTTATGTAGTCAACATAAATGGAAGTACATAATATAATTGTACGTGATACAGAACGTCAATCAAGATTAAATGTAATCTTCATCGAGGACAGCCTCAAGTCTATGCTCGTGGAATACCAATCAGCGCGGATTTAACGCGTTTAAATAAGTTAATCTGTTCCGGATCCGTTCAATACAAAATTTTGCTTAGTTTCTTATACTTTAGTCATACTTTTTAAATGAAAACGTTTGTTTATTTGTGGGTTAATTTATTTTTACATTGCGGTTTTCTTCAGAAATAATCTATTTAATAAATAAAACGTCACATACAAATGTAAAATATTGCAAATATATAAGTTTGCAATTTATAGCATAGATGTAAAAATTTACACAAAAGCAAAGAGCAAGGTTTACTGTTTTTGTGATTGACGAGCTTCTTTTTTGTAATTTTCATGAACTCATGTGACTAATAAAACAAGTAACTCTTTATTTAATCAATTTAATGACCAAAGTCCGCAAATATAGTTTGTTTTTTAAATTATAGCCTTTTATTTTGTTTATGTTTTTTTATCCAGTAATTGATAAAGTAAAACCAGTAATGTGTACGCAGTGATGGACACTTGTTAATGATTACAAAATGTTAAGTACTACGACACAAAAGATATAAAAGAAAGAATCGTCAAATTTGAAACAATGTAAACCAGTTTCTATGATAATATAATAATTAATAAATAAATTATACTAATTATTAGTTTAAATGTCCATCATTTTGATATCTATTGGCCTATTGTTATCAAATCACGCTGTAAGACATTTAAATGTATATAGATTAATATTTAGAGATGATAGTAATCAAATATCAACAAATATTTATAATTCAGTAAATTTAATTAAAAAATAGCCATTACTGTGGTCATATCCAAGACTGGTGCCAGTACCTTATATCCATATAGTTTAAGTGTTGGAGAAAAAGCGTCAAACACATTAAGGGAAAACATGAAATTAATAAAAAATATTTTAAATATAATTTCTAACTCCTTTAAAAATTTACACTAGGTTATCTACGCTAAACCTTTTTTATATAAAAATTCCGTAATATCTGGATTAGAAGTTCTCAAAGGACCCATAAAAGAACTAAACTTTTATTATAAAAAATATTTAATCATCAGCTTTTTCCTTTCATATCGTTTTTGCTTGTTTAGTCCGCCTATTCATTGAATTTATATCCACATTTTGAATAGGCGTGACTAGAGACTCAAGCAAAGAGTTTAGGGAAAGAATGTCCATATAAATTGCTAACTCTGACCCAGATAATAAGAGATTTGAAAAATAATTTCAAGGAGCTATATTTATTATATGTTTTGCCCTACATATTATAAATGTGCACACAAATAAATATAGCAACAACGTTATACCAGAGTTCTTTGGCTGCTGAATATAAATTGCTTAATTTTATTTTGGTAGTTATATTGCTATAGTCCCTTTTTATTCTTATTATACTTATTTATACATTTTATTAGAAAATATCAGTTGTATATTTTTCTTATTATGTTTATAGTCTAATTACATCAATATTAATTAATACATTTTTATCAAAAATTATTTTTCTTGTAAATTTTCCTTAATGCCGGCCTGCCTTAATTTCAATATCAGTTATCATATAGCATTAACTAAATCTAAGCTTTTAGGCTTTCTAACACTGAAAGTCCTATCAAAATCGGTTCAGTAGTTTTCGTGTCGTCGAAACAAAAAATGATGTATAGATTTTTTTAAATGCACAGAATTTTTATCTCTACATCTATGATGATGAATTGCGAGTTAAAATTTACTTGTTATATATAATTAAATGCATAAAAAAGCAACTTTATCGAAGACTGTATCATGTTTTAATAAGACAAAATTGTCCATTTTATGTTACATAATGATCAATCAAAATTTCAAGAATTTCACACAAAAAAAACACCTTTTACGATAAACGAGTATTTTCGAAGCTTGTAATCTTCATTCCAGAAACTAATTAACATTTTTAAAATGAATATAATGATAGTAATATAATATCGTGACAATGATTCTGTTTAATCATATAAGCTAATTGGTGAAATTAGGTTTATACTACAAAACATATTCGTTACCATAACGACAGGTTATTATATTAAGCACATTTCAATAGAGAACTGTATTCACAAACTCTAAAAATACACACCGTTGTAGAAAGTCAACTAGGAATTCATTTTCTATAACAAATTATCGAAATTTGATTAAGTTCTTGTATACGTAAAATACTTTCATTTCTCTGTATACCAATCAGATATAATTGGAATTGATACACGTATGTGCGTAATACGTATACAATTAAATTGTTTTTATCAATTTTTATTGATTTACCACAAACCAATGATATTTTAACAAGAACATTAAATTCAATTTATTGATTTTGTAATATTATTCGGTAATAATAATAAAGGTGATATTTATTGACATATTTTCAAAATATTAACATATTTTTTAAAGATTACAGTCTCTCCAACATTTACAGTTACATGTCAATTTTGTCAACAATTAGAATATGTTCTATTTTTCCCGTAGCTTTAATACAATTACTGCTTTCCTAATTTGTGATGATTTGAATGATTTTCTCTTACTTTATTTAAAGTTTTGTTATTCTATATATGTAATTCCTTTAAACTTTAAGCCGAATACTTAGACAACATAAAAACCAATACAAAATACACATATAGTTCATCGTATTAAAAACAAATCGTATTATAAAATAATAGAAAACAACTTCTCAGCTAAGCATTAATCCAACATACTTGACCGATTTAGTATAACCTCTAACTGTGCATGATAATCCAACAGCACTGATCAACAACAAAATCCCGAACTGCACTCACATTCTACTAAACCATCCCTCGCAACAATCGGTGCAATACCAGAAAAAGGATCAAGCAACCACATGGACAATAATTATAACAAAAAAAAAAAACAACACACAATCGAGGTGGCACTGGAAATATGTCGTCCGATAGCGAGACGATCCGAAAGACCTTCGCGAGTCGACTAACAACAACAACGGTTGAACAACTCGCCTCTCTCTTCGGCACCACTTCCACTCACCCGGTGGATTGTGTAATTACTTTTCCAAGGTGGACTGTAAACGTACAATCGGACACGACCGCTCTGTGATCGCGAGTGCAATTGCTGAGAGACATATCACTTCTATCGTAGGATTATTTTTTGAACGGTTGAGAAGCAAAACCAAATAAATGTTTTTATAAGAAAGCTTGAAGTACAAAATAATGTTCTAGAATTTGTTGATAAATAAATAAAATTACGAATCTTTTTACTAATGCTCGATTTCACAAACAATAGGTAAGCTTAAATTTAAAATTAAATTAACAACATTGCATATAAACAACAAAATGTATTATCAATTTGTCTCTCTGGTGTCCGATATTATAAACGAACTAACAAAATTTGTTAGCTTGCAAGCACTTTCAAATGGACTATCAAACCTATCTGACAGTTCCCTTGAAGTTTCATGAAGTGCTTGACAAGTTTCGTGCACGCGTATTAGGTAAACACCAACGGTATTAAAACAGTGGTTATATTATGAAAATTATTTGGTACGATCAATGTCGCCAACTGTGTTACAATTAGTAGCTAATTCATAGATACTAATACAGAATTAATACCCCGTTTGAGAGTGCTTGCAAGCTAGCAAATTTTGCGAGCTCCTTTATAATACCGGACAAGAGTCTTATAAGTAAACTAAAATATAAAAAGGGATAAATTCTATCAATAAGTTCTATTATTAGAACATTCGAAATCATCTGCATCTTCTACTGATAGACCGACACACTCTCCTAGTCTCCTATGATACCATTTGCTACATCGACTGCACTTCCTCATATCAACCGTAGTAATGCCATTCCGTTTAAAAAATATACAATCCTCTTAGTGCGAAAATTTATTAAATTACAAAGAACAAAATTAAAATATCGATTACAATTTATATTTCCAATCAAAAATTGGAAAAAAAGAATACATAAATAATGGAGATAGTATTGAAATTAATTGTCAGGAAGAAATGACCTACACAAAAGACCTCAATGTTTGTTGAAATAACAATAAAGCGTTTTCAGCTCTATGGAAAAGCTCTTCTGGCAGTATTCATAAAACTTTTTACAGTATTATATACTCCTATATAAGTCGTTTATATGTTGTACATACATATATTTAAAGTTTTTTTCGGTGTAATATGAGTCAAACATCAAAAAACATCCATGTTCGTATCACAGGAAAATTCATAAATATTACATAAGGGAATATTTGTTTGTTATTTAATTTACAACAGTTGCACATAAATATTTAAGGATAAACACGGAAACAGTTTAATATGTAAACAACAAAATGATAATACAAAATCCGAACTTTTTTCGTAGAATAATTAATCAACATGTGTTTAGTCACTTTACATTTATATTCATAATACTGCCTAAATGAGCACATGATCAAAATTGATAATGAAAATTAATATTTCATTTACTTTTTTATCGTAGATACAATTTACGATAACAAAGTTTATATCCGTTGACTGGAAACAAATTTAAAAATAAAGTTTATAATGCGAAATTGTTGATAAGTTACAAAAACTTTTTGTACAACAACGTGATGTGGAGTATAAGAAAATCAATAAACATAAATACAAAATTATTAAATAAATGAGCTATCTGTAAATAAAGTTTTATACAAATGCTTTTATTATACTAGCAGCCAGCAGTCCGCTACATGACTGAAAAAACATGTAAATAGATTTTTTTAAATGGTAACTTTTGAATCAGAAGAGGTTATACCTACTCAAAGCATAAAACAAGTCGGTATCTCGTTTTTTAAAATTATTTTTGAGTTATTTAGAACCGCACACATGATTCTGCATTACAAAATAAAAAAAATAATATTAAATTAAATTAAGTTCGTTACATCATTTTCCTCTGTCTTGCACAATTTGTAAAAAAAAAGTCGATAAGGCCTGGAACTGCGAAAAGGCACAATTTCAAATCAAGACCTTTCGAATAATACCTTATACAGGATGTCCAAGTACCTACCTACTTTGAAAAAAAAAGTTATAGCTATTTAAAGAATTTCCGAATTTTCAGATTTTTGGTATTTATTTGTTATTTGAAAATTCCGCTCCCTCGTATATATTTTCAATAAAAATAACCCAAGTATACACGTACAATAAAAAATTAAAATTACGTCATAAATTCATGGTTAAATTACAACATTAATATCAGAAATATACAATTAACTATATTTAATTAAACAAAGTATAGCTTATAGTTAAACACAATCAATTATGTATGACATAATAAAACAAAATGTTTGAAAAAAATAAAAATAATTATCATAGAATACAAATAGCTATTATCGTATTTAAAACCCAGCAATTGCAATTAATATGGGCTATGTTCACGATTGTATCGTAATACATAAACAAAAGATAATTTGTATAATTAAACCATGACTTCATTAGGATATTAACTAGATGCTAATAAAAAAACATATCTTGATAAAATTATGGTAATGACTAATAATTGATTTCTGATAAATCTAAAACAAAATTTATCAATGTGATAATCTATTATACGTATAGATATGTATACAGTGTATTCCAAGTTGATTAAGACATAGGAAATTTAACATGGGGACAATTATAAATGATGTAGTAACCTTTGATCAAATTTAACGATGTGTAATTGGTGCATTTTGAAATGCCGCCTCGAAACCAACTGATAAATTTAAAATTAATCAACAGTATTTTGTTTTCAACAATAAAATACACTAATGAAATTAAAGTAAGCATCCTAGATAAAATTATAATATTTTTAGCAGATATAAATTTGAAAACAAAATACTAATTACTATTTTATTAAATTTTGTGGCTGCATTTCAAATTGCACCAATGACACATCGTTAAATTTGACCAAAGGTTACTACAACACTTCTAATTGCCCCCATGTTAAATTTCCTATGTCTTAATCAACTTGGAATACCTACACTGTATATATGTATGTTTACACTTACAATTAGCTAAAATATTCAATTGCATTGGTATTTAATTAAAATATAATAAGAAGCGAAAAAAAAAGATTATTTATGTGGTTAATATTTTTAATTAGATTTACGAATTTTCCAATGAATACAATCTATACAAAACATTTCTTAATAAAAAATAAAATTTATACTTCTGGGAATTTTTTATTTTATAACTTTTAATTTTATAAATAGATTACCTTTTATCCGCGGTTTCACTCGCGTGTATTTCGAAATCAATAAATACTCGCACAATCAGCTGCTCAAAACAGTAAAACTAATTCTAGTGTCTTATATCCGGTATTATAAAGAATTTTCTCTCTGAACTAATGTTATCTGCAGAGAATGAAATATAAAATACAGCCCACATGACCTTGACGCATGCGCGTTAAGTAGAAATCAGCGATCTAAAAGCAGTGGTGACAAGTGTACATCATAGAATGCATAGAATTTACATTACTATACAGTATACATTATTACCACTGCTCTTAAATCCGAGCAAATTCATAACGATTTGACACCTCGCCGATAATGTTAGTTTAGCTTTTGCAGACAGACAGAAAAAAATTGTAAAAAAACTATCAAAATGGATTATAATGACAGTAAAACGAGACGTATGGACTCAAACAGTAATAAATATTTAAATTATACAGACAGAGTTTACAGATTTATATATATTTAGAACGTAGGTACGCAGGGATTAAGGATAAATCTCAGAGCTACCTGCATGGCATTTTAAAGTTGATTTAATGAATTTATAAAATTTTAATTTATACAAGAATTAAAAATATACATTCTGAAAATGTCTAAATCAACAAAATCTATTATGTACAGAAGAATTTAATTATTTAAATCAAATTAAGTTTGTATTAATCATTATTGTTTGGTCTTTGGAAAAAAAGTATTTTATAAATACTTAATATACATAGGTACATACATGTCTGTATAAGGCTCTATTTGTACAATGAAAATATTTTAGATTTTTAAGTACGAAAAATATTATTTGACTCCATAGATTTACCACATCGATCCATTACTAGACGACCGGAGTCCAATCGGCAGTCAACAGAATGGTTATTGTTTAATGAATGCCGTCTGAAATGCCCAAAACAGTCGGCCGGTAAAGTTCTTGCTAGTATTTTTTGGGATGCACATGGTAAAATATTTATTAACTACCTTTAACATCATAGAACAATCAATAAAGAAAATTACTGTGCATTACTGGATCGATTAGACAACGAAGTCAAGGCAAAATGGCCGCAAATGGCGAAAAAAAAATGCTACTGGTAAAAGATTTTACTCTAATAAAGAGGTCGAGTTGGAAAAAAACGTCTAGTTTGAGGGATTTGACGTGAACTACTATAAGACCGATATCAAAATGTTAGAGGACATTTGAAACAAGTGCATTACTCTAGATGGAGGTTATGTCGAAGAATAAAAGAGTTTTTTTCATTAAAAAATCGTTTTTTCAGCGCATGTAGTATAATTCAGGGTGTCCACTGGTTTTTGAAAATAAAATTCCCTGACTTTTCCTGACCACAGATTCTAAATTCCCTGACCACTAGAGGCTCGGGGGGCCCGAGACAAGAAGTGATCGTAAGGCAAAAATAAAATTTGAAGACCTTTTTTTGCTCGTCAATTTAAATTTATACACTTTTTTCTACTTTAAATGAATAAGTGTAGAATTGAAGTTGAGAAGCAAAAAAAAGGTCATTAAAATCAAAATGAATAATAAGTATAACTGCCTTGGAAAAATACCTGACTTCCCAGAATTTATAATAAATTCCTTGACTTAAAAAAAAATTAATAAATTCCGACCTAAAAAAAAAAAAATTCCTTGACTTTCCCTGACCACTTTAGGCTTCCCTGACTTTCCAGAAAGTGGACAGCCTGTATATGTATATATCTTGTAACTTCCCAAATTTCTCATCACACAACCCTTGACAGAATTTCCCCACATTATTTCTCGCTATAATTACATCCAATTTACATACATACATAAATAATAATTATCATAAAAACACATATAGGTACTGCGTCGTAACTAAGATCCGTAAACAAACAGCACGTTTTACATAAATGCGATACACACGATTCAGGTAAATGACCACATTATTTATTGAAATTAAGCGAATTATTGACGGTAGCCAGATTATAACGGCGCACTGAAATTAAGTTGTATTGAACAATGACAACCACCACAAAGCTTTATTAATACCTTCTATTTGAGTTAGAAGCGGTGTGCATAATTGACCTATTATACTAATTTATAATTGGTATTATACTGAAATAATGCTCATAACTACATCCTTTATCTGTTTTGTTAGTCGTGTTTTTTTGTAATAGATTTCTTTTGTAATTATAATAAGCTGTGATTACTACACGAGTTTTTTTTGTATAAAGAACATAACTGAAAGGTACAATGTATGTGTTTCTTATTTATTTTTAATTGCAAGATTATACTTTTATGTTACAGAAAAGTATTAAGTTAAAATAAATAATCAAAACATTTTTTTATTCAATTCTGGCGTGAAGGGTATCAAAAAAAACGCCGACAATTTAATAATAGTACATTTGGAACCATCTGTTTTGCAATAGACGAACTATTAAACTAAAATTAAATTAATATAATCAAGTAAATTGAAAAACTAGTAGGGGCCAAGACTGGTGCCAGTACCTTATACTTTTTTGTTAAAAATGTGGGTACTCAAACCCACGTACTTCACTGTCACTGTAATCGTAAATTAAAATTATATTTATATTTTATAAATTTTTTATCTAGCCACTAGAAAATAAAAAAACAGAAAATAGAGTGTCAGTAAATTTTATAAATGTAATACAATATTGAGTTCCTTTTTAAGAAAATAAAATATATCACCTATAATACAGTCGTTTAATATAAATGTTACTCAAAGGTGCTACAAAAATAAGTATTTATAGGTAAATAACCTAATATTGGTTATTAAAATTCTTAACAATTTTAAAATTATACAAAAAACTAAATTGCATTAAATATGTGTATAGGTATGTATTATAGTATAAGCAAAAGTTGACCTTTTAAACTGACACTGAATATTTTTAAATCAACTTCAAAAGTTCAAAAATATACATGCATTATTCTGCGTTTAAAAAATTCACACGTAAAAAAATTATCATCTTCAAAGTTCGTATACAAGATACTTACACCTTTGTAACTCCCACGTTATAAGGGAACGCAAATCGAATTAAATTCACATTATTTGTACGAACAAAATTATATTTTGAGTGAAAAATAATTCGATTTACATTATACAGGAAGACATAGTGACAACAACCAATCGGTGTTGGTAGGAGTGGGCGGCTGGTTAGGGTGGGGGTGGGGGGAAGAAAAGCATTAGAGGAGAAATATGAAGGTGCTATTTATACTAAACTTGTATTCAGATAGAAACGAATATAGAATTTTAATAAAAGTTATAATACAACGGGATTGGGGTTTTTACGACCCCTAGTTTACATCAGAATTATATGGAACTAAGGTACTGGCACCAGTCTTGGATATGACCCCTGTAATGGCTATTTTCAATTAAATGTACTGAATTAGAAATATTTGTTGATATTTGATTACTACAATTTCTGAACATTAATATTTATACATTTAACTGTCTTACAGCGTGATTTGATGACAATCGGCCAATAGGTGTCAAAATGGTGAACAATTAAACTAATTATTAGTATAATTAATTTATTAATTATTATATTGTCATAGCAACTGCTTTACATTGTTTCAAATTTGACGATTCTTTCTTTTATATCTTTTGTCCATCACTGCGTGCTCATTACTGGTATTCATTTATCCATTACTGGAGAAAAAAACATAAACAAAATAAAAGGCTATAATTGAAAAAACAAACTATATTTGCGGACTTTGGTCATTAAATTGATTAAATAAAGAGTTGCTTGTTTTATTAGTAACATGAGTTCACGAGAATAACAAAAAATAAGCCCGTCAATCACAAAAACAGTAAAATTTGCACTTATAGCGGTCATAACTGGTGCCAGTACCTTATATACAAACATTATATTTTCAAATGTACCCTTAATCTATTTACTTATAACTATAGGTATTGGTTCGTTTACATAAAGTTAATGAGATTTTTTTGTTGCGAAAAAAAAGACAAAATTGTATAATGTCGTTTCAAACTCGACGTTTTAATGTTTGTCTTTTTTGTCCAGTAAATTCAATCGATTTTTTGAAAAGCTGGCTAACAATGCGTCGAACCCGGGAAAAAGATTATAAAAAATTAAAACTCGCACTTGATAGAAAAAATCGTAGAAGAGCCGACTTGGTTGCATTTAAAAACTTGAAATGGAAACTTGAAAATTCATTCAAGCAGACCCTTACATGGTCTATTCCATCGAGTGAGAGCTAGACAATTTAAAAAAAAATACCCTTTTCTCAACTTCGCTTCACTATTATTCATTAATTTGAAAAATCGATTAATAATAATCATAAATTAAAATTTTTAAATATAAAAAAGTATAAATTACAAACTTCAAAATACTTTTTGAATGCTCACCTGCGACTTTAATAATGTAAATTTTAACAAAAAAATTATCTTATTTTTTATAAGTATATAGTTGGTAATTACTAAGTTTTTTAACTTATATCTTATAGGTATAATTTAATACTTCTGGAATTAAATATAACTTTAATTTAATTTTAATTTTTCTTTAACTAAAAGTTATATCAGATAACAAATGCCCTTATTATCACTGATAACATAAACATGAAAATCGAGTCTTCTAAAATGCTTTAACATTTTACACACACTATAAAAATCCTATCGCTAAAAATTATGTTCATTCAATGTCGAAAAGTGCGAAGCTATTAATAGAATAACGTTTTTTTATAAACCGGAAGATAAAACCACAAAATTTATCAAAAAAACTGCTTTTCACTATGGATTCTTTTTAAAAGCTCTTCATATCAATGGCTCACGTAGACATAATATTGAAACATTAAATATCATAGAAAAACCGTAATTGTTTTGTAATATATGTATGTACGAAAGTGCGGTCAAGAATAATAAAAAATATAACATATTATGCAAATTTATGATAATAAACAAATATGTCATAATATGTCTAGGTAGGGGTACACCGAAAAAAGCGCCCCAAAAAATGAAGTAATTATTGAGTAAACGTTAAAATACATTTTCTTTCTTTGTTATGAAAATTTTGACCCCTTAATTAACTTGAGTTTATATTCAAAAATAGTAAACACTATACAATAATTGAATTTTCAAGCTTCTATAGATCGAATTCATTCGGATTTTGCAATACACTCTAACTTCAAAGGGTGCAATATCACTACAAATAAAACTAGGTCAGTAGTATATCATTCTGGATCTAATACTTGTCAAGTAATTTTATAAGAATAAATAAAAATAACAGAACAGATTATATAAAAAAAAAAACTTTTTTACAAGCACAATAAGAAAACTGTTTCAGTTCGCATTAAAAGCAAACGTTGGAAAACGAAAGCACATTTTCCATTATTGGTTAATCCCTCGCAGCTTTAATGTAATGTAAAACTCATAGGCGCCAACTTTTCATTTTCAATTTAATATCACATATTAAAATGTGCATATTATGTATTTTTAAAATTTGTTTTAATTCTTCTTATGTCCGGTTTTATAAATCTTTTTTATTTCAAACCTTTCTGACAGTTTTCTTGAAGTTTCATGAAGTGTTTGATATGTTTCATGCACGCGTGGTCAATAAACACCAACTGTATTAAAACAGTGGTGATATTATGAAAATTATTTTGTACGGCTAGAGTCGTCAACTGTGTTAAATTAATTACTGCTCTAAATTCCATAACTAATCCATAGATACTATCACAAAATTAAAACCACATTTCAAAATGCTTTATAATACAATACCGTACATTAAATTAGAAAATGAACGTTAGATAAAGCCCATTTACCCAACTTCACCCTATGTTGTTAACGCGAAATTTTTTTTTTTTAAATAAGTTACTTTTGATTTTTTTGACTTGTAATTATTGTTAATTTTTTTGTTATTCAGTACTTTCTTATTTTTATTATATTCACGATTATGGGCATAATAGACACCATGAAGTTGGCGCCAATGGAAGAACCTTTTATAAGGACATTGCCGAGAACACTTCTAGTGTTCCCGTTTTTGAAAAGCAGCGAGATATCGCGCTGTCTCTGTTTGACAACAAGTTCCTTTTTTGCTCACCGATGTATTTTTCAAAACCACTTGAGGAATATAATATCATATGTAGGTTATATAAGAAAAATGACACCGATTTAAAGAATTTCTGCTATTCTAAGACCGCAGGCTTACGTTTTAATTTTTTATTGTATTTTTGGACATAACCTTAAGAAATACTTTATAACAGTTTACTTGATAGAAAGAGTGTGTTTATTTAGATCTAATAAAGCTTGGAGATTTTTTTAAATTCTTTTATTAAACCCTGAAACCATTTTACTAGAAACTCAACTCCTTTGAGATATTTGACTCATGCTTTCAGATTATTGGGAGATATACATAATAACAATTCAATCTTGAAAATATCTACTGAAATATATGATGAAACCCAACTTATAATCAAGAACGTTATAAACTTACACATGTTAATTATTTTAATCGTCCAAAAAGAGTATTAGCAGCTAAATTTTCAGCAAAATATCTATGGCAATTTTTAACTTTTCGCATAACGAGTCAGCCATTTGTAAAATTCGAGACTAATACGAGACTGTCAGTTAGTAAATCTCGTTTCGTGTGCAGCCTTACAAATGACGCGACGTTAAGCCGGTACTGCTTGCGGCTTCCAAAGCTTATAATTTATGCTGACGTAGTGAAAAAGAAAAAAATCCCGCGATGCACAGGAATTAGAGAGCCAATTAAAACTTTAATACACCTCAGAGAAACAGGAGATGCAACGTGCTCTATAGAACATAGTGTATAACAAACATAATTGCATCGGAATAGCCATGCTGTAACTGAGAATAGAATAATAAGCTATAAATATTCAATAAGAATAAATACGCTATGGAGTTATTACACTGAAAAAAATATCGTTCATTATTATTATGAAACGTGTTTATCAACATGATATTATAGTATGAATGAAGAAAATATTTATATTAATGTAAAAATCCATTACTTGTTTTTAACTTTTAATGTACTGTTCATTGGTAGAATTAATTGAAGTTCATTAATGAACGAATTCATAAGTATAACGACATGCAGTTAATATTGTGCATATTTGTTCTTGATACGAATTCGTTCATCATTATTACGAACTTATTATGAATGAATGTGTTCATCAATATTTATATATAGCAAGTTAACTCTCACCAACAATGTATTTTAACGTTGTGTCGTATATATACGCCAGGTCGGGCAGTACGAGTATATAGTAAGTTAATAAAATACATGTTATATTGAATTATACATACAAATATATCTCGACTAATATTCATAGTTACTTTACAGATCCCTCTCCAGATGGCGTTCTTCGAACCAGTACAAGTCGGTGTGTCCAAGCTGTGTGTTTGTTATACATTTAATTTAATTTATTTCGACATTTAACTTCTAGTTTCATTCAATCCGGTGGGAAAAATATTTCAGGGTGGGGTTTTTAAAAAACAACCCCCTATCATCCATAGGAAAATTTTATATTTCATCCTCTGTCACATATGGAGGGTTGTAATTAGTTTCATTCGATCCGGCGGGCAAAAAACTACCGAGATATTTACGATTTTGTATAATCAATAAAAAAATTAAACAAAAGAAAAATTTTATATTTCATTCCCTGTCACATATGGAGGATTGTAATTAGTTTCATCCGACAATACCACAAGCGTGGGGGTTTCAGAGAGGGAAACAACCCCCTATCTCGCATAGGAGGTTGTAATTAGTTTCGAAATCCATGCGAGCGAAGCCGCGGGTATCAGCTAGTTCTTTATAAAAAGATGGATCATCAACACAGGTTAAACTTTTCATCGAAAATTAATCTACAAAATAAACTAAAAGATCGATAAATCTTCAGCACAAAGACACAATTTTTACTTTTCCTTTTTTACAAAAAGGCAGAACAGAGTAGAAAAGTTTTTAATGAATAAATATTGTTGTGCTACTTTACGTCTACTATTTACTGTGGTTGCTTAATGCGATTATGTTGCGATTCTTCTTTTGCCTTTTTAAATTTATAACAACCCATCTGAACAGTACATCACTGTTATGGCACACATTATGTAAAATAAGTACTAAAATATATACTGCAGTAATACCATGAGCGTATCTAAAAGTTTTATAACATTAGCCATTATGTTTTTATGCATAAGACAAGTTCGTTAGACAAATAAGAAATGTCCAACACTAAAAATATTAAAATATCACTTGCTTGAAATACCAAAGACAAATTATCGGAATTTTATCCGTACCCCTAGAGATACGCTGCGAAGAAAATTTCATTTAAATTTCACGACTCTCCCACCTATTTTTATTATAAAAAAGAAAATATAAATGCGGGGAATTATTTGTAAAGTCAAAGTCAAAATTGTTTTCTTGAGAAACTAATGATTACAAATTTATCTTGATCATTTTACTGGGATGAAATTTTATGTTTTTTACTAAAAATAAACCAAATTGTTCTGAATAATCTTGGAAATCTTTCAAGCTATAAAGTTTTCAACTTTGACTATAGATACAAAGGGTTGCTGACAAGACAATAGCAAAACTATGAGAAAATTTATAATTAGAATGTCAGTACCTCCTTTTATTTTAATAACACAACCTGTCATCAGATTTTTTTTATGTTCTTGTTCATGTTAAATATAGAAACTCTACTGTATTTAGGTATATAATTAAAGGTAATATTATTTTTTAAACATCGTTCGACTATTAATTCCTTTCAGTAGTATTATCGCCAAAAATGTCAACTATACAAAGAAAATAAAAAAGTTAAGGTTATTAGGATTACTTAATTCGACAATTTATTTTCTGAAGAATTCTGGATAATTCAAGGGTTTTTATTGTAAATTCGTGAATGTAAACATTTCTATAATTTGTGTGACTGTGTTTGGATGTAGAATTTTCTTTCGTTCACGATAACTACTGTAAAAATGCACCGATTTGAATTATTTTTGGAGGAAATGTTTGTCTCAGTGAGTACTCCTATAGACCTATTGATTTTGGTACTAATCGGATCAGGAGTTTTGGAAATATTCAAAATTTTCTATTATCGTCTAAAAAGTTAATGTTGCGAGTATTATCTCACTAATTTTGATAAGACTTGGTACAAAGAAAGGAATATTTATTTTTTGTACGTGCCTAAACAGCTACTGAAGGGATGAAAACCACTCTCAAAATTTGAATTTTAAATACTAATTAGTACGTCACTAATTCATATTGCCTTGGAAAAAAATGCAACTAAATTCAAATTGTCGCACTAGTTATTCTACGAATATGAATTGAAATTTTTCATATATGTATTAAAAATTATTTAAAAAGATATTAAAGAACATGGAAGTCATGTATGGTTCTCCATATCAATATTTTATTTGATAAAGTATTTATAATACTTCTTCAATAAAGCATTCATAGGTTCAATGAAGTCGTGTCTCTTGATCCGGGTAGAACCAATTGAAACGACGTAACGGAGCGGGCGTTTACAATTTACATCGACGGCCGTTTGTAAGAACGGCAGTCAAGCATACAAACATTGTACAAAACTAGACAAGTTACAAGCCTCCGTACTGACTTTATCCATACTTTTATATCTCTTCTTCCATATACCGGATATACGCAATTTTTTTATTTCTTTACATTACATTTTATGAACATCTTATCAAGAGAAGAATAAAATTACTTGTTTATTATACATGTATCTGTCTCTAGTTGCGAGAACAAGTTTTTTTATGAATTTTAAAATAAGTTTTAATCGTATAAACTTATTTTAATAATAACATCGATTTCACTAGAATAATATGATGTTTTTATAACAATAGATAGCATTCTTTCATATCCTGTCCAGAGTATCATTTTAAAGTTAACGTTGTATTTTGGACTGTTGCCAGTATAAGTATATTAGAAAATAGTATAAAGAAAGGATATATGAAATATATTGTTTTATTGAAATTGTAATCATATTTATAAAATACGATTCAAACTATCCATTTTCAAAAATGTTGTAACGAGCAACGAAAGCGTGGAGGTAATTAAATACACAACAATATTGAATTCAGGGAGGTAACGGAAGTACTGGGAGGTATTTTCCCTGGCCAAAATTATATTTCTGTACATTTTAGGAAATTGGATTATCGGTTTCAAATTACAATGCTTGTATTTTTTTAATTAATAATTTCTACTAGATTTTAAGTGTAGTTTTTCTAGCCTGGCACCCCGGGTGATCGCCAATATTAGTTTCCGAAAGGTAAATTTTATAATTTAAAAGAAGTTTTACTGTACTTAGAAGTTTTATCTAATTATTTTCAAATTAAATATGTAGGTACTCAAGGATTGTCATATAATATCTTTGTGAAGTTAACACTGCAAGTTTCGAAAAAATCCAAATATAATATACATTACCATCATCAATAAAGCAACATCAAAAAAAAGTCAAATAAGTTGAGAAAAACATTGTAGAAAATATGAAAACATGATTACGTTACAAATATGTCGCAAAAGAAAGACACGAATTTCAATTTGCTTTCACCAACGTCTCCGTAATAAAATTTTGAAAGGTATAGGAGGAAAATGTGGCTGTAAACTCAAATACGAGATTCGATTCAAAGAAAATCACGTCTGTTTTTCCGTTTGAAATCTACTATATTCAGATTAATGAGGAATCTAGGTCACCGTCTCGTTAATCGCTTCAGTTTGTAGGCTTTAGTTATTATCCGCGGCTAATAAGTTATTATGCACGAATAAAAAATTCTATATCACTCCCACCCCGCACCCCCTGCTGCGAACGATTTTAATTTTTTTTATGAAACCATGAACTAATCAGACCTAATAAACCAAGTTTCATTAAAATTTGTTCCTTGGTTCATGAGTTATACTTGTGGCCAGGATTTAGGGGACCGACAGACAGACATGGAAATTTCTAAATCGACGAATGATTTTTTTGTCTTTTAGAAATAGTTTCGGTTAAGACGAAAAAACAATTATTCAAAAACTGAAAATGTAAATTTGAATAATTACCTACCTTAATATATTAGATATAATAAAATAGAAGTACGAATATTTTTGCATGGGCTCTACTAGTTAATTAATATTTTAATTACTCTTGCAATTGTAAGGTGTCATTTAATTGAAAATTTAGTAATGAACTTTAATTATATTTGTCTACAAAGCTTCTCTTTTTCTGATTATAATGATAATATTTTCAAACAAACTTATAACAAGGTTTAAAATATAATTAATATAAATTTACTTAGGACTTATTTAATTAATAACGACGATACCAGTTATCTACAAATAATTTATGATTAGTAATTGTTATAGACCTTGATTTTACTAAAATCAAAGAAAAATCATTACTAAAACTATTCAGTTCCTCAAGTCAAGATATTTCATGTCATAAAACATAATTACATTTTTGTTATTACATTTATATCTTCACAACGTGCCTTGTGTTCCACAACAAAATATATTTCTTTAATATTTCTCAGTATTATCTCAAAAGATAAAAAAGTGAATATTCCAAACCAGTGTCATATATCAGAGGCGGCCAACACATTTTTTGATGCGTTTGACCATTTACTGAATTGTTAAAATATTGTTATTTATTTTAAAATTCGAATTTATTTTTATTTTTCATTGTGATCGACCGAAATTAAAACCGCGATTGTCTTGTTGATCACGTTTGAAAAAATAGTATGTCGTGCTAAATTCTAGAAAGGGGATAGTTTTCAAACAAACTACACAAGTTGCAATGTCTTTTGCTTCCTCACAATATCGAAAATACGAGAAGATTTGTGATCGTTTTAGAATAAGACAAAAAAATTGTTCTCCGATTTCAAAATTTCAAATTGATCTTTCCGTTTAAGGTCAAGACAAACTCTTTTCGTTCCGTGTCTGTCTGTCTATCTGTGTGTATGTGTGTGTCTGTCTCCTGAATCCTTGTCACACGCATAACTCATAAACCACTGAACCGATATTGATGAAACTTGATTGGATGGTTGGGTCTAGCCACATTTAATATACAAACCAAGTTTCATTAAAATTCGTTCAGTGGTTCTTAATTTATATGTGTAACAAGGATTTTGGGGACAGACAGACAGACACGAAACGAAAAGCGTTTGTTTTCTTACCTGAAATGGAAAAATCAAGTAAAAATTTTGAAATTGGAGATAAAAAAATTTTAACTTTAACCTCCTGTACTTTGGCTGAATATGGTCACAATGGCGAAGAAAGGAAATGTTATATATTTTGAGAAAAAACACTTTCAAAGATTCTTACTGTAATGTATACAATGAATCATTAATTTATAAAACAAAATTCATCATTCAATACAGTATATATTTCGTTATTTTTTTAATTAAACGTCATTATTTAGAAAAAGATTAAGTAGTTGTTAATCACTTTATGGTACGTCCCCTCAAAAAAGATAACAGGAAAACCACTGGTTTAAACACTTCATAAAAAAGTGGTTCTAAATCACGTCACGTATATTTTAATATTCTAAGTGATAAAATCTTCTCTTGATTTCGGATTAATAATTTCTAACGCAACCTTCGGTTTTTGGTAGATATAATTAAAGCAATTATTTCTGTTTGATAGCAGCTCACGCAATACTGACGGATAATCAAACAGCTGGAGGCATGACTCCTACAAGTTATTGTTTTTCTCTGGAGGTCGTTCGGATGATTTTAATGATGCTGGAATTCTTCCGAAACGCTTGCGTCAACGAATTTGTTCTGAAACTACGATATTTCTTGCAAGTAGGTATACTCTTTCTTAATCTGAATCAGTGAATAAAGTTACCAACTACTGTTGACAAATAACTCACTGAGGAATCAATGATTTTTGATGAATTAGTAAAGTAATTTCTCGCTAAGAAAACTTATAAAAAGAATCCAAAAACTTGCGCTGGCTAAATATTTTATACGGAGAAAAATGAAGTCGATTTTTTATTAAAAATTACAGTTGCCGATTAAAAATTTCACACCGTTAATGGGGGTAATATATTGAAAAACAAAACCTATTTACCTTATTGTTTTGGTTATTTTAAGCTTCCAAGGGGTAAAATGTATAAAAAAATTTTATCATTAAAAGTCTATAGGGGGTGTGATAATCATATAATTTTTTTTTTAAATAGATATTTTTTTCTGTCGTTGCAAAATCACAGGGATGACAATCACTTAATGTGTAAAAAATAAAACCTATTGATTTTTTGGCGGCAGGGGGGGGGGGGGGTGACACTCGATTTACGCCCCAGGTGTCACTCCTCTATCGACGCCACTGTCGTTACGTAAATAAAAAATTCCAGTAGGTTGTATAAATGAAGTTTAACGACAAATACGAACTGACAGTTCTTTCTTATACCGTCAAAATAGTTTCGACGCTAAAAACAAAATCATGTACTTGGTTAATAATACTTTAAGAGCGAGTATTAGTTTCACAAGACAACTGATATAGATAGATGATTTTATATCAATGGACACTGTTTCTTCCTATAACGTCAATAGAAATTTCCTGATTTTTTTTTTACTTTTATTATACAATAATTATATTTATATTTTTATTATATTACGTGTTATCACTCTTATATTTCTTAATTAAAATGCCAGTTATATAAATTAAGAAAGCATTGTTAATTCAAATTCAAGATTTTAACGAAAATTTCCATTTTGATGTTCCATGCATCTGTTTAACTATTTTCGCTATAATGTCTGTGTGTCTGTCGGTAAACGATGTCACCCGAAGAGTAAAATGTTTTTTTATTTAAAAAAATATATATTTGAAATGGTTCATAATAGAAAAAGATGTTTATCTAAAATAAAAGTTGTAGAGAACGTTATTTTCTATAATTTATGTTCTATTATTTTTTTGCATTTTTGTCAGTTAGCCATAAACATTGGTTTTATATAAAAAAATATACACATATACTGTTAACATTATGAATTCAATATGACGTACAAAAAAGTCCCGCGGCACCCATAAAAGATATTTTATTTAATGACAACAAAATTTAGGAGATGTAATACCGTGTTTAGACCGAAAAAACAAAACAGCAACATTGTGTATTTTTGACAAAAGTGCAACCAGTGACATGGGGGGAGGGGACACTCGATTTCTGCCCCAGGAGTCACCCCCCCCCCCCCCCAATTTCAATAGGTTTTATTTTTTACACATACCGAAAAAAAATCTAGCAATTTTTTTTGAATGATTGGGTTATCATACTCCTTACTTTCAATGACCGAAAAAATTTTTTTTACACATTTTATCCCCTGAAAGCTTAAATCAAAATAATAAGGTAAATAAGCTATATTTTTTAACATATTACACGGATGTCACCCGAGGCGGACCCCCCCTCCTTAACGACGCCACTGAATGCAATAAACCCTATAAATTTTTAAAAGCGAAGTATTTTTTTGTGTATAAACACTGTATTGATTATGCCACATTTTGAAGAAAAAAGTAAACAAATCGTTTTTTTTTTTTTTTTAATAAAAATGACAATATTTAAAATAGCACATTTTATTTGTTTTTATAGATTAGCACCATTAATAATTACAATCGACGTTACCTACATTTTTTTCCATAACAAACATTCATACTATAAAATATCAAAAAACCTAGTTTTATGTTATGAAAGTGGAAAATGATTAATATGTAATTAAGAGAAAATACAAACAATAATAACGCATTATAAAACAGTTTTCATAAAATTAAACCACAAGTGTTGACTGTTGGCATTATGAAAACAATAAATAAAACTCGGGACTGTCGTGGGTTTGCTGCGTCAAATATGAATATGCGAACGCGTGGAAAATAATTCGTGAAAAATCACACTTCAACACAAGTTATCCACGTTACACGATCTCCCAGTACTCGAAACAGATCACGCACAAAAAATACAACATGCGAACAAAAACGTTTATCACTACCGTATTCACAATTTATTTTTTTAAGATTCAGTAGTTTTTTTCTCTGTCTGTCTTTATGTAAAAATAAAAAATCAATAGTAGCAGCGGGCATTTACCGATTTTTAAATACATACGGACACAATCTCGGAGAAATTCTAGTTAGGAAAATAAAAACATAAACATACGGCAAAAATGATAAATAAAAAATACAACCATATTAACCTTTTAAGGACGGGAGTGGTCGAAATATCGACCACCCATAGGACAAAAAAATATTCGATGTTTTCCTACGTAATTTGATGCGCTGAATACGAAAAAAATAGTAAAAAAGATTCAAGAGTCACCTTTATCTTGAAAATCGCATTTCAAGGTCAAATTTTTTTTGCTATTTTGGCCTGCCAGTTAGCATACCTATTTTTTATGATGCACTGAACAAGAAAAAAACAGTATTACATCTCGCAAAGATCGTCTTCAATACTTTCGTTATTAAAATAATTTTTTTTACGATTTTTTTTCACCGAAATATACTAGATTGAAGATATTTTTAATGTCACTTGTGTCTACTCTATGAATAAAAATATCATATTTTCAAACTAGCTTATCTCGACGAAAAAAAATCGTACACTTCCTACTGCGAACGAAAACTTTAGAAAAAAATCACTTATTTGGTAATAAAATCTTAAACATAGCGAAAATCATCATTTTAGCACTTTTAGATTAGGTTATCTCAAAAACTTGACGTGATGGAGAAATTTGGTCAACGGATTTGGTTTCAATACGCCAAAAACCTCCGAAATCACCTATTCAAGTAGAAACAACATTATATTTTAAAACTTAGTTTGTTAAACTTACCTAATGAAGTATCCGAAGACGTGGACAGATTCAACGCCCTGTGTAAAGAAGTCGGGGTACCGGGAGTGACGTTGATCGGGTTGCCTATACTGATGATCGGGTTGGCGATATTCAGCGGCCACGCACTGCTGGTACTGCACCCATTGGCGGTACGGTCTCCGCGGTCGCAGCACGTCCAACGCTTGCCTAGCCACAGACCGGAATGGTACCGAGTCCACGGACGGGAACTGATTACTTTACTGCTACACACTAAACAAACACACACAAAAATAAACCAATAAGATTTATATTAACTGTCAGTAGATTATGTCTAAGTATGTGACATGAAAACTACTAAACTGATTTTATTCGAAAACCTAAAACCTTGGAAAAAGCTAAAGCGATATGATATGATAAATGGATATTTTCTAGTAAAAAAAAAACGGCTAAGACTACTAAAAGACTTTTTATACATTACTAGCGCATTGAACTAGGTATTACCCTGGTTAATATCCACAAAATCATAGTGAATAAAATATTCAACATGCCCACCCAACATGCTCACTTAAAATGCCCACAACACACAATTCACCACGAATCTTTTTCCGACTTCGAGAAATTTACACAAAATATTCACAGATTATATACCTAAACCTAACCTATCCATTAGTGAAAAGCGGAATAAAATCCATTCAGTAGTTACTGAGAAAATCATGTAAAATTATATTTTCAAACTCCCAGGAAACACCAAATCCCGTTATAGAATTTGTATAAAAATAAAAAATAAATAGATTAGCAACAATCATAACAAATTTTGATATTTTACCTTTCATGGAAGTTAAATGTTTCTTTATATTTCAATATTCAATCAATATAGGTATTTCAAAATATTTAATTGTTAACATAATATGTTAAAAATCATCCAATTGTTCGACAAAATATCATAGTAATCTAAATTAAATAGCAACCAAACACGACTTGATAAAGATTTTTTGTCTTTTGATGTTAAAGCCACGATATTGCACAGAAAAAGTATCTAACTATTGGTGAAAACCGCAACTATATACCTACAACTTGTATTCTCTTCAATTTTTTTATATTTCCAACAGTTTAAAAAATATATTTTAAGATAATAATATCTTTTCGAATTCCGAAATAAAGATAGAACATAAATTATAGATTTTAATATTCTAATAATTTAAAATTAGTTTCAAAAATAATTTTAAAAATCCAAAATTTAACTAACATATGTACGTCAGTAAAGTTAACTCAGCTATTTTTAATTTCGAAAAAAATTATGTTGTGCTAAAATATGCTTGATTTGTGCTGTTATGTACCGCAAAGAAAAAAAATTATAACACTTTAAATTGTAAAATATGTACAATTTGTACAATTTTTTATTCTTATTACTTTTTTGGTAATTGATTTTACACCCAGGAAAAACTGTATTTTTTTCACAACACTTATACTACTTACACTTACTTAACATTTGTAAAAGAGAAGATAAAATCTATATTAATTTATCCCAGTAAATTAATTGACATAAACTTGACTTCAATAAGTCACAACTATCAAACATCTATTGACGACAGCAATGATGTAACTGTGGCTAATTTTGAAGGAATCATCAAAAACCACAATGACAAGAGCGCACCACAGTGGGTTTAAATGACACAAATTTTCGCTTTAAACCAATTTGAATGTAGTCGATGAAAGCTATGTAGTTGTAGTTTATAAAAAATACCCCAAAAATGGTATATTTATCCTCTTAATTACTCTACCACCCACGTTTATATGATAATTTTTTGGATAATATGTTCTATACCTAAAATCATTAATTTTTTATTTCATGAATTACGAATTAAAATAAGGTAGGAACAAAATTTTATTATCTGCATTTATAATACAAGTTTCATAAAATTTTAAAAATAAGTATAAATGCATTATTATTAATTTTATTTAAACTTACGTTACTATTTTTATATATTCCCTTATAATTTTAATTACCTTTTTATATTATAGATGTCACACCACTGTTTTATCAGCAGTTATTTTTATTTTAAATCACAAAACCGAAATACTCAACGTATATTGTATTTTTAATTAAAATTACTTTTAATTTTAAGTATCATAATTATTTATAGTAAAAAAAATATTTCTGTGTAAATAAAGCCGTGTATGGAACGTGAATAAATATATTGTTTTAATCGTGTAATCATTCCTATTAACAAATAATTGAATGTTTTAATTTGGGGAGGATTAACTTTTAATTAAAAAAATATCTAATACCAATATCTGAAATGATAACTTTATATCTCAATTTGTTTTAGGATTAAACTTGTCAATATGATAGATTTTATTATTTATTAATATCTCTAATACTATTCGAAAATTAATCAATTTATCTAATAGTGCAGGCGCCAAGAAATATTCTGTTTCAAAAACCGTTAGGATTCATAAGAGTTGTAGATTTACATACACGAAGATGCAAAGAATGAAACTCTGAAGGTTGCCAAAAAAATTTATAAATTTTTTTACGTACATTGTACGGAGTTATAAAAAAGTAGATGTTGCACTATTTGATGAAAGTTTAGTCAGTTATGAAACACTTTAAGTTCAAGCTTTTACTTTTTTAAATACATTCTTATATATTTATATAGTAACTAAATGATTCTACGTCTTATTCTCTTGTATTTTAGTCGATATTTATATGACGAGTTCAAGTTCACTGCAGGAAATATCACTAAAAAATTTCGAATTTTTGATTTTGTTAAAAGTATGTTTATTGTATAGAAAATGACTTGAAAAGTTGTTTGTTTCAAACCGCAGGTCTGTATCTCAAACCGTTCTCGAGATATAGCCTCTCAAAGTTTTAGTTTTTTCAAATTTTTGGAGAAAAAAGGCCATAACTTTTGAACACGTGGTCGGAATTGATTTTAGTTGACGGATTTGAAATCAGCGTGTCAAAATCTATATAACAACATGTATAATACTTTAAAATTCGACAAAAAAAATTTGGTCAAAAATCGACATTTTTTTAAGGTATACCCCTTTGAATTTTTTCGATTTTTCGCGAAATTTTTTTTTCCGAGTTTTAAGGTATTATACATGTCATTATATAGATTTTGACACGCTGATTCCAAATCCGTCAACTAAAATCAATTCTGATCACGCGTTCAAAAGTTATGGCCTTTTTTCTCCAAAAATTTGAAAAAACTAAAACTTTGAGAGGCTATATCTCGAGAACGGTTTGAGATACAGACCTGCGGTTTGAAACAAACAACTTTTCACGTCATTTTCTATACAATAAACATACTTTTAACGAAATCAAAAATTATACATTTTTTAGTGATATTTCCTGCAGTGAACTTCAACTCCTCATACAAATATCGACTAAAAAACAAGAAAATAAGACGTAGAGGTATTATAGTTTTATAATTGAGCGTGTAAATTAATATTAAATGCTATTTTTGATTTTTTTAATAATATTTTTAAATTATTTATTAACTGAAAACACAGATTTGTATTAATTTACCCATAAAGTAAGGGAAGCACTGCTTCCCCTGCTTCCGTGGACGCTTCGCCACTGATGTACAATTCATAATATATATAGTATTTAACAATAATATATTTATTTGTTATATTTGCAGTTCTTCGCGCCCCCCTTGTGGGAAGGCCACGGCTCCCTAGGGTGCCTCGGCTCACTACTTTAAGAAGCACTGACTTAGAGGTTAGCGAAACTAGCCGCAGTTATAAAAATAAAATATTAGGGGCGCTTCAATCAGTTTCCCCGGAGGTACAACGACCTCTAACTACTTATCTGATTGTATGAACTAATTGATTAAAATTATCAATATTTAAATGAATAAAAATTAGAAACATTGATTCGTTAAACCTTAAATATTAGCTGAGTGAAAAAATGTCATTTAAAACAAATTATTAAAAATATCATCAAATTGTGGTAAATAATTACTAGGCATATTTAATCTTTATTCTACCTGTATACTGTCGTTCAAATGCTAAAGGGACAAATTATATTTTTACCAATTTTTGATGTTAATGTCCAATTGATTTTGAAATATTTTCACCGATTCAAATAAATTTTGAGTTTGCGATATTAAATAGATTCTTCGAGGTTTTTGTAATTAACAAAATTTAATTACGTGCTCACATTAAAAATTTAACCAACAAACCTTTTATGTGCTCTATCCAGTTTGTACGCGTTTTCTCATCGGGAGCAACTAAGTACAACGTGTAATGGGTGTTAGGGTCTTCCTCGTAGGTCACCTGGAACGGACAGTCTGTGGAGGAGATGTCCCCCGAACTCGATATGCCCTGATCGAGCTCAGCCTTCTCCACCACGCGAATAGTGGACAAATCCACTCGACCTTTTTCTTTGCGTCTCTGAAAGAAATACATAATTTTTAACTTGTGACTCACAAAGTGGTAAAATCGTATTGAATTCAAATTTTGTATATAGAAAATATGAATATGAAAATGTGCAAAATAATCGTATATTTCAAATAACTCTGAAACTAATGAAGATTTAAAAAAAATTACAGTACAAAATTTTAATCAATTTTTATATTCTTTCGAATGACGATAGCCGAAATTCGAAAAAGTGAAACCGTTCACCCCCATCTCCCACCCACCCCATTATTTATTTAAGAATTATTTTCTATTAACTTTTAATTATATTATAGACTATAGTAATTCAAATATATAATACATACTTCACCAGAATTTGTTAACCCTTTCATCGCCATACTATCATATATCGAAAAGATGTAGGTATTTATATTTTTTATTACGTTAGTTAAAAAAAAATTGTATGTGCCATTTAATTATAAGTAATAATTATTGTAAATAATAAATACACAGGTTAAATTAAAATTTAAACCTTAACCCATTGACTTCTGTGAGTCACATAAGTGACCCTTATTTTCTGCATTTTCCTGATAACTTGAGACAAACAATACCTTCCTTTTTACCCCTCCCGAATGCATTCAATTGAACAAATTTATACGAGTAGTCATTTAAAAATAAAATGGTCGTTTTATGTAAAATAATGTAGCGACAATTGCAAAATTTAATGTTATAATAAATTCTGTCTCTACCCCCCTCCCATCTACCCCATCATACCATCAGTAAAAATTTTGAAAAAAGCTTATTTTAATATGATTAAACTCGGGAAGTAAGGGTTAATTAAGCAAGAATCTAGACATTATTATTTCTTTTTTGGATTCTTTTTTCATTGTATGCATAAAGATAATCTAAATCATAAATTTTACAGATAAGATTTTATTAAAATAAAAATCAAAATTAATTCGTGCTTGAAATTAAAAATCTATTCATAAGCGCACTCAATAAATCAGAAATTAAATATTAGATAACATTCCTAAAAAAATTAATACAAATAAATTTTAATCCTTTTACATAAATTAAAATAAATTGATATTTCGGTCAATTCTATTACCATTTTTTAATGATATAACGATTTATCATATAATACATTTACTGTAAAACATCTGCAAAATGCGAGAAAATACTGCATTTAGCGTACGTTGACACATCTCTATGAAATATAGGTTAATGAACTTGATGTCAATTTTTGTATTTCTTGTAAATAGTTTTTTTAAACACTATATATTTTCATCATTTTCTTTTATAATATTTATATTTTATTATTCTAGAGGGTTTAGATTTATAAACTAATTTTGCGATAGATAGTTTAAAATATTTAAAATTTAAATACCATATTTTATTTTATTTAATAAAATATATTATTACTTAAATAAATAAAAAATGAAAAACGAACAAATAAAAGCAACAGCATCAACCCAACCATAAATAAATATTCAAATAAATAACCATTAAAAAAGATCAGCTGTAAATATATCGTACCTCAACACGCAATAATCATTTACAATTATACAAACACTCACTCACAATATACTTATATACATATATAAACAAAATAAAAAACAGCACAGAGTAGTTGGTGAACGCGGAACGACACGGTGGCGGCGGCGGCGGGAACAACGCACTGGTGGTTGAGAGAAAGACACGGTCTCGATCAGCAGGGGTGGGACGTGGAGCGCGTGCGCACGCGTAACGACGTCGCGACGGCGCGTGCACGCACTCCGCCGGTCTGTGCGTATTGGCACGCGACACACTGTGATTATTTCCTATTTTTTATTCAAAATTCTTCATCCGGCTCAATTTTTATTGTATCAAAAAAGGTTGTTTTTTAGCCTATTTTTTGGACCTCGCTAGCGACCTGGGGAAGAAATATATAAATATGTTACAGGTACCAAATTACCAAAGTGAGCATCGCTTTTCGTTTTTTGAAAATTTCAAAAAGTTACCCCTATTCAGAAAATATTCAAAAAAATTTAAAAATCTAAAATACCACTAATTATAAAATCATTTATCATTGTATTTAACTTTACAAAACATATTTTTACCTAGCTCTAGCTCTTTAGCGCCCGTCCTGAAAAATTATTTTTTCTACAAATTTCTACATATTTTACTAGAGGGCATCATTTTACATCTACAAATTTCTAGCTTATATAGTTTACGAGATATTTTGCTTTGTATGAAAAGGACGGACGACAAAGTGAGATTAATAGGGTTTTATTCGGAACCCTAAAAATCATGTGTATAATTTTAATTGGTCTAAATTTCTAAATAAATAATTCAAAATATTTTATGATACGAGAAAACTTGAGTCGAAGAAATAATTTTGAGTAAAAAATGTGAAATAATCTCACTGTGCGGGACAACGTAAAGCGGGTCTGATACCTACATACACTGTTGTCAAACTTTGTTCATATTGTTTGGGGGTTTTCATTTGTATTATAATGATTATGTTGTTTTAGTTATTATCTACATAAACTCTATAACAGTCTAATTTTCCATGCAAAATTAATTTAAAATTATCATATCTAAACAATGTCAAACAAATAGCATAAAATTAACAGATATGTAATTTTGAAAGCTTACTACATCTATATGTATATATATAAAGCTAAACGTCTCTCTGTCTGTCTGTCTGTCTGTTTGTGCCCTTATCACTCGAGAACCACTTATCAGATTTACGTGGTTTCTTTTTTAATTTATAGGTAGGTTCTCTGGCCAGATTATAGGCTATATTTTGTTACGTTAGGTAACATAACAACTAAGTAGTGACTGCTTTTATGTTACAAAGAAAATTTAAAATATTTGGGTTTTGTATAGGTGAACTTCTGACCTGCAAAACATTAATCCTTATGGAAATAAATTATTTAATTGTCATAAGTACTTAATGTAAATATAATTTGCTCCTTACAGCATCCAATTTGGTCGTATAGTTTAGAAAATATCTTGAAATATACATATGTACGGGAACATATTATTCGCGCGATGAGAACCCGTGTCGCGGCGTGCGTAAAGGAGGGAGCGTGCCGAATAGATGCAAGGCAGAGGGAATGATCACAGGCCGGTTTTTAACGCCCAAAAGGAAACAAAAACATACAGACGATTTTTTTTTTATGAAATTAAGTACAAGTATATATTTAACTTAAAATTACAATACAAACTTTTTTTTATATTTTATATAAAAAAATCGGCTTCACAATACTTACTTATACTTGAGTTCCTGTTATATAAACCTTAAGACGAAAGAGAATCAGACGACAGGGCGACTTATAAGAAAAATGATAATGCAAATGAAACACGAAGGAGCAGTCAGAAGAGGATGAAGTCCAGCTGACAAGAAATTCATTATACAAAAAATATATAAACATAAAAAAGATAATAATATACGGATGTATTTTCTACATTTATTTTAATCTAAAACAGAAAGGAAATAGACAGTGTTAGTGTGTTTTTCCCTTCTCTTTCCATAAAGTCATTACTTATTATATATAGGGAGTCGAACCGAAATCGAATCGAAACTGATTATATTTGTTTAACATATTTTCTTAGAATAGAAAAATATGTTTACATAAATAATACACTAAAATGAAACACATAGGTATAGTTAACGACTAGCGATCATTCATTATCATCACACAGTTACTTAATATTAATATATAATTAGCTACAACATACAACTGTTTCTATTGTAAATTTAATTTCATGTAAATTTTGTAAATATATTATCCGTGAATAAAAGTATTTATTATTCGCATAGTACATAGGTATATGATTTATAAAACGTAACTGACTCATTCAGTACAGAATAAAAATCAATAGGTACATACTAGAATTACAAAATTCTCTCGTCTGCCTCTTGTAAGTGTGTTTAATTGCTTTTAATAATAAAACTCAAGTATAATACCTATTTCATAAATATTAATATTATAATAAAAACAATCAACTATAAAAATATTTAATTACATAGAATAATAAACATTAATTGAATAGTAGTATGTGTTTGTAAAATAATTAATACCTATCAATGTTATACTATTCAGTATTAATTAATTAATTATATACGTTTATAGTGGTCAAATAAATGTGTTTGTGTGTTTTTTTTATATATCTATAAAAAATAGCATAATTCAGTGGTAAACTTTTTTTTGTTTTGTTTAGGTTAGATTTAAATAAATTGATAAAGATTCGTTAAAAATATTTTGTAAACCCTTGGGATTAATTTAAAAAAAATTAAAACTGCATAATTTGAGGTAATAAGCATATGAAAAAAATTTTTTTTCGGTGTTTCGATTAAAAAATATTTCATTGATGCAATTGATAAAAAATACAATTTTGCAGGTGCAATTGAATGACCTTTTTTGGTCTTCATGTTCATTCTTAAGTTAAGAACTGCACAAACAACGCTACGCTACAACTGTACACTAAAATAACCCCTGGTAGACCCCACTGTAAATCGTAAATAAGAAGTTACGCCACTGATACGATAAAGTAAGGTTATATGTATAAATTAATAATTAAATAAACTTATAAAATATAATATTTTATATTAAAATATAAATGCATCATAATTAACTAAAACGTGTTGAGTGGTGCTATCTTTCGTAAATATTAGGAATAGTTTATATAAATCATAACCTTGATTTTAGTGTCAATTAATATTCGTTATTTAAAAAAAATGTTTATTCGTTTAATTTATGTTCACCTTGGATGTATTTATTTTTAATACCAAAAAAATCAAGCATAAAACATTTTCTCATAAAAATAAATACAATTTTCAACATAATTTTATTATATATGTACACATAAAAACTATAATATTTACCTCTCCATCATTTTCATAATATATTAGGGCACATCTTGTTAAAATAAACCACCTTCTTTTATAATTTATAGGAGTAAAACGATTTTTGTTTTGTGATCTTTTAGTCATACAACATTGCAAAATAATATCATCATTAAATTCTTTGTTCATATTCATTTTACATATTAAACGTGCTTAATAAATATGTTAACGATAATTAAACTTTATTTTTAGTATAATTATTACACTTCAGTATAATTTTCACACTATATACGTAAATAAACAATTTGTAATATTTAAATTAAACAGTAACTTTTTATAATTAACTCTAGTATCACATAAATAATCATTGCACACACGGTATAAACATTACTAATTTAGTATTTTAAAAATAACACGTGGCATATTAACAATAATAATTAACTAATTAACAAAATATGAACTGTCAAAGAATATTCATTATAGTCAACTCCCTCCACTAATAATTTCCATAGACCGGAAACTGCACATTCTTTTATCAGTGACTATTTATAGCTACCAACATTGTTAACCATTCTAACAAAAATTAAAGATAGGATTATCAACATTATTACATCTATTATCAAATATACATTCGAAATTTTATTTTGTTTGTACTGAAATAAAAAATAAATAAAAAATCAAATGAGTTTACTTTATTTTTTTATTAAACTTTTTTTACAGAATGATTTCACGCACACAATACGCAAGCTCCTCCCACAGCTTTAATTTTTTCTTCTGCTGATTTTGAGAAGAACTTTGCCTTAACAATAACTGGCTGATTTGGGATACGGCCTTTTCCAAGAAGTTTGTAGTATCCCTAAAAAAATAAAAACATTAAATATTAATTACAAAATATGTATTAAATAGATAACCAAAAAGTAAATTCTGGTTAATTGTTAATTTTTATTTATACTTACAGCTTTGACAATGTCTATAACTGGTGCTTTTCCTTCTGCATTATCTTTATATTTAAGTCGGGTTTGTTCACTTACTAAAGTCCATAATTTATCTAAATTTAACGTGGGACACCATTTTGTGTTTTTTCGTAAATGATAATTTCTCATACCCAACTGAAAATAAAAAAAAATTGTTAAAATGAAAAAAATACATACGCACATTAAAAAATTCAAATAAAACATATCAGAAGTGTCGTAAAAGAACAATCATCAAAATATTTATGACCGCCCGTTCGCAATATCATCATTGAACAGTACTAAATACATAACTATTACATATAAATATTTACCTTTCCGAAATAACCGGGATGGTATTTATCAAAGTTGATTCTGTGGTGGTGCATACCACCAGCATTACCACGACCTCCAGGATGCTTACGGTGTTTACCTGAAAATATGAAACACAATATGAACTATTGAAAATCAACATAACAATCTGTCCATCAAGACGTTAACCCTATTTTTTTAATGTTAATTTTAAATAGTTATATACTTACCAATACGTCCATGTCCGTGACTGACATGTCCTCTTAACTTCCTTGTTTTTTTCTTGTGTGTTGACTGGAATTAAAAACCATTATATTAATATTTTGACATGTGTTACTTTTTCATGTAGACAAACTGTATTTAAACATATCAACAATATTTTCATAATATATATAGATATAAGATAATTCAAATAGAACGAAATGATTTGTAAATCAAAAATAATGATTTGTTAACGGATGATTTAGATACATTACGATAAAAATTGTAAATATTTAACTACTCACCATATTTCTAATCGGTTTTCTTGCTGAAGAAACCGGAAGACTTGTGTGAAGTTATCAGATAAAGTAACCAGCAATAACAATCTACAGGAGACAAAAATCACTAGGAAATGTCGGTAGGTACCCCTGTGGGTAACCTAGTTTGTTCTTTGTTTGAAATTATTATACATAATACATATGTACATATGTATATACATAATTTTAAATATGTAAATAGGATACTAGGGATACTACCTGCGAGATATTTATTCTACAATAGGTACTCGGATTTTGTGCTATTTAGTAGTAACGTAAAAATATGCCGTAGCTGTATACTAAGATTTGACACAAGTATATAACATTCACTTATTACAAAATTATATTTAATTATACCATTGAATTACATATCATTTTTTGACATAAAATCTTAAATTTATTCATAAATTGAAAGTATAATAATACAATAGGTAAATTAAAAAAATTAAGAGTTTGGAGGAGGTGGCGGAACAGGCAGAACATTAAGTGGAGGTGGAGGAGGAACAGCTCCAAACATAGGAGGCCTGGGGGGAGGTGGAACTGGTAACATTGCAGGCATCATTCCAGGTGGTCTCACCATCATAGGACCTGAACTCTTTTTAGCTTCATTCTTAAAAGCAAACTGGAGGAAAAACTGCTTAGTATCTTTATTCCAATGTGTCCAAAATTTATTGTCTGCTTTTTCAACTTCCCGACTTGGTACTTTAAATGCAATTGTTTCATAAGGTTCAGCTGCAAATAATAAATACTGCCATTTACGATCTGGTGGTTCTACTTTTTGTTCATACGCAGACATAAATCTGTGACGAGGAATTATATTGTCAGTTATTTCTGGATAATCAATTTGGAATAATAAACTTTGCTGCCCACTCTCTGGTTCTCTTTGCTTGGTTACACGATATCCAGGTCTACCAATTTTCACAAATTTCTTAGGTTCAACTCTAGGTTTTTCAGGTGCTAACTGTTGAGGAGCATCTTTGGCTTCCTTTGCTGCACGACGAGCTAAATTTTCTTGATGTTTTTTTCCTTGTGTGTGAGCTAAATAACTTCCTTCGTTGTTATGAAGCGTCAAACATAATTTACATTCATATGAACCTATAAAAGAAAACATACATTTATTAAAAAATGACCTAATATTCATAATTAAATATTGTGAAACATACCTAAATGATTTTTCATAAAATAAGGATCTTTCTGTAAATCGATTGTTTCTAAAGCTAATTGCCTGAGACGTTCTCGGCGATCTCTGTTTGTTTCAGACCATGAAGCAACACCTCCACCACCGGTTTTACCGCCTGGGCGATTTTGGAAATCCATCGTTTGTTATTTATTATTTCTTCTTCAAATTTGAATTTTAACACTAATTTGACGTAAATAAACAGCCAAATTAAGTTTCCTGTTAAGCCATTGCAGATTGATGAATGAATACCAACTGAAATATTCCGATAGGGATTTTATATTTTTTAGATATGTAAATTAATAATCATTAACAAAGAATATACATGTTTTTACATTTAATTAAATTTATAATATTGAAAAAATACAGTTTTATTAATTTTCCTTTGGGTTTCTTTAAAATATATATCAAATTATGTTGAAATCTTATAAAATAAGAAAGCGGAACTGACAATGAAAGATAACAAAACACCCTACGCGAGGTGACGTTTATGTCAGATATTTGTCATCATAAACAATTGAAGATATTAAATATTTAGTCAAAATATACTGCAAATTACGCTTTGTAAAATGCCGGTACGTATAATATATAAATGTATATTTAAAACGTGAAATAAGATAATTGTTTCAGGTTCACGAATACAATGTTGAAATGACGTGTGAGGGATGTTCAAATGCAGTAGAACGTGTGTTAAAGAAACACAAAGGTATTGCATTTTTTTTTAATTTTTATTAAACATTACTAATTTTTAATTTTTGAACAGGAGAAGGAATAGATACTATAAAAATTGATTTACCAAATAAGAAGATATTTGTTGGAGCTACAAAAACTGCTGATGAAGTTCTTGAAATTATTAAAAAGACTGGTAAAAAAGTTGAATATATATCTAGTCAATGAGTAATTGTTGGTGCAGCTAATGCAAAAATATGTACATAATATAATATATATAAATTTTATTTTTTATTCAGTTTATGATTTTTAAAGGTATTTAAAAATAAAACAAAATATATAGACTTAGAAAAATGGCTCTTTATTTATCTAGTTTTCTTCTGAACGAAAATACAGTTAAGTATGCATATTAAAGTAAAATGTCAAATTCACATTATTAAATTTGATGAAATCTTGTATTGGATTCTATGCGATAAAAATTATTAATGAACATTTGCTACTGACAAATTTATTTATAATTTTTGTCTTACTATTTTAATTAAAAATTAAATGACATTAAAACCACCAAAAAAAATTTTTTATATACCGTATTAATCTTGCTTTTGTTAAAATTATGGACATAGTAAAGTGCTATTGTCAAACAATCGATTAAAAGACAATTTCAGAAAAAGCAAGACGTAACAGCACCAATATAAATAACATGCCAGTTGCAATACTCATTACTTCCTACATTTTTACGTAAAAATGTATATGCAAAAAATTGAAATATTGTCATTATTATTTCCCTTGTTTGTTTCATTATAAAAGATTTAGAAAATACAAGCAATATAGAATTACAAATAAAAGAAAAATTATCATGTGTTGCAAAAATTCTTATAATAAACAGGGAAGTTATAAGATGTAATAAATATATACATTAATCAGAATTTTGCTACCACCAAATAAAATAATAAATATTCAAATTGTGCAAATTCTTAACACCCACAATTTGATATAAATTATATAGCAAAATAAGTTTTGTAAATACAAAACAGTCGGATTTTACAACACTTATTTCTTCTCTTTTGTAAGAGAAAATTCTATAGTAGAATACAAAGAACATCAATTCGAGTTTTGTATTGAACAATCTTATACTCGTAAAAATTTAATTACTCTAATTTTATTAAAGCTTGATATTTTTCAAGTATAATATAACCGACTCGATTTTAAAAAGCACTGAGATCGTACTCCTAAAATCTTTTTGTATTTACATTGTATATCTTATGCACATAATTATATAACATTGAATAATTTTTTATATAAAAAATAGTACAGTTCTAGCAAATATTAATTTTATTTGTAAATAACACAATTAACAATTATTTTGAGACTTATAACATTCCCGTGTTTGCCAAATTAAAATTAAAATAAACATAATTCCCCCTTAACTCTAAATATCAGCAGAAGAAATTTGCAAAAAAAAATTCAAATGTACTCTCTTGAACTGTATTAGGCCCGATCAAAATTATCACTGAAAAGTGCAAATTATAAATTTGTAATTAGAATAAAATATTTAAACTTTAATGTTGTTGTTGTTGTTGATGAGCTGGTGGCTTATTTCGACCGTAATGTCCGCCTTTAGAACCACCACTGCCGCCGCCGCCTCCACTACCACCACCACCGCCGCCTCCTCCCCTCTGCCCACCAGGTCTATTACCTCCACGAGGTTTGTAGTTCCCGCTACCGTAACCATTGTTTTGATAATAGTTATTCTGATAATAGCCACTGTTGTTTCCAGCCCTGTTCCGATTCCCACCTCTTGGACGATTCGTGTGGCCTGAGTTTCCACGTTCTTCAGACACTTCCGCCCAATCTCCACCTCCGTTCTTGTCCACATCTTTACTAAGGTTTTCCGTTTCTACTTTTTGTGAAAAGTTGTCAAATTGTTGAGTCGCTTGATAATTGGAGACTGGTACGGGCTCCGTGTTGAAAGTATTTATGACCGGTACTTGAGCAGGCGTCAAATGCGAAGGAGGCATGGGAATAGGAGGAGGTGGGTTAGGACCTGGGTAAGTATTTAAAGCAGGAGGAACAGTCGTAGCGACACCAGTAAAGTTCTGATTCGTGTATGTTTGACTTGGAATGGTCGCCGAAGGATTCAGCGGTTGATGCTGGGGTATTATTTCAGGTGGCGAATCGAGTTCAGAGTCTTGTAAGAAGAAAAAGCTGCCAGTACCCAACATTTCTGTGATAGGTCTTGTTTGAGGTTGAGGAGGAAAATAAGCTGGCTCTACAACAGGAACAACAGGTGCAACAATCTCTGGTGCAGGAGGAAAGTTCGGCATAGGAGGATGTTCAGGAACTCTTTCTGGATCCGGAACCAGATGTTGAGGAACGTCAACATTTGTAACAACAGAATCTGAGACTGGTATTTCTTCTGGATTAGGCACGGCGTGTTCTTCAATTTGAATTTTTTGGCCCGCTTCAGTTAACTCTTCTTGTTGAACAATTTTATCAAAATAATTGCAATTGTGAATTGAGTCAACTACATCTTTAACGTGTGCGTAATTAGACCCAGAAAATTCTTTCGGTTTGGAATCAACAACTGAAAGTAAATGTTCGGCCGCTTGTTGAACTTGCGTGGGAAAGTCTGGGTTTCCTTCTGCACTTTCTGGCGCATGTTTCGGAGAAACCGCCGTGTAAAGGTCATCTAGCAACTGCAAATCTTCAGCAGATATTTGTAGAGCTCCATTTCTTCCAAGCAAAAAGTCTTCTCGTGATACTTCATTTCCCATTTGCTGTAAAGCATCTTGAATGAGTATAACTTCCCGTACTTTAGATAAATCCTGTTGTAATCTTTGTGAGACTTCTTTCCTCGCTAGCTTCTTTGCTTCTTTTTCCGAGTTAATAACAATATCGTTAAATTGTTTACATAAATCTTTCGCAAATTCCAAAATTTGTAATACTTCGTCATATTTAGCGACCGCAACTTTTTGATCCTGATTCAAATCTTTTCCTGAAGCCTGAAGATCTCTGTATGTTTCTAGCTTGGACTGTAAACAATTATCACAAATTAATAACAAAACAAATACAACTTCTAGAACTTTTTTATGTACATAATGAACACCACATGTCATTTACAATATGGCTGCAAACAAAATGTAGGCTTAAAGAAAATATTATAGTACTAATAATATTATTATTATTTGCACTAATAAAAATTAAATATTAAATGAAATTGACTATCCTCAATTATCTTATTCGTTAATACCTTTCGTTTTTCTAAATTCCGTATTTTGTGCTCGATAATGACGATAGCTCGCCTAATGGGTGTGTTTTGTTGTGTAGTTGTAGAAGATTCTGATGTAGCCTCCGTAGAAGCCTGTTTTTCGGGCTTTGCCGAAGATGCTGAAGGCATTATTTACAATCTATATTTACAGTATTAATACTTTTCACTACCCAGCATTAATTACTAATGATTAATCACCGGTAGAATGAATTCACTGCACAGCCGCACACAAAATGAAGCATAGCATAGACTATAAAGGAAATATACAAACCTTGGAGGAAATAGAAAAAACTACCAATTTTGCAACTACCAAAAATGGGATTCTCTGGACGATACAAATAGCCGCGAAAATATATTGTGAGAAAAGATTTTCTCGACTTTCTTTTTAATAAACTATTTATAAAAAACGTGAATGCATGCATTACAGGTGTTCATGTTTGTATTATGATTAAATTTACTTTATAAAAATGAGTTAATTTTCCGCTATCAAAATATAAATTAGCACATGAACTACTTATATCATATATTAAACATACATAGTATGTTTAATATATGCTTATATGAATACAAATAATAAACTTACCGTTCATATTAATAGAAAACTGAACTGTATTTTTTTAATAGCATCTAAAAATAAAAAGTTTACGAAATACTGTTTTTGTAATTAATGATAAAGATTTTTTTTTAATAAAATTTAATTTGAGATTATATATTGCTATTATAGTACATAAACTTTTCAGTTTTTGTAAAAAAATGTATTTTTATAAAACTTAATAATAACATTTTATTACAGAATAATATGTCATTTATTTCTTTTGAGTAAAATATATTTTTTTTTTGAGATGTAATTCATAAAGAATGATCTTAGATTTGATGTAAAAATATATACACATTAAAAAAAAAATCAATTTAACTGAAAATGCGTTATAAATATATCTTCGAACAATGTTATTTTAAATATAATTTATATTTGTTATTGCAAATATTTACTTTCTCTATACAAAATATATCAAATAAAATATTGAGTAAATATCAATAAGTTTACACTGACCTATAAATATATATAATATTTATATAGTAGACATAAATTGCAAACTAATTAACACATATTATTCTGTTACTAGAATTAACAAATGTACACAACTTGTATCAAATTTTAGTTTATTAACTTTATGGCCACATCTGCTGTAAATATAAGTAAAAATGAAAATAAAGTAACAGGAAAAATAAGAGCCACTAAATCTCATGTATACACATTTTTTTATAAAGACAATTTGCTACAAAAAACTCTTAACATTTGCAATCGCTCATTCATTTAATTCATATGTGCATAAAATAAAATCATTCTGTACAGCTTAATGAATAATAACGCAGCACAAAAGAGTATTTATTTATATTTATACAAGTTTGTTTTCAATCAAGAAGTGATGTATATACCACATATTCCAAATAAAACATACATCCAAGCATAAAATAATAGATATTATACTGATATTAGATCACTTACAGATATATTTTGTTAGTAAATATCTCATTACTCACTAACGATACGTACGCACCTCTACGACACAAACCGACGCCGGCCGGTCCTCTACGCTCTCGACAACATACACAGTTACGTCTCATGATTATGCATGATAAAATCAATATCGTCTATGTCTACTACTAAATATATTTATATATATATATAATTTTTTACTGTCTAAATATTACATTTTCTTCGCAATTTTATAAACTCTGCATTGAAATATACACGATCAATATCGAATACAATATTATTAATAAAATCTATGTTATTCGTTAAAATAATTCTGTTATCTACTTTAAATAACAACGTAAAACAAATAAGTAACAAATCATGAATATTGTTTAAAAACTGGTTTTTTAAAACATATTTTAAAATATCAATAAAAGTTCTCTGATGGCAACGTGTTCAGATTCTGAATGAATATCCATTTCTCAGTCCGGAAATTAATATTTCACTCGAACTCGTGGAAGAAAGACTTCAGCGCCAGGCCCACACACATATTTATATATATGTACACATATGCAAGTAATAAAGCTAACAGATAACTATAAGGCCTTATTGTATGTTTATCACTGAAACAATTTATAAGTATTCTCGATAATGGCAACTCTGAACTGATCGGCGACAGCGACATCATGCACAGCACTACCACTCGCTTCCTCAGTTCTCATCTGTGCGCAGTTCGACTGCTCCGTATTAAGCGCTCGTTAACTCTTGGTTCACGGAGTTCGAATTCTTATTGTTCACACTTTTTGCTTGAACATCTAAACTATCGATTTCTGCCCAGGAACATCGTACTTCTTGGAAAAGCTGTCAGTCAAAAGAAAAAAAAAACAGTAAATTATTATTTAAACTAAACACTTTTAAATTAAATAAATATATACCTGAGATAACCAACTTTCGTCAGCAAGTAATTCGTTAAGAATAATCGTGGTATCTTTTAGTGGATCGTGTGAACGTTTATCAGCCACACGTTTCGCACACTCTACATACATTCTGTATTTCTGATGTGCCACTCGGTTCAGCAATTGAACTCGTTCACAACATATACGACACATTAGAAAGTCCTGAAAATAGAATTAGTTTAATGATTTAGAATACTTGATCCGCAATATCTACAACTACCTTCTCTAGCTGTTGTTTTGGATCCGGTTGACACCCGTCGAGTGTTGTGACATTATAAGGTTGTCCGTAAAGCAGGACACGCACAGACACGCGGGGCCGCTGACAAGCAACGCACGTACGTGTGTCTGTATCATTGCCCAATTCGCTTAGCACATTCAAACAAGGCCACGTACTGACCGAAGCAGTCACATTACTAGGCCACCGTGTTATGGAGAGTAATATACGTTTATGCTCTTCTGTTATGTCATCTACTGTTTTAACGTTTGACAAAAAGTAATCATCTGAAAAATCAAATAAACCAAATAAAATATCACTTTCTATTATATCATTTCATAATTAATTACCTTGTTCTTGGAAAATTTCTGTTAAGAAATTACTATCGAGGGCTTGTGAAATAAGTGTTTGAATATAAACTTCAAAATTATCCTGATAAATTTCAGCTTCTTTCATTGCTTTCTCTATGAACTCCGTATCAAGAATAGTTAGTTCCGATCGTAGAAATTCTACAATAGTTTCTTTTTGATTCTGAGCTCGAAACCGTACTGGTACTGGAATGTACAATTTTTTGTTTTCCGCTGTCCATGATGTATACTAAAAATAAAATAACATGATAATAATAATCTTCAGAAAGCTACAATTTATTTCCTTCAACTATTAAGAATTTAACTGACCGTTGATATATCTCTGTACAAAGTTTTTCCATTTTGGTCAAAAGGTTCATATTTTTGTAATAATGTCTTGCCATCAACACGCCAAATCGCAGGCCATTCTTCCGTAAGTTCACTTTTTATTACAACAAACTCACCGGGCTAGAAAATAAAATTTATTTTACATTACATGTTTATACTTACAAATAAGATATTTTAAGCACTAATATTAAAATTGTAAAGAAAGGCACAAACCTGTTGTTGCTTTTCCTTCAATCTACTTGACTGTATAGCATTAAAAACATTAAAATTTGTCAAATATCAAGACATAAAATAATTATTATTCAATACTGCAGTCAAATAGAAATTACTTTATAAATTAAATAAATTCTGCTTATACAAGGTAAACATAAAAAAAGCTTTTTTTTTTGGTCAATCTGATTAAATCTCACCTTCTTCTTTTTAAATCTTTATTATAATCCATAAAATTATTACTAATTTTTTCAATTTAATTTAATATCTTAAATCTATAATCCCCTGATCGGCAACCGTTCAATTATTAGTGATAAAAGAGATATATTTTAAAGTAAAAAAAATAAGCAGAATTAAATTGTTATAAGTAACAACAGTAATAATAAATGTAATACGGACAACAAGAATGGTTGCAACTTTTTTATAATTTTTTATAGCGCTCGTTTTTTTTTACCTTGAACGGTGGTTCTTCCGTCGTACTTGGTGTTGTTTGTGCAACCGAGGCAGCTAAATTATCTTCTAAAGTCGGTGGCACTGATGATTTCTGAGATTTTGAACCTATAAAATAACATGTAACATTAAAATTTATTCTCCTCAAAATAATGTGTAACAATTAACACATACCAGAAGTAGTTCTCTGTTTTTTAGCCATCGCACTCAAACTTTCGCTACTGGAGTAACCGTCAATTTCGATACCAGCACCTTGTGCAGCGGCAGATATGAGATTACGAGATGCTCGCTTTCGACCGGAAGCAGGTTTCTGTCTTTTAATTTTACGTCTACCGCCTGTCACAGCCCCTGTACCATCATCATCTATTTCTTCCTATAATACAAATAATAATGTACATATATTATATTTTTAATTGAAGTCATTAACTGATTAATAAATTTTTAACCCGTAAACCCAAGCATGTTTTTTTTCATTGTATCTATTGTTTTTCAGGTTTGCTGGGGGTAACTCAAAATAGCACGTAAGCAGTCACAGTAACCGGTGGTAGGTGGGTATGTAATTGTTGTTCTACTGTATATTTGCCATACAATTTTATGTAAAATATCTAACAATAAGTATGGCAATTATAACATTACAAATTAAATATACACAATGAATCTTTTTCCAAAAAATTTTTTTATCTCATTACCCCACAAACGTTTTCTAAAACTATTACACTGCTGTATAGTGTATAGACTTGAAGAGAAATAAAACAAGGTAGAAATAGAATTCAGTTTAAAAAAAAATTATTTATTAGATATAAATTTTTTTTCGGGACAACACTGTATATTCCATTATAATTTTACAATGTGCATTCATTACTTATAAATTATGTCATTCAAATTTTTAATACTGTCTCCATTTCTAAAATGGGAGTTGTCGAAGAAATACGCACTTGTATATATATATTTTTTAATTTAAATAATAAACATACATTTTTCAACCTATACCCCCCCCCCCTTCCCCTCTCGTTAATCATATACGGACCGATAAAATATTTTAATACATAATACACACGACCGAAGCCGCGGAGAAATTCTAGTTTAAAAATATTATTTACTAATAATATTTGTTATCGCCGAGTTGACCGTTACCAAGTTTACCTATCCCGTGAATTTCTATTTTTAATTTTGATTAAAATTCGAAAACGGGAGTTATGAGTTTGTGGATGCTTGTCAAAAATATACAAATTTTACCAAAATACGAAATTTAAAATAATTTATCAATACCATCAAATTTAATATTTAATCATGTTCAATTTACTCTCTGCGCCACTGGTTTAATTTAAAACAGTATAAATTTTTATTAAATAACTAATAAATTAAATGCATTAATTGTTTAAATATTAAACTTCACGATACACATCGAATGAAAAGTTTAATTCATTACATTTTTAACAGATTTGATTTCTTCATATTCTTGTATTTATATTAATTAAGCTAGTTTGTTATTTAATTTTTTTGTTAAATTTTCAATAATTGACTACATATATTTTACATTATTCAAACACATATCAATTCCATGGATCACATCATATTCCGTACCTTTTCTTCAAACTACAGAGAATATAATAACTTCATGTACATTATGAGATAGTTGATTGATGATAGCGCGTAAAAGACAAAGATAATTAAACATGTTACAAGACCATCAATAAGGCTACATGTGTAGAAGAAAATCGATATAGTAATACATACGTGACTGTACATATAATACATTCTGTGCACTATTGTATTGTAGGTATATTTACGAAAATTTGAAGCTTTATTTAAGAAGTCTTTATTGTTCCTAGTTTTTTTTAAATAACAATTAAAGATTTTTTACTCCCGCGAATGTTATCGGATATATTTGAGAAAACAACAATTTTTTCGATCGACTATAATTAAAGCGCTGGCACTTAATAAAAACGGAGACCGTTACTATATCATTTGCATAAAATCTAAATGAACAAATTTCCTGCTTTGACGGACACCGTTGTTTCTTAAATGCCAGTCTGATTGAATTCAATATTATTCAATAATACAGATCTTCGAGGTCATGGCGCCCGTCATTCTTACACGCCAGCAAAACATTTTTTTAAACGCCCGTCATGCCGTTTCGACGGAGCTAAAGTGCCACTCGTATTAAATCACATATAACAGATTTTCAAGGTCGATATGGTGACGGTCTCCGTTTCTGTTAAGTTCCACCTCTCCAATTAAAGATGCGTTTTTTTTTTAATTAAACAAGTACAGTTTTGAAAAGCTTACCTTTAACTGCGGTGTCCACGCAGGATCAGAATCAGAATCCACGAATTCACCTGGTTCGTCAGGTTCCTCAGGCTCTCCCGTAGCTGCTGCCTGCGCTTGCCGAGCTATTAATTGTTGGATATTACTCTTTTCTTTGGCTGCTCTTCTGCTCGTTTCTCGTCGAGGAGGCAGTTGCAGTGGATCATTAGCTGTTAAATATTAAAAGTGAGAAACATTTTAACGACATACACAGGTGTTATTTACCTTTGTCACCTGGCTTTCCTCCTGCTTCTTTAGCTTTTTCTTTAGCTGCCTGTTCTAAAGCTAATTGTTTAAGTCGTTTCCGTTCGGAAGGTCCTCCGGGTTTCGGTGGTCGCCCTTTGCGACCAGTACTCACTCGCGGTTCTTTTGGGATAGTTAGTGCCGACTGTGTTGAAAGCGTTTGCACGGGTTCTGGTGCTGGTGCGGTATGCTTTGGTCTCAAACCTGGTAAATCATCGTCTGAACTAAATCCATCATCAGAACTATCCAAACGATGCTTGCGTTCTTTAGGTAACGGAAAATATCGTGGATCATCTTGCGGGTCTCCCGCGCTTAGTCGTACCGCCGGTACAATAGGTGCCGGCGGCGGCGGAACAACCACTGGTGGCGTTGGTGGTACACCGTTAGCTGACGGGTCTGCAGGCTTGACTGGAATTCCTGGAATTCCTGGAACTCCTGGAGCTACGGGTGATGTTGCGGCTGGACTGGATTTCTGCCACGTGGTTTTTCGACCACCTCTAGGTCCTGCAGGTGGCGGCGAACTATCGCGTTCGCCTTGTAAAAACTTGAGATAACTGTTCATGAAACCTGAACCAGGACCCGTGATTTTCTTTTCTGCCAACTTGACGACGGCAGGCGGCGGAGGTGGCGCTATCGGCGAGGGCTGCGGGGCGGCGGAATGACTCCTATTCGGATTGTTTTCTGAAAGGAAATTCAATTCCTCCTCTATATTGGGCACAACGACTTTTGGCTGATCCTCGGGGGGGTTGCTCTCCGCACCGTACGAGCCGTTCGATTGGGATTGATTCGACGGCTCGTAATTGGACAGGGGCGTCAGCTCGACCGATTGGGATTGGAACTCCGGTGGATGTGGAGCCAAGTGGAACGGTGGGAAGTACGGGATGGGTGGAGGGGGATGGTGAGAATGCGGATGCGGCACCATCAGCGATTGATGCTGCTGCATCGCTTGCGAGCCGAACGCGGCCGTGCCGGAGAACATTTTTGGAGGTGGCGGCGGCAAGTTCCAACGTTCAAAATCAAAATAACTACCATTCTGCTGTTGCTGATTAGCAGCGGAACTATGCGCAGGTGGCGGTATCCGCGTGGTAAAGTACTCGGCCATGGCTGCGCCCGCGAGTTCGGTCAGAGCCGTCGAGTGGCCTGCCTGTTTGTCACTGCTCTTGCGCCGTTTACTACCCCCCGAGCCACCGCTCCCGCCCTTCTGCCCGTCCGACTTAGCTTCCACTTGCTGGACTTGACAGCTCTGTTGCACGGCAGCTTGTTGCTGTTGCTGGGCTTGCGCTTGAGCTTGCTGCTGTTGAGCCTGTTGTTGGACTTGCTGTGCTTGTGCTTGCTGTTGCTGGACCTGCTGCGCTTGAGCTTGCTGCTGCTGTTGCTGTAACGTTTGCAAGTTCTTCACTATACTCATCGGATCGCCACGACAACTTGACAGATCTTGTAATGTCACTTGATGGTTAGTATTCGAATCAAAGTACGATTGTTGTCTTTCTGAGATACCTAGCGCAGCAGTTCTTTGCTGCGACTGTTGGGGATTGCTTTGCGTTACCGGCTGTGTATTTTGATTTGGAAGTTCGATTTGCCTGCTAGGTATCTCTATACTATTTGCCGAGTTATAACTGTTGGTACTATATTTACGTGAGTGGTGCGTCTGTTGCGGTCTGTCCTCCCAACAGTTCTGTCCGGCTGCAGGAGGTTGTTGCGCGCGTGTGATCACAGAGGGATACGCAACGGCAGAGCCGGCTTGCGACGATGGTCGTGGCACCGACACATCCAAGGGAGACGGAGGAGCCACTTGTTGCGGGGATGAAATGGAGTTCATGGGACTGTTGTACATGGGGTAGGCGGGGCTCGGAACATGGCCCAAGGGCGACGCTTGCGAGTGTGCTTGTAAGGGACTCGGCCGTCGGGGTACGACGACACCGCAATCTGTAGGACCATTGCTGTTTTGGTATTCTGTCGACGCCGATGTTGCTCCGGTCGCCGACGAGGCACCCGATTTGTTTCTGTGGTATTCAGAATCGGCACTATTACTATTAGATTGTTGATAATGTCTGTAGGACGAACCACCGGATTGTATTTGATAACCGGCGGCACGGTTTTTTGTCGCAGAACTATTGCTGCCTGCGTACTGAGGTCGTCCGGGCGCGTCCATAATACTGAAACTGATAGGTGACGATTGGCTCGGACCTCCTCCATCTTCTGATGCGGTCGCTGATGTACCTCGCGATCTTTCCGTCTGATTAGCGAGTTCTGGATATATCTTGGTCTGTGCTTTGGTCTGAATCTGTGGCGCAGAAGGCGGTGGTTTGGCTGGGGGAGTTGCAAACGATGCGGCCTGTCGGTTGTTCGTTTTGTCGGCATTGCCCCGCCCACCTCCGGGAAACAATATCGACCGTACGGGAGCTTGAGGAATACGGTATTCTTTCGACACCGGTGTCGAGGGATTTTGAGACGGGGAAGGGGAAGACACTATACATGATTGGTGCATACTAGAGGAATTACTATTTGCGGAACTCTGAAATGACTTACTGCTGCTACTGTTGCCGCTCGATCCACTCGACGCGTAATCTTGTTGGGACTGCTGCTGCGATTTACTGTTCGTCGTAAACGTGCTCGCCAATGATTCCGATGCCGAAAACGTGGTTGGAACTTGAAAAAATGGGCTGTTGGCTTGTGAAGAAGGTGTTTTTGCAGGAGCGCTGACCTGTGGACTCTGCGCGCGACTAGTTTTCGCGCTGACAGCAGTCAACTGAGAATTCAGATGATTCAAACTTTGTGCTGCGGCAAAATGTGCGTTAAAGTTTTCATAAACAGTGGAACTCTTGGTCGTCGACGTCGGTCCCGGCGAATTAGGTACTACGCTTTCATGTGGCAATATGCCAAAGGGACTGTTCTGTTGCCATGCGCCCGCCGCAGACCCTTGTTCGAAGAAGCCTTGCGGCGGCGCTTGGTGATGGCCCGGATAATGCTCCCCATCGCCGGAAGGTGTTTGTTTGGAAGCTGCGGCTTGAAGAGCTTGTCTGTGTTGTTGACTTACGTAATGTGCTGGTTTCGGGTTAGCCGCGTGATGGAATAGCGGGCTAAAGACGGCGTCGTACGCAACAGGGGGAGGCGAAAGAAACCCTCCTGGATTGAAAGGAGACGCTGTGCTGCTGGCCAAGGACGCTGTCGTGTGGGCAGCCTGCAACAGCAGCTGTGATGTTGTCGAGGGCACTCCGCTTGCTGAGCCATGGCTCGCGCTGTGATGGTGGTGAAAGTCTCCGCCAGAGGCACCAGCCTGTACGCCCGCTAACCTATTGTAAGATGCATACGCTGACCACGGCCCGACGGGATCCATTTGTGGTCTAGCTTGCGCCTTTTTTAATTATCATACGGATTTTCATAACAAATGTTATGTTCTTCTATAATATTAAACCTACTTATTAATCTCTTTGAAATTGATTTTTATAAGTAGGTATTCATAAAACATAATGTTTAATTTCAGTTTGAATGCCGTAGTTTTGACCTGTAACAAAATAAAATTATTTTTACGGTAGTTTCATTACTATAGTAGAACCTCGATTTGTTCAGAAAAAATAAGGTTTTGTTGCGTAAGACGTGACAAACAGTCACCAAACAATAATTTTCTGCAGGTATGTATTTTTACATGTATTATGTTTAGTCCGAATAATCGAAGTTCTACTGTATTTAATTAAGATACATTTATGTTAACCTCATTTTTATTTATAATACGATTAATAATTATGAAAAATCCAGAAACGATCAAATCTTTTTACTATTAATCATAATCTATTAGTAATAAATAATAGTTTTAGATTTCAATCAAAAATAAATTTGATGAATTTTAATGTGATATACAAGTGAGTACAAAACCAAGATCCCGACCAATTTTCTCCGGTATTAAGATACCGGTATTGGTACAAAGAATACCGGTATTTCAGTATTAATAATTAGTATTAAAATATGTATAAAAGTAACCGCTAGAAAGTCGATTTTTACACTAAAAATCTTTTTAGCGTAAATATTTTTTGATCTGTTATTGCTGTGTTCAATTTTGATATTTTTTCTATATGTAAATTAATAATTTATAAAAATAATAATTAATAAAAATTCCAAGTTTTAAATAACTGACAATGACAAAAGCTAGTACTTATAATAAAAATAATTAATCATTTTAAAATATTTTTTCTATTGTGGAATCGCCAATAACATTTGTCATTATTCAAAATTATGATTTAAAAAATATGTGTATGTTTTCTTTCAATATTTCTGTAAAATTAAAAAATTTAAAAGTATCGAATTTATTCTGTAGTATAGAATAAAAAATAACGATCTCAGTAGCTAATAAAGTAAGTAATGTACTTATGTACAAAAAATCGTTCTTGGATCAATAACAGAAGTAGTCCGGACGTTAAGAACTTTTCATCTGCACTTTTTGATAGAAGCATGAAAATTGGTATAGTTGTACATTAAACCTTCCTCTACAAAACTAGAAATGGTGACATTTCAAAAACCCGTGTGGTCCCCCTTTTAGGGGCAAAAATATCTCCGCGGATTTAGTTTTTCTTATTTATCTCGCAAATGGTTATCCGGACGACACAAATAGAAGACATTCAAAATAATGTTTATTAGATTCTAAACAAAAGTTGTTATTATAAATTTTACGATAAGAGTCACTGTTGCCGCATAAATGGGGGTTAAAATTATGAGAAAATTTGCGCGCGCGGTGAAACTTGCGTTCATGCTCACATATCTCGTAAACGGGTTTTCTTACGAGAAAAATTAATAGAACAAATATTAAAGAGCAGACAATTCTCTATCAGATGTATGAATCTGTCATTCTGTAAAATTATTTTTTAATTAATTTTGGTCACTACAAGTAGAATGACATATACAACAATTTAAGAAAAGTAACGGTTCTCGTCCAATTTTGTTTTCGTTATGTATAATTAAGCACTTGTATAGTTAAGTTATGATTCTTTTATGATAATTTATGAATATATAGAGAAAGAAAGAGAAAAAAATTGTGTAAAATTGACCTGCATTTATCAATAAATCAAAAAATTACTATACGAACAAAAAAAAATTTTTTTAATTATAAAGTACACCCTGTATAATATATTATATGTACTTATGTTATAAATATGACAAAACATTAAAATTATAAATATTTATAGGCTACAAACATGTTTTTTATTCTCTTAAGCTGTAAAAACTTCTATTAACACTAGTGCAGAATCTCTTGATAGCTCCTATTTGTTAAACAAACCTTCAAACGCCCAAAACTTTAGGATGAATATATTCGTCATAAAGTTTAGAATAATAAACAATTAATTATTTTTTACTTAATATTGTACATTTTGAGTAATTTAAAGTTGAAATTGATTACTATTAGACGATAACAGTAAGAATTGTGTCGGATGTATTCTTTTTTGTTTCAAATCTCGTGAACGGTTAATTGGATGTAAAAAATGTACTGAAACTAAATTGTCGGCAATGAAATTTTGAATAATATTTCGGTATGTTTCACATGTCAAATATTAAAGTTCCCGAGTAAATAAAGGTCAAAGTTACAAATTAATTGATATATTACATGAACGGTGTAAAGCAGGGCATATTTGTCACACAATATTTTATGACCAGTTTTTTACAATTCAAAAAATTATAGAAAATATAATAGAGTGGACTTATATCTACCATACATAACTTTTACTTTTACAAAAAATATGATAGTTTTACTGTTAAACATGATTTCTCAGCATTGTTACTTTGTATGATATTTTTAGTATGTATGGTAATTATTTTTTTTTTATTCCGGCCGATCTTTAGGAATTCAACCCTACGATTCATGATGGAAATATAAAATTTTATACAGTTGTAGGTACATCAAACTCACCTCTACAAACCTAGATATGACTACCCTCAAATCGTGTGCGGCCTTCCATTCAGAGGTTAACATAATATCTCCACAAGTTTTTTTATTTAAATTTTGAAAATAATATTATAAATAAAATATAAAAATCGTATTACACAATTCAAATATTGCATTTTAATAGATAGATGAGTAAAATGCACAGTTGAATTTGTAAATGTATGTATATATTTATCGTATCATTTTCAAAAATTAAAATTAAAAAATTTAAATAAAGAAAACTTGTGGAGATACTATGTTAACCTCTGAATGGGGGACCGCACAAGATTTTAGGGTAGAGTCATATCTAGGTTTGTAGAGGTGAGTTTGATGTACCTACAACTGTATAAAATTTTATATTTCCATCATGAATCGCAGGGTTGAATTCCTAAAGATCGGCCGGAATAAAAAAAAAATAATTACCATACATACTAAAAATATCATACAAAGTAACAATGCTGAGAAATCATGTTTAACAGTAAAACTATCATATTTTTTGTAAAAGTAAAAGTTATGTATGGTAGATATAAGTCCACTCTATTATATTTTCTATAATTTTTTGAATTGTAAAAAACTGGTCATAAAATATTGTGTGACAAATATGCCCTGCTTTACACCGTTCATGTAATATATCAATTAATTTGTAACTTTGACCTTTATTTACTCGGGAACTTTAATATTTGACATGTGAAACATACCGAAATATTATTCAAAATTTCATTGCCGACAATTTAGTTTCAGTACATTTTTTACATCCAATTAACCGTTCACGAGATTTGAAACAAAAAAGAATACATCCGACACAATTCTTACTGTTATCGTCTAATAGTAATCAATTTCAACTTTAAATTACTCAAAATGTACAATATTAAGTAAAAAATAATTAATTGTTTATTATTCTAAACTTTATGACGAATATATTCATCCTAAAGTTTTGGGCGTTTGAAGGTTTGTTTAACAAATAGGAGCTATCAAGAGATTCTGCACTAGTGTTAATAGAAGTTTTTACAGCTTAAGAGAATAAAAAACATGTTTGTAGCCTATAAATATTTATAATTTTAATGTTTTGTCATATTTATAACATAAGTACATATAATATATTATACAGGGTGTACTTTATAATTAAAAAAATTTTTTTTTGTTCGTATAGTAATTTTTTGATTTATTGATAAATGCAGGTCAATTTTACACAATTTTTTTCTCTTTCTTTCTCTATATATTCATAAATTATCATAAAAGAATCATAACTTAACTATACAAGTGCTTAATTATACATAACGAAAACAAAATTGGACGAGAACCGTTACTTTTCTTAAATTGTTGTATATGTCATTCTACTTGTAGTGACCAAAATTAATTAAAAAATAATTTTACAGAATGACAGATTCATACATCTGATAGAGAATTGTCTGCTCTTTAATATTTGTTCTATTAATTTTTCTCGTAAGAAAACCCGTTTACGAGATATGTGAGCATGAACGCAAGTTTCACCGCGCGCGCAAATTTTCTCATAATTTTAACCCCCATTTATGCGGCAACAGTGACTCTTATCGTAAAATTTATAATAACAACTTTTGTTTAGAATCTAATAAACATTATTTTGAATGTCTTCTATTTGTGTCGTCCGGATAACCATTTGCGAGATAAATAAGAAAAACTAAATCCGCGGAGATATTTTTGCCCCTAAAAGGGGGACCACACGGGTTTTGGAAATGTCGCCATTTCTAGTTTTGTAGAGGAAGGTTTAATGTACAACTATACCAATTTTCATGCTTCTATCAAAAAGTGCAGAGATTAGTCGAAATATCGCTCTTAACGTCCGGACTAAAGCTCAAATAGTTTTCTGAGGATTTATTTTAATAAGAAAATAAAAAATGTATAAATATTTAAAAGGAAAATTATGATTTAAGCAGTATTAAATTAATTATAGGTATAACATAGTTTTAATAATATTTAAATTCAACTATGTGCTACCCATAGATTCCTACATTTATAAATCACTACAATTTTTGTTTGTAAATTTTAAATATTGTTATCATTTTACAGTATAATTTTAAAATACAAACGCATGACGTTACTGGAAAAAAATATGGGAAATCCCGATTTTGAACATAAAAAATACAGGAATACCGATATTATGATTTTGGTCCGGTATTGTACTAGTGATATATTATAAAACATTCTGGACAATAAATTTCAAAGATTATAAATATACAAAATATAAAATACTATTATACGATAACTGTTAGGAAAATAAACAAACTTGAATCTTTAAAATAATCAATTACTTAATATTTTTGTTCATTAAATAATGATTTTTTACAATTCGATAGTTTTTGATTAACACAAATGCACTATAAAAACATAAATATATTTGTACATCGTTTAATTTATTAATAACTTCCTCATTTTAGCAGATCAACCTAAAAAAATATTCACGTGTAAAAAGATTTGATAGGTACGAAAAAAAAGTATACAAAATACTTTGCAACTACTATACGTTATCTAAAGTTGGATAAAGAACTATCGCGATTATATTATATATTTTTTTTAAATATTATACTCAGCATTATATTATTTTCCGCGACCTTCAAGTAAATCATCCCAATGATGCTAAATCAATAATAGTAAAAGTAATTACACTATTCAGTAACTGAGCGTAAATTAGAGAAAAGTAAAACAGAATTTGATAGAACAATATAAAAATAAACAAAACATTGGAACATAATATTATAATGATAATATTGTAAACACAAAGCCCCATCATAACCATAATGACCAATTTTGCATAATGCTCATACATACTGTTTGGAAAAATCGCGATAATATTATTTTATTAAAGGAATCTGGACGTATTGCAGGGTGGTGTCTATGTATGACGGGGCGTTGGGGTGGAATTTGATGATAATGACCATTCAGATCCTGTCGGCAGCGGGACAAGGGGCTCAAAGTGCGGGCAGGCAGCCCTCGCTAGATCCACCTTGCGTCTCCCCGCATAAATAAAACCGCGAAATTATCATTTTATTTTCAGCACACACATTTCAATTTATAATCAAAAGTTGTGGACTCACATTTCATTTATGCAAACCATCCAAATACACATTTATTGACGTTGATTTCTAGATAACATCTTCAAGTAAATATGGCTTCATGCAAAGCTACCTGCGTCCTTTAGAAAATACAATACTTCAATTGGAACTATCACAACACCGGTTCACTCTTTAAACAACTAACTGTTAATCAAAATCATAGAAATAAGTGTAATATTTTATACAATTTCCACACATATATTTACAACTGATGAAGATTTTATAATTATATCACGAACAAAGTGTCTTCCACTATACAGACGCCATTTTAAAACCTCACACAATAATAAAAGACTAGAAGCGCCATCTATTGATTGATACTGACGTCATGTTAAAATATTTCGAGTTGCCGCCTAGAATTCACGTTATTATAAAAAATGATTTTAAAAAATCTTACCTTACAACTGTATTAATCATTCTATAGCTGGTGCTGACCCTTAAACCACCCCGTCTGATTATAAGAAAGAAACCTGTAATAAATTTCAATTTGTAGAGCTTATTACCTATGCCTTATTGAGGAGTAAAATTTTAACATTGAAAATATTTTAAAATTAAAATTATTCTAATATAATAATATAATCAAACAATACATAGTTTTCATTAAATCCTTTATTGTCCTTTTCCTAGATTTTCTAGATAATATTTATTGAATGATAATTACATCTGTACATAAATCATATACTTAATTTAAAAATGCATGAATATGTAAATAAATAAAATAATTTCATAGCAGAAATTATAACACAGTTATTAATCTTAATTTATTTTACCAGTTATGAGAATTACATTATAAAATGAGGATTATACCATAATACATATTTATTCTATGAATTTTAAATCGTAATAGTTTTTATAATTTATCTACTTATTAATTGTTTTACATAAATAAATATCCCATATTAGACGATTTGAATAGTTCTAATTTCTAAACGATTAAACTCTATAATATTTAACAGCGCCAGCTTAAAGCAAAGGCATTGTTTTTAATTGCTGCAGTAACTATCTTATACTTTAAGCAACGCTTTAGTAAAGAGATGTTTTAAATGTAATTAACATTTTATGAATGTAAAAAAAAATCTATAAAAAAATTCTAGACTTTCTATGTATATGTATTTCTGTCTAAACAAAATAATAATAAATAACTATTTGAACAAAATAAAATATAAAAAATTGTAATTTTTTTTATCAATTACTAAAAAAGTAGGTATATATTAAATTAGTATTTTAAGTAAAAGCCTTTAAGCCGACTCTGTAATTCATTATAATGCATAAAAAAGTAAATACTTTTGTTAAAAAGCAACATATGATAATAACAAAAGGACTTAAAAAATTTATATATAAATAACATATAATTTTACAAATATAAAATTGAATATCGATTATATTGTTATTATTATCAAAATTGGTAGTATATGAGATCTGCTCACAGTCTTGATTTGGTTAAACAGGAAAAAATCTAGGAAAATATGCTATAAACTACTAGACTAGATGGATATATATTATTTATACAACATTCACATTTTTTTATATTATCTATTAATTACGGCAAACATATATACATATACATGAAAATATGTTATTTTCTTAAACATACTATTCAAAAATAGCTATAATATAGTCAAATTTTACACATCATAATTATATTTTTTGTTTATTTGAATTGCATTCCATATTTATATGACTAATAGCAGAAATAAAATGTACTTTTATTTTCTAATAAATCATATCATGCTGTACATTATAAATATAGATATATTTGGTACTACTCCGAACACTAGAAAGGTGAGGAATATCTTAATAAAAAAATGTTTAATAAATGCAACTTCAGAGCCGTATTTTTAATTTAAAAATTTAATTGCAAGTGAATTGTGAGAATTTTTCAAATTGAGTTTGTATTCTTGGCATACTTTTACTACAAACTGGTTACGCCACTAGACAAGAATGAATGAATTATTTTTATTACTTATCAACTGAAAAACTAACAATTTGTTAATTTGGATGATTTAATAATATACAAATTTGAGTGCTCTTTAACTATCTTACAATTATAGAAATCCACAAGAACAACATAAAAAGGTTGCAGGTTCTCTATCCCTTAATTATAGTCTGTCACATATCTTAAAAGACTCTTCCCACAACGTCGCTCGAGAAATACTGGTATACAGAATATATTATTTAAAGATGTAAATACATTGTAAAAGAAAATAACACATTTAATTAAATATCAACATGGTATAAATAACTATTATATTTGTGGCAAGATTAATAAAGTATAATTAAATTTAAATATTATCGCTTTTTTAGAGAGCTAAAAATATACAATATAACTTTAATTACATAGGATATACTTATTTTCTACTGACAAATTACTAACAAATAAAGCTGTGTACATAACAGACTAAACAACAATTAAAAATAAATCTTAGGGAATAAACAAATTGATATAAATATAATAAGTTATGTGACCTACGTGAATGACTATAAATAAAAATTTTCACAATTATTTAAATTTGTCAGCAAATGTAAAATAATAGTCCTATGTTTATATACAAAACTCATGATTAAAAATGTGAATATTTTACAGGAACGTTTATCATACACAATAAATGTACTATTTTCGTTCTAGTAGACATATAACATTTAAAACATACATGTTTTAAATTAAACAGGGGATTTTATAACTTAAATCACATATATAATTAACACCTGAGATTTACTGTCCATGTTATAGGGAAACTATTTTTATATTTGTTATATATATATATATATATATATTACTTTTTTGCAGTACCATTTTACAATATCCTTGTACGTAAAAAGTGCATTAAAATGTTTTATTTATTTTTCTAATAAACAAAAGCATCTAGTTTTTCTTAAATATACATTAACACTAATGTTCCCTCGGTTCCCTTTAAATTTTCACCCATGAAATTTCTTGTTCTACCTGAATTTTTTAAATTATATACAGATGCGACAAAAACTTACATGTGTAAAATTAGATCAAGTAATTGTGATCCATTCTGTTATATGTATGATCTTTTCATGAAATTTTCAATTACCATTTTCACACACAGCTAGAAAAACAACGTACATTTTGAGGCAACAGTTTCCAAAGCAATTGAAATAAAAAAACGGTGACCTCGTTCATCAGATTTGAACGCAAGAGACTTCTTCCTATGGAACTTCCTAAAGGAAAATTTGTACTTCAACAAGCCACAAAATTTACAGCAGTTGAAAGTGAATATTCCAGCTTTGATATCACTGGAAACACAAAAGAAAGGCAATGGAAAACTCCATGAAAAGAAATAGTTTAAGTGATGTGTCATCACGCTATGCTGCAATAAAGAGATTACCAACATAGTTAAGCTACAAGAAACAGCTAGTCAATAATAATAAAGGAGAAAGTTAGTGCATTTGTTAAAGTTAATCTCAAAAACTACATGACCAATTTTGAGGAAGCAGCTAATAATTAAATAAAACAAAGTCACTATTTTGTCAACAATATTTTCCCTTTGCATTGCTTAAATTAAAATTAAAATCAACAAGAGTTAAGAATTAGATGAATTTACAATTTAACCAGAAAAGAATCAAATTAACTTTACCATTTTTTTAGTGCATTGTAAAATTTGACTCAAAGTACAAATCTCAAATATATTAAAAGGAACGTTTAATAACTTAATAAAGTATGTACATTCTATTTATTTATATAAGTAAAGATTAAATAAGGAATGTTTATTTATAAGAAGATATTTCTTTATTAAGGAATTTAGCTACCCTGTACCATTTTTTATTATAGTTTGGCTTTGAAAAGGAATTCATGAAACTAAAGTACCATTAGTGTTCATACATTCTTATAAAATTAAACAAAAATTAAATTTCAAGGAAAGATAATTTTCAGGTACGATATTTATATAGGAGCACTAATTTATTAAATATTAATTCACGTGAAGCAGCTTTACAAAAAATAGCAGTCGAATGAACTACAGATTTTCATAAGTCGATTTAATAAATCTGATAAAAACATTTTCATAAAATAAATTAATAATAATCTTTGGTATAAATTATAGTTGCCCAAATCATAAAATAAAATAATGAATGACCTATATTATTGGCCTGTCAATATATTTTTAAATTACAATATCAGTTGGTGAAAAAATTCGGCCGTAAACCCATACAGTAGACATTTTTAACCTACATATATACATATACAGAGTGATTCAAAATTCATGCTAACTGAAATGTAAATGCCTTTTAATTTGCATAAATATTTTTCTAATATCAGTAGCATGAATTTTGAATCACTTTTGTATAACAAGAAGAGGCTGAAAAGTTTTCGAGGCATTTCTTGTTATCTTAATTGTCCGTGCTATGGATTACTAACAAGCAGTTACCTGAGACTTAGTACTTTTCAACTTCCCTTAATATATTTATTTATAATTTTAAATTAAAAATAAATATTTTGGCTATTTGAAAAATGCAATGTCACCCATACATTATACTATGATTGACATTTTTGACCCTGAAATAAAGTAATATTTAGTACTAACGGTTACGTAAATTATACCGAAACTATCCCATCTTACATTATTAGTTAATGCCATCTTAAAAACATTTTAATGCAGTTTCTTCACTTATATTTTTCACTGATTATACGTGCATGTTAAAAAGTGATGCTATGAGCTCCAAATAAAATATCATGAAAAATATTTCACTATATACAATATCACATATTCCAACCAGAAAATCAAAAGCGCACAAAAAGAAATTAACAGGACTAGCAGACTAAATCATGCAATCACATTTTAATATACTACTTATTTAAAGTATCTCAAAATATATGTATATATATTTATATATCTTAGTATTAAACTTTGTTATTTGGTAAAACAATTAAGCTGCCAAACAGTAGATCGAGATTCATTTTACACTTGCGATGGGATACCTTGAGTTATAGAGTTTTCTAGAACAACATCGAGCTCATCTAGAGGTTCTAATATTTGACGCAAAAATGTCAATAGCCCTCGATTACGTAAAAATGATTGTTCTTCATACATTTCAGTTGTAGCTCTTGTAACGGACATCGGAACTAACATTCTATGTAGAAGATGCTCTCTTGAAAAATAATAACATTATTATTATCTTTATTCATATATATCTTAAATATATATGATTACTCACCTGATTCCAAGACAAATAAACAGTTGAAACTTTCCATCTTTGCCTAGAGAATGTGAAACACTTTGTATTTCATCCATCAAATGACAATAGCAGCGCCAAACAGCAATCTGTTCGTGATTGGATGAAGTTTGCCTACGTGATTTCTCAGCCGTTGTTCTAAGAAAGTCTGAATTTTTATTAGAGCAGGTTTCATCCGCAAGCGATATCTCAAAATGTTCCTTAACTCGCACTAAAAACATATAGAATTGTCAATATTACAATATTTAAATTATTTATATTTAAAATTACCAAAATAATCCCACAAGTAAAAATTCCGCACGAATAATCTTGATGAACGAAAACCACATAAAAATGCTTTTTCAAGACAATCAACCAGTCCACCTTCTCCGCAAAGTAAAGCTGTCAAAGAGCTGTTTTTATCTGATCTTCGTCGATAATGCCACTTTACAATTCTATTGACACAATCACCTAAAAACAGACACAAATGCTCATACTTTATATTATTTTAGCTATTCAGAAACCAATCTAATAAGGGAGAAAATTGATAATTTTATAAACAAAGAAGTTATACAAGACATGCGAAACTTGATCAAAAAGTTCTTGAAATATAAAATTATTTAAAAAAATACATATTTATTCATCAATACAAAGTAGTACTCATGTAAAAATTTGTTCAGCCATATTAGACACATAGTTTGTTTTTAATAAAACCCATTTTGCTGCACTTGGTGATTTTTTAATTTTGAAACAAAGAATTTGCATAAAATTTTGTGTAAAAAATAAAATAAAATACAGAAAATGTTGAAAAAAACTTTTAACACGTCTGCTGTGAAAAAAATAAATATTTATGAGTGATATCATATTTTGAAGAAGGCCGTGAAGAGGTTGAAGATGACAAGAAAGTTAGAAAGCCTAGTGCATCAAGTACCGATGAAAAAACGTGGAAAGATTTTAAAAAACTGTTCTTAAAAATCATCAAAATCACTATTAGGGAGGTTGGCAGTCAAAAAACAACATTATAGTGAATAAAAACAAATTCTGAGAACTTTTTGATTATATCTCGTAAAATAATAACTGAAATATCTTGTTTCTTGAAAAAAATGTACTGATCAAATACCGATTTGGACAAAAAACAGATCATATTATTTTTTTAAATACCAATCAGATGCTGAATTTCAGAAGGACGCATTTCAGGTCTAGTGACACTCGGCGATCTACAACGCGGTGGTGTCCGACAACTCTGTACAAGTTCCTCACTATCTACATGCCGAGGAACCAGTGAAGCCACTAACAGACGTTCTGTTGACCCGTCGTCCATGCCTCGTCCCAACCATCGACCGCACGGGAACCTAAACAAATAATTAGTGAATGAAACTAATTAAAAAAATAAATATTTAATGGGTAATAATTACTTGTATGCATGTCCTGTTACTTCATTTCGAACAACTACGTGTTCTACCATCCATTTTGTCCATAGACCGGAGTTATCGTGGCCGATTCTCATTGTTGTGAGAACTCCAAGATTTTTATGCTATAAAAATATTAAATATTTTAATTTATGGGGTGGTAAGAAATAAATCAACCTAAATCCAGAATTTCAACCAAATTTTTGCTACCATACACCTGGACTACAATGGCTATATAAAAAATTAATAATAAACTTATTTTTTGTTACGTTCTATTAACTAATGATGTTCAACCAAATAAAATTGTTTTCCACTTACATGTATAACAAAATCAAGCGTCTGCTTTGGCACCAACAAGCGTTTTGATTCAGTAAGTGAACCTGATAGCACAAGCCACACATTTGTAGGTGTTGAAACTGAATTTGATTTTCGAGATGGAAAAATAACTATTCGATAAGGAAGCGCTGAAAAATGCACATCAAGTATTTTAAAACAATAATAACTTATAAATTAATTGTGATCAGAAATAATACAAATTCACACATACTTGTAGTTGGGTACGTGCTAGTAAAACAGAAATAATCCACCGCATTCAGGGACAGTAAATGATACAAAAACTGCTCTCTTTCATCTTCGCATCTTAGGAAAGCTGATCGCTTGTACTGCGATTTCAAGAGAGCGTTATCAGATAGTAGAGTGCGTAAATGTCGAGACAGCTGTTTTTTCTCCAGTGCTAATCGTATCCAAGCACGCGCCATCCCTATGTGAGTTTTCACATCTGTCATAGATTGGATATTTCTATAAAAAAAAATAATAATAATTTTGTTTGTACAAAATAATCTTACATTAATATTTATTTCTGTTATAATTTTAAAAAGTTACCTCATATCAAACAGTAATGAATCAGGAAGATGTGGAAGTTGTTCTGTTATTTTCACTGATCGACTTGGTGAAGATGGAGCACTATCTTCATTTAAGGAAAGATTTGAAACATCTGTTAGATTACATATAAAAATATTATTATTATTATTATGATTAATACTAACACATAGTTAGATTTATCTATAAGAAAGTATGTTCATAAGAAGAAGAAGAAGAAGAATACAGTCAGCATGAAACATTATGTACCTAGTTTTTTTTATATAAATAAGAATGTGAGGAGCGATATAGAATGTGATTTAAATTATTATAAAATTACATAGATTAGTAAGCTTAACAGACAAGCAGTAAGGTTGTTTGCTCATAAATTGTGTATAGTCTATCCAATAAGAGTGTGACCGAGAAAACTTATATTTGGTAACCAGTTATATTGAATACTTATGAACAAGCATGTGTAGAAAGTATCGTTCCCTAAAGCAAGACTCAGTTCTAAACGTTTTTCCTTAGTGTACATCTGAAAGAACCAAAAATGTTATAGAAGCAGCTGTAAAATATACAAGAAACAGAAAGGCATCTAAGAACAGCTGCAAAACATGAAAAATATTAAAGAAAGGGAGTAAACAGATCATAGAGATATTTTTTTATTAGCCCTTTACTATCACTGTGACAAAGATGAGGTAAATTGAAGAAAGGTCAGAAAAAAATAGCTTGGTCTCATAAAAATATAAATTACTATTGGGAGAATGCGATATTTCCGATCAAGCCTCTCTTTGGGCACGAAGTACTGTTAGATGAACTTAATCTACTTCTCCTGTAAACCGTGAAATACCGAGATTGAAGCATGTTTTTCAAGCCAAGGATTTTAATGGAAAATATGCCTTTGAGGTCAGACAATGACGGTGACTGACCAAATTATCAGTAAAAAAGCGTAGTACTCATAGAGTAGTATAAAGGCCATTTTAAAAATTTCTTTACAATACATAGTTTAAAAGTTATGTTGGTCACACTCTTATTAGACACTGTATATTAAATTAAAATGTAAGTATAGAAAAATATAGTTTTAAATTATATTTGTAAAGACAATTTAAAATAATACTGCCTCAGAGTAATAAAATAATTAATTTTTAATTGATTATTAATTTAAAACCAACTTTTATATTCACATACACATATAAAGAGAAAACAATTATTTTTAATTGTGAAATTACTCAAATAAAACAATAATGAAACTATTTTTAATGTAAAGCAACATTTTTAAAGTTTTATTACATACTTTGTTCTTGTTTCCAAGCATGAGCTGCATTAAATATATAACGATTTGTAAATTTACAATAAATGTTATTATTGTAAATAAAACAATAAGAAAAGAAAAAGTAATACATATTCAATCTGTATTTACTTTAAAAGACATAAATATTTCTGTTACATTTCAAACTAACTTGGAATTATTGCGACATCAGTTTGAAATCAATTAAAAAGAATCACTATACTGATATATTATATATATTAGAATAAAAAATAAACATACCTGGTGTGAGTAAGTTTGAACCATTGACGCTAGTATTGGAACCTTGTCTAATCTCCTGGTACAGAAGTAAATGAGACCACAGAGCGCTCTTGCCACGTTTGCGCACTAATCCATGGGCCCAAACACGTTCTAATAGATCACAAAGGGATGCTACCAAAGTGCCTTCTTCAACAGCACTTGCAGCATCACTACCATGACCAAGTGCGGCTGCTTCTGACCCCAAAGCTGCTACCAACATCCTCTTTGTTTTACTTTTGCAATCCTTTAAAAAATATAATAACGTATATATTTGGTTGTACAATATATTAAATTGTAGTAAATTGAGGAATAAAAAATAAATTTGTTATTTCAATACCTTTAATAGTTTTTCCACAAAAGTCCAATTAGCTTGAGCTATTAATGCAGGACTGACATCGACATTGACCTGATTTTTTTCTAACATCGTCGTAGGTACTGAAATTTGTCTTCCTAGTGCAGTGATATTAACTTGACGGTAAGGATCGTTTTTAGGAATTGGTGGTTTCATCACTTCTGCATCCAACAGAGGAAATGTTCTATGGTACTTATTGCGACTCCTAACAATTTCTTTCGGTGCAGATGACTCAGAATCCGGATTTGATAATCTCTTGTCGAGTATTTTTTGTGTATCACAAGCCAAAATGCAGGGTTCGTAGCAAGGCGATCTTACAAGACTTTCTCCTCCGTGTCGTTGGCGTAAGAGCTTAATTCTGTGATCAAACACTGTTAGATTTGTATCGATCTCGCCCCACACGGCCATTATTTTATTGTCTATTAATGTAGCAAACATTTGGCTTTCGAGGAAGCTTGACAAAAATGGACGATGATGTTCAGGCTGATCTGATAAAAATGACGCTTTATCAAAATTCTGCATTGAATCACGATTATTAAGCCAATCTTCCTTGTCCTGAAAAATCAGCATTTATTTAATTATTTTTGTTATTAATAAAAGACATCTTGAATCATACCTGATTTGGGAATATCACAAAATGTTCATAAGACTGAAAAATATGGACAAAACGATTTAGAAATATTTCTCTTATCACATTATTAAATTTGAGATCATCTGCATATTGGTCTGCTCGATGGGAGCCGTCAGTTCTATCGAGTGTTACGCCAGTACGTCTGACGATATCAGCAATCCTTTGCAATGCTTCAACTCTGGCCGAGCCCGGTGGTGAAGGCGGCCTTTCCCAATCGAGAACATCGTGCAGTGAATGTTTCCTACGAGCATGATGGCCACTGGGCAACGTGCAACTGTTAGTCATTACATCATTTGATTTTGTGAATAAAACACCTTCTGCTCTGTTGGGTTGGATGCCTTGTTTATCAAGTGCTGAATTTATTTCAGCTGTAAATGGTCCTAAGTGAGGAAATGCCGATAATTCTTCTGGTAATTGTACACTAGGTTTATCTAGGTCAACATAGCAAAGGCTAGCTTCAGATGCTACTTTAAAATTGCTGTCCATGTTGGCGTATAAACCTACAAGTTAAAACAAATACAAGTGTTTATCGAGTCGACTGAAATAATGTATTGTATATTTACCCATTAAGAAAGGTACAGGTGCATCTAAGAAATGATGCAAAGAAAAGGGTAATATTGGTACATAAACGTGAGGCCATGAAAAGGGGAACAAAAGTGCAGACATACACTCCGCAACAACCATTAATTTTTGGCAATCTGTAATAAATAAAATAAATACTACATATATTGTATTATTAAATTATATCATTTCTACAACATATAAAATTTGTAAATACTTTACAAAGCAGACATTTTAAGATAGAAAAGCATACATAATCCTTATATTTATACAAACATAAATAACTTGTTTGTAATCAAATTAAGAGATATTGTTTTGGTTTTTTTTATTGAAAATATTAGAGCCAGTGGCAAACTAGGGGGGTTGGGGGAGGGGGGAGGCATCCGGCCCCAGGTGCCATAATAGAAGAGTTTAATGAGGATTAAAAAGGTTTTCACAAACTGCAGTACACAAAAGTAATCTTTAAGGGACACTAAAACTGAACTGAAAACAAAAAAAGGTCTTCAAAATCACCATGGTGGCACAAAAGTTAGTTAAGTGGGTACCAAAATTGAACTGAGAACGAAAGAAAGGTCATTTGATTGCACCAATAACAGGGGAAAGATGATGCATAACTAACATTCCCCCCTGAGTACCAACCTTCCTTAGTCCACCACTGATTAGAACTAAACTACTACATGCACTGTTGATAGTAAAAAATTTAACTCACCATTAGAACGTAACAACACTTGATGCTCGAGCAACATGCAAGTAAACAAATATATAACAGCGTCTGTTCCTAGCCAGCTGAATACTTGTCTCATAGCATAATCGAGAGCCGGTAATTCAACTGGCGGTGCAGGCTGCTGTAACACCAACGACAGAGGTGGGTGCGATGGATCGGACGGTGGTAGAAACAAACGGACACTGCGTCCAGGCAACGGCGGGTAAACTTCAAACAATAAATTGTGTACGTAACTTTCAAGGCTCAGATTTGTTGTTGGACGACGTGGAACACATCTGGAATAAATAAAAGTATTTTAACGAATATTCAGTTTTATTATACATATACACAGTCATTTTATATACTGAAAATAACAGAATACATAATTTATCCTTAGCAAATAATAAATTATCTATTAACAGTTATCAGATATTTTATTGAAAATTTGGATTTTTTTGAACAATTATTTATGAATGTTTTATTTTTTTAAAAATACTATACATTATAATATATACTAACTTGTATAGATTAACTAAGAATATTTCAGCTGCGTGTACGTAAGCCGACTGACAAATAAGAGCAATACTCTTTGTGACATAGAGTTTATCTTTGGTAATATCATAGTACCCTAAGGCTCCATTACTATTGTGTACTGTCAACTTGAAGTGTCTTGGAAGAGATCTAGATTGGCTCTGCGGAGGCTGTTTGAGACGCTGCGATGCTGGCTGGTTGCTGGATAATTCAGTGATGTGCATGGACTACAATTAAATTATAAATTATATTTAAGAACATTAAAGGAAACACTATAAATAGTATACCTGTAGAGTATGCATAGCATTACAAATATCTCGACTAGTAACTTCTTCATAAAATATCAAGCTGAAGCCATAATATCGACAACCATCCTCTTTTGTAATTACAAAAGAATGAAACCGTGGAGTATTAGTGACAGAATGTTTTTGTGTTCGAAATCGTAGACCAGAAGGTAAGCATAACTAAAGAAATTAAATAATTACTAAAAACTCAATACTATTTAAGAAAATGTACATACCATACAAACAGCAACCGGATCAAAAGGGTTCCAGTGAACATTTTCTGGATAATATCCTAATACTTTACTTTTATACGATCTGTCCAAAGGTGGAGATTGTAATGACTCACCTATAAATAAAATAAGGAATAAAATCATTTGTATATAAAGTATTACATTCCACCATATTTACCAGACATTCGATCCAACTCCAAGCCCGATGTTAAATCAAGTCCACAAATAACAAAATAATCTGCAAAACGATGACAAACAGAGTCTGGTTTTTCAGATTTCATTTCTAAAGCACTCATTGTAGACATTTAAAAAATTTTAGCTTGAATGATCACATTATACCAGTGAAAGTTTCCCCATGTCATTTCAATTTTTATTAACTTTATGTGGCAAAATTAAATAACATACTATTTTGTTGACATATTTATTATGAACTGTATTAATATCGAGCACTGTATTAAAAATATTCATTTTCAATATAAATGCACTGTTACAATGTTTAATTTAAATTAATTACTGATTTAATAGACGAAATTGTAAGCCATAAATAATTACATTGTAAATGAAATTAATTAGACAGACAATTGCAGACAATTGTCAAAAAAATACATATGTTAGTATGTTCTTTTTTCTTACAATAACATTGAATTTTCTGGTAGCCCATAGGTAGCCATAAAAATATTCACATCGATTCACAAAATTTCGAATAATTTGTTAATATTAAAATCTCTTCGTATATAGAGAAAACATTTTTCAGAATAAATAATAAAATGAATAAAGTAATTCTTTGTGATATTTACAAAAAATAATTTGTAAACACAAAATATTTTATGGAACATACTCATATTATATTATTATGGCGCTTATTTCAAATTTAAAGAATTAAATAATTAAAAATTATTAGAAATATGTAATAGTATCCAATGGTATCCAATTAGCTGTGGTTTTAAACGTCAATAAAAATATTTTTTACAATTTGTATATTTTATTAAAAATATTTAGTATAAAGTATAAGTATTTATATTTAATAACAAAAAATTAGTAAAAAAATGACTGATGTTACTAAAGGAATCAAAAGATTATCAGAGGTAACATTTATTATTTGATATCATATTGATGTATACATATTTATTTATTTAATAATGTGTGCTGTATTACATAATAATACGTATATGTCTACATGTTAGAACATGTAATAAAAATATACAATAAAATATAAAAATTTTAAGGAATTACTGATCATGTCACATATGTTGATTGCCGGATTACTGAGTGTATCAAATTATTAAGACAATCTCTCAGTAATCCGACACACTCTATAATTCAGCCATTTTTGTGAAAGGAATAGCCGGATTTGTGAGAGTCTAGTGTACTTATTAAAAAATCTTAATTTATATTATAGGTTGCTGAAGAGAAACAATTAAAAGCTGTTCGAGCTAGAAGACGATTTAAAGCTATTATACGGTTTGTAATTGATAATTTAGGGTGGTTAGTTGATTCAGATGAAGAGTTAACAGAAACAACAAGCTCAAAAGGAACATCAGTTTTACAAAAAAATAAAACGAAGAAAAGTATTTTAACTTTTTCAGTAATTAAAAAAAATGAAAATACAATATGTAAAATATTTTATTTATTGTAACTTGTATTTTAAACAGGAAAAAATATTATTATGTAAACCAGCTGAATATAGAACAGATTTTGAAAAAATGCACTTGGATCGAACAATTGGTGATTTAAGATGTTTTAAAAGATATCCTCAGGTCGTATTTATCATAAAAGACATTTTTATTATTAAATATTTGTATTTTATAATTTAAATATATTTTAGCACGTGAAATATGAATTAGCAAGAGTTTCGTATTTTGTTTACTTTCCTACTGGCCGCATTATAGTACAAGAGAATCATCCTGCACTTGCACTTTATTTTGTATTATCTGGAGAGTTAGTTTCAACAAAAACTGAATGGGACCCTATAGATAAACTTTTTTTCCAAAAAAAAATTGGAAGATTTGTTCCTGGTGATACTTTTGGTGAAGTAGCGCTATTGTATGACGTTCCTAGAGCAGCAACTACTTTTACTGTCAGTTAGTATATATAATTATTTTTGAACCTAAAAATTAAAGTTACAACAGTACCATTCATTATATCATATATTAAACATACGTATGTTTAATATATGATTATATATTAACACAATGTTAAAAAATAACAAAACTTGAAAAATTGCGTGTAGCTACTTTAAATTGTTACTATCTCATAGGAAAGCGTCCATTAATTACATAAGGTTTTGGGGAGCAGGGGGTTTCTGTTAAACCTTACGAATCCTTACATGGGGAGGGGGGGCTCCAAAACTTGACTTACATAAGGCCTTTTGACTAGTTAATTATATTAAAATATGTTTAAAAATTTTTAATCAATGTATTTTGCTACTATGTACCACAGAATAAAGATACTCTGCTATGTACTTACTATACATAAAAAATATAAAAACCTTACATAGAAGGAGGGTGATATATCTTATAGAGATTAATATATAAGTTAATATTGTATATTATTGATCAAACATTAAATTATTATCACAACTGTTACATATATTTAAGTGGTGATTTATTTTATAATGGAAGGTAAATAAAATATATTTAATGATATTAAATTTTAATTATTATTATTTTAAGCTCCTTGTGAATTTTTATGTATTTCAAAAGATGATTTTGATCGAGTCCTTAAAAATACCATACAGAAAGAATGGGATGATATAAGACAATCTATAAAAAGGTTTAGATATTTTGATAATTTGACTGAAAAGGAAATACGAGAATGTTGTACTTTATCAAAAAAATTTAAATACAAACCAGAAGATACAATTTATGGTGATGGCTATGGTATTAAGACAATTATAATTGTTATTAACACTATATACCAGTGTTTCCTAATTTAATTTCACTATGGAAAATAAGAAGAAACACTGCTATATAATATATAATTTACAAATGTAATATATACATTTTATTTTTATTTTTAAATGATAGTTTTACTTTTTTAGGCCTGACAAATTTCACTTATTTTATATTGGATGGTACTTGCAGTATGATCGAACAATTAATAATGAAACAAAGTGAAAATGGAAAGAAAAAAATGTATAAATTATTAAGGGTAAATGATCCAGCTTACATAAGAGAATCTCAAATTAATATCCAGTCCAATCCACCTAGGTAAGATATAGTTAATAAATATATATATTTTTATACATATAAAAGAGGAGGCTGAAAAATTCTGGGCTTGTGATACTTAGTAAAAGTAAATGAAAATTCTAAAAAAAAATTATTTTTCAATATAGTTTCAATACACTTTCTCTTTTCCATAGACATTAAAAAATAGTTTTAGTCTGCTACTGCCACCTTCATCACTTTATTGCTGTAAAACTTTCTTCCTCTTCTTTAAATTACTGAAAATAAAATAGTTGCTAAGGACCAAGTCTGGACTGTAGTGTTAGTGGTTAAAGTCTTCAAACCCTCGTTATGTAGTACATAAATCTGTAACTACATATTAATGTACGAAATTTTTAATTAATTAACAGTGAAAGTATATCTATTAAGAGCGCTATTGTCCAGCAGCAACAACATATAGACATAAATAAAAAGATGGAAGCACGACTGAGATTAATGTCTGTACAATCTGTGGGACCTCTTATTAATCGGAAGTCTGTGTTTATACAGGTATTAGAATTTTAAAAATTTTCATCATTGATTTTATAATAGCTTTATTGACTTTTCTAGGTATGTTTATTAAATGAACTAGGATGTTTTGGGTTAGGGGAGAACTTGACGCAGAGACGAATTGTAGCAGTGACACCTGTCACATGTTTGCTGATACCTCGATATTGGTTGTTAGAACATAACAATAGAGATAACTTGTGGACCAGAATTCGTCAGTATTTAGACGCACAAATACCAACAAGAGTAAAAGTTTTTAATAAATTTAAAATGCATCGTAAGTGGTTGACATATAGAAAATCTCTCGTACATGATATTTTATCAAAGAAAAAAATACCGAACGATACAAATATTCATGATGTACCTTTATCTATAAGGGTACTAGAAAATCTTAAATTGAATTGATTATTTTCTTTTATTATGAGCTATTATAAAATTGTATACTTTAAAAAATTTAAGTATTTGTTTTTTTTTCAAACAATTAAATAACTTACAACACAAATATTTTATAAAAATTTATTAATATATATTTTGTAATTATAAAAAATTCAATTAATTAAAATCTACAAAAATTGAACATTATATTATATATATATTTATGCCCGGTATCATAAAGGACCTAACAAATTTGTTAGCTAACAAACGCTTTCAACTGATGCCCGGTATTATAAAGGACCTAACAAAATTTGTTAGCTAGCAATTACATTCATATGGGGTATTAATACTGTACTAGTATCTATGAATTAGTTATGGAATTTAGAGCAGTGACACTTCAATTAATTGTAACACAGTTGGCATCTTTGACCGTACAAAATAATTTTCATAACATCACCACTGTTTTAATACCGTTTGTATTTACCTTCAACGCGTGCGCGAAACTTGTCAAAGTCATCAACAAACTCCAAAAGAACTGTCATATATGTTTGATACCTCAGTTGAAAGTGTTTGTTAGCTAACAAATTTGTTAGGTCCTTTATGATACCGGACATGAGATATCAAACTTATATGACAGTTCTTTTGGAGTTTGTTGATGACTTTGACAAGTTTCGCGCACGCGTTGTAGGTAAATACAAACGGTATTAAAACAGTGGTGATGTTATGAAAATTATTTTGTACGGTCAAAGATGCCAACTGTGTTACAATTAGTTGAAGTGGCACTGCTCTAAATTCCATAACTAATCCATAGATACTAGTACAAAATTAATACCCCATTTGAATGTAATTGCTAGCTAACAAATTTTGTTAGGTCTTTTATAATACCGGGCATTAATGAAATAAATCAAAAAATAATACAAAAAAATAATACTTATGTGAAGATCATAGTTCTTAACATTAATAAAAATTTATTTACATTTCAACATTAATTAAAATACTGCTATACACAATTTATAAACTTATTTATTTTAAATTTGTTAATGAAATTTTTATTCTGTATATTGAATACAAAATTAATAATAAGGTGGTAAATATATTTACTGCAATACATTTATCCAATACTCTATTCATTAAAAAAAAACAAAAAAACATCAATATATTATTTTACTTTCAAGCAAATATTTATTTTGCAAATATTTTCTACCAAATATCAAATTTTTCATGCATCCGTTTTTGAGATCATTCAGCTAGTTTATTGAATAGATAGACATACAGACACACAGGCTAACATAAATTCAGTATGTTTATAATCGGAACGTCCTAAACTTTCAAGTTTAGCCAAAAAAGTATTGGTTAACTGTCGAAAATCAGATTTTTTTATCTATTTCCGGCAAAATTGGAATTTCAATTCTTATTTAAATTCTCAAATGTATTGTTTTCTAATTTAATAACATTAAAATTGCTATTTTATATTTTAATTTATAATAATACTATCACAAAAATGATTATTATTATTTACTTTGGTATATAAAACAATTATATATGTTAAATATATACAAATCAAATGTTTTTATATCATTCGCAAAATCAATCACATTAAATGTGTACTTATATAAAAAAATTACAATCAAAAATTGTTATTTTTAATATCGTTGTTGCGTGCAAAATCTGCTATGTCATAGATGTATAATTTTTCAGGAGACAATAAAATATTTATAATATTACTTATAATTAGTAGATTTTGAAATTATACTGTCAATAGTTTGAGAAGCATTAGCATATAGCAGTTATTACCAAGCAAAACAGTTTTTTCTAACGTTTATCACTATACAGCTATTTCATTGATAAATATCACGTTGCAGATTTTAAACGTCCAACGACGATATGTTACCTTAATACTATAATATAAAATGAAGTATTTACATATATGTATATCTTTTCTAAATATATGGCATTTCACAGTACTTCATGTACGTATTTTAAATCTTATTCAGTATTATTTGTACGATATGTAATTCGTTGCACTGGCTGTTAGAAATATTTTATATAATTGATAAATATAATTTTCACGTTTGATAATATTAACTTTAATTCTTCTATCCATGTGCACATTCATACAAACTAAAGATTACATACATAAATATTTAAACAATAAGTTAATTCACACACTGAGCATTCCAGTCTCTGCTTGTGTTATTAACGTAATGATGTTCTAAGTTATTGTCCATTTTATTACCCAACCCAGACTTATTTTTTGGCATATTCACATAATTATCTTTGTTGGACATGATTTTTCTATCTTGTACTTTGATCGCAGGAAACGAAGATCTGTACGAAGGATTAGAAAATGCTTTTGGCACATTCGATTTCTCTGTATTAATATTTTGTACTTCTGTATCAGATTCACTATCTAATCTGCTATTCAACATCGGCGTTAATTCTATAATTTCTGCAGGTTCAGTGTGCTTTTTCTGTGTCTCAAAACTGAACATGGTGGCGTTATCTACTTTCTTCGGACTAAATATTGAGTTTGGTGATTTCATACATAAATATCCTTCTGTTGGTGATTTCTGTGGATTTGTTTCTTTTTGTGGGTTTAATTCATTAATATATTGCTGTGATGAGGATGGTTCTAAGCTACCAGGTGGACTTAACATTGATAAATAATCGTTCTGACCATCAGCTTTCGATTGTGCATTCATTCTCTGATAAGGATCATTCAGATCTATGTAATGCTAAAAGACAAAAGAATTTATTTACTAAAATACGTTTATTTTAATTGCAGAAGTCAATAATATATTTATCTTGTAGAAACATACCATTCGCACTGAATCTTCTAATGTTTGCCCAAGTTTCTCAGTCAATTCTGTAAATGTTGGTCTTTGTTTTGGTTCTGCCTCCCAACACATTCTCATTATTTCATATCTGTAAAAATTGAATTTAATTTAATTTTATTTACATCTAGTGCAGTGACATTGTTACATTATCTGGGTGATTAGATTTAAATGTATTGACTACAAATACTTACATATCAGATGTTGAGAACTTGGGTTTATCCATACGGTATCCTTCTTTCAGCTTGTTGAAAAAGCTTACGTCTGGTTCCATGCCTGGGTAAGGAGTTTTAGCTAGAGAAAAGAACTCCCATAAAACAATACCGAATGCCCAAACATCAGATTGGGATGAAAATATTCTATCTTGAATAGATTCAATTGCCATCCATTTTACTGGTAGTGGACCCTAAAAGTAAATTAAGTAATTTAATAAGTAATTCTTTATAAATATATATTAATACTCACTTCTCCTTTCTTTCGATAATTATCACTCTTATACATACTCTTCGCTAAACCAAAATCACATATTTTTACAATATTTCCGTCTGCTAGAAGTATATTTCTCGCAGCTAAATCACCATGCAGAACTTTTCTTGAAGATAAATACTCCATACCACGTGCAACTTGAAATGCCCACTGTAATAGCTCTTGTGTGCAAATTGGTTGAACATTTCCTTTGTAATCACCCTTGTAGTTGGACCGCCATTCCGGTTGTATGCTACTGTTACTTAATATCGGAGCATCATCACCTGGATTAAAAATATATTGTTTATTGTAATAAAATTAATTTAATATCTTGACTTTACAGAGTATCCCATTTTAAAGAGGATATTTAATGCTGCCAAAATTTTTTCAATTAATTAAGGAATTTTTGAGAAATCAAGATAATGGCCTTAGTCGAATAGGAACCTATATTTTTGTCATCATAATGTTAAGCCAAATTTAGTGATAGTCTACAACATTTATTAGAAAATAATTTTGAAGATATTTTGTTGTAGAGTTTAAAATGGGACAGCTTGTATATTAGTTACCTCCAGGTGTCATTGACACTTCTTCATTGTTACAAACATCAGAACCACTGCTGTTCTGTCGATTGTGTTTCTCTGCTGCGGCAGCACGGTAATCAACTCCACCAGGACATGCTACTACTTGAATCGGACTGTCGGGTTCTTTTATTGAGTCAGTCCTATTATTTGAGAATGATAATGATGCATACCTTAACCTATTTAAACAGATTACCAACACCAAACATGCAGTTAGTTATAATATGAAAAGTGATTATTATAGTTAGTTCAGAAAGAAGTTTTCCAGTGTTTTTTTATGTTTCGTTTTGTTATGTATATTTTTTTTATCATAAAAAACGCTGGAATGACCATAATTATATAAAATATTTGTTTGTACCTTTGAGCACCGAATGAACCACTATTTGCTAAAATATCTTCGCCAATTGAAAGATCTATTTTTCCTGTTTTTGGATCAATTTGGTCAACAAAACCAACACGATGTCTTAACAAATAATTGTGAAGATTTCCAAAACGACAATATTCAACAATTACTAGAAGTTCTCCTAGAAGTCAAAGTATAATGAAATATTCATCATTTAACAATATTTATTGATTTCTCTTACTTTTTGTAACATTTTTTGTACACGCGCCAAGAAGATTAACTACGTTCAAATGTTTACCAAGATGTACCATAATTTTTAGTTCCGATGCCAGCGCTTTGATGTAAGTATAATCTGCATTACGTTTTACCATTTTGACTGCGACAGTGGTAATTTCTTCCATTTCCGAAATTCCATGTGCATCTGCCTTCATGACTACACCAAATGCTCCAGCACCCAATTGTTTACCTTTAAAATAATTTTAATAAATTTATTGTTTTTTTAAACTTATAAATATGTGTATTATACCTAATTTTAACTTTTCTCTTGGAAATTCCCATTTCTTATCATATGGTAAAAGTTCTGCTTGATCATCAACAGCTAAATCTGGATTTAAATTTTCAATAGCACCTTCTTCAAAATGTGCCAATCCCGCTATCATTAATTCCTTCCTTTCTTGTTTCAAAATCTAAAAATAAAAATGCAACAAATGCTTAAAAATATAGAAAAAAAGTTTACAAAAATTGAAAATAGATTAAAATTTTGCTTACCCGTTCGTTTCTTATTTTTATCACCAAACATGGTATTAAAACAAAGAAAGCAGCTATTAAAACTCCAATCAAAATATAATGTGATGATTTTGTCTCATCTAAAAAAGATATTATCATATAATTTATATTCGTTAGCGTATAATTTTTTCAATACTCACTTAGCACTGAAACCTTTGCAATCATTCTATCGTGTCCAACAATATTTGAAGCAGTACAAGTATATTCTGCTTCATCTTTTTTCAGCACTGACATAAACGTTACATTCTGATTATTATTAGAAAATACTATACGGTTTTCTGGAATCCATGTTTGACCATCCTAAACAATCATAATGGTTTTATACAAAAGTTTATAAAACATAATAAAACAACTTACCTTTTTCCAAGTGATTTTAGGGACTGGTAATCCTTCTACTGAACAGTTTAAGATCAGCCGTTCACCTTCTTGTAATTGCACTTCAGGTTTATTGAACTGTTTCTTTATTTGTGGTTTTTTGGCATCTGAAAAATAGTTTTAAAATTGTCATAAATAAATTATAACCCGTTTTTAAAATTAGATATATTTTTTTACCTTCAATTTTTAATGTTACAGTATCAGAAAATCCATTTTCTTCACATTTATAATGACCTGCATCACTGTGGTTAACATTTATCAACGTTAATTTTGATCTGAACGTGAAAGGAGTGTTACTTTCATAAATATATGTATCTAAAAGCGATTCAATTATTTAGTTATACATTTTATTATTAATTAAGGAATGCTATAAATTTTGATACTTACTAAATTTATTTTGAATTTTTCTTGTGTTATTATGATACCATTGCAAATTATTTGTATGATTGTATGAGGATGCTCCACAAGTTAAAGTAATATTTTCTCCGACTGCCACAGGATCTTCATTTTCATTCTCTCTCCAAACTTGAAAACCATCTTTCACGTCTGAAAATAATGTACATATGTCAATGATATATATACAAATAAACAAGCAGTTTATAATTTTTTATTTACCTGTAACTAATATTCCATTTTGGACAGAATCGTGTCCTCGACTATTATTAGCTTTACAAGTAAGTTCGCCTGATTGTTGCACATTAAAGTAATATGTAGATACAAATTTATATTTGTACGCAGTACTCTGTTGGATGGTATACTTATTTGGCTAAAATTATATTTATACATATATAATTATTAATGGAATTATTAATTATAAACTTTACTCACGTTTATATGATATGTCGTATTACAAGCACTACCAAAACAAGGTTTAAATACCCAATAAATACTTGGTTTTGGATTAGCGTATACTTCGCAAACAACTGAAATGTTTGTATCTTTTATATAATATTGGTTGGTTTTAAATTCTACTAACGGTTTGTCTAAAAAGATAAAGTTGTGATATTATAATGAGTTTTTATTAATTAAAGTAATTATAAGAGCTTTACCTAAGACTTCTAAATTTAAATTTAATACTTTGAATATTTTTTCATTAGAAACATTCACATAATATACTCCAGCGTCTTGAAGTTGAACATTATTTATTTCTAGTATCCACATATTATCATTATCATTATTTTCAATTCTATATTTCGTATTATAAGTTCCTGTAATGTCTTTGTTTTCATTGTTAAACCTAGAAATATATATTTATAGAATAAAGTATAGAAAATATAGATTGTTGTACATTGGGAATGGCTACTAAAAACGCATGCAACAGCAAAAGACTTAATAATATACAATTTTTGCTACTAATTAATTATCCTCCTGCAAATATGAACATAGACTATAATAAATGTATGTATGCACCGATCTTTATACAATTGTCCTTGGTTAGAGCAATCTTGGGATGAAACTAGAGATTATATTAATTTAAAACTGTTTTTAAATATTATACACTTTACTCACATTGTTGTCTATATGCACTTATATGATCATTTGTAGCAGGATAATTAACAAGTACCTCATTTTTACTTACCAATCAACTCTTGCTTTTGGATATGATTCAATGTTAATAACCCATTTAACGTGACGTTTAGCTTCAACAATTAAATACGTTTGGTTGTTCGTTTCTTTTACATTAATAAATGATTCCCCGTCATCTGTAATATAAATTCAATAAAAAAATGAAAGAATAGTTTAATTATTTGAAAAAAAAAAGTAATTTAAACAATATTATTTGCTGTAATAATATTAATAAATATAAAAACAAATAAAAAACAATTTAGGAAATATAACATTAAGATACTTACTTAAGGTGCTAATATTCTTTTCATCTGAATTGACATTGTTTTGATGATCGTTAACTATACACTTATATGTGCCTTGATCTTTTTTTTCAATTTCTTTGATTATTAATTCACTTTCAGCAACTCTGTGATGACCTGTTCCTCGTGTTTTATCATACGAACCACTTACTGTTATTCGACCAGTTTCTATGTCGCTAGGGTGAGGTATTTTCCAATTTATTTCTATCAGTGCTGGTTCGTTATATTGTACAGAACATGTTATACGTAACATTTCTCCAACCACATAATTTTTTTTTATGCCTTCTATGCGTGGCTTCGCTATGAAGTCAGAGTATGCTGTTTAAAAAATAAAATTAATGTTATGAATTTATAGTTTTATAAATATAATAGTTTGCAGTATAAGAAGAAAATGTCTCCCAGTGATCTAAAAGGAGTCCATTTATTTCTTATTTTTATTGTTTTATGCTATGAATAATATGTATGTATATATACAAATAATATATATATCATAATAATAAAAAATATATATTGTTATAGATACATACAAATTTTTTGATAAAATTTTACAATATAATCATAAGTATCTAAAATGAAGGTCATTTTTTGGCTGAAGCAGAAGTCAAATGTTCAGTTGAATGCTTATAATAATATATATATTTTATTATTAATTATAAAGCTTTGGTAAATACCAAGAGCTACCAACATGTTGATTGTGATCTACAAATTGATCACAGCTTTAATTTCTGTCAATCGTGCAACAAATTTTAAATAAAATTCTGGAATTTAGAATAAATAAGCAATCTTTCTTTTGAAATTCAGGTGATAGTAAATTGCATCACAAATTTGGCTGGTCACCCCTGGTATATACTTATAATTATAGCAAACTAATTACAATAAAATTATATATAGCGTTCTCTTGATTATTTGGTCATAATTATTTAGTTTCCAATTTCTCTACGTAGATTTAAAATTTAATTCGGTCATCTTTGTTTTACAGGTCTACTGAAAACAACAGACCTGGGTATCATAGATGTAGGTAGATATACATATATAATACAATATATAGATGCTGTTAATCAATCTTTCTTAAACTTAACAGTATTTAACCATCTTCGACTGTATTATTTACTCATTAGAAAGAATAATCAAGAGTACACTGAACGTTTAGACTTTAGATATTCAAGAACAGAGAAATTATAGTATGTAAATATATTTATATAAAAATTAAATTTAACAGAAAAAAAATTAGTGGTCATTTTATTAAAATTATAAATTGACATCGGATATTTGGATAAAAACAATCTCCGATAACATAATTGTAAAAATAATAAGCATATAAAAGGCAGAAAACACCAAAGCTGGAAATACACATTATCCCAAGAAAACATTTATAAATACCAACACCACAGAAACAAAAAATAACCCAATTATATATCATGCTGCCTGTCACTTACGTAACAATAAAAGATCAAACGTTAAATAACTGTTTCCCCCCTGACTATTGTACGCATGACACGTGTAAAAGCCTGCGTCTGTTAACATATCTGTAGATACAGTTATACCAGCTTTGGGGTCATAACTAAGTTGATTTGTGGCCTGAAAAATTAAAATTAGTATATAAAAGACAGTTCAAAAACATTTTTTACTAGAATTATTATTAAAATTAAAACTATAAAAATATTGAAAAACTGGTTCTTTAAATATGTATTATTAACGCCTCCAAGTTCTAAATTAAAAAATGTTTTTGGTTTTGTCCAATTATAAAAAAAGACGTACGGAAATACATCAATAGAAAAGATAGGCGTTTCTCAACTTTTCCTCGTTTGGCTAGACATTGATACATAAATGCATCAGTAGCTGACATATTTTTTATTTTGAAACCATAGTGTCGATCATATTTATATAAATGAGTTATATCAGCTCCCTATGGTTGTAAATAAAGTTTAATTATTATATTGTAAAAAGTAAAGTTAATCAATTAAAACCCTTATGAGTCTTTTCGTTGTTTGCACATGTAAAACTGTTCAGGTCACTGAATTTTAGTTTATATTTGCAGTAAATAAGCCACTTAAAAAAATCTGGAGCTAAAATTTTAACGGATACTGTCTATTAAATTAATATAATTAAAATAAATCTCTCTGATTTAATTCAATCTATCTAAAGAAGATGCAGTGATTGTCATTTACAGTTACAAGATATATTAACGTTACTATTTACAAATAGAATGCTATAATGTAACAGATATTATATATGTATATTACAACTGTGCAGAATCTCATAAGGTTTCTAACATGAACTGTCTATATCATAGTAAAAATTACCTCATCATCTTCTCTTAACAACTTAACAGTAACATCGGGTGAAGTTGGTCGACATGGAATTATAACTGACCTGTATTGAGTACTATGAATTGTGAACGTAGGATTTGGAATAAGTAACTCTGCTTCATCTGGAATAAAATATATAATATCACTGTATATTGTTTTATCTAGTTATTAATTAATATAAATCAGTAGGTACGTACCTCTAACATAAACATAAATACTTGTAAATGTGTTTATATCATCTTTATCAAATGTGTCGTTGAAGTGACAGTAGTAATAACCAGTATCGGTAAATGATGCATTTGAGATTTCTAATTTTGCTCCGTATGGATAAATGGGATCAGATGGGGTATTACGTATGTGTATATTTAACTAAAATAAATTATAATAAGTATACAGGTTGCGCCTCTTCTGAATATATTACATATATAAAAATAAATTCATTTGTAATACACATAGTTATAAATAATTAAACTTACAGATGACCAGTATAGTCCATCGTCATTTGTGTTATTTGGGAAATCCCACATTACTGGTCGAGATCCATTACAAATGATCGTTAACGAACTTCCAGAATCCACAATTGTCTCTGATTGTTCAATATCTAATTTTGGTAGATCTGGGGGTTTCATTATAAAGGATGATCGAGAAGATCGAGAATTGTATATAAAATCTGAAATTTAAATATTGTTAACATTAAAGTCTAAGGAAGAAATTTTATTAGTTTCAAGGGATTGGTAGATGTTTTTCAATAAATTCATTTACAGAAAATTAAAAAATAATAATATTGGAAAGATCGTTAACTTTTTTTAGATCTTGTTCAAGATTTTACCAAAACAGCCCCCATGAAATTTTATAAACATCCGCGGTAATCTTGATCTTTTGGCCAACGTTTCGTTTCACATTGCAGTGAACAAAAAAGTGCACTTTCATTAAATCCCTAAAGATGTCCACTGTACGCATTACGCATACATGCATATAAATATATTTTCTTAAATTTCACGAGCCGCTACTGGTTTGCATTTTTCTCTGGCATTAGTGATAATGATACCACTTCCTTTTAGTAAATATTAATTAAGTAAATTTTATCGGAATTCTATCGAAAAATAATGACATAAGTTCCTGTAAATATATTTCAATTCATATTTTATTTAAATCAATCTTAAAGTTGCGATTTATAAAATTTCGTAAAATCAGTAGTGTAGTTGAGATAAAAGTAATTGTCTATTATAATTATAAGTATTTTGGAAAGAATTATTAGTGACGAATTTCCTCTCTATCCAGTGGCGTACCGTAGGTTTTTGCCACCCGGAGCAAATGGCAAATTTGAAGATCTTTTTCTCGAATTTACCGCTGGGAATCCACAATTTTGTGCCTTTCTAGTGATTTTGATGACCTTTTTTTTGTTGCTACCTCAAATTGGCCGCCCCCAATCCACAAATGTGCCGCCCTTAACAAACTGCCGCTCGGGGCAAATGCCCCTTTTTCCCCCTCCTCGGTACGCTACTGTCCCTATTATACGTAATTTTATAATAAGTAGGGCTGCACATGAAACGAGACGAGACGAAAGTCAGGTAAGTCTCATTTCAATCTCGTCTCTTGAAAATTAAAACCATATCGTATTGGTCTCGTTTCGAAAAAAATATTCCGGTCTTGTTTCGGTCTCCTTTCGTATACGTGATCGAGACCGAGATCAAGTAAAATCTTAGTTTCGTGTGAATTTTTTTATAAAATAATTTTTTCCATTTATAAATTATATATATTTTTTACTTTAATTTTCTAATATTAAGATATCTTTATACTTAAAATGTTTTAGAACCACTGAACTAAAACAATAATTAGTAAGACTTCTTAATAATGATAATTAAAACAGGGTAGGTACACTTTCTTTTAAAGGAAGTATAAACTGCAAAATATGATATGTATAAAAATAAGTATGTATTGCCCTCATCTTCTTAACAGTGGCGCGCTATGACCGTTAGAGGCAGAAGACAATTTAGAACCTCATTATTGAGAAAAAAATCTGCCCGAAAATTTCATTACGCAAAAATGAAAATTGTCTCAAGATTTATTTTTCCCAAAATTAAAATCTGTTGTTACCCCCCCCCCCTCCCCCCCTCCAACCCTGCCTGGTGTATAACGTGCTACTACTCCTCAAGTGATTCATACTAAAAACAGTTTTTTTTTAAATAATAAAGTATTAATTCAAACGTCTTCTAAACCAGATCTAAAATATACATATATAATGTATAATTGTCAGATATTTAGGTACGTGTTTACTTTTAGAATGTATTTATATGGTATGATTTAATTTCGACCAGTATTATTACTTCTCAACCACAAAATGATAACATATTCTGTTAAAAACACTTGTTTGTCACATAATTAAAAAAGGGATGCGTAATTAAATTATAAGAAAATAATGTTCTAGTTTATAGGAAATGATATCATTTAATTAACAATAACTAAAACTAAAGTCAATATAATATATAGGTTAAATTAATTAGGAACATGTCAAATACAAAAATGAAAAAGTATAATAATTATTACATATATCAGTTAAAAATAAGAAAGGTACGTTAGATTTAGAAGCAGTTTTCGTGTGTAAAAAGTAAAAAAAGTCTTCACGAACAATTTATACTGATTGTGAGCTACCTTCGTCAGTTTGGGCCCTCCCTTTATTTCGGAGTCCTAGGCAGTTGTCTAAAATGCCTACTTTGTAACGCGTCACTGTTTGTGATATATTTACGCCTTGGCACTTTACAGAAACGGTCTCCGTCACTGCTTCAATCTTGCAAATCTATTATATGTGATTCAATACAGGTGACATGTTAGTTGCGTCGAAACGGCGCTGCGTTTCGACGCAACTAACATGTAATAGATTTACAAGATCGAGCGGTAACGGAGACCGTTTCTGTAAAGTGCCAAGGCTTTATTTTGCATTTGTAGACACCTAGTACATATATATATTTGTTGCCTATACAGACCGTGAATGATTTCAATCATTACTCACGATACAAAAATATTTGAACAATGAATCATCGTGAAATATACTACTACCATTCTGATTCAATGTTACAGACAGGTGACATACTGAAGAACTCTGCTACCTTACATACTAATAGTAAGATATCCATATAACGGTATCAATGTAATGTCAGTTACATATGTAACTTACTGCGTTGTTTATATAGAGAAACAATGCAGGGCCATATTATCAATTAAATAGCTTACACACTCGGTGATATTGTTGAGCGATTTTTTTTATGTTGGGATGTAAAAAAGTAATCTTGTGCAGGAAGTAAGTGTTGCTAATACGACCCTGCTTATAATATTTTATTTTTCAAGAACTTCAACACAGTGATAACACTTTATTTTTGAAATTTACATATTTACAAAGAATCTGAAGAAATTTTGAAATAAGCATTTTTAACATTTAAATAAATTGAAGATTATTGATTGCCCAATTAATAAGATACGGAAAAAGTATAAATTGTGAGTGGTGCGAAAATGGAGGAGGGGGTAATACCTCAATCGTAAACGAAAAACAGGAAAATCATTAAAATTTAAAAAACACACACACAAAAAACAAGCATATGTATTTAAATTATCAATTGGTTCGATTCTGATGAAAAATTATCATACAGACCCCCCCCCCCCACCCCCCCCACTGATGTAACAATATTCCGCGCTATTAAAACATTATGGTATAAAAACTGGGGATCGGTTCCAAAGGCTCAAAAAACGTAAAAATAAAATATTATTAAATTTTATATGATTTTTTTTAAATGAAAAAATTGAAATGCATAGAGAAATCCACTAAAAATATACATACACAAAAACAAAAATATATTAATTTAACAAGAAAAAATTGAAATGCATAGGGAAATCCACTAAAAATATACATACATACACAAAAACAAAAATATATTAATAAACAAGAAAAAATTGAAATGCATAGGGAAATCCCATAAAAAGGAATCGTGTAAAATCGAATCAATACGTGTAAATAATTTTTATTTGATTGTTATCGATCGTGCTATTTCAAAATCGTATAAAAACAGAATTGGATGTAGGATGTAGGTAGGTATTTATATTAGCTTCTGACATAAAATTGTAAAATGTAATAGGGGGATAAATAAAAACTAAAAATTGATTAATCTTCCTCATAAAAGTATACTATGTAGCTATAAATTGTAATAATACTTTTTTATTATGAAGATACGCGTTACGTCTCTGCTTTTTATATTAGAAATAATAATTACTTCTGTATCTAAATCAAGCTGATTTCCTTGACTTCATTTTTACATTAAGTACCTACTCTAAAAAATCAAAATCAGTTATAATCATTTCATGAGACAAATGTATATACCTATTTGTATATATTGGTCTTAAATTAAGTAAAAGAGGAGGAGCTTAAACATGTTTTCCCCACTATTCAAATTAGAAGAGTCATCACGTTTTCTTAAGAAAACAATACTCATTACACCGAATAGCCGAATATCATTTGTAGAGAGTATACATATTAAAATTCGATGTATTTTTACGAAATTATTTATTTAATTAGTTATAATAATAGTACCTACATAATATATGTAGTAAACTAATCAATAGGTACCTATACTAGATATTAACGTATTTAATTAATATTTTCTATGATCAATGACAATAATGCAATTACTTTTACATTTGAGTTAATATTACTTACAATTAGTTATAATTATAAACTATTTTCATTGTAATTTTTGTAGTCTATAAAATGTTGATATATTTAATGTAGTATTCTCATTTAGCCGGAAATATTTAAATAATATGTGATAAAAACAGCAGTTAGCCCGGAAGTTTCTTGATAATATTATTGAGATTCCTAGATTTTATTAAATGAGTTTGCCTGTGTACAATACATTATATTTATTATAAATTATAACAAATATTGTTAATATTGTATCTACTCTTAATTATTTGTATTAACGATATAAACTTATTGGTAGGTACTTATATATAAATAAAATTTAATATTCAATGTTTATTTTAATCATTTTTGTGTTTAAATTTCTAAACTATTAAATTTTCATGTTTTGTTAATAAAAAAATGAAGTAAAAATGACATAACAATCAATAACTTATTACCATTGACTTTCTCCACCGTTGAAATCTCCTTGGAACTCAAAAGAATTACCAAAACACTACAAATTATTTGGACTTTCATTTTGGAAAGCGTCTAATAATTGTTGGGTTTTTACACAATAATCAATATTCAAATCATATGTTCACTATAACATCATAACAATTATTTTATACACTAGATGTCACTACATTTGCATTGTTGTCCAATAATTACAATGATCACAATAACATCACAACATGATAGATCGATGACGTTTGTGTAAAGACTGACTAAGAGGTAGGAGTGGCTACAACGTGTCTTTTTCCCTCCATTAGTATTTTGAAATCGTCAAGTTAAAATCATGTATATGCATTGTATTGTAAATACAGATAAAAACATTTCAAGGTTTCATTAAGTATTATAGATTTGTGAAAAAACATGTGGAATTGTGGAAAAAAATGACATGAGGACTAAAAAAAACGTCTTCAGAAATTGAAAAAGGGCGCAAACTAAGAAGCCGCAAAATTGTGATGAAAAATTAATTTTACCGGTCACCCCGTACCCCTCCTTCTGTGTATTTTCTCAAGAGGGGCGAATTATTGTTAGTATCCCAAGGGCGCCTAATATTTTAATTAATTATTTGCTAAGGAACAAATGATCGTAAAAAAATCCAATTGTAGATTCGGAAAGCTATTAATCTCTTCGCCATAACTCGGTCAAAAATGGTCGACCAGCGATACAAAAAAAAAATTGAAGAGAAAAGTCTAGTCTATAAAAGTCGAAGCTCTCAAAAGTGTTTTTTCTATTTTTTTTGCTATTTTTTGACAATAGCAAATAATTTGGGGGGTTATCTAGTTTTTTTTATTATAAAGGTACTGTGCTCAATCGGATTCACAATATAGACCATCTACTGTATTATATATATAGAATGTCAAGAATTTTCTTATTTTGTATTATGAACATTTCACCTAAAAAGTTAAAGAAACTTTATAAATAATAAATTATAGGAAAGATCTAGGGTATTTGATCATGAGAGGAAAGAATATCATTTAAATTTAATTGCACAGGTTTTTTCTGAATTTTATAAGTAAACTGTTTTTACACAACATGAGTGACATTTGATCACGTTTGTTGCTGTCGAGGAATCATATATTTTAAGACACGATATTTTAGAATATACACATATTTGCTGAAAACACTGTAAAGCAATTTAAATATTAGTTTTTAAATTGTTGTTTACAATTTAAAGATTTAAAAATATTAATTAATACGTAGTAAGATCAGTGCCGTATTAGCAAATTTGCGTCTAAAATAAAATGAAATAAAATATATTTCAACATACTTATTCGGTTCTTTAGCACCCTCGGATCACCGACGCCCTATAGGCTTTAGTCCAATGGATAAGAAACGAATGTTTTTTTTAAGTAAGTTTAACAACATATTATGTAAATACATATCATGAAAATCCCCCAAAATAGCGTTTATCTCTGATAAAGTTGACTAACAATAAGAAGGACCAAAATGAGGTAGAAAATCTTGGTGAGGATTATAAAGTAACACAAGGACTAAAAAAGGTCTTCACGAATTGAAATAGGGCGAAAATATTTTTTTATGGGCGTAATTTGACCTGACAACGAACATTTTTTTTATAATGTAATGTACCTATGGTAAATAAATAAAATAAAATATTTTTAACATTTTTGAGAAACGGTTTAAAAAAAGTTTTTTGGAATATTCTACTAGCCTTCCTTAGTCCGCCATTGCAATGTAGCCAAGCAAGAGACGATTTTATTTATCCACCATATGTATGTTTTATATACATTTTATCATATCAGTAAACCACAGTGATTTTCTTCGGATGTTATTTTTAATTATATATGAACTGTGTGGTTTAATTTCAACAACTTTATCTGCGTGACCAAAATAATACATATTTTATTTTTTATACATATTTTTTCATTATATTTTATATTATTCTAGCACACTGGACCCGGTGTTACTCGGAGATAGAAATTTAATCTGTAATAAACCTATTAAAATAAACATTGTTTTCACTTATCGCAGCGCATGCAAAGATACCTCTCCAACGATTATTTTTTTCCTACTTCATGAAATTCACACAAAATATCTACAAATTATACAGCTAAACCTTCCTCGTGAAACACTCTATCAATTAGTGAAAACCGGAATAAAATCCGTTCAGTAGTTACTGAGCTATGAGAAAATCGTGCACAGAAAGACAGAGGGACGCGGAGAGGGACTTTGTTTTATAATATGTATAGATTTTAATACAGGAAGGGCTAATAGGGGTTTAGCTTGTGGGCCCGGGGACTAGAGAAAGCCCGTCGCAGTAAGTCAACAAGCTTTTTTTGTAAAAAAAAATTTCATAGGTTTCTTAACAGAAGGGAGCTCGTCGAAAATCCCGGTCCAGAGGCCCGCGATAGGATGTGATGGCCATGAAGTATAATATATAACATATAGAACTAAAATTTTAAATTCAAATTATTGTCATCATTACAGAAATGTTTTTAAATTCACCCCTGAATAATAAGGGTTACTGTACTATATGTTAAAATGTACTATAATGAATTATCAACAAAAACAGGAAACATCAAGTTAGAAACTTCAAACGACATTTTATCTCCTTAAACATTATGTGGATGTTTTTAAATGATAAATTTATATTTGTTATTTTTGTGCAAAAATATTCATTTTTGAAGTTTGTATATTAAAAAAGATTATGTTTTACCAAGATAACATAATTTTGTTTAAATATAAAAATAACAAACCGTAGAGTGCAACCCTTGAGGTTCACACACGTCCAAATTATCATAAAAAATTATAAAATGTTATTTGATAAAAATATGTTATTTTATATTATATATTATTTACATTATATTGGAGTTCATTGGAGTTTGAATCTGGTGTTACTCGGGTTAATATCTACAAATTATACACTTAATTAAACCTTCCTCGTGAAACACTCTATTAGTGAAAACCGGAATGAAATCCGTTCAGTAGTTACTGAGAAAATAGTACACATATACAGACGCAGCGAGGGTATTTGTATAAATAAGATGTTATTTGATAAAAACTCTATAAAAATATTTAATATTTCAAAGTATCGATTGCCACCAAACAAATATTTTTCAAAAAATTTGTTCAAACAAAAAAACGGTAGGACGGGTAGGACCGAATTTGATGAAATTTCATTTAGATCATATCAACGTCAAGACGCTTCGATTAGCACCTCATATGAAGTCAATATCTTTGTCTCTTATGAGTGAACTTAGCGGTATAACTTTAGTAAAGAAAATGAAGTGACATTAATATGCAAAATAAACTTTTTAAATAAAAACATTATCCATATGAAGTTCATTGTTTTTACGCTGATTGTTGAGAAAAATTAATTCATAGATTTTTCCATAGCATAATTATTATGACGTGACTGTGTATTCTGTTACCGTAATGTGTCAAAGGAAAGGTCACATAAGTTAATATCCCAACACATACTCTATCTTTTTTCACTCATGTTTAACCAATTACTTAACGCATACTCTATCTCTTTCTTTTGTGACTATTCTGTCTATGGCGTCTATTGGAATTGCTCAGAATTTCTTCTTTCCTCCTTGTTTCATATAGTTTTTTTTCAAATTAGACAGGATGTAATGTAATGTATTTAATGTAGATAACTAAAAACACGGATTAAAGACTAAATTATTTAAAAAGGATGTAAAATAACATGTGCTTATAGGCATGAGCGGCATGAGCCTTGTATGAAACTCCGAGTCATAGATCCGAGCAGGGTATGGTAACTCCATATGGAAGGGGATGAACCTTTTCACTACACCGTTTATAGCGCTAGTGTGACTGTCACGTGACTGTATTTTGAATTTACCGCTGTCTGTATACATGCTTTGGTATTATTTTAATTGTTTGACAATTTGTGAAACAGTTAAAATGTGTTTGTAAAATTAGTTTTCGTTCGTTTGATTAGAAAATTATTGATAAATATTAATAGATAATGCTATTTTACTGTTGTGTACCGTTATGTTATATGTATGAATAACAAAAATACATAAATAATGCAGTATAGACTGTTATAAAGTTTAAGCGAAGAAGTATATAATATTTGAATTAAAATAAAAAACAAGCACAAGGATTCCCAGAAAATGTATGGAAATTATAAAATATGTGATGCTCACTGTGATAAATCGTATAAATTTGAGGTGATCTATAAAAATAAAACCATACTTAATTAAAGTAGGAAGTTTAACCTAACTAATTGAAAATTTTTTTTATAGAGTGAAAGCAAAATACTTAATGCTGCAAAATCGTATATTGAAGACATTATGTCTGTTAATTTTACATTCATCATACAAGAATATTGATTTTTACTATGTTGAATTTCTTTTCTTTTACGTAAGTTTGTTTACATTTTTACATATAATGTCATATATTTATTTTGTTTTTGTAATATAGTCTTGTATTTTTATAGATATGAAAAGCGAAAGTATCAGAACAATGTATTGAAGACATTGGAGAACTATTTTACATTCATCGTACCAGTACAACTAATATATTCAATCTATGGAAGAATATTGATTTTTACTATATTGGATGTTGCATTTCTTTTCTTTTACGTAAGTTTGTTTACATTTTTACATATAATACCATATATTTATTTTGTTTTTGTAATATAGTCTTATATTTTTATAGATATGAAAAGCAAAAGTATCAGAACAATGTATTGAAGACATCGGAGAAATATTTTACATTCGTCATATCACTTGGAGAAATAAATCAATCATAATTATGTATATATCAGTGACAGTGCGCGAGCTATATTCATGTAAGTCCAGTGACAGTTTATGTTTAGATCAGACACATTCGACATAGTCAGTACGGCAGAGAATTGCCCTTTCCGAAGACACGACAAAATCCAAATGTATTCGATCTATGATAGTAATTTGCATGGCATCACCTGAATACAGCTTGTGCACCGCTACTGGTATGTATGTTGTGTCAACTGACCAATGACAACAGAAAAAACATTGATACATTTTTTTTATACTAAATTTCCAAGTATTTTTTATTGAAAAAAATTAATATTGTAAAAACCAACAATAAACTGACATGATTCAGTTATTTTTTTTAAATGAGTATTTCATAGTGAGACACCGAAATAGGGTGGCGCAAAAGAAACAAACTGATTTGAAAAATTCATAACTTTTAAATTTTTATTTTGCTTTCTTTTTCTTCTTAGACCTTTTAAAGGTCTGGGGAATTAATAATGGAAAGATAAGAGATAAGATTCAGAGATTATTGAAATACTTTTTCACGTTAGTTATTTCTGCTAAAAGATATAGCCAAGTAAAAGTGGACACGATTGCTCCGGCCAGTAGAATGAGGTTAACGGTTAAATGTACAATCTAGTGCGTTACATCCCAAAAGATTATTGGGTCATATTTTTTTTGAAGATGTTAACAGAAATGCCATAACTGTAACAGGTGAGTGATACCGACATATGATTCAAACTTTTCCACGACCTGCTCTTACTAACAATCTAGTAATGTTCCAACAAAATGGTGCCACTGCACACACCGCCCGACTCAGTATGGAGCTTTTAAGGGAGATTTTTTGGCGAACAGATAATTTCAAAAAACTCGGCAGTCAACTGGCTTCCTTGTTCACCGGATTTAACAGCCTCAGATTATCATCTTTGGGGATATCTAAAGGGGAGGGTTTATGTTAATAAGCCAACGACTATCCAGTAGTTAAAAAACAATATTTGAGCTGAAATTGAGGTGCCAACTCTCAGTATTTTAACTGATGTCATGAACATTTTGTAAGGCCGAAAATGGGGGTCATTTGCTCGACGTAGTGTTCCATAAGTAGCTTTAAAAAATCTCCATAAATTATAGTTTATCATATCTCATCAAAATAATTTAAGAATTAAAAAATATACTTAATGTAAATGTTTAAAAACCAATTGCTTCCTTTGCGCCACCCTGTATTAACATATAGCTTAAAAAATATATAGTTCATTAATTAAAATAATATTAATTATTATTCCTGTTCTTTATAATTTGTTGATCTTTTTATATTAAATATTATACGTATATTTAAACAAATAAATTTATTTTCTTGTAAACTATGTACTTTGTTTTTCAGTTAATACATAATATTCAATTTTTATATAACATTGAACATAAAATTATGTTATTAAAATAAGTGTTCATAATTACTTGTTTTAATAATATATTTTTTATGTTCAAATATAAATATAAAATAATAGCTGTATTGAGGATATTTAAATTTCGCGGGATTTTAAAATGACATCATGACTACACTCACAAAAGCGCTGATTAATTTTTGAATACATGAGAGTTGCCTATCTATAGTATTTACTTATCTATGGATCCGAGTATTCATAAATCTTATTTGATGAACCTTTTTAATGTCATAATTATACAATAAATTGATTATAATGTGGAAAATATTAAATATATTGATTACAACACATCGTCATGCAAGATTTTCAAATATTGCACAAAAAATTATTTCAAGAAATTTTTTATCTCAAGCGTATTATTGTCAAGAAGTCTGGAATCATAGGTTAAAATCTCCTTTATTTGAAAAAGTTAATTTAGATGAATTGTATCACGAGTTGGAACAAAGCTATCAACAAAATAAGAACATCAGTGCTGTTGATGTAGATATATTTGCTAATACTGTGAATAATGAGGATTATATTGGAGAACTTCGTGATCTTATACACAAACTGAGAATGAGTGCAGATTGCGGAAGTACTTTAAAGTCTACAGGACATGCAGTTACTAGATTATATTTAGATGCAGGGAAAACAGAAGAATATTTAGAAATTTTAGATGATAGATTAAATTATGGAATATTTCTTGATGCTTATGATGCAAATATATTAATGAATAAATTTTTACAAAGTAAAGAGTATTCTTCAGCTGCACGTGTCGCCATACAGTTGATGTTACAAGAAGATTTTAGTCATAAATTAGCTAGTAGCTTAGCAGTACTCAGTTGTTATTTATATATAAAAGATCCTGTTGGGTGGCCACCATTACCAGAACCTGAACCTGAACCAAAGGATGAAGTTAAAGTACGAGTAAAATATATACGTAACCCATATTTTGATGACCATTTCGATTTAAAGGAACCAAATCATTTAATTGGAAAAACACTGTTAATGATTTGTTCAAAAACTGATGATTGTTTAAATAGATCCATTCATTTACTAGGGTTGTCATTGTACAATAAAAATGAACAAGCTGCAAAACTAATTCAATCATTTAAAAGTAAAAACAAGACAATATATAGTGAAATACTACCATTGCTTGAAAATAACAAAGACATTTTTAATTCTGTAAAAGAAGTCAAATTGGAAGAGGGAAACATAACTGAATTATTAGAAGATAGGGTACAGAATGCCGAGAGAGAATGTTCAGAAAAAGATATTGCAGAGCAATGTAAAATATATTCACAGTGGGAAAAAGCAAGAATGAGTGCATTGGAAGAACAAAAACAACGGTTACTAAAAACAAACAGTCTTAGAGAGATAGATCAAATCCAAGAAGAACTTAAAAAGAAAGAACAACTTTTATGGTACTTATTCTAATTATGAACTATTTTTGAATTATAAAAAGGATGTGATTAAATTTTTTTCTACTTTTAGGTTCTTTGATAATGAAGAAAAATTAGATCTTCAAATTGAAGATAAGGTAGTATATTATCCTAAAAAGTGGTTCGGAAAGAAAAAGAAGCCCAAAACAATTGATGAGAGTTATATACCTCCAGAAGTTCAAAAACGAAATGACTAATTTTTTTAAGTAATAAAATATAATAGTTTTGTAAAGAATTGTAAATAAAACACATTTTCAGAAAAATTATTACAAGTTTATTTTTATGTATAACAGATACATATTAAATAATATAAAAATACCTATATTTCATTAGATAATGGAGTAAATATAAAATATTTAACAAATTCAGCTTTATATATTGTAAGCACAAAATCTTATAATTCATTTTTTGTCGATTTATCAAATGACAGAAAATCATTAAACTTAATTAAACAAATTTCCTGGTTAATAATAGTATATAAAAAACATGGTCATAAGTTTTATTGCAAATTAATCTTTAATTATAATTAATGTAATGTAATGAATATAAAATATAAATTATTTAAATTAATGATTACAGTATATATATATATAAAATATAGCTGAAAAATTATTTAAAGACATTTTATCTTGAACAATATAAAATATATATATTTTAAACGTCCTCCTGAGAACACAGCTGTTTGAATATGAACATACAAAGTATGTTTATTTATTTAACCTTATTTTATTATTATTAAAACCTTTGCAGTAAATATGCCCGCAGGACGGAAAAAAATTAACTTACAAAAAATGTAAAAGTATGCAATTCATGTTCATCCTTTAAAGGCTAAATATTATACGATATAACATTTTAAAATAAAAATTCTGAATAATTACTATATAATATTATAAACAGTATACAAAAATTAGAATAATAATTATCACATATGATTCATGATTTTTTTGCAAGAGTAGCTTGTAACATTTTAGTCTCGGATTGTATCTGTTCTAAGTCAGCAGTGATTCTACTTAACCTAGCCCCAGTATCACGAGCCTTTTCTGCTTCTACTTGTTCCTGTAAATCCCTGCTCTCTCGTATGGTAGCTCCGATATCAGTGGCCAGTTGTACTAACTCACCACATTCGCTGTGAAGTGTTGCCAATAGTTTATATGCCTTACGAGCCATTGCATCTTCTTTTGCATCCTAATAAAATAGTTTAATATTTAATACTTAAAACTATATAATGAACATTTTAAGATCATTTCAAAGCATGTACAATTTATATTTGGTACATAATTTTGTATAAAATACATCCTTACCCTAAATATAACTTCATCTACAATAATAAATGTCCTATCAAGTTTTCCAGTTAATGTATTGATATCTTTCTGTAATTCTTTTGTATCTTTCAATATTTTATCGATTTCGTTTGTCTGTTTTTTAATATTCACAATAATTTCCATTATTCTTTTAGTATATGCAGACCTAAAAGACAAATACAGTATATAATTACTGATTGTGAGAATGTTTATTACACTTACAAAAAATTAAAGGAATTTTCTAGAACTCGGGCAGTATGCGCCAAATGTAAAAAAATTGCAGCATTGTGTTCTTGTGATTAAAATTTTTTTGAATATTTTGGCGCACTTTTTATTAGTCTATAACTTTTTAAGATGTAAATGAAAATACTTTTTATTCTTTATTCTAAAAGTAGAGATTTCCTTCTTTAATTTCCTTTTAAAAAAATTTAATCGTGATAATTTTTGCCGAAGTTACATATAGGTATTTGAATATTGCACAATTTTTTAGTAAAATAAAAAATTCCTTAAATTTTTTTGACGAGCTCTATTTAAAGTTAAACGTAACATTTAAATACCTGCTGATGTTATCTGTTTTTTTACTATATTCATCATGTAAATGTTTATACAGAGATTCTTTGTATGAAATTTCCTTTAGTAAGGTTTGACACTTTTTCTCTTCTGTTTCATATTCCACTTCAATTTTTTTACTTTCTGACTGTAAGAAATTTAGAATTAATAATAATTTATAAGAATTGCGTTTTAGTTCATTATTTTAAAATAATTCTTACTCGTTTGTGACTAGATTGTTCTTTTAAATTTCTGTACTCTTCAATTAGATCTACTCTATGTTTATTCCATTGTGCTGCTAATTTTTCTAATTTGGCTGTACTTGTTTCTAATAATTCTTCTAAACTTTTTATATTCTCTTCTTTATCAGCAAGCAATTTATGTGTTTTAGATTTAATTTTTAATTTTTTTACTGTATTTAATAACTCAGTCTCTTCAGTTTTCTTCTGTTCAGCAGTCTAAAATAAATTATTATGTTACTAAATGTAAAATTTTATATTAAATATTGTCATCATATATTGTGTATTACTTGAATTTCTTTTGCTTTTAATATCTTCAATTCATCTTCCTGACTTGTAATATCTTTCTTTAATCTCTCGATATCATCTTTAATAATTTCTATACTATTTTCAATATCAACATCCAAAACATCTTTTGTATCAGATATATCAACATTAATAGTAGTTTTATTTATTTCATTTTTGTCTGTATTAAATACATTAATAGATATATCTTCTACATCTTTATTTATAGAATTAGATTGTTTTACTAGCGTTTGTAACTGTGTTTCCATTTGCATTATATCATCCAATATAGGAACAAATTTTGATTGAGTATTAAAACATTCACTGTTTGAACAAATTAACGAGGGAAGTAATTCATTTTTGGAACACTGTTCATTAACAGGAAGTAAATATCTTGCCCAATATTCTTTCATTGCTGAAAATAGTTGCTTTGTAAAAAAATAAAATAAATATTATTGTATATTATTTGTATTTCTTTTGTAAGAGCAAACACAAATAAAGTATTATTATTATTATACATTTTTCTAGTTATTACCTTGTGTAATGTTTTTTGAATGAGTTAACGGAGCAGATATAAATTTAGATTTGAATGGTCTTGTTATGGCAAGATAACTGTTTTCATTTGGTTTTGTCCACTGAGATTGCAATGACTTTTGTAATCGAGTTTTAATTTCATTTTCTAGTAATTCTAATTGACCTGTAATCATAGTAATACGTATATAGTGTATATTACAGTAATGTATTAATTATATATTTACCTTTAACTTTAGATTGTATAGATTTATCTGATTCCTTAGGTAGTCTTTCAACCAAAAACATAAACATACGTCTAATATCAACTTCGTTACAATATAAAATAGTCTGGTATCCCATATCACCACGATAGCCTAAATCTTGAATCATCTGAGCAATGTTTGTAGATATTCGTAAACGTAAGCTCATTGAAGGTGGTAACGAGCGAGGCAGTCCGGTTCCTGGGTGTATTGCTTCTAAACAGCATACAGCTGCTTTAACTACTAATAATTCATCAAATTGTTTCAAACTAATAATTTCATCATCGATATCACTAAAAATTAATAATTTGTTTTGAAATGATATGGGTTTGTTATTTATATGAAATCATACCATCCGGCATTTCTTAAAGTGTGTAAAATAATATTATCTACTTCATCCATTTTACTTATTTTTAGGTTATTATAATTAATTTTGACAACTATATTCCAGAATAAAAGGTGTGTTGGGTTTTATGCTGGGTTATGTTTTTTTATTATGAAAAAAATAATGTTACTAAATATAAAATTAAAATAATCTAATTACACATACTGCAAATAAATTTGACGCAATGATATTAAGAATTAATTTCATATTTTATAATAATAATAATAATTTATATGTCACATTTGTTATTTATAAAAGCCTATGGACTCTTTTTTTAATATATGAAAAGGGTAGTTTTTTTTCAACATGTTGGTGAAACTGAAAATGACAGAAAAATGTTAAATGAGCATGCGCAATTGCCTTCTATGTTCATCATGTTCATTGTTCATTACACACACATTTAATAATTTTACGTAAAAACCGGTGGAAAAGCACATTTTCATAAATTATATTTATTAAATAGTTTCATAACTTTTAACTAAACACATATTTACAATGGCTTCGTTTCCTGGAAGCATTGCGTTTGACGAATACGGTCGTCCTTTTATTATAATTCGTGATCAAGACAAGCAAAAAAGGTTAACAGGAATCGATGCTTTGAAGGTAAAAAATAAAATTAATTTATAAATATAATATTATTAACTTAAAATAATTATAATTAACGTTGTTCAAATTATTAAGTGCTCCTAATTGTGTGAATTGGATATGGTATAGAAAAGAAAATATTAAATTGCGTGGGTGGAAATTTTAAACATCTGATATTTCAATTGTACATTTTCTCGCTTAATTGTAGTTATTCATATTTGTGTTCGAATTATTATTTCCCTAAACTTCTAAATATTCTTTTTATTTTCAGTCACACATTTTAGCATCACGCCAAATTGCTTTAACTCTCCGAACTTCGTTAGGTCCAAAGGGTCTAGATAAAATGATGGTATCGCCCGATGGTGATGTAACTGTAACAAACGATGGTGCTACTATTCTAAAAATGATGGATGTAGATCATGAAGTAGGAAAACTTCTTGTCCAGCTAGCGCAATCTCAAGATGATGAAATTGGAGACGGTACAACAGGAGTTGTTGTACTGGCTGGGGCTTTGTTAGAATTTGCTGAAAGCCTACTTGATCGAGGAATCCATCCTATCCGCATTGCTGATGGTTTCGAATTGGCAGCGCAGTACGCTTTACAACATCTCGACAAAATTGCTGAGAGTTTTTCTTACAGTAAAGAAAATAAAGAACCATTAATCCGTGTTGCTATGACTACGCTTGGATCAAAGATCATCACCAAGTGCCACAGACAAATGGCAGAGATTGCCGTTGATGCAGTTTTGGCAGTTGCCGATTTGGAAACACGCGATGTCAATTTTGAACTTATTAAAGTTGAATCTAAGGTATGAATATTATACAATTTTTCTCTTGCATACACTTGTTTGCAATTATATCTGGACAATATATCTCAGTCTGTACATATCTTAATGAGAACTAATTAACTACCTACACGCATAGATATTAGAAGCTTCCTTAAAAAACCAAAACAAATAAACATACTACTTTATAAATTTACAAAGGATTACTTGCACTCATAAGGAGTATTAATGACTAAGAACATTTCGAAAAAAAATTTAAATGATGAGTGATCATATCGATTGTGGGATTCCAAATCATTCCAATGTTTTAATTGTTTATTTATTCAACAATCGCCCACCTCTATTTGTTATCAGTTTTTTTTTTTATATCTTCTAAAATAAAATGTTTTTTAGGTTGGAGGTCGTTTGGAAGATACAATGCTTGTAAAAGGCGTAGTTATAGATAAGTCAATGTCACATCCTCAAATGCCTAAGGAACTTCGTAATGTTAAACTGGCAATATTAACATGCCCGTTTGAGCCGCCTAAACCAAAAACTAAACATAAGCTTGATGTTACCAGTACCGAAGAATACAAACAACTACGGGAATATGAAGCAGAAAAATTCTCACAAATGGTGACTCAAGTAAAGGATGCTGGTGCCACATTAGCAATATGTCAGTGGGGTTTTGATGATGAAGCAAATCATTTATTACTCCAGCATCAACTACCAGCTGTACGTTGGGTCGGAGGACCTGAGATTGAATTGATTGCTATCGCTACGGGAGGTAGAATTGTTCCAAGATTTGAAGAACTGTCACTGAAAAAGTTAGGTACTGCAGGTTTAGTACGAGAACTTTCATTTGGAACAACTAAAGATAAAATGTTGGTGATCGAAGAATGTGCTAATTCTCGTGCGGTAACGATTTTAGTACGAGGAGGTAATGCAATGTTGATTGCCGAAGCTAAGCGTAGTTTACATGATGCCCTCTGTGCTGTACGCAGTCTTGTACAGGAACCCAGAGTTGTTTATGGAGGCGGTGCAGTTGAGATAAGTTGCAGCTTGGCCGTTGCTCAACAAGCCGATAGACTCGCTTCTTTGGAACAGTATCCATTCCGTGCTTTTGCTGAAGCTTTGGAAGCGATTCCAATGGCTTTAGCTGAAAACAGTGGTCTTAACTCTATTGAAGCTTTGTCTGAAGTTAAATCAAAACAAGTATCAACACAAAACCACGCTTTGGGTATTGACTGTATGCTTACCGGAAGTAATGATATGAAAAATCAACATGTTATTGAATCATTACGTTCTAAGAGACAACAGTTGATGTTAGCTACACAACTCGTTAAGATGATTCTTAAGATCGATGATATACGTTCTCCTACAGATGGTCAGGGTCTTTAAGCTTTAAATTTTTAATATTGTTACTTTTTAATAATGTCACGATTATAATATTGTCACTTTCATTTGCTAATAAAATAAATTCTAACATCTATGTGTCTATTTATTTGTAAGATAATGTTATAAATAAGGCATTTATTTATCTATGCAAAAATGTTATTTATGAACGAAAACAGAAATATAACAACATTTTTATTTAATATAATTAAGAACTACTCTATATATACAGTTTAATTATACATCATTTTCAAAATCCTTTGGATTTTTCCTCATCGTTTTAGCATGTGCCTTTTCAACTTGATCATATACAAGATAAGCAGCAATAAAGGCTAAAAAAATAAATTAATTTAATGATAGAAGAGGATCTCAAAATATCTTCATAATATTAATATATTACTTACGTGGAGCTACTATGAAAATTTGGCTGGAAATACGTCTGAACATATTTGGTATACCTTTGGAAATTGCTCCAGCAAATGCTTTTTGCTCAAAAGGTGATAATTTGTAGGTGATAATACCACGAACTTTCGCTAATTCTCCAAAGTGTTTTCCCATCTTGAAATATTAACTCTAAAACAATGATTTATATCAAAACAATTACATAATAAAAAAATCACAAAAACTATTGATTATATTAGTTATGATTATGTAATTCTACAGTAGGAAATAAATATATTATACAAATAAAATCTGATTTATTGTTTTACCTTATTTTATATCCAAAAAATTAATTTTCTAAAATTTAAGTTGAAAATTGTTTTTCGAGATCGAGATGTCATAAATCTGGGAAACGTGAAGCTAGAAATGAACCACAAATATCTATTTTTTTGAAACCTAAAATATCCCTATGTCATAATACAACATAACAGAATATGCTATAACCTAACATTTATTATTATTGTCAAATATTAAATAAATTAATATTTACATAAAAATTTATATAAGCTGTAGATTTGAAAATAATAAATATGTCAACAAGATGGTAACGCCACTTTTATAAATATTTTAAAATATGAATATGTACAATCATATATTTTATAGGTATCCGTTGTATCAACGAGGTAATCCACAATTAAGAATATTTCTACCGAATTTTTGGTTGAAATTAATTAAACCCTCGCACGAACAACCACCTAATATAGTACAGTTTGCTTGTTCGATGGAGATGACAAAATACGATATCAAAAATTATTTAGAAAAAATTTATAAGATTCCCGTCATGAATGTACGTACAAGAATAGCTATGGGTAAAACAAAACGTGATCCTATAAAAGGATACATAACTAAAGAAGATGATACAAAACTTGCATACATAACTTTAGTAAGTTAAAACAATTTTGTAAACTATTTCTTATATACATCGGAATTGTAATTTAATTGAGTAATTTACATTTTGTTTTTGTAGGACAGAAATGTAGTTTTTAAATTCCCTGAATTATATCCGACAGACGAAAAGGATCAGTTAGAAGAAGAAAAGAAATCATTAGAGTTGGCAAAACAAAATTATCAAGATTTTCTAGATAAAAATAAAAATAGGCCTGGTATACCAGGGTGGTTTACATTTTAATTACGAATACATTATTTTATAGTTAGTATTTTATTTAAGTACATATATATGTAAATAAAATTGATATCCAATAAAATGTTTGTATTTATTGATCAAACATTCTGTCACTTATTTAAAAAAGTCAATTGCTGCAACAAAAAATGGCACAGAATAATTATGGAAGGTATATTATTAAATTACTTTTAATAATCACCATAGAAATTAATACAATTGCATTAGTTGTCAATTTTAAAATAATTTCTTCAAAATTTTAAATAGGGTCCCCACTTCTTTAAATAATGAGAGAATGAAATATTGTACTGATTTAGATAAATCAGTCCTCATTTCAAACTGTGAGAAAAGAGGATGGATTCAAGTGAATCCTGATGAGGACTGGAATTTCTACTGGGCAGGAACTCAAACATGTAGAAGTCTATTCAGCGTAGACAGTGGTTATCGTATGAACGATTTTCAGTATGTAATATTTAATTGCAATTGTTACAAATATTTATTTTCGATACAACTGTTTGTTATGTAAAATATTTTTGTGCTAGTTTAAAAAAATACCATTGTATTTTTCACTTCTTTAACTAATTAACAGTTAAATGCGAGCACCTTTAATAAGACAGTACAATACAGAAACATGAATACTTACATACATATTTAGACATATCTCAAATACTATAGCAAATCTTATTCACTAATTGCAAATAATGCATATAGTATAATATGTATAGTTTTTCTATTTAATAAGATAATTGCATCACATTATATTTATGTTTGCTTTCCAGAATAATTAATCACTTCCCAAATCATTATGAACTCTCTCGCAAAGATCTGCTAGTAAAAAATATAAAGCGTTATCGTCGTGATTTAGAGAGAGAAGGTAACCCGATTGCCGAACGTAGCAATGAATCGAAATACTTACATCTTGACTTTATTCCCATTACATTTGTTTTACCTGCGGATTATAATATGTTTGTGGAAGAATACCGTAAAGCACCTCAAACCACATGGATTATGAAACCGTGTGGTAGATCCCAAGGAAACGGTATATTTCTTATAAATAAATTATCAAAATTAAAAAAATGGTCAAGAGAAGCAAAAAGTTCTTTTCAGCCACAATTGGGTAAAGAAAGTTATGTAATATCAAGGTTTGTTAATTATAAATAGTTAAATATTGTTTAATTACTACTGGAAAAACGGAGAAACGGTGGTTTCTTAGTCACTTAAACTAAAAAGTCTGGAACTGTTAGGCTTCTGATGAGGACTTCTTGTGAAGTCGAAATACATGTCGAGTGACATTGTTTTATTGTGGTTAAAGTGTATATTTTTACTTTAAGTGATTGTTTAATTAAGTAAAATCTTTTTTCAGGTATATTGATAATCCATTATTAATTGGAGGTAAAAAATTTGATTTGCGCTTGTATGTCTTGGTAACGTCTTTTCGACCTTTGAAAGCTTATCAATTTAAACTTGGATTTTGTCGATTTTGTACTGTAAAATATGATACCAGTGTAACAGAATTAGATAATATGTATGTTCATTTAACAAACGTGTCGATTCAAAAACATGGGGTAAAATATATTTACAAATTGATAAATAACTTGGTATAAATTATAAAGCACTTTAATTTTATAGGGAGAATATAATTCATTGCATGGTGGCAAATTAAGCATACAAAATCTTCGCTTGTATCTCGAAAGTACAAGAGGAAAGCTTGTAACTGAACGATTGTTTGGACATATAAGTTGGTTGATTATTCATTCTTTAAAAGCTGTTGCCTCTGTGATGGCTACAGACAGACATTGTTTTGAATGCTACGGCTATGACATAATTATTGACAATCAGTTGAAACCTTGGTTAGTAGAAGTGAATGCGTCTCCGTCATTAACGTCGACTACAGTAAATGATCGGATACTTAAACATAAACTTATCGATAATATCTTGTCAATTGTTATACCACCATCAGGAATGCCAGAGTAAGTTAAGAATTAATTTTTGTTATTCCAAATTTACAATAAATAATATTTGTTTTTTAAAGTGTTCGTTGGAATAAAATACCTAATCCTGAAGCTTTAGGAAATTTTGAACTTTTGATTGATGAAGATTTGCAAAAAGATGAAAATCAATCCTCCGGGTATACTGGCCGATCACATACATCAAAATACAGCCACTCTCATCGTTGGAAATAGTGATTTTTTACATATGATAAATGTATTAATGTTGTTATTGTGTTGTGATGAATAATTTTAAAATTAAAATTCATATTTGTTTTGTAATTAGAGTTTACCTCTATACATCAAGCTGCGTCTGTATCAACAACACAAAACCATCAACGCCTAACTTAGTAAGTTTCAACGTAGCGTCGCTATTTTTAACTAAACCAGCAGCAACGTGATTTATTAAAATTCATTTATACATACATTAATGTAAAAAAATTCAATTAAAAACGAACATAATGTAATAATATGAAGTATATTTAATGATATTGATTGATAATAAAATCAGAAAATACGGCTGAGTGAAACTTGACTACTATTTTATATACTATACTATTTTAGGGTTGTTTTTCTTTTATGACGGAAGCACCCTATAATGGATTTTCCAAAATTCAGTTACTGAAGGGTAGGGGGTATTTTAATACACTTATTTACATAAATACATGCTTATATTATGAAGGTGAATTTCAGACAAAATACTTTTCATAAATGGCATTAGATTTTATAAATTATATAAATGGTTATAAAAACGAACACAACGTGGTCAAAGCCACGGATGGGTCAGTTTTAAATAAAGTATTAATGCTTTTATAATTATATAATTACAATTTATTTAACTAAATTTTATTTTTACAATTGGATTTTTTTTTTAAACATTTTAGAGAATATATACTTTATGAATAAAAATTTCAGTTAACTTGGGAAAATATATCTTATTACAATAATATTACTAGTGAAACTTATAATTATTAAAAAGACAATTAATCATGAAATTTTATTAATTAATTTAATTTATTCACTTTTTTAAATTAAATTATCTAAAATTCTAAGGTTATTATTATTATTTAAAAAAAGTAACAAATACTAATAATATAATATTTAACTAGAAAATAGTTAAATTCGTACACGTTAAAGAATCTTGTCTAATAATACGTTATCAAACTGTTGTTTTATAATTTTTTTATAGATATGTTTACTTTTCATGAACCTAAAAGAAATAATTATATATTATACTATTTATAGATAAAATGTACCAAATAGAGAATTTACCCTTTTCTATGTTTAACGATAATTTTTAAATCCAGAAGACGATCAATAATTTGAAGAGCACAATCTTCAGATATCGACAGGAAATGAATCAAATTAGGAACGGAAATAGTAATTTCATCTTCGTAACATAATCCCATGACAAATAAGAACAAACAATGTTTCTGAGAAATAAACATTAAAATTAAAAAAAAAAAAAAAAAAACTTAAAGAGAAAACGGCAAATGAACAAACTTACTGTACGTTCTTCGATTGTCATACTTAACAACACAGGTGAACTGCATTGCAGTTTTGGATCCTTTTCAGCGCACAGTTCACAAATGTGATCATTCGGTGCTTGATTTTCTTCTAAAATACTATAACAGTGTAAGTGCTGTGCGACGTGACAGATACAACAAACAATCACTAAACCGTAATCTAGTGTTCCGCCACAAGCGCATCTAATTTTCAAAGATATTTCGGAATCTTCCTCTCTTATAGCAGATACTAGAAAACAATTTAATTACTATAAAGTTGCATTTACAAATATAATATAGTGGGGTCATGGTGATTGATTTTTTTGACACGTATAATAATTTATGTTTGTAATAAGTGTAAAAATAACAACCTGTCCAATTACAATCGATAATTGAACACTATCATGCAGAACAAATACCCTTTGTATTTAAATATAAAGCACTTACAAGGACGATCTGGACTAGAAATGCCTCCGATTTTAGCTTGTTCAGCATTGTTAGTAGAACTTAATTTATCAGTGGGATTATTTTCTTCTTGAGGATATAGAGTGCTTTCAGATGTTCGTTCAACAATTTCGAATTCGGATTTATTTTTATTGAATAATTTACGTTGTTTTTTTACAGGTATATTTTCGGTTTCCATTGGAGTCTCTTCAACCAAAGAATTTCCCAACTGTGTTGTTGATACAGAAAATGTGTTTTGTTCCTATAAATGTGTTTCTCATTATCAAATTTATTAAATGTAGTTAAATTTTATGTTTTACCAGAAAAGCTGTTGATATTTTTGTTTTTAGACCCATGTAATGGAATGGGGTTGAAATTTCACCGATTTTTGTAGATTTACCAACTAAAGAGTCGTTCATAACAGCATTTTCAGTTTCGAAATATTTAGGATTATAATCCGGAGGCGTAACTAAAAAATATAATAAAGCATATAAATTTGGAAAATGTTATTAACTAGCGTTAAAGTAAACTTATTTTTATAAAACTATTATTGATTCACTAAATCAAATGATGATTTTAAATATGGCCCCAACAAGGGGGGAGGTCCAGCTCGATATGTAGTTAGTTTTTTTTATTGATCGTAAATGTAACACCATTTAGATAATAGAGCTGTACCCCCCCCCCCCCACGTGTTATGTGGTTTATGGACGTTCCCTAATTTGAAATTCATCATTAACAACATTGTGTATTAGCGACGAGTCGTCTGCCATTTGCTTTAACACCTACTAGGCGGCAGATGAATCATCTGTCGTATTAGATATTTTTACACCGTGTCAACTATTGCAAGTGAAAACACCTCTATTACTACCCATTGTTAAATTTGACCAAAACCGTATCAATGTGCGAGAAGACCTGACAACAATAATCAACTAATTACCATCATCATAGTAAGTTAACTTCATAATTATGTTTGGTTTTTCAGGTAATTTTGGAATAGTACTCATCATGTGAACTATAGACCGTATCATACACTTTGATTGTTTTGTAATTTTATCTATTGCAAACTTTTTCTTGTCTCTGAAAGAATGTTTAAATTAGCAATTTCATTTTATTTTATTAATTAATTCAACTTACTTTGTTGCACCAGTAAATTTCTCTAATATCAATGTTTTAAAATTTTTATCACAGTACTCAAAAGTTAAAGTATGTTGTTCGATAACAGATTTATCATCTTCAACAATTAAAATCATTTGCCGCAACTAAAAATAATTAAAGTATTGATACTTATTAATTATCCTCTTGCATTAAATGTAGACTATATTAAGTGTATGTATGCATCCAATATTGCGTTAAAGTGAGTAAAGTGTGTATAATTTTAAAAACAGTTTGTTTTGGTGGAGATTTAACCCTGCTTTAAGTTAAAATAACCCCCAGTTTCGCCACAGGAAGTGGGCCTGCAGAGATTACCCACTATGTATCAATATGTATATACACTTATAGTCTATGTTTATATTTGTAGAAAGATAGTTAATTAACAAGTACCAAAGTATTTAACATTACAACATTATTAAACACAAACCATTTAAAGTATGTACTTACATATCCCAATTCAATAGCTTCATGGGCAGAAAACACGACATCTTGAATCCTTCGAGCTGCCGGCAGATCGGTATTACACTTTAAAATTTTAATTATATCTGAATCTAATTTTCTATTTGAAAATAAGGAATCGTCAAAAATTTTACGATAATATAGAATAGTCGACACAGCTACTCCCATAAGTTCTTTAACAAATAGCGCAGATTTTTTTGCATTTACCATAGCAGGGGCAATTTGAGCATATATATTTTCACATGTTGAAATCAACTAAAATAATTAAATATTATGTAGATAATTATATTATAATATAATGTACATATTAAAACATACCTCTTCAGTCTTTAATTTCTTTTGTTTAGTGGACATATTTATTCAATGTTCACCACAACACAAAATAATAATTTAACACTTGAAAATTATTGTACTCTTGTACAGTACAAATAAAACGAGAAGTCGAAACTGTTTAAATAAATTGATTGTAGTCACAAAATTTGATTGTTGAGAAAACAAATTTGAAAAGTGGGAAGTACATCAAAAGTCAAAAATGTTTTATATTTATTTGTAAATAATATTTGTTTTGAACATAATTTTTATAAATTTTCGACATTTATAAACTTTACTATATTTTTATATTTTACAAACTATCTACAAGCATTTTTTTATTACATAATACATATTTTTGATGTAACAATCAAAAGGGCGCGAAATTTGATTATGGGATTATATTAGTTCAAATATTAGTTTAACTTTTATCAAATGTTTTCTAAAGTATAGGAAAAATCAAGTTGGCATTAAAAATTAAAATTAATTGGTACCTATAAAACAAAACATTAGAATAATATCAAAAATATAATTTATTGACATATTTTAAAAATAAATTAAATTACAAATGTCGGAACCACTTACAATTTTACCTCCAAATAATGAAAATTTAAGTGTTCTAAAGGAAACTGAATTTACAGAAATTTTATCTGAAGAAATTTCTGACAAATCACCTACCAAATCAAAAAATGATGATTGTAAAGATGATTCAGTAGGAGATAAAGAAAAACAAGAAAATCATAGATGGAGAGACACTTTAACAAGAATATTCAGAAAAAAATCTCAAGATGCAGAAGTAATTGATGAAACTACTTCTCCTACGCTAAATACCAGTGCTAAATCAAATTCTCTTGGAAAAGCATTTCGAAATACTACTAAAGAATTCAAAAAAGCATTAAAAAGAGGTAAAACATTACCACAAGGTCAAAAATTAAACATACAAAATGATGAACAACGAAATATCCGGAGTATTGCAAAGTTATTGAGATGGCCGTTTAAAAATGAACAATGAAATTGAAGTATTAATTAAAAGCATGTTACATAAATACGTAATAATTTTTTGTTGAGATGTTGATAATTAAAATTACAATGCAAATAAAACATTTTAAAAATAGTTTTCACCTATATATTTTTACCAATACTAATTTGTGGATGAACCGATTCCTGTATGCATAAAATCAATTAAAGTAAATAAATGACTACATACAATTTAACAAATGTTTATTTTAAAAATAATTATGAACAATATTCAATATAGACAAGAGTATTATAAATACGATCAATTTTAAACTATATAAAATGATATTACACACGATCAAAAGGAATAATTAACATCGATAGAAAATATGATATGAAAAAATGGAGATTCAAATAATATATAATATGAAATGTTAGGACGGATGACACAGTCTCTAACAGAAATAATTTTCATGAAAATCTGTCTTTGTAAAAATCACATGGATATTTAAACTTGTGCTCCAAATATTTCATAGTTTTTCAAGAAAAGTAAAAAATTTCACAAAAAAATACAAATTTTTACAGTTTGTAATGTAATTTTTCAGTTATTAGTTAAAATACGAATTGTTATGAATAAGCACGAATTTCTGTACGATAGGTTATATGATTTTGTTGATTGTTGTAGAAAGAAAAATTATCACAAAAAGCAATAACTTTTTATGAAAAATAAATATTATAAAACAACAAATTTATACAAGTACCTAAGAATTTCTACACAGACTGCAGTCAATTGCAACTCAAAATAAATTTTTAATAATATCAAGAATAATGAATATTTACAAATATTTACGAAACTCAGGTTTCATTTCGTAGATATTCACTGATTATCACTGAAATATTTCCATTAGGGGTGTCATTATAAATTATTTAATATAAATAAAATGAAACATAATAGATTAAAACTTAATATTACAATTAACGAGTGTTTCTACATTGACATTTTCAATTTTTTAATTAATATTTAACATGGCTAATATTAACAATATTTATAATTACCTAATATTCATGTATACAAATGCTTAAATGTTATAGCGATTAATGATACTTATAAAAACACTAAAATAAAATAGTTGTCTTCAAATTTATGTGATGAAAATATCTAATACTGAAATAGATATGTAGGTATATTATATAAAAATTTACAATGTTAACTATAGGTATAGTCATATTTTGGAATATTAATTATAATGTATATTAGAGTAAATCTATATATATTTACAATAAGACAAATCAAGTCAATTTATTTAATTCCTCAGATTTACTACTTAAATACGTATAAATATTGATATATTCTATTTACGATTACAATTTGTAACAAATTCTTTAGGATTAAATAAACCAAAATATGATCATACCAACTAAATGGATTGAATCATAAAGTCAAATAAAGATCTATTAAATTAATCATTGCATAAGATAAAATATAACAGAGATCATATTTGACTTAACAATTCAATGGAGTATAAAAATTATGGAATTCTGATATAAAAAGTTTAATTTTACTCATAGATTTTTGGCAGTTAGATTAGTCCTTTGATTATTTGTCGGAAGCTCAAGTTTATTTTTAAATAGACTTAAAAAATACTAATCTCAAAATGTATTACAGATATACATTTAACTTTTACATGATTTATATACAATATAAAAATCCAAATTATATATATTTATAAATATATATAAATAAATAATAAAATATATTTCTTAATATATCATACAATTTTAAAATACTTAACTTATTTGCATCTACCCATACTCAATAATGATGAAAATAATAATTATACATAAAAAATAAATTACTTCTTATTGTTAGTTACCTTTTGCTGCTCAAATTAATTTTTTAATAAGAAATACAAAAATTTTAAAACACTAAAATCATTTTCAACATTTTTTTAAATTTAGTAGGAAAATAGTTGCTTATTTAAACAACATTTGATTTTTTTAACAATATTTATTTATTTTTGATTGAATAGAATATTTTTTTATTATATAGGAATACTACATCAAAACGATTAATGAAAAATTATAATAGTGGTCATACATCGTACATAAATAAAATGTGTAAATTGATTTAATTTTTCAAATTAAATCTTACACAAAATAGGTAATGTATATTTAATGAAAAAAAATATATTAAAATAAAAAATTGTACTATGGATTATATTCTATTGACATAAAATATACTTAATATGTCTGGTCACCAATCACCATAACAGTAATGATATCATTACTAGTAGAGTATCAAGACTTAACATTAAAAACTTAAATAATAACTGCACATTATCAAATATATCACATTCCCGACTCCGCTATACCTTCATCATCTGGAACAAAAACAATTAAACCATTATACAGTTGCACATTCACATTACATTGTAACAATCAAACAATTAGAATGCGTACATCCTGTGTAATATTTGTTATAGAAAATAAAAAAACCAGAACAAAATATACATTTAAATTGTATTGATTTAAAATTATTATTGTTCTGAATATTTTATATGTGGTACAAGGCAAAGTAGAATAACTGCTATGTAATGTAATGATGCGTTTATGTTATTTTGCCTTGTAGGGGATGATATATATATTACAAATATTTCACTGAAATGGAACAAAACCTTGACCCATACATATATTTTATTTTATCATTTTAACAAACCATTTAAGGGTTAAAAAAGAAAGCATTCATGCTGGTAGAAACTGCCATATATAAAATTATATTTACATATTTTGTTAGAAATTCATTTTAGAGTAAAATTATTTGCTTTTAATAATGCATGCACAATTATTACCCCATGCATATGTAAAATAAATGAACATTTTTTTAATGTAAAAGCTGGTGAAAATTTCAGGTACAGTTTGTTATTGTTAACACTTATTGTAATGCTATTATAATACAAAAAGCAAACCTAAATATTTTTCAGAAATTGTAAAATTGTTAAAAAAATGTGCATTACGAAGTCATTGGCATTTTCAATGCTTTTTTCTTTGATCGAATAAATGTACTGTACGTAACTAATGAATTTATATTAAGAATCGGGGTTCAACATTTAATAATTTGTTACGTACATGTGAAAACATTAAAATTAAAGGTATATCATGTTAACTATTTGATGACAATTATTTCTTTTAACCCAATCGTGACCGAGGTTTTTTTTTTGTTACTGATATTGCTGATTTTTCTGTCATCAATTCATACCTATCTAAGTATACTAAAACTCCAGAACGTTGGTAATTGCATTGTTGATGTATTCAGTCCAATACTCAAACCCAATTCTTACAGCAACACAAAATCGTAACAAAAGTGCTTTGTTACATATATGTAACACTGGGCACGATTGGGTTAAGTGATAGACAAAATTTAAATTTTGAATGAAGTAAAAATGTATATTTTAAAATTATATTGAAATATACAGTGTGGTCCAAAAAGGGGTATATGATAAATGTCTGTAGTTATCATGTTATGACCCAAGACAATGGACATATATTTGTTATATTATAAAACATAATTGTCATATAAAAATTAATTTAGTTCATTAACTCACGAGTTAAGATAGAGCCAAACATAATTATTTTATAATGATTTCACTGACTAGATTAATTAATTCTTGGCTTCCGAGTATGTTCAAACATTGATCAAAGACTTATTTACGATGTAAACTTAAAATCTTAAATATAAGCAGTTAATACGCAATTAAAACTATGAAACTGTTAGTTATCAAATCACCAAGCACCCATTAAATGCAATAAACTAATTCCCAGCTATGATTAGTAATTGAGTGAGGCATTCTGCAGACCTAGAAAGTGCATAAGTTACCAGACCAGCCCTAGCGGATTCATCTCTCCTTCTCGCCCTGACACTGGGGAGCTTCCAGGGGCGTAGCAGACCCATCACCAGCACCCCCCTTGTCGACAACTGTATCAACACGTATATGTACATATTTTTTTTATTGGTACAATTTGATTCTGTATACTTGTATTAAACTTTATTAAACAACATAAATAAAAGATTATATCTTAATAGTTAATTATATACAAGAAAATAAATAATCAAGGTTATTATTTTGGCTTTGTAAAAAGCATTAAATGCTATTTACATTATTAGTATTTATTTTAAATATTACAGCATTAAATATTGCACTACTTCAAAAACTATATTTTATTCACAGGGAAAACTACAAATAAATTGTATGGATTCAAAATTAAAAAACAATGCTTTAATAAATAATAATAAGTTATATAAAAACAATATTAATGTATTAAATCAAAATCTGAAAGTAAAAAAAAATAATCAAAACGTCACTTACCTTCATAACCTTGATTGTCATGGACTTCTCGAGGTGGCCCCGTAAGCTCTTTTCCTTCCAACACAGCCAACAGGCACTGGTGGATACAGATGTACTGTTGTTCTGTTTGTACCATCCATACACGTTCTTTACGCATTGCCCACACTATACCGAATATGTCTACGTAATCAGATACCAAGATCTGTTGTAAAATGCGATCCAAAGTGATGAATGTACCAGACCTTCCAACTCCGGCACTGTACAAAAATGATTGTATGTAAAATAAGAAATCAATTTTTATTTGAGATAGAAATTCATTTGTTGAGACATATTTTACCTGCAGTGAACTACTATAGGCCTCTGATCGGGTCTTATTCTTTCTCGGAATGCTCTTACGAATCTGACTAGTGTGTGAGGAGGATTAGGAACACCAAAATCTGGCCACGTCGTGAAATGGAAATGTGTTATCACTCGTTGGCTGTCACCCTGATAATAAAATGATTATAATTTATAAATTATGATCGAAACTCAAATCAAATAAAAACAGATAAGTAGTTTTATTTACTTACTCTGCAGACCATAAATTCAGTAATACTCCAATCAGGGTAATGACTGTCATTTAAAATCTGAACAGATATATCACCGTAATAGACAGGCATTGTGTCATAGGGCCAATAATGGTCACACTTTTCACGACCTTTTTCAATACACCGAGTTAACATAACAATAGCTCGTGAGTTTGATTCCCAACACATTCGCCAGAAATCATCACGCGTTGAATGAAGTGGTCCCTGAGTCACAATGAATTCTCTCGGAGAATTATGTCCCTGTAAAAAATAATACGTTATTCATATAATATAACCAAATAAGATGAACGTATTAATACAAAAAACTTACTGGTACATAATTAGCATTAACATAATCAGATCCTTCTTCATCATCGACTGGTTGGAGTTTAAATCGCGAATGATCATACGGTAGAATATTTGTAAATCTATTCTTCGGTCTATTACAGGGTAGATCTGCAGCAGTACAGGGTTGTTCACGACCAATATGTTTTAATTCTTCAAATTCCTCACTGAATCTAAAGTCAGAATCAGCTGACATGATACGGTAGTGTTCAGCAAAGTTTTCAATCAATACTGGACGATTTGGTTCAACGACGGAATCTGGTAATGAGACCGTATCGTTTCTGGCATCTGTTGCTTTTCGTCCGATCGAGCGTCTTCTACGTAATACAACGACCCCAGCAAATAATAAGAGAAGTAATGCTAATGGTATACTCACTCCAACAACAACAGCTGTATTGTCTTGATCTAAGAAATAAATTTATTTTAATATCACAAACTGATCAAGTACAAATCCCCTAAACATAAAAATTATAAGAGTAGACTTATACGTGTTTCAATAGAAATGCTATCATCATCAGTGTAAGTCTACTTTTACAGTTTTTATGGTTAGGGGATTTGTATTTGATAAGTCATAGTTTTTGTCTAATGTTTGAATATCCAAATATGAATATCTCTTACCTGACATGAGTAGGCCTTTAGATAGACATAGATAAAAAGAATAAAGATAAAATTAAATCCACAACTCAAATTAATCAGTAAACTAACCTGTTTGTATTGGGAAACTGTAGCTAGTGTCGGTAAACTTATCAGGAGCTGTAAAGGCACGTATTTTAACACGATATGTAGATCCAGATTTCAATGGACCGTTGCAATAGCCTACTTGACGGATATCACAGGTTGTAGCACCAATTGTAAAGTCTTCTACCGAACTGTTCTGGAACGGGTAGTACGGATCCATTACTTGATATGGAGGCCAAACAGAATAAGCTTGGACATCTCGCCATGATGGCATTTCTAATCCAGATGCGTTTTTCGAGTCATCTTCTGCCACGATTATCGTATATGACACAACCTTAAAATAATGATTATGATAAAAACAATTCATTTACTAGGTTAAAAAATATAAGGGTTAGTAATCATTTTGACATTTTGTCAACTATAAAGTAAAATTAACAGTAAAACAAAACTTACTGCTCCATTTTGTTCGCTGAAATAATTTTTCCTAAATCGAATTTGTATTGTTGTTGAAGTCTTATATACTTCTGTAGGTACAACACGAGTATTTGGTTTAGGAGGTGCAAGAATAGGCATCTTTTGTTTCCATATTGTTTCAGGGCCGAACCCAACACTAGTCTGAGCTTGGATATGGAATATATAAGTTTTTCCAGGAACTAGCGGCCGGATGACTCCTTGGAATTCAGAAGGTTTGAATTCTCTAACCTAAAATGAAGTAAAATAAATACACGAGGCACTTAAAAAATATTTAAAAAATAAATTACTTGTGTGTGTGGAGATCCTTCCAGCCCGTAAGTGATTGTGAATTTCCTTATAACACCATTTTGCTCTGTACTTGGTAACGACCATTGGAAAATTATATCACTAGGGTTTATATCTACAGGGTGGAATCGATCTACTTTTCCAGGAACTGATTCTTTAGTTGTAAATACAGCCGATACTGGTAAGGACCGACGTAAAATACTTGATTCAGTACCCGATTGTACGACCACAGTGAATGTGTAATTCCGATGAGGCCTCAAATCGGTAATTGTTATAAAATTGTTTAACGTTAAATTTTGCATGTAGTTGTTTTCCGGTGTTAAGTATTCCACTTTGAATGCATTGTGTTCACCACGAGGTGTGTCCCAAACTAAAGTAACTTCTGTATCTGTGATTTTGGTAGCGTTTATAGTCGTTATGGCTTCTGGATCTGAAATATTAGAAAATAATTAATTTAATATAAGTTATAAATTGATAATAACATACATAGTCGATCTTGTCTTTGTAGAGGTTGACTGGTGACTCCGTGTGATACAGTCCATACAGTTATGTTATAAAGACGACCAGGTATCAGTCCCTTGAATGTTACTCTTCTCTCTGAATCATTTGCTGCCTTTTCTTGAATTGGAATATCAGGTTCGGATAATGAAAATCTATATGTATCAAAATGTGAAGAACTTTGAGGGGTTGGCGTGTAACGAAGAGTCACAGAATCAGTTTCTTGTTGATCATTCACAACCACAAGTTCAGATTGTATAAGAGGCACTAAAAATAAAAATTACTTGTTAAATATATGTAATTTAAATAAGCATATGATATTGATAAAGATAGTAAAATAGTACGTACTTGTTCTTTTTGTTAAAGTAGTAACATCGCTTTCTAGATTATATGACATCGTTCGTATCTGGAATGTGTATTCAATACCCGGCATCAAGTCTCCTACAAGAACTCTTATATTTCCTATTGGTTGTGATGGAGGAATTTCTGTAGTTGACAAAGGTTCAGGTTGAGTAACATTTCTCTGTTTTATATCATTTTCATCATCCGTCACCCACCAACGTACAATATAAACTTCAACACGACCTTCTGGTCGTGGCCATTCTAATGTAACATTGCTTGAATCTACTAATGGTGCGATGTTGGTGACAGGATTGGGACCTAATAACATTACAAATAATTAATAAAATAATTATTGTTTTTCTGTACCAAATTAAACTTACGAATGGTTTGATTTACTTGTTGAGGTCCGTTACTTTCAATACCATAGCTAACTGTATCCACTTGGATGGTATATCGTTCACCTGGAGTCATATCAGCTACCTCTGCTTCATTGTCTTTCACAGGTGGAAGTCTCACCCACTGTCGGTCTGAATCAGTACGGTATCGGATTGCATACTCTGTGAACAAAGACCCAACAGGTGCTTCCCAATGCACGACAACTGAAGTACTATTAACTCTTTCTATCGTCATGTCACGAGGTGGTCTTGGAACTAAAAATAAAATTATATATTATATTAATTCCTTTGAATATGAAGAATACTCTCAAAAGAACAATAAATTTCTTCCATGAGTGTATTCTACTTGATTCTATTTTTATATTTGTACTTACATACTGCTTGGAAATATTCATGTGGATCACTACGTAATCCGTCATGGCTTATTGCAAATATTTTTATCTGGTATCCAGCACCAGGATAAAGATCTAATAAAACAACTTGAGATTCTCGAGTTACAATTGTTTGAAGTTCACCTACGATATTAAATGAATAATAATACAAATCATATATTTTAAATAATTTTAAACTTACCAGTATCATTTCTAACATAAATAACTTCATATTTATCTTGTTTAGAATCAACATCAGATTTCCAACTAATATTAAGTCCATCGATTATAGATCTCAGATCTTCAATAATAGGAGCACTAGGTTTTGTAGCAATGTAAATGAAAGTTTCGTTAGATTCAATTTTATTTGAAAGTGCTTGTACCATGACTGAGTAGTTTCTACCAGGTAAGAGATTATCTAGAGCTAAATTAGTCTTATTTGTAGTAACAACATTGCTGTCTCCAGTAGGACTTTCGATTTCATGATATGAAACTCGATATGAGTCTTGTGTACTTTCGTTGTTAGCTGTCCAAAATATTCTTAATATTCCTTTTTCATCTACAGCGGAACGGAGATTCATTACAGGAAGTGGTTCTGAAAACAAAATCAATAATAGATCAATATTTTCATGATTAATATAAAAATTATACTTACTTAACGTAACTTCAGCTGTCGAAGGCCATGAAGTAACTTTCCCAGACATAGTTTTCACAATAACTTGATATGTTTTACCCGGTTCCAAATTATCTTTAAATTCCCACCACGTTGCGTGTTCATCTCTTGCTCTTGTTACAGTTTTCCTTATCGATCCAAATGAAATTTGGTATTTGTCAAACTCACTGATACCTCGTGGTGCCTCCCAATTAACAATAAACGATCGAGCCGTAACAGAATTGAAGGTGACATTTAACGGACGCAAAGGAACAGTTCTGTATTGTGCTGTAGTCGGAGCTGATATTTCATCTTCGCTCATTGTCTGCACAGAAATGTTGTAAGCACGTCCAGGAACTAGACCTTTGAATGCTGCTTGTGCCGGACCTGGTGGTTCGCCTTCTTTTTCTACATATAGTTCACTTCCAAGAGCGTCTGCAGGTTCGATGCTTACCTATGTCATTAACAAAATATTTTTATAAATATAATAGATATTGTATATTATTGCCTCTGCAATTTTGTATTGTATGAATATTTGAAAAGTGTAAAAACCTTATATAATCAAGTAACAAACTATTAAATGACGTTGACTTCAAAAATAATTAATTTTAAGTACGTACAAATTTTATGAACAAATTAAATGTTACATCAGTTGAAAATATTAAACCAAAGTTGTCATAATTCATGCTTCAGTAAATTATATAAATAAAATATATAAAAGCACTGTATTGCATAATATTAAATTAGGGATATAAAATTTTAATTTATAAAAATTATAATAAATTGGTTAGTTACCTTGTAATGAGTATAGACCCCAGCTGGATAGGGAGGCTGCCATAATACCAAAAGTGTTGTTTCATTTCTGAACCATACAATAAATTTCCCAGGTGTATTTGGTTCTATAAAAAATAAATATTTAATTTAATTTATGATTTTATGAGTTTACTCTGTTAAACTTTAAAGTAGAGGTGTGAATTAAGTAAATAAGTAACAATTAAAAAAATTATTTACAGGGTGTAAAATTAAACTATCATGCATAGGGTTTCAATATTATTTCAAACAAATGCAAATATTTGCTGTTAATATTAGGACAAATTTGAAAATAATTTTTTTTTGTAAATTTGAAACAAGCATTATAATACAGAACATTTAAGACTAAACTAAAAGATAAAATTTAAAAGTAAAAGTTTTAACAGGAGGGCAAATTTTGTCTGAAATAACATTGAAATCCTTATGTACTATAGTTAAATTCTACACCCTGTGTTATATTGCGTGTATATTTTATAATTGAATTTTTTCTATAACTAAAATAATTACATAACTCGATATTCATTTTTTCACAAAATCAATCAAATCATTTGCATGTTCCTATAATAAAATGACTAATACATATTTATCATGTTATACTGTTTACTTTAATAATTATATTTTCAATAATAATAAAAATGAAAACAATATTGTGAATTTTATTACATATTTATAAGTAGGTATGTTAATTTGCATTATAGATTTCAAAATTGAATAACATTAATTAGCTGAAAAAATGTTTTTAAATAATAAATAATTTATTTTATTTACTAACAAGGAGAGTAAAAAATAAATCACATTTCCATGTTACAATTAGGTACACATATCAAATGTAAATTATCAGACTATATACAACAATCAACCATAATTAGAAATTAGGCAATGATTAAATTCATATTAATATAATAAATTCACTGAAAACATGAAGGAAATTAATACCAAAATAAATTAGTTTCAAAAGATTTGACACAGATAATGAACAAGTAAATATGAAAGTTCATAATTATATATGCACTTATTTGAATTAAAACAAAAAATCTTTTTATTTGAGTATTTTAATGCATAAATGTATAATAGATAAAGAAGATGAATCACTTATGAATCTTATAATATTCATACTGGCCATGATTTTGTGATGTATTATGTTAAGGTCATATCTTAATGAATATAAAATTACATTGTTTTGATTCAACAAAGCAAATATTATTGTATAAGTAATGCAATTTTTTTTCTTACTTATATGATATATAATTATTTTATTAATAAAGAACATACTGTACTGAATAGCTTTTATTTAATTAATATAAAATTTGGTTTTCCACATCAATATGAATTCTAATGAAAATAAATGAAAATGTATTATATACAGATTTTACTTTTCTATTACATTAGATTATTAAATGGTTATAACAAAATAATTGATCAATTAATCAACCTAATAGAAATTATTAAGAAAAAGCATATCATAATAGAAAGTATAAGAAAGTTAGATAACATATTATTTATATGTAAAGAAATTATGAGAAAGGGACATATCTGAAATTAATTAAAAGTTTAATTTAATACATAGTTCTAATCATTTTGCTTTAATTTTTTAATTAATTAAGAACAGTGTAAATATTAAAAATTAAAATAAAGGTCAAATTTATTTGATAATTTAGTGAAAGATGAGTACTGTCACTAAAATATTTTTATTGTATTTTTATGGATGCCCCAATCAAAAATAAATATTTTTACAATAACTTTACTCAATTATAAAAAAATATTAAAACTTCAATTATGAAGATTTCTGATGCCTGTTTTCTATCAAATTAATATACAAAGGTATATATTTCATATTGATTTTTTTATTAATATTAGAAGAGTTTTTTGAGAAATAAAATTGAAAAACGCAAATTATACAAAATTTATGAGTCGTAATTATTTTCATTTTCATCATTTTTAGAATTTTGCAAGGCAAAAAAAGTTAACTTATGTCAAATATAATTCAATAAAAATAAAACTTACTTGTAGTAAAATTCCTTGAAGTATATGCAACACTTTCTTTAGAATCAAACACAGTAAAGGCCTGAACTTGATACGAAGCACCTGGTTTTAATTCTCTCAACGTGTACGGTAACTGACTTTCCTTTACAGCAACCGTTTGTATTCCATCTGGCTGGGGCTCTGACAAATATAACAACCGTAGTTTATAGCTCGAGTACTGCCCTTGTGCAGGTGGGCTCCATGACACGACAGCACTTTTGCCCCCTCGGATTATAACAGAAAGGTTTGACGGTGGATCTGGTGCTGTAATTATACTTGCTGTCCACGTAAGCCAGTCATTTAAAGTTGCATTTGAGTAGTATAACCAAAATGTATATTTGGTCCCCGGTAAACCTTGCGAAAATTTAATAACGTCCCCAATCTTTTGTGATGCTATTGTAGTGTTAGGGGGAGGTTCACCCCGAGGTGGTGTGTAGTCAAGGCGGTAAGTAGATCCTTCCTGGCCCAAATTGTCCGGAATTTCGATCACTAAATCGGCACATAGTGACGTCTGAAAAAAATTCATAATTAATGTTTATTATTATTATTATTGAATCATAATCAATAATTATTTTATTTGTATAAGAATAGATTCAAAACAAAGTAATTAAAAATGTATATCTATATTGAGTATTGTTTTGACCTCATTATTATTAAAAATTAGTTGAGTGAAAATTTTTACAAATAGGAAAACTGTTAAAAGTATTAGCTGCCTGCTTTGAGTATAAAAAAATTGGTTTTCCAAAGTCTATAACACTAGTTTTAGCAGATGGGTTTTCCAATGAACTTTTCAACTAGTTGCAATAAAATTATATTTTTTAATTTATTGATATATTTGTGCCTTGTGCCTATGTTTCTTCATTAAATGCATAATTGTTTGGTATGTAGATTTAATTTTAAATTTAAATTTAATAAATGCATAGTATATTTCATTGTCTTTTATTTAATAGTAATTTTAATTGAACTCTCTTAGTTTTTTACAATTAAATATGAATTAAATTTAAGTATGTTAAACAGTCGTACATATATTACAAATAAGCTGTAAACATTATGAAATATTAATTAATAATTTAAATGAACATTTCAAATTTTTATTCATTTTATGAATACTAATAAATTGATGGCATGTAAAAGTGATCAACCTTTAAATGCAAAATAAAACAATAAAGTTATTTAATGGTTAAAATAAATATTTAAGAAAAAACATTTACAATATTGCTTATATAGTGAAGGTAAATATACAACAGCGTACATTTTATTATAAAAAATTAAATAAATAAAAATATATGTTCAACCTGTTCTTGCATCAACTCTTTCTTAGAAGTTTATTTATGCGGGTATTTTTCTCAGTTATAATAATAAATTGTTTTTTATTGCAACTATAACCAGTGTTGTATTTATTTATTCAATTTCGATAGTACCCATTTTCAAAAAATAATAGTGTTACCTTAGCTTTTGTTCTAGAGCTAATTCTGTATAATACCATGATAATACCTGATATAAATGTAACAAAATAAGAATTGAAGAACGTTTCAAAAGTATAATTCGTTACATAGCGTTATTAAAATGGTGATGAGCAACTTTTTTTGGCCCTGGGCCAAATAGAAAATCAAATAATGGGTTAGGGCCGCATAAAAAATATATTTTTTTAATTTATCTTTTTTTAATTAGGTGTATGTATTGAAAATAATGTACCTATTTATTTTCCGTTAATTTAGGTTCACCTATTTTAATTTTTGGACATACATTACATAATATCTACGTACAAAAATCAACATGATGCATTTTTCATGCGAGAAATTGTAATTTAAACATTATTTTTTCAATAGAAAGTTAGAAATAATAAGAGAAGACTTTGAGAGGATGCATAAAATTATTTTTAGTGGAGGTTATCTTATATTTTTTATTCCAGAATTGTATTCTCTGTGAAAAACATCAACTTTCGATGGAGAAAAATTTCAAACATTTCTCGTCTTTCGTACATTTTCTCTGTAGTTTTTGGTTTTCGAAAATTGAAAAATCTCTCAATATTTTGTGAAATGCCTTGGAAAATTGAAATTGAAATTTTCAACGATTTTTTTTCACAGAATACGATTCTGCAATAAAAAATAGAGGCTCCCATTAAAAAAAAAATTATATGAAACCTTGTATATGTATATAATTGTTTTACAATTAAAATAAAAAAAAAAAAAATTATTTCTTATAATTTTTAGTTAAAATTACATTTGTATTTGTACTCTAAATTTTAGATCATATTATGAATTTAATAAAAAAATAATGCGATTTAAAATAATTAATGCAATTACGAATATATCATTTTGTTTTAAATATTAATGTTGTTCTTTGTATTTGTTTCGAGTTTACTTGTACAATTAAATATATCCTTCTGAAGAAAAACACGTAAATGAAGGTCACAACAAAAAGTTGTAATAAACTTTAACGTGATTTAATAATTACTGACAGTTGCCTAAAATTAAAAACTACCAATGTATAGGTAATTTAATTAAAGTTGATATTGGTACTGCATTTGTATTATAATTTGCTCGAGAGCAAAAGATAAGTTAACGCTATATTAGGAGTAATGACAGCCCACTGACAGTTCTAATCAATGGTTTATATGAATGATATTGAGGCATGCGCGTTAATTAAAAATTAAAGTTCTAAAAGCAGTGGTGGCAAGTGTACATAGAAGAAAAAAATTATGTGTGACCCTCGAAAAATTTTAGGTCGTTATTGCGGCCCGTCGAGCCATTTGGGTTGGTAGGGCCTGCTCTAGACTCTGGAGTAATTTTTTTATAATACCCGAAAGTTACAAAAAAAATATATTTTTTATTCTGATATAAATACAACTGTAAATTTTTAATAGACCTGTACAAGTCTAAGTGACGACGTTTGTAGAATGTATTATTTTATGATTTTATCTAATGACTAAAAAGGGCCATATATTTTTTTCGCGAACCGCCAGTTGAACAGCGCTGTACTAAACCGTTCAGTTATAGTTTATAGAATCCAGTTCGTAATTATACTGTTTTTTTTTTTTTTTATAAAAACACAAAATTTAAAAATCAGTATGATGCGTATCGAATTTTATTTACTTCTAATGACATGAAAAGTGAATTTTGTAATTAACCGATAGTAAAATTATAAATTTAAAACAGATTTTGCAATTGCTATTTAAATCAAAGGCTTTTAAACTTTTTTACTCGTGACTTAAAGACATTCTTTTTTGTGTCGACCCCCCGGTAGGGTAAGGTGCTTTTTTTAAAAGTATATTTAGAATTGAATACAAAAGAAGTACATTGCTGAGTTTTTTTACGTTTACCCATTTTTATTGCACTTTCCCCCCATAATATTTATGCGGCTCACAGTTTAAGAACCACAGATTTAAGTCACAATAAATGGACAAAGAGAAAAATAAATCAAATAAATAATGCATTTATTCTTAAAAATGTTAAAAATCAATCACATTGTTATTATCCTTATTACTATAAGTAAATAATATAAATAGTAAACAAAGTAATGTGCCAATTTTACGATAAGAACATTGTAAAATATGTATTTGTAATTACATAACTTTTACAGAAAAAAGAGTTTAGTTTGTAAAGTATAGAGAATGGAAAGTTTTAATAATCACAGCAAACAAATGAAGTAAAACATTAATAATTACGATAGTTTTATAAAGGTTTTTGTTGTTAATAATATTTTTTACAGAAATACACTGAACGTAGTGAATTGGTATAGGTATTTAAAAATAATGAAAAGTGTAGGTAACTTATATTGTACAGTTATTACCTACATACGTAATCTACTGTCACATGTTTACAAACAATTATAAATGCATGTATTTCTACTTTGCTTAGTGGACAGTTTTTAATTGCATGTGATTATTATTTAAATATTAAAAGTACGTTTTGCATGAAAATAACTTATTGTTCTATAAAATATTACTTGAGAAAAATAATTTGTTTAGCAAATAATAGAGAAAGTAATTAGTACACATAAAATACGTAGGTATAGAAATACTATAAATATTCAAATAAATAATATAAATATTTAAAATGTTATTTCTGCGCTCTAATTTTATTTAGGTTTGTTTATAAATTATGTTTACATTGAAACAGACCAATATTGACCAAACAAATTTCCATGAATTATTTTATATAGACTTAAATAATTATTATTTTTACATTTTAGTACAGATATTATTTGAAATTAAGCTCGTCCTTAGTATCTTTGCAAGGACACAAAAATATAATTGCAGGTATAGGTAATGAATACATTAGCATATGTCTGTGTCATTACCCAATTAAAATAAAATAAATAGAGTACATTACCTGATAATAATACAGTATCAGAACAGTAATAATGTATTTTAATCTAGATGATGTGAAAATTCCGGGCAAAACAGGTGTCATTGTTAAAAATAAATTAAAAATTTGTCCTAGTTACAAAAAATACACGAGTATAAAAATACAGATTAAAAAGTTGTCACGTTATAAATATATTCTAAAATTATAAAACATGTTAATAACTTCAACATCACAGATTTTAACACATATTCACAAAAATATTCTTTATTTACAATTCATTTCATACATTTCAGTTTAACACGGCCTCAACTTTCACAGCTTGTCAGCCATGTTTGAAAAATGAAGCAACAAATGCAACAAATGTTTCTCGTAGATCCTGTTTTATTAAATAAACCGAGTCGAGCCGAACAATAACCGAACAAGTACGAGACAAGAATGCTAGTTAAATGACGTCAGTGTATGCAGAATAGAATATAAATAAATAAAAGAAATAAAATATATGGAAACAAACTTGAATTACAACAAAATAAGTTTGTAAACAATACAAAGAACGATAAAGCCAATATTGCGTTTATATTTTAAAGTCGATATTTCAAAGCCATTTAATCGAATTCTTATTTATAAAGTAAAATTATTTACATTTTCATTCATGATAATATATTATAAGCACTTAAAATGTTTTTATTCTTAATTTATAAATGCATTATTATATTTTTTTATACTTAATTTGTATTTTTTTAAATTATAAATGCACATATTTGACCTTGGATTATTATAAAAGAAATCAAGGTCATCACACCAAGAGGGGCGCCAAATCCATTGTATTAAACTTTATTATTTTTTTATTTGGACGTACTTATTTTGTCAATTAGTTTACTTAATTCACTATAAGGCGTCAAATTTTTTGATTAATCAATATATAATTTCAATAAGATATAACATTGTTTTCTTGTTTATCTTTAAATATTTAGTATGATTAAGAAACCACAGTTTTTCCGTTTTCCGGTAATTGAAAATATTGTATATGTATGTATAATGTATAATTTTTAATTATTTAAAAAAATATACTTGAGTGCGGTGACTGCTGATAATTTTCTTTTGATGTCCTTGTCATTTTTGCCAGAATTTTATATTACTTTCAGAAATACGGGCAGGGGACAAAATATATTTACGATTCTTAGATTTTAATAATGAGAAAAATAAAACATATTTAAGTATCTTGACTTCTTACACCCAGAAGCCAATATCCATATCAAGATCACCGCGGAAGCTTCAAGACTTAAATTCTTTGAATTGTCAACTTTCATTTGATACTAACACTTGTTGGGATTGAATAATTTTTGTTGTTTTTATAAGTTTATAATTCAGGACTATTAATTAATAGATCCACTATTTACTATTATTACAAATGGTTCAGTAGCTAAAAGGCTGTGATAGACAGAAAGATAGAAATACAGAAAGATGAATAAACAGACAGACAGACACTGTGTTGATTACATAAGTGTTTCTTTTTTTTCTAATTTTGGTATACGGTACACTAAAAGTTAATTTTATTTGTTTTATATTTTGGCTACAGAATCATTGTAAAGTTAAGAAACCATTGCAACATGAAAAGAATTTGTTGTGGTTGTGATTATGTATTCACATATCGGAGATGGAAGCCGAGATGCATATAAATTCAATGTGCATAAGAAATGCACTTACATTTGTATGGTATTTCCTATGAGGATGTAGACCAGATGACTATGTCAAGAACAAATGTAACCGAACTCATGTGAAAGTGTGTACAAACAAACGTTCTAGTAAAAAATAAATATAAAAAAATGTATAATAAATAAAGTTTAAATAAAACGGCCAAGTGCGAGTCACGCACATGATAGGGTATATATTTAGATACATAAGAAGAGGTGATTAATAGTCAATAATTTGTTAATTATAAAATAGTCATCAATATAAAAATTTTTTTTAACACAAATTAATAATATACATAAAAAATTTCAGAAAAAAATGTAGTCTGTATTTTTATTTGTATTCTTTACTGCAGTAGTTTGTATATAGATAAAAATAAGATAAAATAATAGTTGATAATTAAATAAAAATAGAAAAGGCTTATGAGTATAAATATATCTACCTATATTATCTATCTATTACCTGTGATTTATGATCAATAACTATTTTGTTAATATGTATTGTAGTTTGACACAAATATGTGTAACTGTATTTTAAATTAGTATGTTTATTACGTACATTACGTAAACATAAAAGAATCTATTTAATTTTATGTACAAATGGAATTAGTAAATTTATAATTTATAACCATATAGTAATGAAATTTGAATTTTACACTTTTTGATTACTCGAAGAAATGTCCGATAAAAATAAGTAGAAAAACTTAGAATAATGAAATTTATTAATTAAGTGTTTATTAAATATCAAATGTGTAATTAGCGATAGAGACGACAACAACGACAACAACACACGTAATTTAAAAAATATATATAGTATGTAACTAGCGCCATCTTTAATACAGTCAATAATATACACTATATTGTATATAGTAGATTCCTGCAATGTAAAAAAATGGTTTGCAGCTGTACTAGTAGTATGTAACGCAAATCATAGATGGCGTTACAGTTTGTGATTTGATTATTAGTTTTTCTTTCAGTTTAGTTTATATTTTTGAAATGAATTGCACGAATTGAACATGAAAATAGGATATAAATCTTGATTTATATAATATTGTACACATGGTTTTAAAGCTGTTGTTTCATTTATATGTAATTGCAGTTTTACATTATACATACAATGATACATTAACTCGCCTATTATAAATTAATATTATATTATTTATACAATTAATAAGAAAATGAATAACAATATAAACAGATAATTAATATATTATCAAAAATACTTAAGCATGAGATTTAAGATCTAGAATTTTTTAAATGCACTTAAGTAATGTTTTTTTTTTACATTAAGTTAAAAGTTGTTCAGCTTTGGGGCGTCTCCACGTAAATGCGTCTTTAAACGACAGAGGCCAGTGGCCAAGAATGGCGGAGGTACAGTTACTTGGCCGATGTGATGCCCCACTGCGCACACAGCACTCTTCGCAGAAAACAGCGGCTTGATATAATATATACGTAAATACCTTCACACACAGACATTAGTGTTGATTTGAAGAGTGTCTATAAAAATATTTGTAGTCATTTACTATACTATTTAAATAGGTTAAAGATTTATTTTAATTGTATGATTTAGAAATATGTAGATAATAATACCAATTTTATTTACAGGCAGGGCTGCAACTAGAGGATCTTGGGCCTCGGGGCAGTAAATTAATCTTATAAAAATTTTGTTGAACAATTACACAATCAAGAATATATTTAGGTAAAATCAAAATTTAGTCCTATTAGTGTAATGTTAAATCGCTTAACCAAGAGACATTTTTACCTTATTCTGGTATAAAGAAGTACTGAATATGATGGCTATGCAATAATAAATGCTACAATAAATATAGGGCCTTTTCTGTAAGTAAGAGTCAATTTTAAATCATCAAAAATTCGAAAAATGGTTCACCTGAGCTTGTTTTTTTATTCTGACTCTAAGTTGCAAATAATTTGTATAAAACGTGATTTAAAATACTTTAAAGTAAATAATGAAGTTTACATTAAGAAACATGTTTAACTGAATGTAAATAATTTTTTTTATTTATCTCAAAATGTACATAAATAAAAAAAGTAATTTATTTAAAGCACGGATAATTTTCACCCGGATAATAGAAAGTACACTGTACTATGGGCTTCAGAAGTCGTCTGCCACCCTAAAGGTCAAAATCGCTTATAACAGATTCGCAAATATTAAGACAAACATCATCGATTATCTTTTTCTAGGGCGAAGCTTATATAGTTATTTAAATAAAAACACAAATATACGTCTATTTCATTAATTAATTTTATATCAAGTCTAATACATCTATTTAAATATTAAAATTCGAAATAGCAAATATTTAATGCCACAAAATTTACTTATAGAATTTTCAATAGATCACATAATAATTTAATCACACAAATATATAAGTACTATAAACGAAGAGAATTTCTTTATCTAGCAAATGAGTTTCAAAATATCTGTCTTTGTTTAGTACATGGAGAAATGATTTAAATATTATAAGAATCAAATGGGAAAAACCTACTTTGTTTGTGATAAGCAAATTTGAATGAAAACTGGTCGACTACTTCTGCATGCGACTCTACATAGATACGACATGTACTTACAACCAGACATTTTAATATATTACCACGGAAGCCTCAAAAATATGTAATGTTATAAACATTTATGATTACTTACAAAAATATTGTTGTTTAACTTTCTGACCGATGTTAACTTCCAAGAAGATGCTATATTTTAATGGTTTAGAGTTAGTTGCATAACATAAAACATGAAGGGATGTACATTTACTTTCGTTTTGTGGTCTTATGCTAAAATTTATGACGCAATTGTACTTTAAATTTTATTACTTTATGGTCACAAAAATGGTTTGTTACAAGTTACATGTTACATTTCCTGCTAGGATTATTTACACTCTTCTTGAAATCCTTGAAATATGAATTTGAAAGACACTTAAATAAAACAACTTGGTTTTGAAGATTTATTTTCATTTTTGGAAAAATAATCATATTATTAATATCATATGTATTTAAATTTATAAATAAAACTATCAATTCTTCAGTAATTTAAATAAATTTTTTGACTAAGCGTATATTTGATTTTTTTACCAATGGGGGGGGGGGGGGGGGGGGGAGTGATAAATAAAATGGTATTCTTGACGTTCATAATCAAGTAACCATAGGTATGGGTATGTCTAATCGCCATTAAAAAAAAAAAAATTCAATAAAACATTATTTTCGAATTTCTAATAGCGAGCTGCATAAAACTCGATTTACAGTGAAGTTATATTAGTGATTTTTTTATAAGGAACTGAAAAAGAAGGAGTAACTTTTTTTACTAACTTGTTCTATAGGCATCAAAACAACATGGGTTTGAGGATTTATTTTCATTTTTGGAAAAATCATATTTAGTATATAAATTTATAAATAAAACACAATCAATTCTTCAATAGGTGATTTAAATTCAATTTTTTGACTAAGCATATATTTGATTTTTTTGACGAATTGGGAGGGGGGGGTGTGTGATAAATTAAATGGTATTCTTGATCATTCATAATCAAGTAACCATAAGTATAAAGTTTGTACAAATTATGATTTATCTTAATTTATGAATTTTCCAATTTTTCTATTTTATTTATATATTTGAAATAAAAAACTGTTTTTTTTCTCTGCACAGGTGTGTTGTTTATGCAGAAAGCGAAATTTCTGCGAGATGTGTACTGGTGCTGTTGAACGGGACCTTTTGTAGACCACGGAACCGTTCTGCGAGCCGATCTCGATTTCAACTCCGAACTGTTCTTCTTCTTCAGATTTGTACACGCCCGAAATGACATCATGCCGATGAAAGTGTTTTTGTTACGAAATAAAATCATAACACTGCGTGTAAATATCCATACTATTTAATATTATAAATGCGAAAGTATGTCTGTCCGTCTGCCTGTTTGTTACATTTTCGTGGCTAAACCGACTAACCGATCTTTGTGAAATTTGGTAGGGAGATAGCTTGTATCCTGAGGAAGGACATAGGCTTCAAATTTCAAATTCCACATGGACGAAGTCGCGAGTAACATCTATAGTTTATTATATATTTATATTTAGCTTCTGGGTTTTAACTCTGGTTGTTGTTAATTCAGTTAACATTTCGTTCAGTACTGAAACTAGTGAGTTTAATTTAGAGGGGCGGAGGGGAAAGAATATTTTGGATAAAAATTAAACATTTAAATTGCTGAAAATCCAATCGGTGTTGTCTTTTGTTGTGTAGGCAAAAGTATGGAAAAAATATCTTGTATAAAATAAGAAAAGAAGTATGAATTGATAAAAAATATAAGGGTAAAACATTTGCACATTTTTAAAATTATTAAATATTAGCGCCTCACGCTTTTATTGGTTTTAGTCAGACAAACCTGAAAATTTTGTAATAGCTGAAAATTTATTTTTTACTTTTAAGTGCATTTTTAAAAGCTTGTTTTAAAAAAATATTTTTTATTAATTTTTATATAATTTATAGTTACCAGGTTCCCCAAATTTTCAATTAAAATTTTATAAATATATTTAAAAAAAAACCGAACCAAAATTTTGCGCAGCGAAATAATTTTTATTATAGGTATATACTATAAATATATAATTATCCACAAAATTGATCTCTTGAAGTTTTACTTTACTTTGATAGTTTTTGAGATATTTCGTTTAAAAAAAATATATATAAAATTTTCAAAAGTCGATATTTTTTTGGGGATGTAATTTTTTCGAATTCTATGTAGGTACCCTTAAAATTTATATACATAGTATAAAATATTTGCAAGCAACCAAAAATGTGTGTGTAGTTATTTATGGAATGACCGAAAAATGTATGTACAAATTATATACAATAGGTATCATTCTCTATAAATATATATAGTAATTAGTAACAGTTAATCTATTGTAATTTATATGCATGCATATAATTTAATTTTCGATATCACCAGATCAATATCACACTGTTAAAAATTTTTGTAAATTTACTACATTTTTACTAAGCAGTTGCTTTGTAAAATTACAAACTCTCGTATTGTATTGGAATTTTCAAACGCATTCGTAGTAATATTGCAATTTGTAATAACAAGAGTACTAAGCAGGTTGCAATTTTACAAATTTTTTGTATTCGTCAGAAACTTGTTGTAATTTTACCATTCAAAGTTGTAGAATTAAATCTAAAGTTTTGTAAAATTTCCATACATATTCGGAATTTAATTTTACCACAATTATCTGTAAAATTACTAACCAAAATTTGCAATTACAATCTCAAGAAGTGATTGGAAATTTACAAATCATTATTTATTTTTTCAAATTCAGTTTGCATTTTTACAAAAATTTATTCAAGTCATGAGCGCTATGTATTTTTACATTTCTTGTTTGTAATTTTAAGTCTAAAACTTTGTAAAATTTCTACACATATTCGGAATTTAATTTTACCACATTTATCTGTAAAATTACTAACCAAAATTTGCAATTACAATCTCAAGAAGTGATTGGAAATTTACAAATCATTATTTATTTTTTCAAATTCTGTTTGCATTTTTACAAAAATTCATTCAAGTCATGAGCGCTATGTATTTTTACAATTCTTATTTGTAATTTCAAGTCTAAAACTTTGTAAAATTTCTACACATATTCGGATTTTGATTTTACCAAGATTAATAGTAAAATTACTAACCGAAACTTGCAGTTACAATTACAGGAAATTTACAAATCATTACTTTTTTTTTGAAAATTCTGTTTGTATTTTTACAAAATTTCTTTCAAGTCATGAGCGCTATGTATTTTTACAATTCTTGTTTGTAATTTCAAGTCTAAAATTTTGTAAAATTTCTATACCTATTTGTAGTCTAATCTTACTACAGTTATCAAAAAAATGACTAACTGAAATACGTAATCCAAATTGCAAAAAGTGATTGAAAAATTGTAAAACTTTAATTACTTTAGATTTGTTTATATTTTTACTAGTGTCTCTTACAATCATATAGTTTTATGTAATCTTCTAATTCTGCTGTGTAGTTTCAAGTATAAAACTTGGTATATTTATTTTGCATTTTTATAAAATTGTGACTTATGCAGATTTAAAATTTAATTTGAATGCAGTTCTAAGTAAAATTAGTAGCAAACATTTATACTTGAATTGCAAGTATGAAGTATAGATTATAAAAAAATATTTTTTTTTTTATTAAAATGTTTTAATATACATGTTGTTTCTGAATATGAAATATGTTAGTTTTATAAAAAAAACCTCATAGAATCGATCAAGTGTATAAAAAAAATTGTGAAAGAACCGAATTATTCACTGTGGTAAAAAATAGTGATAAAATTTAATTGTAAGTGTAATAGGGTATGTTCAAATCTGCATATCAACATTTTTTATATTTGAAAGTAAGTAAATCTTTGCTAATTATTATTTATGAATTATATATAAACTGGTCAAAATGCCTAAAACAACCTTTATAAATGCTCCATATGCCGGTGTAAAACAACCTTTAATTTTATTCGAATTTGCAAGTCCCGACCAGCATAGAAAAAATCATTGTTGCGTTTCTTTTGACATGCCGACACAAGTATAGAACAGTGATTCTCAAAGTGTGGGTCGCGACTCCTAGGAAGGTCGCAGAAAAATTGATGACATAAACCGAGTTTAGTAAGCAAACAATTCTTTTTTACTTGGTGTGAAAACAGTGTCCACTATTCGCTGAATTAACAATGACAGTTCTCTTGCCATTTGCAACCAACTTATTTATAGGCGAGCGGATTATCGAGTCTAGCTCGCTTAGAAATGACAATAACCGACCAATCGACGTTCTAGTGGCTAAAAATGATTTTATTAAATTCTTTATATTTTTCTGAGAAAAAACATCTATATACATTAAAAAATCTGAAAAAATTATGTAAGCTTCATTGGATTAAAATGAACATTTTTTGTCTCATAAACTTTTTTTTAAAATCAATTGTTTTGAAGATAAAAAATATTTATACTTTAAAAATAGCGAAAAATTCGTATATTTGTGATTTTTTTTCTCGGAAACTAATTGTTCAATCAAAATAAATCAAAAACAAAAAGAATCAGCCAACTTTGAACTATAACTATATTTTTTTTCATTTTGATCATTACTGTAATTAAATGTAAAAACTTCATTAGAGCCGAACTCACTCTTTGCGCCGTAAATCGATACCATGGCTGGCTACAACATTCATTTAATAATAATTGAAATATTTAAATACTGGGATGAATGCATCAATAAAAACACTTTAGAATATTTTTATTGCACATTTATTTGTCACGATTATTTTCTTTATTATAATATTATACTTATCAGAACATCTACAAAAAATATTTCTGTTCTTGTTGCGGAAAATTTCCTTGTACAGCTAAAACATGCTCTTGTTTGGATTTAGATTTAAAATGTTGTTCAGTTTGTAGATGTTTTGATAAGTGTAACAATAAAGAAAATAATTGTAACAAATAAATGTGCAATAAAAATATTCTAAAGTGTTTTTATTGAAACTTTCATCCCAGTATTTAAATATTTCAACTATTAAACGAAAATTGTAGCCAGCCATGGTATCGATTTACGGCGCAAGGAGTGAGTTCGGCTCTAATGAAGTTTTTACATTTAATTACAGTAATAATCAAAATGAAAAAAAATCTAATTATAGTTTAAAGTTGGCTGATTCTTTTTGTTTATGTTTTATTCTGATTGAACAATTAGTTACCGAGAAAAAAATTCACAAATATACGAATTTTTCGCTATTTTTAAAGTTAAAATATTTTTTATCTTCAAAACTATAGCTTTAAAAAAAAAGTTTATGAGACAAAAAATGTTTATTTTAATCCAATGAAGCTTACATAATTTTTTCAGATTTTTTAATGCAGATTTAGATTTATTAAACAAAAAAATGTGTGTACCTATTGAAGGACCGCATAAAAAAATATCATGTATATAGATGTTTTTTCTCAGAAAAATATAAAGAATTTAATAAAATCATTTTTAGCCACTAGAACGTCGATTGGTTGGTTAGTGTACTCGAAATAGCTGTAATCCGCTCGCCCTATTATACGAAATGGTATTTTCAGTACTGACCAACATCAAAACAAAGCCGCGCTCACTCATCACATTAAATTTAATTTAAAATATTTTTAGTAAACTCAATTAGTTAGTTAAGTTAATGTCGAAAAATATACAAATAATATTTTGTTCAAAGATGTACTCGAGATAAGTTATTAACTTGTTATTAATTATTATTGATATTAAATTTCGCTATTAATCACAATTATGAGTGATTCAATTCAAAAAGTTTGAGAAATACTGGTATAGAACATAGTTTCATGTGAACGCGCTGGCGGAAGGGGTAAATTTTGTTACATTTTATTTTCTCACGATGCTAAGCTACTGCGTATGAGCAATAATACGATTTTTGAACTGTCGTTATTAAAAATTTGTTGTGTAAAGATTGATGCTGCTACAAGTGATTTTTTATAATTCTGTTGTTTAATCCAATAATTGTTTTTAACGTTTATTGAATATATATCTGTTATAATTCAGGTAACTTTTTCACCTACTTACATCTTTAAGCTGTAGCCATTTGTCTAAACAAATGATTTTTATTTTTGGAGTTAAAATTTTAAGGCAAAAGAAATATTTTCTTGTTTCAAATAATTTTTTTCCAAAACTAAGATTTTAATATTTGAAATGTGTAATCAAATTTTGATAAGTGTTTTAAAATTTCACGACAAATAAGTATAACTTCTAACGCGTGTACATAAGTACACATACCCACTTTTTGTTTTGTTTTTTATAGACATGGATCATAAATATCGTCTTATATTATATTATATTATATATACATGGCTTCATTTTGAAAAAGATTCTGATAAGGTATATTGCAAATATATGCCAGGCCTGCTTGATGATCCAAATGTATGCGAAGAACTGCAAGAAATGGTGAAAAATTTAGAACCACCCAAATCTACATAGCCAACATTTCTAGTGGATATTCGCGGAAGTGCTCGTAAGTAATGATATGTTATTTTAAAATAAATTCTTTACCACAATATTAATTTTTTTACATTTTATTAATTTTTGATGAGCAAAAAAAATATTTTGACATATTATTAATCAATTTTTTAGATACTTATAAAGAAGCTGAAAATAAAATCGTTGAGTTAGAAACAAAACCATATGTATACTCGACAGCAAATGAAGAATCTGCAAAAAAAAGCAGATACTGATAAGAAGGCTCTGAAGCGCAAATTTGTTGCAAAGAATAAAGAGCTCATTAACAAACAATTTAGTCAAGCAGCATTGAAATGGACAGACGATCTTGGTATAAAAATTCGTAAGTAGTTTTAATTTTTTTTGGTAAAATTTTTTGTTATAAATATGCAACAAATATATTTTTTTTAATGTTAGATTCATCTAATCCTAAAAGTCAACACACAAAAAGAAAAAAATTGAATTCTAAATCGATTTCAATCCCAAGTTGTCACCCATCTGATGACACTGACATTAAGTCAACTTCAACGGAATTTTCCAGTGATGAAGACAACACTAACGGATTAGATCCAAACAATATATTAAATCCAAAAAGGATTGTAAAAAAAAAAGCTGAAGAAAAACTCGAGACCAGTGCAAATCAACCAATGACAATAGGTAAAAACATACATAGTTTTTTTTTTCTTTAATGTGTATTGGAAACGTGATTTTTTTTGTTACAGAAGATCTGCATCAATTCATATCGAGCTGTTTTGTAAGCATCGGCAAACGTTTGTCAAATTTAGGAAGTCAATTAACCAATTATTCAACCAGATTACAAAGCCTTGAAAATGTCATTGAAAAACTTCATAATTCAACAAGCATTTTGAGTGACGAAATCAGTAACTCTGAGAGTGAATTTGACATGATTCTTCCACTACAAAATGAAGAAAGTTTTATTAAATTTAATGATAAAATTAAAAATGATGTTGATTTTAAAAAAAAATTGGTAAGTAATCACAAATAAAATTATTATTTTTTTATATAAGCCCTATTTTATATAATTCGTTTATAAGACATGAATAATAATTTTCTTTTTTTAGATTTACAAATTGTTATGCTAAATAAACAAGACAGTAGATATAACCAAGAATATTGGAAAGATACTCCGTGCCTACATTACTCGTGATTTGGCAATTAATTATGTGGCAATCAAAACGTCAGAATAATCTTCAAAAAAAATTTAAAATTTGTGTTAGCATTAAATTATGTTATTATTTTCATAATATAAATTATTGATAACACTGTTATAATTAATGACATATGTTTAATTGTTAATTAAATAATTAATAAATTAATATTTAATAAATATTTTATATTTAACACTAAAATACGCTGTTGTAGCATTCATTGATTTAACAATTTTTTTCAGTAAAATTACAGTCTGATATTGAAATAAAGCTATGCAAGTTATATCCCGATGCATAGTAATATTGCAACGAGCGGTTTGTATTTTTTTCAAATTGACTTGATGTAAGTTGGGTAGTAAAAATTCAATACTGCAACAAATAGTTTGTAATTTTCCGAAACTAAATTGGTATTAGTTGGGTTGAAAAATTACGATATATGGTTGTAAAATTACTAAATGTATTTAATCTAATTTGTTTAGTAAAATTCCGACTATTGTATTGTAATATTACTAAACAATTTTTTAATAAAGGTTAGTAATATTGCAACAAATAGTTTGTAATTTTTCTAAACTAAATTGGTATAAATTGTCTAGTATAATTACAATAAATTTTTGTAAAATTACTAAAATTATTAGAAACATTTGGCTTAGTAAAATTACGAATAATGTACAGTAATATTACTAAACATAAGTCTAGTAAATGATTAGTAATTTTGCGACAGATGATTTGTAATAGTTTAAAATTGAGTTGTGATAAATTGTATAGTAAATTTACAAAACTGTGTTCCATAATTCCGAAAATTGTGGTGCGTAAAAACTTCCTACACATTTTTGTAAAATTACTAAAATTATTAGAAACATTTGGCTTAGTAAAATTACGAATAATGTACAGTAATATTACTAAACATAAGTCTAGTAAATGATTAGTAATTTTGCGACAGATGATTTGTAATAGTTTAAAATTGAGTTGTGATAAATTGTATAGTAAATTTACAAAACTGTGTTCCATAATTCCGAAAATTGTGGTGCGTAAAAACTTCCTACACATTTTTGTAAAATTACTAAAAAAATTTTTGACAGTGCAGATAAGTAGTGACTTTTTTATCGATTTAAATGCGATATTAATTATATGAAAATTAGTCATAATGACATAATCAAATGCAGTTCGTGGAAGTAAATCTAGATATCTGTCACTCATATGTGGATGGATACATTAATTTTTCTTGACCACATGGTGTGATTCTCAATAATTTTGATGATCAAATTCATTCTATGAAAATTAATAATATAACCAACACGATCTTGTTTTTGAATAAATTATTTTTTATTTCTTTATTTTAGTATTTGGCACTCCTGAAGTAACCTGAAGATTTCATCTCTATATATAAAAATGAATGTTCGTTTGTATGAGACTTATAGATTCGGGATTTACTCAACCGATTTCAGTTCGGTTTTCATCAATAGTAAGATAATTTTTCTGAGTAGTATTGTGGCTATTAATATTTTATGAAAATCTATGATTTAACATCAAAAGACTAAAAACAATCTTTAACAAGTTGTGTTTTGTTTCCATGATGTTACAGCATACAACTGTCATTTAGGTATATAAAAACATAGTACCTAGCCATGAAATATAGAATTCTATAATTTACGGTTTCAGTATTTTATTAATTTAGGCCACTATGATTACGTCTCTTTCAAATTTTTTTTATATTTTGTGTACATTTCATGAAGTCGAAAAAAAACAATCCGCGATGAATCGTGTGATGTGGGCATGTTGGGTAGGTATGATTACTTTATGTTTAATTGAATTTATATCCCCGGATAACACCGGGTTCAGTAGTGTGTACTATAAAACTAATATAATAAAAATGAAAAGTTTACGAGTTTGTTTGTTTGCTGGACCGATTTGAATGAAACTTTCACTAACGTCTTATTTTTTTCATTAATAATTATTTCTTATACTTAAAATGTTAAATTTTGACACAATTTGTCAATCCAATGTCTACTTTATTAGTTGAAAATTTATTTGTAATTTTCAATAATAATTGAAAATTTATATATTCAATTTTTCTTAAATACACGCTACGTTAAAGACTTTAAAGAGAAAGATGTATTTTCAATAACATATACCTTCGCGTTATTTAGAAGAAGTTTTCATGACATCATAACATAACTATATGTTTAAAAAAAAACAAAAACAAAAGATATGATTGTCTAAATTATGCTTTTTTAAAGACTTAATTGATAGTTATGGAAATAAATCACCCGTTGTCCGTTAATTACAGTAAAATACTAATTTTAATCAATTCCTTTGTATTCAATCATTATAAGAAATTAATATATATAATATATAAAACTAACAATGATTTTCGTATTATAAAGCAATTAAGCATCGCCAAATGATAAATTTGCACGAATTTCCCCTACATGTATAAATACACAGATGGATTAACATAATATCACATTATAATTGCATTAAACCTGCGGGTAATCTTTTTATAAGTATTGCATTGAACTTGAAACTAAAAAATTCAACGGATATATAATTAAAACAATTCAAATTCACCTTGACTTTCTAAAAAGATCCGTAATCGTCATATCGGTGGTGATGTAAACGTTACTGAAGCCTTGACATAAGCTTTGGATCTCGGCCATGTACGGAAGAAAGTTGTTGAGAGAAATTAGAAAGTGCGCGCACTCTCGCGGTCAAATTATGTACTATTATTACAACATTCACAATTACATAAATATAGCTATAATGTTATTATGGTATCGATGTCACATATCTTGTATCTATGGAGAAGGTTTTATCATCGTGTGTGGTTATGAAATTTAGTAGGGTAGATAAACGATATTTTCGTGTATTTGACCGATTTTTATAAAGGAACAAATTAAACACGTACTATTTTAAATGAAATTATAAATAGTGAAGAGCATTAAATTAACTATTCTAACACTTAAAATAAACTATGATAGCATTTGTAAACAATATTGAAAAGTATTTTATGTGTTTTAGCAATAGTTAATATAAACTAGCGTTAAGAAAATACTTTTTGTTCATTAAAGAAATAAAATGGACAAAACAAGTTTTAAAGTTCGAAACAAATGAATTTAAGTATATTTAATAAGCATTTAAAATTATTAATTTTTTTTAATTTCAGAGGTTTGGGGAGAAGGTTATGTCGCCCATGACCCCCCTCCCCCACCTGAAATCAAATTATACCCGGAAACCGTCATATATATAATTAATATTTAAGAAAATTATAAAAAAATCTAATTGGACCTCATTAATTTGCTTTTAATAAATTTTACTTTTTAGTAAAATTAAGAAAAAGTATTTTGAACATAAACGTTTTTTGTTTTTGTATTAAAAATATAACCTGTTACGTATTAAATAAAAAAATGAATGGAAAATTTATGGAGATCGACGACGCGCAATGCTATAAAAAACTCACTGTTAAAAACAAATATCATAAACTATATATGATTACTATAATGATTATGCAATTTAAATAATTGAATATAATTTTCAAAACTTCCCTCAATCGCAAATAATTTTCCACAACACTATTTAAAGAAGCTGTAACCTTCTTCATGGTACAATTATTTATAACACGTCAGTTACTGTACAGTACTTGGTAGTTTGTGGAAGGTCGACTCTATAAAAAAAACTAAAGTTATTTAATGATATTTCTTTTGTTTCAAGTTCAATGAGGTAATTACAAACTCATTATATAGGTACTTATGTTATGAAATCTTCGTGTGTTTTTTTCGTTATGATGTAGAGGAAATATGTGTTTACAAGTTCTAAGCAGGAGGTAATTGTAAGTATTTATGTACATTTATATTTTTCAAAGTCCAGTTTTCAGGATGTAGAAGAACCATTTACAGTTTAAATATAGTCAGGTATTGTTTGAAACGGAACATTTAGGAAATTGTTTACAGTTTTGATTTATTATTTCATTTAATTCTTTTATTTATCGGATTAATTTCATTAGTTTGATAGCAAGATGTAACTGAGACGATAGAATATTAATGAGACTGTCTAAAACGTTAATCTTTATTTATAATATTTATAAGTCTCGTACAATTTTTGTTTGTTTATTATATAAGAATAAATGGAAAATTATTTTCTTAAAAAAAAATCATAACAGATCAACATTTTTTTCGTTCTCTCTCTTGGTCACGTGTACTAGATTGAAACGAGTTGGTTTTTATTTTTACAAAACGAGATTATCAGTTGTAAAATTCGAGACCGAGAAGATTCTTTAGGGCGCGACTTATCTAACTCTCGTATTGAGTGCAGCCCTAGTAATTATACTTATTATTATATTATAATTATCCTTTAGCGCTAAATGCTCCTTTAACCTAAATTTTGTAAATTACAAACGTGATTTAAATCAATATTTAGGCTCTCAATAAAAAATGTATATAAAATGCGTTGTAAAAACATAAAAATCCATTTAATTAAATGTATTATGCTTGGTTCTGTTAATAATTGGACAGTTAAAAGAGCATTTAGTTAAACTTTATAATACTGGGCGTTAATCAAATATATACGAGTACATTGATATTAAAATTAGTAAAGTGACAAATAGTACTTAATCGTTTTAGTATTTTTGTTAAAAATGTATGTTTTTTATGTACCTCATTATAGTTAATAAATTTATATAAATATGTAGTTTTTAAGATGATGAATAATTTACAACAGAGTCAAAGAATTTGATTACTTTCTGCATATGTTCTATGAATTTAAGAACATTTAAAAATTGGAATATTTTCTATTTTCATTTTATTAATTATATATATGTCTGATTTTTATTTAATTAGTAGATATTTAAAATTAATAATACGCAAAAGATGTTTTTATTAGATGTGTTTGCTATGTCCTTGCACTCTATACTGTGTCAGTTATTAAATAAACAATTTTTTTAAATGATTTATTATATTTATATTTTAGATTGTATAAGGTACACTTGTTAAAAAATGTATTTTTATATTTAAAGAAATAAAAATAGTTTTGCATAACTACCAACTTGTATTAATGCCACATGTAAAAGATCGTTAAATTAAGCCTTTTTTATATTTACCTCACAACTTCGAAAATTTATCATCGCAACAGTTTAAACTTAAATTAAAAGACTATCTCTAAAAAACAATGCTCTTAATAACCCTAATTTATTTTATTTAATAAAAAACATGTTTGTAATTATAATTCTATTTATAATTTTGTATTTTAATATCTGTAATTTTGCTTTGTATTGACTTACTTTTATTTGAAATTGTTTTTTTTATTATAATCTACGAAATAAACTAAAGTATTCTGTATATATCTTTACTATAATTTTCTTTTACCCAAAAGATTTCTATTTACCATATTGTACAACTAATACATTTGTACACATGTACATACATGTGTGATTGTGTTTGTGTGTAAAGTGTGTGAACTCGCGTAGACTCCCCCACACTGAGATCAAGGAGCAGGTGGTGCGTTTGAACCACAGCAGCCCTGGCGGGATGAACACCTTGCCGAGATTCCCACGCCTCTGTAGGGTTCAGGCAGTTCGCTATAGTTAAATTTTGGTATTTTAAAAAATTGTACAGATTTGGGTCGTTAGATAAAATTTATATAAGTAAAACAATGTATTGACTATTTATAATAATTGTAAGGATCAGTTATAGTAGCCCATGTTTGTAGATTTTCTTCAGAATTTGTGTTTATTGAAATAATATCAAAAATAAAAAATCGTTCAATATTTAATTTAAAAGTAGGTGTGTCAATAAAATGTAAATCATTTTATACCTCACAAGTTTTGTAAAATAAAAAATGTATTTATTACAGTATATTATTTTTCTATTACATATAATTTCTACTATTAATAAAGAATTATTTTATAAATATATTTGAAAATGAGAGCATTTAATAATACATACTGGGTGTAGAATTGAACTACGAAACATAGATAAATCAATACTTTTTCAGATACATTCAAACATTCGGTAATTTGTTCATTTTTAGTGTTCCGAATCGAAATTGGAAAAAGGAACACAAGGAATCAACACTGTCAGTCACAGCCTTCTAACTAATGAACCGTTTAACCTAAAAAGCTGAGATTTGCCATAAATATAGTAAATAGTAGAACAGTACTAAACCTGTTATAAAAATTAAAAAAATAAGTTTTTAGTGCTTGGGTTACAAAAAATTCTTTTATAAAAAATCTTCATTTAATAAATTTAAAAAAAAATCATAAAAATAATTCTCCGAAAGTAATAGTGAGAAAAATTAAGTATAATATAATAATATCATAAATATAAAATACAATGTGCTATCATATTTTTGATAACATTTAAACTACCTACAATTACCTAATTACATTTTCTGTATAAATTAGTTCTTTCTTAACTTTGCTAAAGATTTTAACCTTAGATTAGGAAAGTTTATGGATACATGACAAACAACCTAGTTAATTATACGAAACTGATACTAAAACTTGATGGTGACAATAGACATAGAGCATGGACCGCGCATCTGACTCGAAAACAGAAGTGTGTCAAAAGAAAGAGATAGAAATTGGTTTGGGATATACTTGTCCTTATTTAAACGGGAGTAACTATTTCATTCTTCTTAGAAAAAGAGATAGATATAACCCAAACGCCACAGCATCTCTCTCACTGTTTTGTTAATTTTCTAATTACAAACAATTTATATTTTTTTGAAACCTGAATGATACGTTGATTTTACGGAGCACAATAGTAACAATAATAAGTAGCGTGTTATGTTTTCTTATATTTATAATGTTATGTTGTATTAATTTTCTTTCACGCACAAAATAGGATTTATCTGTTTTGATAATACTTGTGAACGTCCTTAAATACATGTGTGTATATCCTGACTACCTGCAGAGGATGTTGAGTGGTCGGTGAAGAATGGAGGGCGGAAATAAAATCTCAAATACAGAACAAGGGCACTGATGTTTCTGTTTTACTTCCGTTATTAATGAATGTTTGTTTAACATATTCAAATTACAGGAAAAAAAACTACCGGCTGTGTATCTGCTACCGTCACGGGATTTCGCACGAAATTTTACGATTTTTCGTTGCAATAAATTAGTCTGTGGTTGAAAAATACGGGGATGTTTTTTTGTTTTATCATGTGTGAGAACCTGGATAATTATATTTAATATTTCAATTTCTGTGTTGACAATAATAGCGTTTTATAATAACAGACAAAAAATATGGTTGTGTTAATACAAATCTTTAAATATATGAAAAATGTAAGAGATTTAGACTTACACGTGTTTCAGTAGCAAAGTCGAAATTCTTCTAATTTTGTTGTCTCATCATTTCTGTTTTTGGGTTATCAATCCGTATACCAAATTTCATCTTAATCGCTATAAAATTTATGTTCTTTGTATTTTGTGACTTGTTCTACCCCTTTCGGAGGGACCACTGAAAAAAGTGTTTATTTAGTTATAGACAGACGGACAGAGCAAAACTATAAGGGATCCTAGATTTTTTCATGAAAAACGATAAAGCAGATTCAACTTCAACAAGTTTCAATTCACGTATTTTAAAATAATTAATTTAAAAAAAACTTACGCTTTGTACTTTCCGTTCTCCCAAAGCCTTACGTTATTAAAATTGAAATAACTTTTAAGCAGGGGGTGAAAGTTATATGTGATTAACTAATAGCATTGATTATGAAATTCAATTATTTTTAAATTAATGTTATGACTTTAGCAATTATAATTCGCCATGAAACTACTTATCCATTAAAAATTCCAAATAATTCAATACGTTTAAAAAGGCATAAACAATACCATACCGATATTATGGCCTAAGAAAATTTCTTCACGCTAGTAAAAATATAAGCATAAACGAGAAATTCTTAAAAAGCAAAAGTTATTGTCCATTGTGAAATTCAACCCTTTCGACTTATGACCGTAAAGATATAAAAATACAAATTTCCGACTTCACTTTTACAACTTGTTGTTTTCGGCCACCGTCTAGGTTAAGGTTAATAAAACACGCATTGTTGTGTCGTGGAACGAAATTCTAAAGCAAGGGTTAAACAGGGACCGCATTCTCCACGCCAGGCTGAACACAATCAGGTAGATCTTATGTTTGTTTGGCCCGGATTCACAATAAGATTATCGTTCGTGTAAATATTTATGTTTGAGATTACAGGTTCTGTATTTCTTAAATCAACTGTGATTGTATTGTGGACATGCAATTTGTTTGTGGGATTTAAAATAATAAATACAAGTGAAATAAAATATTTAAACAATCTTCAGAAGGGGTACAAGACATACAGATATATTTCTTTGTTTATGCATTTGATGCTACATCAATTGCAATACTTAATTTAGGGTTCCATAAATCTAACAATAAGATCAGAACCTTTTTTTGTCGTACGACCATCAAAATAAAATATTTCGAAACTTGAAATTTTAACTAAATATATAGTTATGATCCCCAAACATAAATATACATTTTTTTTCAGGTCTAGATATATGTGGGGCATTAAAAATAGGCTTTGACAAAATAATTGTTCTCTGATTTCAAAATTTTTTCAGGTCAAGACAAACACTTTTCGTTCCGTGTCTGTATGTCTGTCTGTCATACGCATAACTCATGAACCACTGAACCGATACTAATGAAACTTGGTCGGATGGTTGGATCTGGCTTAGTTAGGCCAGGGAGAAGGGTGACATCTCAAAATATTTATTTTTCGAGATATCTCAAAAACGAAACATGTTACGTGAAAATTTTATAGAATCTTTTTTGTAGAGCATTCAATTTCTTATAATATAGATCCATTATTTTTTTTTTAACTCTAAGATGGCGCTAGCTATATGCTAGATTTTAGTAAGTATTGGCTCAAATTATCTGGCAGAATTTAAACAAATACTATATCATTTAAAAAGTGGAAGATGTGGTAACTGCATATCTGTAATTATTATTCCTTTTTGCTGGTATTTCCTATTCAGTAATTATTTATGACAAGTTCTATTTATGGTTTCATTTATGCACGATCAAAAATCAATATCATTCGTATGATATAAAGAAATCGATACTTGACCTTTTGTACGCACCAACCACAGTTTTATAAACATAGATTATGGAGTACATATACGAGTGTTTTCTATGTCCTTCTATAGTTCTTTGTTTTAACTCTGTAGTTAGATTGATTTTCTACCATAATCAATAGTTGTTTTTTTATTTAATTTTCTTTTTATTAATTATACCAGAATAATAGTATATGATACTTACCCACTTGTTTCATATAATTTACGTTTGCATATACTTTTGTAGTCTATGTTCATAGTAAGTTTATATATACTTCTGTGAAAGAATAAAAAATGTAGCCAAGCACTATAACAATTTATAAATAAATGTTCATTTTAAAATCATTGCGATACGGATATAGCTGAATCTGTTCCCCAAACTAAGAAATGTTGATGATTCGTCCTCAGGTATCGTCACCGTACAAAGGAGGCCTTGAGTTTTCAGAATTAGGGAGGCCTGGCTTCGGACATGCATGTGAAACAGAAAGTGTTGGTGCAGGTCAGTTATGTTTCCGTATTCCAGACACGGAAGGCACTATTTTAATTTTCATAAAAAACATTAACAGTTGAATGCGTAATATGTGACACCAAAACATAAGACACCTACGAACGTTATGGGTATTATGAAAGGTGTGTGTCAAATTTTTGTGAATATTAATAATAACTGCATAGTTAAATTTTTCAAGTGAAACATGTATTTGACACAGATTTGTATGCATTTAAATAAGTTGATTCAATAAAAAATAAACGGAATACTTATTAAAAATTAAAAGAAAAATATTTCTAGCAAATAAATGATCAACATATTTTTAATTTGTGTTAATTTATGAGATTATTTTCAATTGATGTTAATAAGAATATAAAAAAATTAGTAGTAGTAAAATATTTTTGGGTTTCGTAAAATATAAACCAGTTTTTTTTTATTTTATATAATGCGTATTTTATGCCAGCAATATTGTATTTTATTTTGAACAAATAAATAAAACATTCTATAAAAAAGTCGAATAATTTGAATTAGTTATTTAAATCAAAAACAAATTTTTATACTATCCTGATTTGAAGTAAACAATGGTACTAAAATCAGATTTTGTATCAGTATGGTTTTAATTACAAAAAGCGTTCATGTATATTTTAATTTGCCTTTTGCCACATATACTTATTTTGCCATCAAAAGAACACACAAAAATGTACAAAATATTACAAACCGGGAACAAATTTTAGATCTGAATTGATCAAATTAGATCTGGGATAGATCTGCATTTTGAGAAAAAATTATATTTTTGCACTGGTTTTTGGTCTGTGGAGGCCTGAAAAGATCAACAACGACCTTCAAAGATCATTATAGTTTGTGATAGAGATTCAAACGTTGAAAATTTATGAATTTTCTTTGTAAATTGTTGTAGATCTTTGTAAATCGTTGTAGGTCTTTGTAGGTCTCCACAGATAAAAAAACCAATGAACAAATATGATTTTGTCTGAAAATGCACTTCAGATCTAAAATTTTTTCTCAGGAATGTTCAAAATGTTTTTAAAATTTTCTAATTAAAATTGCCGCAACGAACCTAAAAATGTGTAATAAACATAAATAATCATTAGGTAAAATGACACATTTATGAAAAAAAATTGTTCAATAAATTTGTATGATAATTTCAATGTCGAAATCTAAATGAAATCATAGAAAATAATTGTTAATTAACATAAAAAATTCATTAATAATTTTATAAGAGTAACATAAAATAATATGTAGGTGATACAATTTTTTATATTTTTAATTTATTCAAATTTTGTAAATAAAATTTTTACATTAAATGCAAAAATTATGCAAATAATTTAACTGTATACTTTTTATGTTAACCTAAAAAAAAACAAGAAAAAGGATATTGCTTTTATATTAGATATCTGTAACATTTTATTTTTTCACATGTGAAATTATTATTTAATAAAAAACAGGATGTCCGTTTACAAAATCGAGAGTATCATCATGTACACTTGCAATTTTTTTTAAGGATTATAACCAATAAAAATAATTTTTACAAAAGACTTAAAAAATATCAAATTCATACATTCAACTGAAAAAGGCATTGAATGTAAAAAATGCTAACCATTATAAATGTTAAAAAGAGAAACTGATATGAATGCATATTTAAGAAAAGAAATGGAAAGATCTTTTTACAAAAGTGGCAGGTCTTTTGTATTGAAGTAGAAGTAATTTGAAACAGAACCTACAACAATAGTTGAAGTTTTTTTGCCTGGATTTTGTACGGATCATTGATATCTTTTTGCCAAATTGTGGGTTTTAGGTTCATTGGATATTTTTATACAATTTTGTTGGAAACTCTATATACAAGTGGTTATTTTTGCTATTTTATTGTTCATGTAATTGTTAGTTTCCTAAATTTTCATTTACTTTAATACATAAAAATTGTAATAATAGAGGTATGTAGGTATCATTTATATCCATAAATGGTTTTTGTATAAGATAGGGTCAAAGTAAATCAACCTAGGGAACGTTTTTGAGAGATATTTATTGGAGATAAATTTAAAAAAATGACTATAAATATACAGGCTGTTCGCCAGAGAGAGATTTACGTGTAAAATTTGAGACCGAAACCAAACGAAACGAGACTTATCTGACTCTCGTTTCATCTTGTCTCGTGTGCAGCCCCATTAATAACAAGTATACCTATATTGTTTCCTTCAGATAACTTTTATGAAAATCATACGAAAGAAAAACTAAAACTGTATTTTTCATAAAAAATATACATTAATTATTTCCAGACATATTTATAACAATAATCAGAAAAACTGAGCATTATGTATTGTTTACAAATATACATTTTCTTATATAGAAAAATTTCACATAGAACACGTTATTACGACCCTAACGCAGTCTAGATCTAACGGACAGTAATTAAGAATTACTTTAGGCAAAAACAACAAGGGGCACTCACGCATATTTCGTAGAGCATTTCCTGATTAAAAAACTAGACAGGAAACCTCTCCATAATCGGCGGTCGTGTTGTGATTCCAGCAAAAGTCAATGACTTTCGTCAACCCGAGTTGGACTCAATGTGGGTCACTTCATCCGTCTCTTTACAGTATATCTGTTGTATCATGTACATTTTACACGTGTATTCTTAATAATGTTGACTTGTGAACCTATTTCTACGATTATGTGTTTATTTATTGTGATTTTAGTAGCTTCTGGGTGTAAGTTGCATCGATTTGGCCGTGTTATCGGCCGACGTTTCGTTCGGACATCTTTAGAGCTTTTCTAACGAAACGTTGGCCGATAACACAAATTGACGCGGCTTACACCCAGAAGCCAAGATCCATATCAAGATCACCGCAGAAGCCTCAAGACTTGTATAATATAATTCTTTGATTCTTCATTATATCAAAATTCTTCATAATTTTCATTTGAACTTTCCGTTTCAGATCAAAACATACATATGAATGTATGTCTGTCCCATGAATCCTTGTCATACGTGTAACTTTTGAACAACTGGATAGAATCGAAATTTTCTCAAAAAAGATTACGTTAGCTTATCAATGACAAAAAAAATATTCCTTGTACAAACTTGAAAAGTGTTACAATACGTTCGATTACAAGCCAGGGGGTTTGGAATGGCCCGTTTGCCCCCCTTTGTGGAGGCCCATGTTAGATATACATATGTGTAGCTCACAAAATAATTTAAATTTAAAAAGTAGCTCAGATGCTTATTAACTTTTTTATTCTATTTTTTATTATTCTATAATTTGTTTTAGATAGTTATCAAACTTTGGCAGTAGGTACCTCGACGATGCATATTTTAAGGGTAAGTTTTATCTCGCCTATGAAATTAATCGTTAACGCGATGTACATATTCCAAAGTTTTAAACCATAATTGTATTTTAGAGTTATCTAATTTCGGTCATTCACAATCAAACAAGTTGTATGTATATAACCACACACATGCAGATCCATGTGAGAAGAACGTGTGAGCTACAAGAACGTTGGTGAAATATTTTTTTCGTAAGGAAAGTTACCAGAATAGATGCTGGGATTTCTGTTACAACATTACACTGTCAAAAATTTTTTTAGTAATTTTACAAAAATGTGTAGGAAGTTTTTACGCACCACAATTTTCGGAATTATGGAACACAGTTTTGTAAATTTACTATACAATTTATCACAACTCAATTTTAAACTATTACAAATCATCTGTCGCAAAATTACTAATCATTTACTAGACTTATGTTTAGTAATATTACTGTACATTATTCGTAATTTTACTAAGCCAAATGTTTCTAATAATTTTAGTAATTTTACAAAAATGTGTAGGAAGTTTTTACGCACCACAATTTTCGGAATTATGGAACACAGTTTTGTAAATTTACTATACAATTTATCACAACTCAATTTTAAACTATTACAAATCATCTGTCGCAAAATTACTAATCATTTACTAGACTTATGTTTAGTAATATTACTGTACATTATTCGTAATTTTACTAAGCCAAATGTTTCTAATAATTTTAGTAATTTTACAAAAATTTATTGTAATTATACTAGACAATTTATACCAATTTAGTTTAGAAAAATTACAAACTATTTGTTGCAATATTACTAACCTTTATTAAAAAATTGTTTAGTAATATTACAATACAATAGTCGGAATTTTACTAAACAAATTAGATTAAATACATTTAGTAATTTTACAACCATATATCGTAATTTTTCAACCCAACTAATACCAATTTAGTTTCGAAAAATTACAAACTATTTGTTGCAGTATTGAATTTTTACTACCCAACTTACATCAAGTCAATTTGAAAAAAATACAAACCGCTCGTTGCAATATTACTATGCATCGGGATATAACTTGCATAGCTTTATTTCAATATCAGACTGTAATTTTACTGAAAAAAATTGTTAAATCAATGAATGCTACAACAGCGTATTTTAGTGTTAAATATAAAATATTTATTAAATATTAATTTATTAATTATTTAATTAACAATTAAACATATGTCATTAATTATAACAGTGTTATCAATAATTTATATTATGAAAATAATAACATAATTTAATGCTAACACAAATTTTAAATTTTTTTTGAAGATTATTCTGACGTTTTGATTGCCACATAATTAATTGCCAAATCACGAGTAATGTAGGCACGGAGTATCTTTCCAATATTCTTGGTTATATCTACTGTCTTGTTTATTTAGCATAACAATTTGTAAATCTAAAAAAAGAAAATTATTATTCATGTCTTATAAACGAATTATATAAAATAGGGCTTATATAAAAAAATAATAATTTTATTTGTGATTACTTACCAATTTTTTTTTAAAATCAACATCATTTTTAATTTTATCATTAAATTTAATAAAACTTTCTTCATTTTGTAGTGGAAGAATCATGTCAAATTCACTCTCAGAGTTACTGATTTCGTCACTCAAAATGCTTGTTGAATTATGAAGTTTTTCAATGACATTTTCAAGGCTTTGTAATCTGGTTGAATAATTGGTTAATTGACTTCCTAAATTTGACAAACGTTTGCCGATGCTTACAAAACAGCTCGATATGAATTGATGCAGATCTTCTGTAACAAAAAAAATCACGTTTCCAATACACATTAAAGAAAAAAAAAACGATGTATGTTTTTACCTATTGTCATTGGTTGATTTGCACTGGTCTCGAGTTTTTCTTCAGCTTTTTTTTTTACAATCCTTTTTGGATTTAATATATTGTTTGGATCTAATCCGTTAGTGTTGTCTTCATCACTGGAAAATTCCGTTGAAGTTGACTTAATGTCAGTGTCATCAGATGGGTGACAACTTGGGATTGAAATCGATTTAGAATTCAATTTTTTTCTTTTTGTGTGTTGACTTTTAGGATTAGATGAATCTAACATTAAAAAAAATATATTTGTTGCATATTTATAACAAAAAATTTTACCAAAAAAAATTAAAACTACTTACGAATTTTTATACCAAGATCGTCTGTCCATTTCAATGCTGCTTGACTAAATTGTTTGTTAATGAGCTCTTTATTCTTTGCAACAAATTTGCGCTTCAGAGCCTTCTTATCAGTATCTGCTTTTTTTTGCAGATTCTTCATTTGCTGTCGAGTATACATATGGTTTTGTTTCTAACTCAACGATTTTATTTTCAGCTTCTTTATAAGTATCTAAAAAATTGATTAATAATATGTCAAAATATTATTTTGCTCATAAAAAATTAATAAAATGTAAAAAAATTAATATTGTGGTAAAGAATTTATTTTAAAATAACATATCATTACTTACGAGCACTTCCGCGAATATCCACTAGAAATGTTGGCTATGTAGATTTGGGTGGTTCTAAATTTTTCACCATTTCTTGCAGTTCTTCGCATACATTTGGATCATCAAGCAGGCCTGGCATATATTTGCAATATATCTTATCAGAATCTTCTTCAAAATGAAGCCATGTATATATAATATAATATAATATAAGACGATATTTATGATCCATGTCTATAAAAAACAAAACAAAAAGTGGGTATGTGTACTTATGTACACGCATTAGAAGTTATACTTATTTGTCGTGAAATTTTAAAACACTTATCAAAATTTGATTACACATTTCAAATATTAAAATCTTAGTTTTGGAAAAAAATTATTTGAAACAAGAAAATATTTCTTTTGCCTTAAAATTTTAACTCCAAAAATAAAAATCATTTGTTTAGACAAATGGCTACAGCTTAAAGATGTAAGTAGGTGAAAAAGTTACCTGAATTATAACAGATATATATTCAATAAACGTTAAAAACAATTATTGGATTAAACAACAGAATTATAAAAAATCACTTGTAGCAGCATCAATCTTTACACAACAAATTTTTAATAACGACTGTTCAAAAATCGTATTATTGCTCATACGCAGTAGCTTAGCATCGTGAGAAAATAAAATGTAACAAAATTTACCCCTTCCGCCAGCGCGTTCACATGAAACTATGTTCTATACCAGTATTTCTCAAACTTTTTGAATTGAATCACTCATAATTGTGATTAATAGCGAAATTTAATATCAATAATAATTAATAACAAGTTAATAACTTATCTCGAGTACATCTTTGAACAAAATATTATTTGTATATTTTTCGACATTAACTTAACTAACTAATTGAGTTTACTTAAAATATTTTAAATTAAATTTAATGTGATGAGTGAGCGCGGCTTTGTTTTGATGTTGGTCAGTACTGAAAATACCATTTCGTATAATAGGGCGAGCGGATTACAGCTATTTCGAGTACACTAACCAACCAATCGACGTTCTAGTGGCTAAAAATGATTTTATTAAATTCTTTATATTTTTCTGAGAAAAAACATCTATATACATGATATTTTTTTATGCGGTCCTTCAATAGGTACACACATTTTTTTCTTTAATAAATCTAAATCTGCATTAAAAAATCTGAAAAAATTATGTAAGCTTCATTGGATTAAAATAAACATTTTTTGTCTCATAAACTTTTTTTTTAAAGCTATAGTTTTGAAGATAAAAAATATTTTAACTTTAAAAATAGCGAAAAATTCGTATATTTGTGAATTTTTTTCTCGGTAACTAATTGTTCAATCAGAATAAAACATAAACAAAAAGAATCAGCCAACTTTAAACTATAATTAGATTTTTTTTCATTTTGATTATTACTGTAATTAAATGTAAAAACTTCATTAGAGCCGAACTCACTCCTTGCGCCGTAAATCGATACCATGGCTGGCTACAATTTTCGTTTAATAATTGAAATATTTAAATACTGGGATGAAAGTTTCAATAAAAACACTTTAGAATATTTTTATTGCACATTTATTTGTTACAATTATTTTCTTTATTGTTACACTTATCAAAACATCTACAAACTGAACAACATTTTAAATCTAAATCCAAACAAGAGCATGTTTTAGCTGTACAAGGAAATTTTCCGCAACAAGAACAGAAATATTTTTTGTAGATGTTCTGATAAGTATAATATTATAATAAAGAAAATAATCGTGACAAATAAATGTGCAATAAAAATATTCTAAAGTGTTTTTATTGATGCATTCATCCCAGTATTTAAATATTTCAATTATTATTAAATGAATGTTGTAGCCAGCCATGGTATCGATTTACGGCGCAAAGAGTGAGTTCGGCTCTAATGAAGTTTTTACATTTAATTACAGTAATGATCAAAATGAAAAAAAATATAGTTATAGTTCAAAGTTGGCTGATTCTTTTTGTTTTTGATTTATTTTGATTGAACAATTAGTTTCCGAGAAAAAAAATCACAAATATACGAATTTTTCGCTATTTTTAAAGTATAAATATTTTTTATCTTCAAAACAATTGATTTTAAAAAAAAGTTTATGAGACAAAAAATGTTCATTTTAATCCAATGAAGCTTACATAATTTTTTCAGATTTTTTAATGCAGATTTAGATTTATTAAACAAAAAAATGTGTGTACCTATTGAAAGACCGCATAAAAAAATATCATGTATATAGATGTTTTTTCTCAGAAAAATATAAAGAATTTAATAAAATCATTTTTAGCCACTAGAACGTCGATTGGTCGGTTATTGTCATTTCTAAGCGAGCTAGACTCGATAATCCGCTCGCCTATAAATAAGTTGGTTGCAAATGGCAAGAGAACTGTCATTGTTAATTCAGCGAATAGTGGACACTGTTTTCACACCAAGTAAAAAAGAATTGTTTGCTTACTAAACTCGGTTTATGTCATCAATTTTTCTGCGACCTTCCTAGGAGTCGCGACCCACACTTTGAGAATCACTGTTCTATACTTGTGTCGGCATGTCAAAAGAAACGCAACAATGATTTTTTCTATGCTGGTCGGGACTTGCAAATTCGAATAAAATTAAAGGTTGTTTTACACCGGCATATGGAGCATTTATAAAGGTTGTTTTAGGCATTTTGACCAGTTTATATATAATTCATAAATAATAATTAGCAAAGATTTACTTACTTTCAAATATAAAAAATGTTGATATGCAGATTTGAACATACCCTATTACACTTACAATTAAATTTTATCACTATTTTTTACCACAGTGAATAATTCGGTTCTTTCACAATTTTTTTTATACACTTGATCGATTCTATGAGGTTTTTTTTATAAAACTAACATATTTCATATTCAGAAACAACATGTATATTAAAACATTTTAATAAAAAAAAAATATTTTTTTATAATCTATACTTCATACTTGCAATTCAAGTATAAATGTTTGCTACTAATTTTACTTAGAACTGCATTCAAATTAAATTTTAAATCTGCATAAGTCACAATTTTATAAAAATGCAAAATAAATATACCAAGTTTTATACTTGAAACTACACAGCAGAATTAGAAGATTACATAAAACTATATGATTGTAAGAGACACTAGTAAAAATATAAACAAATCTAAAGTAATTAAAGTTTTACAATTTTTCAATCACTTTTTGCAATTTGGATTACGTATTTCAGTTAGTCATTTTTTTGATAACTGTAGTAAGATTAGACTACAAATAGGTATAGAAATTTTACAAAATTTTAGACTTGAAATTACAAACAAGAATTGTAAAAATACATAGCGCTCATGACTTGAAAGAAATTTTGTAAAAATGCAAACAGAATTTTCAAAAAAAAAGTAATGATTTGTAAATTTCCTGTAATTGTAACTGCAAGTTTCGGTTAGTAATTTTACTATTAATCTTGGTAAAATCAAAATCCGAATATGTGTAGAAATTTTACAAAGTTTTAGACTTGAAATTACAAATAAGAATTGTAAAAATACATAGCGCTCATGACTTGAATGAATTTTTGTAAAAATGCAAACAGAATTTGAAAAAATAAATAATAATTTGTAAATTTCCAATCACTTCTTGAGATTGTAATTGCAAATTTTGGTTAGTAATTTTACAGATAAATGTGGTAAAATTAAATTCCGAATATGTGTAGAAATTTTACAAAGTTTTAGACTTAAAATTACAAACAAGACTTGTAAAAATACATAGCGCTCATGACTTGAATGAATTTTTGTAAAAATGCAAACAGAATTTGAAAAAATAAATAATGATTTGTAAATTTCCAATCACTTCTTGAGATTGTAATTGCAAATTTTGGTTAGTAATTTTACAGATAATTGTGGTAAAATTAAATTCCGAATATGTATGGAAATTTTACAAAACTTTAGATTTAATTCTACAACTTTGAATGGTAAAATTACAACAAGTTTCTGACGAATACAAAAAATTTGTAAAATTGCAACCTGCTTAGTACTCTTGTTATTACAAATTGCAATATTACTACGAATGCGTTTGAAAATTCCAATACAATACGAGAGTTTGTAATTTTACAAAGCAACTGCTTAGTAAAAATGTAGTAAATTTACAAAAATTTTTAACAGTGTACGTACATTGACATCATCCTATTACAGTAGGTAGTTTATAATTTGAACTAGATTGGAGAGAATTGCGAATCTGGAAGGTTATGTTAAATGTTTTATTTACTATTATTGTATCCAGGGAAAATTAGATTACGATTAGATTAAAGCAGTGGTTCTTTACTAGTATTCTGTGAGTTATAAGTAATATAATTTTAGGGACTCTCATAGCAGTTGCGTAGCTAAAAGAACGGGGGCCTGTTCGCAAAATTTTTTGGGGACCCCCTATTAAAAAAAGATTATTTTTCTATTGTTTCAAATGTCTTTCGATCTATCTTTTTAATTTTTTCTCGGACCCTTTTTGGGTATTTTTGGTATATAATGTATCAAAATAGTTGAAAATGTCCTTTTAGAAATATATTATAAATCTGCAAAATCTATCTGTACAATGAAAATATTTTGGTTTTTGAGTTTATACGTTGTTTTTTAAGAAGTACAATAATCAATTTTCATATTTTTTATTTTATTTTTGGCCTGTTTATTAGGTCTGTATAGTTTAAGGTCCATCGAAATGAAATTTTCACAGAGAAAAGATTTTTTATTCATCTGATAATTACTTGCGACGTTGATGTATAAACATTCCTAGTTTTAATTAGACTTCATAAATTTAATCTACGAGCCTATTGTTTGTAAAAATGAGAATAAATAAACAAAAAGATCAGATAATCATGCTGTAAAGAGTTAATTAAAATTTGAACATAATTTAAATCTATCTTATGAATTGGTGACTTTAATGAATGGAGAAGATACAATTTAGTAAGTCGTTAATTTTAGTGGGTGTTAATGACTGAGTTATAAATATTAAATAAAACTGACTTTTATTATAATTCTGTCTGATTTAATTTTTTGTGGTATATTTTTGAATAATTTTTATTAACCCTTGTGTTAATGGATAGGTACCCGTGTACCTTTTTCGATTTCATTGGACAATTTTTTGTATGTAATTATTTTTTTGATTTTATGGGGATCTAAGAATTCCAAGATCCATTTATTGTAATGCTATTTCTTGAAAAAAAAGTTAAAAAAGTATTTCAAAGTAACAGAAGTTTGGGTCTAAATTTAAACGAACGTTGGTTAATATACCTAGTAAGATGAAATTTGGTATACAGTCCCAAAATCAGAAATTATTAAATTTAAAAAAATATTTTTTTTTTACTTTTCCCATTGAGTAGGGTAGCTTTAGATATTCTATATGCGTGATAGATGGTAGATAGATTTTTTCCCGTAGGATACTTACAACTTTTCATCTATAACAGTGTGTGAAATATTGAACTTTAAAACAAAAATAAAATTATTTACTGTCGTAATATTAATAAGTAAGCAAATACCTATTTGCTTGTATCTAAATAATTTTAATTTCCCTATGTACCATAGTTAAATTCTATTTATATGAAACTAAAGAGATGCATATATACACAGTCACATGCATACACCTACTATAATATAGATATTTTATATAAATCATAATATCAAGTTACCTACGGATGATATTCTGTATTTCTATGGTAGCGCGATCGTAAACTTTTGTATATAACAAAAGATAATCTATTTCTTTGGATATTTATAAAAGATGATTTGACCGCACCACCGATGAGATGTCCAGCTACATTTAACACATATGGTCATCACTTCACCATCTGTTCTATTCATTAGAAAATCTCTTTTTGTGGTGTCCGTCTATAGGTAATAGGATATTATAATTTGTTTATCTGTATTATATAACATTTGGTGGATGTGACCACATTTAGGTATTTAAAAGTGATTCTTATAATTAATACAAAGTAACTTATAATTAAAATTTACATTGGATGGAGGTTTGAGATGTAACAACTGGCCAAATGTGGAATATTATAATTGGTTAATTGGATTGTTATGTTATAATTTTTCGCTTTTACTTTTTCTTAAACTGAATTCGTTTTTATTAAAAGGTTATAGAAAATTTTCAAAATTTAATAGCTCTGATATGTACACTAGACAGACCTAGAAGTATTTTAAGTCCTTAGGAGTAGTTTCCATAATAATATTTTTATATTCCAAGTACAGCATTTGTTTTGCAATAATCTCAATAATCAATTACAAAAATACGCTCGTATAAAATTTTTGGTTCAAAATTTCAAAAATAATACAAAATAAACCCCCTTACCTCAAATAAATAATTTTAATGAAAAACTATTTACCCACTAATTCAAAAATTATTTTGGTAAATAAAGGTAGATAGGATACCATCTTATGCGTCACTTGATAAGTAAAGTTCTATGGTTGCTATGATAAACTAATTCAGAATAAACATTAAATAATTTTAATTAACTACGCCAGTGAACAGAAACATGCAAATATGTACGTAATTAGTGAGTATAAAAGTAATTTATATTTAATAATGTAATGTGTATGTAATAGTACATCAGAGCAGAATTACTGAATACTTTAATATTTTTATATACATTCGTTTTTATAGATATTTTTTATCGTCTATACATTCATGACAAAGTATAATTTCAGTTTTGGTGTTCCATTGAATTGAAATTAAAATGTAATAATGTAGGTATTAGATAAAGATGGATATATATGGAATGAATGCCCATCCTTTAAGTGTGGGAGTAAAATTATAATATTCATTTGCTTGGTTTCCGACCTCTAACCTTTCATAGTAAGGTGGTAAACTTTTGAATTGTTGAAAAAGTATTCGAAAAGTTTTTTTTTCCTTATTATGTATGTTAATTATGAAATGTTTAAAAATAATGTAGATGATTTATTGTTTTTATTGAATATTTTATTAAATTAGTATGTTGTATGTTTATTAAAATTTTATAATAAACATAGGTATTTAATGATGGTAATTTTTTGGTAATTGGAAATAGCACATGGCGAATAAATCAATTATGTTTGTAAATAACATATTTTTATTACCTATGAGAATTTTTTACTTTAAGTATTGCGATATAAAAATTGAATGAATGAAATGTAATTAAAAAAGAATTATATGAAATTATTACAGTCAATATCATACCTGAAAAATCGACCCACTATACTGAAATCAAATCTGTTCCCCAAATTGCTCAGGATTTTGAGGTATCTTTATAGTGCCAAAAATGACGTATACATTTTTCGATCACGCTAAGAAATATAAGAAATAAACCTTCCCCATGGAGACGGATAGGAAATAATATTTTTCTTGGTTTCGGATACGTATTTTTAATAAGTACTTACAATTAGTATTTATTTTTGCCCGGGCAGTTTGTGTCTCTGAGCTCGACAACAAGTAGGAACCTATTCGAAGGAACGGATTTGATTTCAACGCGGTAACAACATTCGGTATCGTCTATTCAGATATGTTGCCCAATATTAAAAAAAAATATGTAAATATGGTAAAGATATAATAAGCAACCCTAGATAAAGGTTATATAAATCTCCATTTACCCCCAAAAGTTTAATAAATTTGACATCCTATTTATTACATGGTACATGTATAACATAAACATAGTCAGAAATAAAATATTGAGTAACATTAATATCATCAATTTTTCCAGAGTATAAATAGGACATAACTGGACAGTGGATTATAGACGTTAATCCTCCCACTGACCCAGCTATCCGGGTTCGCCAAAGTGTCTCGGGTTCCCTCCCGTTATACTCACCACTGACCCACCTAAGAGGTTCCACTCCATGCGAGTCCTACCACTGTACTTTACACGTGTGTATTCGTACATATATATGATACATACGTATGTATGTGTGCATTGGGTCAACGACTCGACTTGCCCGCGCGCGCGTTCTTCCGCGCCGCGTTTCTGACCACTCTCTCGCACGTGATGCTGTGTGTATGGTGTGTTCTCTCTCACACTTGCTTGTCCTCGCCAGGTCGTCTTCGAATCTTTAGTTTTTGCTCAATGTCAGTGGCGGTTCGATTTTACACGTGCCTTCATAAACTATTTTATAAGAAGAGAGTATCAAAGTTTAAAAATTGGAAAATAGTGGAATTAGTCATGTTACTAATGCCTGATTTTTTTCTATATTATATGTCACCAGTTTGTTCGTGTGACTGTTAGTTTGGTACTGCTAAATGTTGGGCTTTGATTGGTGAATTTGGAGATTTACATGGCTGCTATATATACAAAATTTTATGAAAATTAGCTTAATTTTTCTATGCTGCTATATTTGAGGGTTTGGAGATAAGGGGTTATTATAAATGAAACTATATTGATTTTATTTTTATTATTTATTAGCGTATTAATATAGTTTGTTTTTTAAATTATAGCCTTTTATTTTGTTTATGTTTTTTTTTCCAGTAATGGATAAAGTAAAACCAGTAATGAGCACGCAGAGATGGATACTTGCTAATGATTACAAAATGATAAGTACTACGACACGAAAGATATAAAAGAAAGAATCGTCAAATTTGAAAGAATGTAAAACAGTTGCTATGATAATATAATAATTAATAAATAAATTATACTAATAATTAGTTTAAATGTCCACCATTTTGACACCTATAGCTCATCAAATCACGCTGTAAGACAGTTAAATGTATATAGATTAATATTCAGAAATGGTAGTAATCAAATATCAACACATATTTCTAATTCAGTACATTTAATTAAAAAATAGCCATTACTGAGGTCATATCCAAGACTGGTGCCAGTACTTTATTTATTTATTGCTCTGCAATTATTAGTTTTGGACATATAAGCTTTCAACGTGTGCCATATTTCGTTACTTTCGTGTTACCATACAGTTACCCTCTAGTACCACAGGGGAAGAAGAAATTCTTGTCTTTCAATATTATTTGATTAAGTATTTTTGTCGAGTCGCCACTGGTTTAGCAAGGAGGCGACCACCAGAATTGTTTTTCGTTTGGACATGTGATCCAATACGCGGTACCTGTTTATTACCTACTTGTAATGGTCCGTAATGCGAATGTAATATTTATGAGAGAGGAGTCGTATGTGTTTTTTGATTCTGTGCAAATAGCCAATTGTGGAAACGAATCCTTATGTTTGTTTAAATATGTCATTTTTTTATATCCAATGTAAGATGTAAATTATACCTACATAAGTGTTGACAATTTAATATTGCATTTTAATTTTATTTTGAAGAAGAAAAAACATCACAGTAATATAAATATTTACAAATGTATATTTTGACAATGAAATCACTCTTGTTAGTTTATAATTGAGTAGTTTTGAGGCAGTAAACAATTTTACTTCAGACAAAAAGACAATTTCCTAGTTCCCTAATAAAAATATCATTGTATTATTTTTTATTTTTGTTAAACTTAAAAAAAAATTCAATGCCTTCCCCCCTTTCAATGGGTTTTGAGTATAAGTGGCATCTTAATACTTTTGATATGCATTAGAATATTACGAACAAAATATATACGCACATATTTTATCCAATGGTAAATAAATATTCAATATGTTCAATAAATGAGAGTAGATAATATATATTTCTAAATTTAAATTTCGGAAAAATATGTTATAACTTACTTAAACTCATAATAAGTGGTTTATCAACATTTAAGTTTATATTATTTTATTACTAATGTTTTAGGACTAGTTCTAAATCATACTGGAATGTAGACTTTTTATTTTTAATTAAAATTAACAACATATTTCCGATTTAAACGTTTCTTATGTACATATTTATACTCATATATAAAAAATATGTTCCTTTATGGTCTGTAATTTTTGCAAAATTCTTATATTAATTTAAAGAATTAAAAACATGAAAGATCACATACGATTTAATCTTAAAAATAATAAATAAATTCTAAATTACGTACATTCATTAGGTAGCGTATAAAAAACCACTGCTTCTCATAATTAAAAACATTTCAGATTAGAATTAGCATTTCTTAAATATAAACAGCAGGAAACTGGAGTTCAAAAATATCTTGAGAATATTTTTACTGCGAGACATTCGCGCGGGTTATTATCATCTCGCAGAAAAAAGTCGCGGTCGATAAACGAGAATTGTAAAATTAAACGGATATTAGTTACGAGATTAATTAATTTTTGTTTTAAACAAATAAATTAATATGTTAATAGCAATTTTTAATTCCTTATATATGTAGTATATAAGTATTATTAAGAGATTTTGATGGAAATATTTATTTGGACCTTTCCTTCTGTGTATCTGTCTTTCTGTCTGTAAGTCTGTAGACGTATTAATTTTTGTCTGAGAAAAAACCTATTTTTGAAAAAGGATCTTACAACCAGAAACAGATGTTTATTTTTATTAATTTTTGAATTTGATTTCTTTAAAAAAAATTCCTCTCGGAAAATGCTATAACGTGCCATTGGCTCCTCGTCATACCAAAATGATAAGAACCTATGTAATAATTTCTGAAAAAATAACAATTGACTGTTTCCAGTTTCAAAATTTTACTGGATATTTCTGTATAGTTTGAAATATTATATAATAGACAATTCCGAACTGATGACTACGGAGGCAATAAGAGGAAAATAAAAGAAGCAATTCGTGATCACATCACAAATTGTTGGATACAGGATTGATAGTTTTCTTGTAAAGGCCGCGTAACTTTTCTTTTTATTCCAGATGCTGCCACCTTCCTGTACAAGAGACCAATGTTTTCTAAATTATTTGTCGAGGTTCTTACAGGGCATGACGAATTTGGTTCACACTTAAAACGAATAGGAAAGGCAGCAAGCAGCATATTTTGTGTAGAGCTTTACATTTTCTATATGAATGCCATTATAACTTGTGTAGTAAAGTCTTAAAAAGATATATCTTTCTGTAGAAGTAGGAGAAAGCACCATGACATTATCTGACGTTTTTAAAAAATAAATTAAGTTTTCCAAAACCTCCAAAAATTCGATCGATTTTATTTCTTATTTTTAATTCTGTTGTATTCAGAAGTTTATCTACGTGCAAAATTTCTGAAGCACATCCAAATACATCAGCACGTGAAATGAATTAATTGAAATAATATGATTAAAAAAGTGCGAGCATTATGCCTGTGTGAACTCGCTTTTGTAAATTATTGTATAGACAGTCCGTTATTCGCGAAAAAGTGTTGAAGCAGAACAAGTTAAACCGCATCTACAGGTTCCCGTGACTTCAACGAGTCCTATCAGAACTGAGAAAGTAACATCGAATAATGAAGCTTCCGTTATAGCGCCTTTGATTCTTTCTCTCTTTGGCGAACGACGGAACAAGACGCTTTTTTTGTTCTTCTTCAGACACGTCAATGCAATTCGTGCATGAAATTTAAAATGGAATTCGACTTCTCGACAATGTTTCTTGACTGTACGATTTGTAATTTAATTGAATAAGTGCGTAAATGAAATGGCTGTCGATGTTTTTTTTTTATTTTCTCTTCTTTTTGATGAGCCGTTTTTATTTTCTTGACAGTGATGAATTAAATAAATTTTGCTACTTTTATAACTACTGACATAGTATGTATAGTACGGCCCTGCGTGTGGTTTTTCAATTGTAATGTGAAATGATATTGATACCCCCAAATTTTTGTAAAGAATTGCGAATGCTGATAACAAACCTTCAAAAATTTTATGTTTTTACTTTTTATTTAACAGAAATAAAAAACCGCGGGTCTAAATTATAGATAAATATATATGGCCGAGGGGAGAAGAAGTTGCATTTTCATACAAATTGTGTATATAAGGTACTGGCACCAGTCTTGAACGCTTTGAGGGCAAGGTATTCTGGTTTTTGAGATTGATGGGTTTTTTTTGTATTTCTCATGAACTCTTGTTACTCAAAAAACAAGTAGGCTCTTTATTAAATCAATTTAATTACCAAAGTTTTTTTTAATTATAGCCTTTTATTTTGTTTATGTTTTTTCTCCAGTAATGGGCACTCAGGGATAAACCTTGCTAATCATTACAAAATGATATGTACTACGAAACAAAAGTTATAAAATAAAGAATTTAAACATAATAATTAATAAATAGATCACACTAATAATTAGTTTAAATGTCTACCATTACCACTCATTGGCCGATTGTCATCAAATTAAGCTGTTATACAGTTAAGTATCCAACACTGGGGTATTGTCTAAGACTGGTGCCAATACCTTATGTAGTCTTACATTTTATATATTTTCTAAGAACTCATATTCTGCCATAAAATATTTGCTATTACAGTTTAATTAAGCTCTTCGAGGGAAACTTCTTGAGTTATTTATTATAGTAGACAGTAGACAGTAGACAATAATGTACTTTTAATACTCTTGAGTAGTAAGTTAATGGACTGATTGTTAGTGACAGTTATGTTTTGTATAGAAAAGAAATAATTGATTTCAAAGAAGTATTACGTACATTGTACATACATGGTTCAAATGAGAAATGAAAAATAACTAATTTTTGGTGAATATATTACATATACATTTAGAAATCTAAAAATATTAATAATAAAACAGAAATGTACAGGAGGGTATACATACAAAAAAAAAACATGTCATGAATTTTGAATACACGGAAAAAAGTGTATTCTTTTTTACAGCAAAATTTCAATTTCTTATCACTAAAAAAAACAATATGTGCAAAGTGAAATTTTTACTGTAGTTATGAATGAAAAAAAATTATTGAATAATTAATATTTATAACACATACACGTACAACAAATTACTTTATTAAGTTGTCATAAACGTTAACACAAATAACCGATACGCATTTTTTTCAGAAACAAAAACTACTGAATTATTTCAATTAAAATATTTAATTGAAAAATTGCAAGGTGGGTCACGCTATTTGGTAACAAATATACAATAACTGTCACTGCATCTGTTTCCACGATTATTTGTAATTTGTTCGAGATAGGTTAAACATATATAATAAGGTAGCCGATTGGATGCATAATTGGTTATAAATGCAAATTTATTGTGCAATTATTGTCTGCTTAACAATAATTATACCATTTACTGATGTAAAATAATGTTAATAATTTTTCTTGTAATTTCATGTTTCCACAGTAAATTCTTCATAACCATTATGTAGAAGACGCATTATCAAGAACATTCAGGGGGACATTGCATAGTTCTGGAACTATTAGATTTCTGATGATGACTTCTTGTGAAGTTAAAACACGTCTTGAATGACATTATTTTATTGTGGTTAAGGTGTATAGTAAAAGTAACTAAAAACACTGTTTCTTCGTTGTCTGGTAGTAAGATAATTGAAAATATACTTCTAGTTATTTTTATGGTGTAATTTGATACAGTATAATTCATTGAGCTCAAAAAAAATTAAAATGTTAACATCCAATGACGTGCTAATGTAAAGTTTTAGACTCACGGCTAACCCCCCTACGAAACCCTCTTAAAAAATTGCTGCCTACCCAAAATGCACGGTTGCCTTATTATTTACGACGCTTTGACTGCACTATTGCACGGTATTCAACCAATTTAAAGCTCTTTTAGCGCTAAATGCTCCTTTAACTTAAATTTTGTAAATTACAAATATGATTTATATCAATATTTAGGCTCTCAATGAAAAATGTACATAATATGCGTTGTAAAAACATAGCGTAGAACATTAAAAATCTATTTAATTAAATGTATTATGCTTGGTTCTGTTAATAATATGACAATTAGTTAAAGGAGCCTTTGGTTAATCTTGATAATACCGGGCGTTAATTAATTATTTCAAATGTTGATACAAAATTTGGTTACGGCAAAATGTAATTTGTTAGATAACTTTAAAATAAAGATAAAAGTTATCACACAAGTGAAGCAGGTTTTACGTCATCCATTTAAAAATAATAAATGAAATCAGTATTAAAGGATCGTTTTAATTTACCATACATAATATCAGTTAATTTAAGAGATAATTTCACAATCGTTACTACATAGGGAAGCATAAATAATATGTTTAAGTTTGCTAATTGTGATTATGCGTATCCAGAGACAGAAGTGCACAATAAATATTGCAAAAGTGCAATAATCAATTCGTCAAGGACACTCATAAACACGTGATTGCATTGACTGGACACGTTGAATTCCTTGATGCAAATAACTGCATGTTTTAACACGGTATTAGGCGTTATTATATTTTATATGTACATATATATGTATAAAAAAATACAATAATATTTATTAGGGGCAAATTTTCGGAAAATCCATTCTATATTAAAATTTGTTTGTTTCAATGTTCGGGGTTTTGGGCTGGATGTTGATGAGCCAGTCATAGTATATAGTTTAGAGACTGGGATTAATAATTATTTAAAAAATCAATATACAACATAACTTGCATATTGGATTTTATTTATGCAACTCAAATTAATAACCCACGGCACCCCTAATTTTTTTTTGAAACCCAAGTTGATTAAAAAAATTTCTTTGTTTAATGTTCACTCCTGTACAATTGTAGTGCTATCTAGCCATAAAGGAAGTATTTAGGATTCTCGCCAACAGTTTAAAATTTTTGATTTAAAAAAAAACAGTTGTAAAAATATAATCATTTTAACATTTCAGCATTTTAACAAAATTTCATATAATCATAATTTAAGCAAGTTTGTACATCAGTGGCGAGGCATGAAATTTTTAATAAGGGAAGCATATTTTGTCAATCCTCCTCCTCCTATTAACAAAAAAAAAACTAGTTATGAAACACTTTAAGTTCAAGCTTTTACTTTTTAAAATAAATTCTTATATATTTATATAGTAACTAAATGATTTTACGTCTTATTCTCTTGTATTTTAGTCGATATTTGTATGACGAGTTGAAGTTCACTGCAGGAAATATCACTAAAAAATTTCGAATTTTTTATTTCGTTAAAAGTATGTATATTGTATAGAAAATGACGTAAAAAGTTGAAATTTTCAAACCACAGGTCTGTATTTCAAACCATTCTCAAGATATAGCCTCTCAAAGTTTTAGTTTTTTCAAATTTTTAGAGAAAAAAGGCCATAACTTTTGAACGTATGGTCGGAATTGATTTTAGTTGACGGATTTGAAATCAGCGTGTCAAAATCTATATAATGACATGTATAATACTTTAAAATCCGACAAAAAAATTTTCGTCAAAAATCGACATTTTTTTAAGGTATACCCCTTTGAATTTTTTCGATTTTTCACGAATTTTTTTTTCCCGAGTTTTAAGGTATTATACATGTAATTATATAGATTTTGATACGCTGATTCCAAATCCGTCAACTAAAATCAATTCCGACTACGCATTCAAAAGTTAGGGCCATTTTTCTTCAAAATTTTGAAAAAAACTGAAACTTTGAGAGGCTATATCTCGAGAACGGTTTGAGATACAGATCTGCGGTTTGAAAATTTCAACTTTTCACGCCATTTTCTATATAATAAACATACTTTTAACAAAACCAAAAATTTGAAATTTTTTAGTGATACATATTTCCTGCAGTGAACTTCAACTGGCGGGCAATCCACTAGTTTTCTAAATTATTATAAATAGTCCTTCGCGGCTTTGATATTAAGAACACATTTGATTGACTTTTACTATAAATTTTGTTTTTCATTTGATTTTTAAACGGTTAATATTTTTGTGACTTTTGTTCAGTTAAGATTTACATGGATATATTAATTATTAATACAAATCGTATTTATTTGTCGTTATTTATCATTGTCAGTTAAACAAGAATATTACTTTAAATTTTTTTACAGATCAACAAAATATTCAACAAAAAGAACTCTTCTCAACTTTTTTGCACTGCATAATCTTACAATTAGTAAAATATGTATAATGTATATATAAAAGATGTTTGTATAAAGCCATTAATAAAGATGTACTCGATGAAACATTTAGCTGAAAAATATATATCAAAATGTCAAAAATCAAGAAAATATGTAGATAAAAGGTGGTAAAAACTGTAAAACTATTTGTTAGATAAAATAAAGAAGCGTTGATATATTAAGACATTATTTGAAATTTGAAGACCTTCAAAATCAACAGAGAGCTACAAAAGATGTTTTAAATGAAACAACATAATAAAAAACAATGTTTTAATGACTTCGTATAAAATAATTAAATCTTATCAATTAATAATATCTTTTTATGAATGCTAAGGACAAAATAAAAATAACATTTGATAATATCATATAGCAACGTATACAAAAACATAATGAAGACTTCAACATTTGTAATTATTAATTGTTATATTAAACGCAACGTATTATTATATTGTAAACTCGTATTTATAATATTTGTGTAAGATTTTTTATTTATAATTTTAATAAAATATTAATGATAGTGCTAACTTTTAAATTAATGATTGTTTAACCTTTCATCGTGTAGTAATTTGTATTAAGATAAATAATATTGTAATAATTATGTATTTGTTTTTTATATATGAGTTGTTCAGAAAACAAAGTGACTAACTCCATAGAATATACAGTAAGGGAGAGGTGGCACGAAAGAACCACTATTGTTGTTAAGAAATATTACTATTTATTTAATAAAAACAAAAAGTAGTTGTACCTTTAATTTGTTTATTTATCACATGAAAATTGGGTTTTATCTCCATGTTGTTTTTAATAATTATAATATTTAGATATAAGAAATTTTTTAAGACACATTAACTAAAAATGCAAATTTGGAGAATAAAATATGCTTCAATTTTGAAAATCCGGCATTTTAAAGACATTAGTGGCATATATTTTTTTAAAGGAATTATTTATTGCAGTAAATAAAATTCTTGGTTTTTAATTGCAGTCAAATTAATTCCGATATGTTTGTATGACAATTTAAATTTATATTTGAAAGAAAATCATAAATTTAACACACCTTCCGAATGTTTGTGCTTACGGTAAAAATTCCTAATATTTAAATATAACAAATTTCCGTTAAACTAATCAATTAACCAACCTCTTACTTTGAATGCTAAGGACGACGACAAAAACTAAACTCATAAAAATGCCATAATAGTTGAACATGCCTTCAGAAAAAATACCTTGTTTATTACTCTCAGTATACAAAAATTTAATAATGATGTTAAAGAATAATTAATCTTGAATATAAATCGTTGAATTACTAATTTTCCCTCGAGGTGTTGAAAAGAAGACCCTTTGTTAAGCGATCCTTTTTTTCAATTCGTGTTTGTCCTTGCACGTGAGTTCTACCTTCGTGTGTGAGGATTTTTCTTTTTCTTGCGGCGATCTGTATGTAATGATTTGCCCGCTGCACGACTTAATATCCAGGACCGGTCTTTTTTCAAGGATACCACAATCAATATCAGCCCTTCTATAATTATATTATTATTGTAGTCCAATTTAGAACGTCTTCAATTTATACATTTTTATTATAAAATATCAATTGTAAATTGTCTTTAACACGGGGTTATAACAGTATTTACTCTGTAACTAAACTAATTATAGGATCTTAGGCTTTCGAATAGTGCAAGTTTCATCAAAATCTGTTCTGTATTTTAGTGTTATCTTGAAATAAAAAAAAGCCTTGACGAGTCTTGAACGAAGTTATCATTTTTATCTTGGTTCAGTGTTAGCTAGCATTAGGGTAAGCTTGGGCTAACCGTGGCCCCTTTGTAATTTCCTATATGGGTAGAGCCTTATACAGAATTATTTAGATATAAATTAGTACTGATAAAATATCTTATATTTTTATTTCTTTTTGATAGGAAGATCTCTATTATCTCCATTTTTCTGTTGATATTTTCCCTTTATCTTTGCATGTAGTCTCGAAAATTTTAATTATATTTTTATTAAGTTTCAGCTTACCAAAAGACCGGGCCTGTACAAACATTCTCTGTTCTGGCTATATACATATTATATTACGCTAAGTACGTAAATATACCAGGCGTACTAAATACACAATGAGAATTTATGAGAATACATTGTAATAATATGTCATGATTTTAATTTGTATTTAATGTAACTTTTATTGGCAGGTACGCAATATTGCGTTATTGAGATATTTGCATTCACGTGTTCTCGAGATAAGTACCTACATATTAAGTACTAAAACTTGATTTATAACTTTCAATAAAACATATATACAGGTGACGTAATTAGAGTAAAGTGGAAAGAAGAAAATGTTACCAGGTCCAACAATCTACAAATATTTTTATCAACATGTATTTTATAGTTCAGTATGTGTTTTTTATTTTATTTTTAGTAGACTATTCAAACTAAATGAGGCGTATAGTTGCAACACTGACTTTATCTACGGTTGAATAAAATTTGAGTTAGTATTAATGAATAATATAGAATCAATAAGTTTTTATAAAATCATTAAATCTAATGTTTTTTAACATTCAATGTTGCAAAACTAATCTAAATATATTTTCATTAAAAATAATTTTTATTTGGTTAATAAATAATATCTTATTTAAATTTCCTTACTTTTCTTTATTTTGAGATTTTATTATAATTTTTTTGATGTTTGAAAAAAAAATGATTAAAAAAATCTGGCAAGTGGCAGGACCGATATTCGTTGAGTCCATCACTAAATGCTTGTAAAAACTACAACGAAATACATAAATGGTATTTAAGATAAAAAAAATGCAAACATAATTTTGATATAAAATGACAGCATATCATATAATATTTGATGACAAATTATCTGTCACAAAATGAATCAGCTATTAACCTAGTATAACCTACAGAAGTTGCAATGACCTTAGGATGCCGGAGAGTTTGCAATAAACCGGATATTTTCGGCATCGCTCATATATTCGCATAGTTATACCAGGCAATCATAAGCTGTTCTTTTATTTATAAGACGCTGTTTATATCTTTCTCTTTCGGCCATGACTTGGTCACTGACATCTGAGTAGGCTAAGAAACGTTTAAGTTCATACCATTCCAAATTCGCACAACTAGAAATAAACACGCCGTTGCCAAATTTAATATGTACCGTTAAACAATGACAGCACCAATAAAAACAACGTTTATCGTGTCTTATGTCTTCTTTTACTGCTGAATTCTGTATAGAGTACTAATTATTTATGGATTTATATATAAATATAAGTAAGATAGATGGTATATAAATGTAATAAGATATTTGCATCTCTTTCTTTCATTACTCCTTATTTTGAATTGCACATTTTTTACATATCAATTTGATAGTAATAGATGTGAAGTAATGGAAACAACCGAGTGGTAGAATTTGTTTCACTTGTTTTTGTGGTTTATTTAATGTAATTCATTTGTTTGGCGTGAAGAAGACATGGTAGGAAATCCGTAAATCGATTTTTTGATATGCAAATAATAATTGAACTTTAAAATTCGTTTAGCTGAATTTTAAAATATTTGTTTTGAAATTATTTAAATGAAAAGGAAATCAGAAGATTTACATTTCTTGATGTCAAGTTTTTTTTATAAAAACATAAATATTTGATTTAATTGTATACCATTGAACTGTGCATTAAAATTAGATGTATAAGAAACTAGTTTATTAATATGTTATCAAAGAATGTAAGGTTAATAAATAATATTAAAAAAATTTCTTTTGACATACATAAAATAATTATTTATTTTTGTTACTAACTATAGGTACGTGTTCTACAAATCAAAATTTAAAAGTCATCGCATCAATAAATTTTTCAACGGCGCAATAATCTACGTCATTTATCAATTCTAATATGATAATATTTTTAGTTTTTCTTTTCTTTATACATATCTATCATATTTATAAATATAGATTACTGGTTTTACTTATTCCATAAGTAAAATAAAAGGCTATAATTTAAAATATAAACTATATTTGCAGACTTTGGTAATTAAATTGATTAAATAAAGAGTAACTTGTTTTATTAGTAACATGAGTTTATGACAATTACAAAAAAGAAGCCTTATAGTGGCCATAACTGGTGCCAGTACCTTATAAGTTAAATCCATTTTGATTTTGTTTATTAATTAAAAATAAACCATAAATATCGAAACACCTACACATTTCCAAAAACGAACTGATGATTCGTAGGTGGACAACTCGAAATCTTCGAATCCGTATTCATACCGATCATAATTTTGTTTTGTTGTTTGTCATTGAGAAACATTATTGACATTGAAAATCAAACCTCTTATTGGTCATAAATACTCTCTATAAAATTAAATAAACTTTATTCACTACCATATAATTTATGTACTTAGATATACCAGTAAATAAACATATGATACTCTGGTGATTTTAATGAATGGTAAAACATATTTTAATAAGTTATTGTAATTATAGTTTTATAAGTTATCATACTGTTTTTGTTGAGTATAAATGCCGATTTAATAGCAATATCCTATTTGATATTTTTTGGAATTGTTATTTTAGTAGAGGGAAATTAGTATTTTGAAGTGATGCATTCAGGAAGTTGGATTTTTTAAATTTTACATTGAAAATTTTGAAATATCTCCGGTTCTATAGGTCGTAGAAAAATAATAAAACAAAATTAAATTCTTATAATTTAATAGACTATAGAACTATATAGGAAGTGTTATTTTCCAAACGCATTCTAACCTCAAAAAACAAAAAAAAAATGTCGAAAAACTTTTTTTATCACTAATAATGCAATAATTAACGTAAAAATCAAAATCAAAGAAGAGGAAATATGTATTTTTATGTTATAAATACGTGATGAAATTTTCAAAAAACATTTTTGATTTTTACGCCCAAAATCGACCGTTTTTGAAAAAAAAAATATATGGAAAAGCTCACCATTTAATGAGATACATGGTGTCAATTTAAAAATTTGCTTTATATCCAGAACTAAAAAAGCTATAAAAAATCACTCGAAACTGATTCGGTAATATGAAGAGAGAACTTAAATGTAACTTAACCCCATAGTTACAGCTATTCAACATTTTTTAAAAATATCTTGTATGTAAATGAAAATATAGTTTGATGTTGTTTTAAATGTACCAACCATTTATATTGAGTAATTATGTATGTCACATAATGATTGGACTTTCAAAAAATAACGCGGCTGAAGTCGCGGGAATTTCTATTCAGTTTATTTATACAGCTTTTAAAATGATATTTATATTTAAATTTAAACATAGTTATAATAAAATTAGTTCATCACTTTTTTATTTATAAGACAATAATATTTATTTGTTTTTCGCCTAACGATTTGATAAATGTTAGAACTTATTTAAAGCATCCGCACATGTCAAGCCTTTTCGTACTTGAAAAAAAGATTATTCTATCTAATATTTCATTCCCTAGGTCTCAGCAGTCAATGAATTATTTATTACATGCAATTTAAACAAAACCATTAATCAAATTGAAGATGTTCCAAATAAAAAACTCTTCAACTGTTTTACTTTTTATATTTTACTATATTTAAGCGATTCTATATTGTTGATGTCATATTTTAATAAAGATATTAGTTAATATATCTAGTCCAGGGGTCACCAACCTTTTTCAGGAAAGATTAATATGTATATAAAATTTTGAAATATGTGCAAGTCTTATGTTCACAGTAAAAATAAATTCATAAAATACAATTTAAATAAAAATTAAGAATACCTTAAAAATGCGATTTTTAATAATTTTTAGATATTTTTAAAATCAAAAGTTTTCTGAAGTTAATATTTTGAACAAAATCTTCAATAAAGAAAATATACATAGTTTACGTCACTGGCTGAAGATAAACCATTTGTGGGTTGTAGTTTGGGTACTGCTGATCTAAACTGAACATTACAGTTAGTGAATTTACCTCAAATAAAATCAATCATATGTATATCATATCATATATCAATTTCCCAGATAAATAAAAAAATTGTCATAAAACCTACATAACGTGAAAAAAATTCGTACATTTAGAATATTAATTCTACTGTTTGGTAAGATTATCTTTAATATCATTAACATGTAATGACGAATGTAGGTATAATAATTTATAGCGCCAAATATCGAATTAAATATTCATAATATATATATGTATATAACACGTTTTTTTCTGTTAATAATTAATGTAATTAATTTACTATGTTTTGAATTTTAATGTTCGATTTTGCTAAGCAGATGTCATTTCCTTAATATATTACAAAATAATGACATATATTAGTAGTAATTACAATTTAAAATTATAAAGCGTAAAAATATTTTGCAAAGAAGGAGTGGTTATAAGGGCCTATATTGCCTGATTAATTAATATGGAACCATTGATCAACATTGATTAAAAATCGTATTTTTTTTACTTTGGTAGCTATATTTATTTTGGATACCTTACATTTTTATATACATGTGTACCTAAAAATAACTGCGGTCCTGCATTATGCACCGGGAGTTGATTTAGCCCCTTAATGCATCTTTTCTTTTCATTAATAATAGTAATGGCTAGAAAATAAAATCGAAATTTCAGTTATTTTTTTCTGTATTAAATACCTACTTAAGTTTTATGTACATATTTAAATAAAGTCATATAAAATAAAATTTAAAATTATAACCGCAACGGATTTTTTTTTCTACATTACCATATTTAGTTTTTACAAATGCAAATTAGTTTCTGTAATTTAAAAAAGAACGTTTTGATCTTTTTTAATTTCGCCAATCCACATAAAATTTTTTCTATCTTAATTAATTACATTTTATGACCTAGAATGAGACATTTATTAGATATTTTGCATTTTAAACTACTGTTTTACGGCGATTGTTTTCAACGTTTGATTTAGTACCAATAAAATCTTATTGCTGTATAGTAAGTACTAGTTTTACCTTAAATAGTCGTCACAAATAAAATTTACTATCCATCGATATAAAATAGTCATTAAAATAAATTGTTTTTTACCTTAACTTCTTTTTAAGATTTTACGTTATTACATTGTCACGAATACAAAATATCTAATAGTTTCAGGAAATTATGTACAAGCGAGCCAATCTTGGATGGTAATAACAAAAGTTCTATAGAACGTTTAATTTAATGCTTCAATGGAAAATTGAAAACGTATGAAGTTGATGATCAGAAAGTTAATTGGATATCTTAATGGTCTGTTAAGTTACAGATTTTAGTTATATCTACATACATACATCTCATTGTTGAATATTTTTTTAAATAATTTTATTTTTCTTAGTTCGAGGTAAAAAATTTGCCACAATTTTATAAATTTTTTTTGTATACTTATACTAATTATTTTAGTTAAAATTAGCATTATTTTTTAGTTTATTTTAATTGTTTTATTAGAAATTAAAAAAAATGATATCCATTTAGTTTAAACGATGTACATTTAAACTAATTATTAGTATAATTTATTTATTAATTATTATATTATCATAGCAACTGCTTTACATTGTTTCAAAGACGATTCTTTCTTTTAAATATTTGTGTCGTATTACTTATCATTTTGTAATAATTAACAAGTGTCCATCACTACGTGCTCATTACTGGTTTTATTTTATCCATTACTGGAGAAAAAACATGAACAAAATAAAAGGCTATAATTTAAAAAACAAACTATATTTGCGGACTTTGGTAATTAAATTGATTAAATAAAGAGTTGCTTGTTTTATTAGTAACACGAGTTTATGATAATTACAAAAAAGAAACCCGTCAATCACAAAAACAGTAAACCTTGCTCTTATAGCGGCCATAACTGGTGCCTTTACCTTATTCGCATATATGTATGTACTAGCTGGGCCCACGCGGCTTCGCTCGCGTAGACTACGGAATTATTGTTTAGGATTTTTGAAAAATATAGTTTAATTAATTAAGTACAAACACGATTAGTTATTATTGTAATAATAATTTATCAATACCTAAATTACCTAACAAAAACGAATCAGAAGAAAAAAGTACAAATAATTTGTGTTCTGTTTAAATTTAAATGTTAATTATTGAAAACAAAATTAACTCAAACGTCAGCCGAGGGACTCCGAATATCTACCGAACGTAAGCGAATCCAGTCTGATGTACATCGCTTCGATGCGGCACGACACCATACATTTAAAATGTTACCTTTATAAATATATTTTAAGATATTTTCTAAACTATACGACCAAATTGGATGCTGTAAATGGCAAACTATATCTACATTAAGTACTTATGACGATGAAATCATTTATTTCGATAAGGATTAATGTTTTGCAGGTCATAAGTCCATGTAAACAAAACCCAAATATTTTATGTTTTTTTTGTAACATATAAGCAGTCATTGTGGCTTAAATATAAAAGTTAGACATATCGTGTCGCTGACTTAATTGTAGAACTTTTGATTCTACACAATTCTTTAATACATTATTTTGTTCTATATTGAACGGTTTAGGCAGCGTATTACAAAACAGCGCGCCGACGGCAAAATTTTTTCCGACTTGATTTACTATTATCGTCACTGCTTTGTTGTTATGTTACCTAACGTAAAAAAATATAGCCTATAACCTGGCCAGAGAACGTACCTATGAATTAAAAAAAAAAACTCGTAAATCGGATAAGTGGTTCTCGAGTGATAAGGTAACTAACGGACAGACAGACAGACAGACAGACAGAGAGACGTTGAGCTTTATATATATTAAGGATAAGGATAATATATTCCATTGTTGTAGATGACCATTTTTTTCAATTTTTCTTACAAGGGTTTTTTGGGGTAATGGTCAAAATAAAATAAAAATTCCAATTTGATATGTATTCAGTTTAATTTTAATACGTTTCGGGGTTTATTTCTCCCCATCTTCAGTAAAAGTATTTTTTTTAATTATACAATCTACAACAATATAATACAATTAAGAATATAGAAACAATTGCACATAATAAAAATAATCTATAAAATTATAATATAATTAAAACCAGTTAAAATGTAATTCTTTTATATATAAAATAAATTGTTTTAAAATTAACATCTATAACATTAGTATATTACAATAGTTGAACAAACAATACAATAAAGACATATGTCCAACAATAGAAGCAAAATACCACTTATATTCTAAACAAATTTAAAACATTTAAAAATTCTTACCTCTAACTAGAGACTGATAAAAACATAGTAGAATTATATAAAGCCACTGTAGCGTGGTCTATATATGTGAAATTGACATTTTAATGAAAAATTTTTTTTAAGGATTTAAAAAATAAAGTTAAACTCATATCCTAATTAAGATATAAGGTACAAAAATATCTTAACTTAAGTAAAGAAGTAATGATGGTCGCCAAGAATGAAGATAACAAAATATTAAAAAACATGGTTACAATTATAAAATGTCGTGAGATGTTACATTTTCAAACAAGTTTTTGACGACTAAATACAAATAAACGTAAACATAAATGTGAGAAAACACTATAGTAAAATACATAGATAAAGTAAGGTATTCGAGTTTATGCTTATAATATATATGCAATATAAGGTTTGCAATTACTAACCAAACCAAATCGTCATTGATGAAAGAGAAACAACAATGATGATAATAACATATATGAGTGTTCGCATCTATTAATTCGATTATACTTATTTTACTACATTACGGTGCGTATGTAAATGTATGTAATCAAACCTTAGCTAATTTTACATCATTACATATATTGATGACAAAAGGTGTGCATGCATCAGGGATGGACTTATAAAAAACAGGTAAATAGTTAAAGGGATATTCTAGTCTAGACATTTGAATAAGTTTAGTTGGGTGTTTTTATATGGCGGAATTCTGAGTTTAAGATTTCAGACTATATCGTTCTTTTTTTTCCGGATACTAATATTATAAATGCGAAAGTGTGACTCTCTGTCTGTTTGTTTTTTACCTTTTCAGGACTTAACCGCTAAACCGATCTTGATGAAATTTGGTAGAGAGATAGCTTGTATCCTGAGGAAGGATATAGACAATGCTTTATCGACTATCATAACAGAAATTTATATTATCTAACCTTTTTCTTCTTCATGGGTCTAACCTAAATTCCACGACGAACGAAGTCGCAGGTAACAACTAGTCTACTATAATTAAAAAGGTATTTTCATAGGACTATTACATACGCATATTTTCTATGCAAAGTTTCTAATTGAATATCCTTCCTTATATAGCAGGGTCCTGAATTGTAAACTATACTGTCTATTGGTTTGTCTGATTATGTCTACTAGTTACTAGTAATAAAAGTATTACATACATATATATGTATGTATATTATTGTATATACACTGGTAGAAAGGTTGATTTGGGCCAAGAAGTCCTTGTTTTCTATATAACAAAAAAAATATTTTCTTAATTTAAGAATATACTCTTAATCCAGAAAATTGTTATTTCCATTTAAAGAAATATTGTTGAACGAAAACAATAATATACTTGGATTAAGAATAAATTCTTATATTAAGAAATATTGTTTTCGTTATATATAAAACAAGATTTTCTTGGTCCAAGTCACTTTTCTACCTGTGTACCTGATACCAAATATTAGTGATTTTTGAATTGATACTGTCGATTATTATTTTAGGTTTTGATGTTCTTTTAAAACTATATTTGCAAGCGGAAGCGAATCTCGTTTTTTAGGTTGTTGTCATCCCAATCAATTAACCGAAGAATATAATTATTTATAACATTTGCTAATATACTCTTTGATTTTGTTTGGTTTATATATGTATATATACATATGTAAAAAATACTGCAGTTATGGAATAAAGTTTATAGAGTTTTGCATCTTTCTATTATTTTGTCTTTTTAAGAATTTGCTTAGGTACCCACATCAATCTGTTTCTTTATATTTTACTAATTTATTTTAATCTCTGCTTGGGTGATTTATATCATATAAAAATAATATATATCATTTGGAATGTAGAAATATACTTCCACATTCCTAATGAAACTTAACTATTGTGATTTGTGATATACATAGGGTCAAAAAAGTGGTTTCCGCATGGCAGCTATGACAATGCGAATGTCTGTCTGTTTGTGTGATGTGTCCATAAATTTTATTTCGTTCGCGATATCATTTGTAAAAATAATTGTATCGTATAAAAGTTTTCTAGTAAACTCTACTGTTTGGTATATTTTAAATTAGAAAAAAATATAATGGAACATGGAAGTCATGCATGGTTATTGAATATGTTAAAATATTTGAATAAGACTTGTCGATAGGGGTTATATTATCGCAGATTTTAAGTCCGTCCCTGGAGTGTGCGTATGTGCATATTTATATATTATATATGTACACGTATTGGCACATCTGTGCGGAACGAAATCATAGCATAACAATTATCCACAGGAGCCATAAATTCATTCTGTTATTTTTTTACATAAATTATGTAATCATTAGCACCGTAATAATATAATCTGTTCGCGATACGTATGAGAACTGGTGATTTAGTGAATGTTCTATGCCGTTGCAGTGGTATTCAATCTTCTAATACATCATGCTGAATACTGTACTTACATAAATTTGCATTACATAATGCAGTAGATATTCATTTTTATGTCCGGTATTATAAACGAACCAACAAAATTTTCAAGCTTACAAGCACTTTCAAATGAGGTTTCAAACCTATCTGACAGTTCTCTTGAAGTATCATGAAGTGTACAACGGTATTAAAACAGTGGTGATATTATGAAAATTATTTTGTACGGTCAGAGTTATTGAGGTATCACTGCTCTAAATTCCATAACTAATCCATAGGTACTATCACAGAATTAATACCTCATTTGAAATTGCTTGCTAGCTTGCAAATTTGTTAGCTCCTTTATAATACCGGATATTAGTCTTGCATTGTATAAAATACTTCAACTTTGTGACGTATAAAGTGATAAACTGATATTTCTATGAAGAAAATTGAAAATTATTTTTTATCTTTTACAAAATGCATATACAATTATATGACTGAAAAAAGTTGTGGCCAGAATTAAAATTCTTCGTTATAATTTTTCTACGTTATGAAAATGAAAAACATTTTTTATTGTATTTTTATAAAATTTCTTAATTACCTTTATATGTCTTAATAACGTATTTATTTTTTTAAGTCAATAATTTTATTAGAACATACCAAAATTTTTATATAGATTATAAAGAGTTATTTAAAAAAAAAGCGAGTTGGTAGCGGAGTTGTCACGCCGAAAATGGGACATTGGACAATGGACCCCCTTTTACAGAAAAGAAACGTTACTAAATATTGTAGTTACTTATTTCAAATATAATTTTCTTTCATGATGCTATAGTAGTTTTAAAAGAAATAAAAAATACATACATTAAAAAATTAATAATATAAATCTATTGCAGAATTTCAGTTAAGAAAACATTGTTCATGTTGATCTAGAAGGCAGCGGTGTGGAGCGATACGGGTTGGGGGAAGGGTAGAGGGGGGCATAACGACGTGTCTCTTCCCGTCCCGCGACGCCGAGTGGTCACGGTCAAGGCCTGCTGAGATATTGCGTTGTTGATGCGGAAATTACGTTATTATACACATATAACCGGTACGGTCAGATATTTTCTTTCTTCTCCTCTCTCTCGATGGCCATTGCCGCTGCATTTTTATGCTGTAAAAAGTGCACTGTCGATTTTAACAAACCGTTGTATGACGAGGGTTAAAATATGTTATTTAACCCTTTCCATTGAATGATTTATGTGGCAGTAAATCATTTTGATTTTATTGACATGACTTTTAAAGTCTAAAATGATTTTTAGTAAATCTTTTAATTAAAATAAGAGTTAAACCATGCAAATGCAACTCTCTCTGCTTGTTACCTTGCACGGTTAAACTGCTGAACCGAACGATTTTTGACAGGAAGATAGCTTGCATCCTGAGGATAGGCTACTTTGTATCCCGAAAAATTGATTAGATAAAAAAATACAAATTCCACGAGGGCGATGTCGTGGATAACAGCTAGTTATCTATAAATAAATATGTACCAAATAACATCCAATAAAAAATAAATTCGTTAAAGAGGGATTTTCCAGACATTAAGTTCATGCGTCATTTATTGCTAACCTTGATTTTTTGACACTCCACATTTTTTCAAAATAACCGAAAATGCTTTATCATTTAAAGTAGCACATTATTTTAATCTTTCTTCGAAATTGTAAGTAATAATAACATGTATTATATCATATATTAAACACACTATGTTTAATATATGTATGATTATATCTACTTACTGTATAAAAAAGTGTTTAGAGTATCAATATCAAGGAATTATATTATCACAATAACAAAATTCTTCAGCTGTCATTTTTTTGTGTGAAGAACAGTTGAACAAAGAATAAATCATTGTTATACTGCTATGAGGCATATACAAATATAATTGGTTAAAACATAATTTGTTATTAATTATGACCCTGGAACGTCATAAAAACAAAAAGATCTGAATTATAAAAAAAATCAGATGTTCTGAATAGAATTATAAGATAATGGAACTATTAGAACTGTACTGAAGGTTAACAATATAAAATGTGTTAAGGTTTAAAATATATAGAACAATGTAGGTTCCTATTCGAAATAAAAAAATTTACCAAAAGAAATAAATTATTTATATTGTACCATCGAATAATAATTTTATTGTTGAAAAAAGTTATTTGCAAAAAAAACTTTTCAGATAAATTAAATTATTCAGTTTGGAGGATGTAATATAATATTTTTCATTTTTATTTGGGGGTGATTTTAATGGCTCTTTAATGGTAAGTTTGATTTTTATATGCAAACCTTTATTTCTGTTTTAAGGATTTGATTTTACGTCAAAAAATATCAAACTTAATTTTTGATTCTCCTTCAAAAAATCATAGTTACCATAAAAGCTATCACAAATAAATATATCATGATTTTGCTCTCTCTAAAATGAGTTACTTTTGTCTGAAAAGTTTTTTCGTAAGCAGTTTAATTTTTGAAATAAAAATTTTAATTCATAACTTTTTTTTTTAACACCCAGTATATTAATGTAATCTATGGTATTTAACACCAAAATAAAGAAGAGAAAATTTGAAGATTTTAGCATTTACTAAATCACGGAACTGAAATAGTAAAACGTTTTATTATAGAAAAGAAAAAAATCAGTTCAATTGTTATGTTTTTATTATTCTCGTTGTTATTTAAAATATTCCCACGCATTCTTTTGACATTCTTGTAGACCGCAAAGGTTAGATGTATGTGATACATCATTATTTGTAAATGCACACAAACGTATTTACAAATACAATGTACACTCTTCACTTCTCTACACCTAGACATTGGTATTGTATAGATTAAAGTTGTAAAGATGTTTTCCAGGTAAGTTAACAGTTTAAACCTTTCTTATTTGTCAACCCTTTTTAAGAACTGTGAAAAATTACACAATAAACAAAAATATCGAATGAATAGATTCTGCAAAAAGTATCGAATGGCACAAGGAAATATTTTTTAAGATTTATCTGTGCTTTAAAAAAATTCTAAGATTTTATCTATAATTCATACCTACTACATGGGTTGAAAAGTCTTTAGCCTGACATACAAATGGCGACATAAACTTCACATATTTGTATTATTATAAATAATATGTGAAATTAACTATTATTGTTCATTTTGTAATTGAATATTCAAATCGAAATCCTATCTATGAAGAGGTAGATGGGGCAAAATGTTTAAGTGTTAAAAATCACATTATAGGGTTCTGTAGAAAACGAAGAACTCTTATGTCCGTCTGTCACAGTCCTCCCATTATCTCATTTATATACCTATTAAGATGATCCCCAAAGACAGAAATGAAAAAGGTATTTACCTTCAAAAATTTTTTAGGGCCTTTTGATTTTAACTCTTCATTCACGATATATTTGGTTTCAAAGTTTATCTGGAAAAAATTCCGGGATGTACCTTTTAATTAATATTTTCAATGAAAATTATAAAGAACACTATAGAATTTTTTGGACCCCCTCCCACTTTTTTATGATTAGTTTTTGAAAAATTGTTAGATACAATTATTAATAATAAGAAAACTTTTTCATATTTAAATTCCTTGAATTTGATACTTCACTCGCCCGGATTAAATAAAAAATGTATTTTTCTGGTAACTCATTTACCCCTTCAAATTATAACCTTTTATTTTGTGTATGTTTTTTCTCCATTAATGGATAAAGTAAAATCAGTAATTATCATGCAGTGATGGACACTTGCTAATGATTACAAAATGATAAGCACTACGACACAAAAGATATAAAAAAAAGAATCGTGAAATTTGAAATAATGTAAAGCAGTTGATATGATAATATAATATAAGAATTAATAAATAAATTATACTAATAATTAGTTTAAATGTCCACCATTTTGACACCTATAGGCCGATTGTCATCAAATTACGTTGTAAGACAGTTAAATGTATATAGATTAATATTCAGAAATGGTAGTAGTAGTCATATCCAAGACTGGTGCTAGTACCTTATTATTTTTTCAATCTTTGGTCATCAACATTCAATTCAAACAGCGGAAAATAAAACTTTAAGAAAATCATTTAAAAATTCAATGATCCACCTCCAATCTATGTACATCCGTATCCGCCTTCACTCTGAATGAAAGGGTTGGCACCACCTGCGACTGTTCCCACACAGATGGACTAAGGGCTGCTGCTAAAGGGTCATTTGACCCATCCTGGGAAAGGACCCTTGCGCATAGTCCAGATGACGCCCTGATTGTACCCTTAGTGATTTGTTTGCGTCCTCTTTTTTAAACACAATAGATTATGTAAGATATGGTGCATGTGGTTAAAATATTATCAATCACGAGTGAGTATGAAGTAAATAGAAAAATATCGGCCAGCTGGTTCAATGACGATGTTGTTATGGTTTTAGATTATTTTAATTTGTTATGAATAGATTTGACCACATATTTTTTCCGTGGTTACAATAATATACTCATAATATCATATAAGGTACACTAAAGAAAATTCTAAATCTGAAATGACAACAACAACAACAATATTTGTTTAATTTAAAACTGATCTATTGTTTGGTGGTGGGTATATGACTAATTTAAGAAAATATACCAATATTTTAGTAAATATGGGCACATTTAATATACAAATTAAAGTATTTATTTATAATAATTTCAAAATTGTATAGTTGAGGATTCAGAATTGACACAGGTACGTCCTTAATTGTATATAAAGCTCAATGTCTCTCTGTCTGCCCGTTAGTGCGCTTATAACGCTAGAACCACTTATCCAATTTACTTGCTTTTTAATTCATACAAATGTTCTCTGGCCAGGGTATAGGCTATACGTTAGGTAACATAAGGAATAAGCAGTGACGATAATAGTAAATCAAGTCGGATAAAAGTTTGCCGCTAGCGCGCTCTTTTGGAATACGCTGCCGAAACCATTAAATATTGAATAAAATAATGTAGTAAAGAATTATATAGAATCAAAAGATATAAAATAAAGTCCGCGACACCATATGTCTAACTTTTATTTTCAAACCACAATGACTGCTTTTATGTTACAAAGAAAATAAAAAATGTTTGGGTTTTGTTTACATGGACTTATAACCTGCAAAACATTAATCCTTATCGAAATAAATGATTTCATCGTCATAAGTATAATTTGTCCTTTACAGCATCCAATTTGGTCGTATAGTTTAGGAAACATCTTGAAATAAATTTATATACGGTAACATTTTAAATAACGCGTGAAGTAAGAAAGAATGCCTGACGGAGCGATTCGTTAAATAATGTTTAATATACATTATTTAACTAAACAATGAAGATAAATAAATGAAAATTATTTATATTTACAAAAAATAGAAACCCTTGTTCTAGGATAATGCATCTAAGTCTGGACACACCTTTACGCAACGGGGCCGAGAGTGAAATGGCCGATATGTGTACCATGTTTACAGTCAAGGTTAGTATATGTATAGGTTGCCTCATAACTTTTTGACCAATCAGCGGCTGCGTGTGATGACGTCACCCTGAGGAACCTTTAAACGTTGTTTCATATATTAAGTTTTTTTTCAAATTATTTCGAATTTTTGGATATTTGTATTTAAAAAAAGTAAATATTATTGTTTATTACAGAAGCACAAATTATTAAATATAATATTTCTTCATAAAAACTTTAAAATGATGTCAGAAATCAATGCTTAAAGAAAATACATTTGTTGGTTACACATACAAAAACACTTGTTTAAAACTATAATTTATAATAATAAAATAATAAAAATTTAGATTTAAAACTCAGTACACTATCAATATCAAATGAAAATATTTAAAAACAACTTACAATAAATCAGCTTAACTAAAATAAAGAGTAAATATAGTTTGACAGCCATTTATAATGTCAAAGAGTTCCTCACGATGACGCATTCTCCCCTCTCATGCCACTCCCCGCCAGAGTTATGAGGCAACCTATTACTTTACTAACCTTGGTTTACAGTATAGTCGGTTGCACATGTATTTGCATGCTTGGCTCTAGTCTCGGTGTCATTGCTGGTCAAACACCTCTCACTTTGAACAGCCTTTCTCTCTATCACCAATCAAATGCACTGACAATGAGCTACATTTTAAAAATGTGTTGATTGTTGTATTGAAATTGTCGTTTTATCAATAACTAAATACAATGGGGTCTTACCAAACGATGGTAATTATATTCCAGTATGTTGAAAATATTATAACACGAAATCAGAAGCGTAACTTCAAACTATGGGTCCTAGAGGCAGAAGATTACAGGTGGTCCCATTTCCCAGAGTAAATTTACCTAGAAAAAAATTTGTAAATATTGATGTTAAGAAAAGTAACGTTCCCCATTTTCTTCGAAGGAGGGTGAATTACTTTTTAGGGGCTCACAAACTTGTATTAAATCAGTTATTTGGAAAATATATAGTAAAAAGTCAATTCTTTTTCGAAATTAATTATATTTCTGATATCAACCCCATTACTTTTAATTTTTATTAAATCTTTTTCATGTATTTATATCCCAGAAATTCCATGTTTATTGGTATTCTTAATGTGCCTGCCCTGGTTACCCTTGAGCATATCTTATTCCCACCAGTAATCCATGTCTGGTTAAAAGTAATCCTTCATGTAAAAACATGTTGATTAGTGAAGTATTTGGATGTATCTGGGCCATATTACGTAAAGTAATTTTTCCATTATATTTCCGATTTTTTATCCGGTTTCTATCAGTGCCGATCTATGAATAATTCTGAATTGTTTTGTATTTGTAAATAGTATTAATTGAAAATAAGTGAAAGTGTCCCAAAATCATTCAAAAATTATTCCCGTATTTTCAATACGAACTCTTATATATATTATTGAATAAATAAATACTAAACAATGCTATAAATTAGTTATTTCAGTTGAATATTTGAATGTTGTATATAGGTACATATAATCACATAAGCTATTTGCTGTTTTGAAATTTAAAACTTGTGTTTACCATAATAATTTAGTTGCAAGCTTAGCGGTGATTTACAATTAAAAACATGTATATACAAATAGGATATTATAATTATAAAAAAATGAAAACACTATAATACTATTTTTTAAAACAAAAGTATCGATGGGTTATATCCTAGTCTTAAGTTTTATAGCAGGATTTTCTGTATTGATTGTAAGTGAAGCCTTCTGTAAGGCAGTTAAAAAATATCCAGATTTATATATTATTACATAAAACATGAAACTAAATTAATAATTTTTTTTACTTTTTTTGATCAAAAAAGAAGATATTGTGTAATGGTAATACGAATTCAGACATTTTAGCGGAGTCATTTTAAGATTAAAAATCCCGAGAACAGAGATGATTTTAAATTGGCTTCGTAATTAAATTTTAAATGTACCTACTTAAAAAAATTCAATTATTTTAATAGTTTTATATCATATTTTTTTGGTTGCTATCTCAAATTTGCCGCCCTTAACAAACTGCCGTCCGAGGCAAATTCCCCCTTACCCCCCCGGGTCGATACTGAATGAGAAATAAAAATATACGAATCTATACACAAAATGAAAATGTATTTATGTATGTAGTTACGTAAGGAAAATTATACTCAAATTTGAAAATCAAAGTAAAGTGAATGACCAAGGTTTAGATCATTGAGCTGAGTTGTTATGTATATTGAATCAATAATTAATATTAAGGCGTATACGATTAACATTTTTGATCGTAAAAATATAATCTATAGCAATTTTGCTAAACTACAATTAGAGTAAAGGACAATGAACTTTCATTAAATATATATGAGAGGTCGTTTGAACTGTATTTGGAGCAGGAAATTGTGGACTATGATTATTAATAGAAATATAATATTTAAGACTAGATATATCGAGTTTTAAATAATATTATTAAATAATTTTTGGAGGGTTCTGTCTTATGTCTTATTTTTACTTTTAACATTTCGAAGTCTTGAGAAACGTTAAAAGTAATGTACGTAATACATAACCCTTAAAAAATGAATTTTGTGAAATAATATTTGCAAAAATTCACCATTGAAATAATATTAACAATAATTACATAGTTTTATTGCCTATAGAATTTGTTGAAAGTCAGGACAGATCATAATAAAACTTGTCTCAATAAACGTTCAATGGAAAATCCATGCGCACTTTTTAAGCTGTATTTTGTTTTTTTCTTCACGACTCATAACAATGACGTCATTAAATCTTTTTTCTAAATGGAAATGTAGGTCATATTTAGTATTATTTGAAAAACAGATATATTTTTACTGTGACAGTAATGTATTTAAAATTAATTAGAAAAAAAATGCATTTTTTTTATAATTAAATATTACGTATGAAATGGGAATTAATATACATTTAACCTAATTACCTAAACCATATTTTAGTTAGATATTGACCCTATAAAAATAAATTTAAATTTAAAATAAATTTACCTGAATACACAAATAAAAAATAAATCTGTTATTTAAATATAGATAAAATTGAAATAATTCCAGTAACAATATTAGTGTGAAAATGATTTATAATTTTATAATGAATTTTGTAAGAAACTGTAAAGATACACTAATAAATTCGCACGAAAATTGATATAAATATATAATTTTAATAAAATTATATTGATCTACGTGTAGGAGTTAATGACGTAAATATGGTAAAGAAAAACATATACATAATTCATAAAAAATGTCACCTTAAGGCTTAAGCAACGTACTTAATTTATTGATAAACGACATAAACATATATCGCAAAAACAATTCCGAGACCAGTTAAACTACTATATTGTAACGTTATTTCAACATTAGTGAAAAAATTCACTGATATTAATTATAGATTTGAATATTATTTGGTCTATTTTTATTATTATTTATTAACACATTAATAAAAAAAATCAAACGAGTTTATTTTAGAGTAATTTTTAAACAGTAGGTATGTATACATTAGTTAAGTTGTCGTTTACTAATTGTTTTATATTTTCTTTTGAAGAATTTTAGTACATTGATATTTTATATAAATACTAGAATTCCCCTCCAAGCTTCATCTACGTGTAATTAAAGATCGATAAATGCCACACAATTAGTTGATCTAAAAACGTAATGAATAGTTCAGTTGTAAATTTTCTTAATACGGGTCTGCACTACCGTAAATAAATTATTATAATATATCATATATATAATAGCCTACACAAATAAAGTCTTGAATTAGTAAAAGTTCCATAAAAATCGGTTCAAATTTAAATTTGATGCGTTGATGTTGATTCGTATAGTTCATAAAAAAATTAAAACAAAAAAGTTTCGTGATGGACACTTGCTAATGATTACAAAATGATAGGTACACAAAAGATATAAAATAAATTATACTAATAATTAGTTTAAATGTCTACCATTTTGACACCAATTGGCTGATTGTCATCAAATCACTCTGTAAGACAGTTAAATGTATATAGATTAATATTCAGAAATGATAGTAATCAAATATCAACACATATTTCTAATTCAGTACATTGAATTAAAAATTTGCCACTACTAGGGTCCTTGCCAAAACTGGTGCCACTACCTTATTATATGATTAAAATGACACAACAAGTAGAAAAAAACCCTAAGAATAACCAATATTATTATTATATTAAATATAGGGTAGATTAAATAATCGAATATGCAGTTATTTACGCAAAACCTACTTGTTACATTGTATACATGCATATTTAATTACAAATAATTATGCATTAAAAACGATACTGTATATCAATTAAAAAACTCCATCTGTTGCAAATGTCATTCCTATCTTAACACATGCGCGCATATTTCTGCTAAGATGCTAAAAATTACTTAAATTAATTACATAACATTTGCATATGCTTTACATAATATGATATTAATACTGTTTGCATATACCTATGTACAAGTATACATAAATATATTTCCGTATATTAAAGTTGTTTAACCTGCAATTATGCATATGTCTTAAAAATAAATTATTATTTATAGCGACAAAATTACAAAAATGAATAATAATCATTCATTTTACTTGACGATGCTAGTATGATGTAGTACATTTGTATTTTGTTTGCAATTAAATAAAAACATTTATAAGTTTTATGGTTGTAGCTTCTGAAGAGTTATTAATTATCTGATGGATTTATCAAAATTCAAAGTTTGTTAGTTTTTAAATAGTTTTTTTTTTACTTTTTCATCAAAACTAATGAATAAATAAACAAGGTTTGTCTATGAAATGCACGTGCACATCTTTAACCTTTTTAAATGTATTAATAGAACTATCTTTTTTAAAACTAAAAACAGTAATAAAAATAAATTATAAATGAGTTGCAATACCAACTAATTATTTTAGGTGATATGAAAGGAAGTAAACATAAAATTAGGTTAGAATCGGTTACAGAAAGCAATTCTTTTACCAATTTTTTTTAGACAAAAGATGTAAAGTAAAATAAAATGAAACAAAACAAGACAAATATTATAAATTCTAAAAAAGTCTTACACATAAAAAATAAACAATAATATATAATACACAACAGATATGTCAATTGGCGCTGAATTTACTGGAAATTGTAAATTTTCAAAATTCTAGTGGGGATGTGGCACCAACTTTTTTAAATGAGTGATTTTTAAAATACCTGCAGGCGAAGTCGGTTAATTTGAACAATTTTTTTAAATTAATTTTCTCTGAAATGAAACAGCAGTTTCTAGATTTTGTATTTTTATTAAATATTAAAGTATGAATCAACATAAGTATTATAAACTCCACAAAAAAAAAAAAAAAAGTGAGATCGGAGCTTTTTTTCAATTTAGCCAACCGTTACTATAAATTGGACCACGGGGTTGCTAATTTGGACTTTAATAGAATCTTAACTAAAATATACTTGTAAATAAACCATATTTATGAATTACAGACTATCAAACAATTATTTATCATAATATATGTATTAAAACAAAAAACTATAAGAACTCAGACTCGTTATATTACTACAATTAAATTATTCAAGAAAGACAATCATTACATATGTCAGGATTATTGGTACAAGTTTCATGATTCCAGTTATGGCAACTACGTGCGGTACATTTTAACCAATAGTGTGAAAAGTGAGAAAAAAATCTAACAAAAACATAACCTATCAAAGCCACCAATCAATCCATGACAGTTAATTGATGATAAATTGCTGCTGTAAATTATAAATTAAAAACGCTGTAGGCTTACCTTTGTATTAATTACACCCTTAACACGAATCACTCAAAATTACATCAAAAATCACTATATTTGCGGAAACAAATCACTATTAACATTCAACTTGTCAAGGAAAACAATATGGCCGATATGCAATGAAGTTAGGTGCCTATCGTACGGTGCTGTCATTTAAGAAATCAGAAAACTACTTTTTGAGATATAAGGGTGGTTCAATTTAGCGCGTGGTCCAATATACCATACTTTCCCCTACATAGTAGGTACCATAAATTTTAATTTAGTTTAAAATCACATTTTTTTAAGTTCATTAGGAATCTATCTATGTTTTAAATAAAAGTGCCACTTCTGTAAATAATCTGGGTATACCTAAATCTTCTCTATCTTCAAATACATAACAATATAGAGTATTTCACTCTTCTTATATTTCAAGAAAGTAAAAAATTATAATATTTGTAAAAACACATATGCAATGACTCTTGTCTTATCGCTCATCGATATCTCCAACAAGTTTTATATTTAAAAGCAAATTGACAATGTTTCATGGTATATTTTTATGAAAATAATTAGTTTTAAATTATTTTTAATATTTTCTATAGATGTATTTAAATGAAAGAAAAACGTTTGCATTCACAAAGATTGTAATTAACACTTCAGAAATGAAATTTATTGTTGTTAAACAATTGTACAAGTACAGCCTTTTTTACTTTTATTTCTTTCGATGTAAAAAATGTATTTGTTCACTTTAAATACAAAAGAAGATGATTATGCATGTCTGTAACTGAAGGACATTCATTGCGAGAGGGGATGATCAACATGTTTTATTTTTGGAAACCTGAAATAGATTTATTATTTTATAATGAATATGTTTATTAAACTTTTTATTGTAACTAAAAATAAAATTTTATGAATAATTAAAAAGTAAACATTTTCTTATATTGAATATTGATACTTATTAATTTTTTATTATTACTTGGGGGTAATAAGGCCTAAGAGTCAAAAAATAGATTTAAAATCCTATAATTTCCAAATATATGTTGATACTTAGATTAATTTTGAAGATTTTACCCTTAGGCCTTATTATACTGCCGTAATATAATTAGGCCTATTTATGTTAATTTTAAAAATGATTATTTTTGTTTTGGTTATTGATAGAATTGATCTTTTTTTTTGTTTTAGTTTACTTATAAAAAAATATATGTTTTTCATTTTATTTTAAATTTAAGCTTAGCAGGCCTTATTACCAAGTACATCACTTCCAATCATTTATTATTATTGTATTAATTGATTAAATAAATACGTCAGATTTGTATTAGATCTTTTACTTGCAAAAATGCAAGAGACAGTAGGTTTTGTCCACCCCTTTGTATGTATTTTGATTTTTAAACAAACAAAGTGAATTGACATGTATATAATGTTTGCAGTAATCCGTTATGTTTAGTCTCTACGCCATCTTGTGACAATACGTAATGTTTATCTAAATATTTTACTAAAGTCACATTGAAGATACGATTATTTAATATGTAAATAGCAGACGTAAAAAATTACCCGTCTGTTATTTTTGTATGAATTATATGAAATAAGATTTGTCAGTGCCAAAATTTACGACTAACTTTTTTTGATTAAATGGTTGATTTTAGATTTTCTGCCATCAAAATAAAAATAATTTTTTTTTAAATTTGCTATTCTAGCTTGGTATAAATATATGCTAATTAATTTTTTTATAAATACGTCAGATGTTTATAATACATAATAATTAAATTTTCACTGTTTGGACTAAATTTCAACGGTGCTAAATTTTGTGAAAAATCAATATTTAATCTACAGAGCAAATATTTTTTACATAGCGGTACATTTCACTTTTGACAAAGAAAATGGCAAGTAAATAATGAATCAGAATATTCTCAATTGTTTTGTTCTATTAGTTAACTTTATAGACTAATGAAAATAAAAAGAATGAAATTGAAGTCATTGTTATTAAATATGTTTTAATTTTTAAATATAATTTTAATTGTATTATTATTTTTTAAAAGCGGCGAAAATTTCGTACAAAATATGGATTTGAAAATTAACCCTTTTTCATTTAAGCGATTGAAGAGATAAAAATGTAAAGCCCTTTAATTAAAAATACGGTACAAAAAAATATGTCATCGTTCTGGAAAAATCCATTTTGTGTGAATTCCTTTTTGAAACGTAATGTATCTTATTTATTTTATCTTATTATTGATTTAAAGTTTATAAAGGCATTTTGACTGATTATATTATAGAAGGGACAGACACACACACACACACGGACAGACAGACAAACACGGAACGAAAAGTGTTTGTCTTGACGTGAAACGGAAAGATAAATTTAAAATTTTGAAATCGGAGAACATTTTTTTTATATCAATCTGAAACGATCACAGAGCTTCTCGTATCTTCGATATAGCGAGGAAGCAATATTACCATCATCTTATAAATATAGGTACCTGGTTTTACCGGGTACTAAATTAACGAGGAATCTGTAAAAAACGACAAGTAAAAACAAAGGTTACTCACCATTGACCTAAATAATACACACACAAGTTATAATGGATATTGCGGTGTGAGAGAGAGAGAGAGAGAACCGAGGGAAGGAGGGAGGACTTCTTGAGGCACCAGCCCTATTCATCACTCACCCACATTCTCTAAGCCCACTACTACGCGGAATTCGTTTTCAGTGTACCGTTATATTGCGCGCATGCGTCATTTTGATGTTATGCATCGTGTAATGTAAACAACAGATTATGATATTTTTTTTTTCGTTAAAAAGTAGGCGTGATTCATCATAAATTTTTATGAATTCGTTTTGTATGTATTTTTCATTTCGCTGATTGTACTGACACAGATTGGGCCTGCGGTTCGAAGAATTAAAACAAAAGTGAATTATACATTTAAATTTGTTGTATTGTTTTGGGGTTTTATTGTTAAAAATTTAATGGTATTGGTAGATTTTTTTATACTCAGCTTTAGAATATTTTAGAATTTTACATATTACCCACAAAAACATTCAAAAGAAAAATGAGAGTGTGTCTTCTCACATACAACTTTTTAAATATCTTGTTTATTAATTTCCTGTTAGGAAGTTATTGTAATCGGTCCGAAAATCAATGTGTACGCACGTATGAGCGTGACATTTTTTACGTGCACAAAATCTCGCAAATAAAAAATATTATTGACTTCGTTGGGATGCCAATCGAAGCCACTTGACGTGAATATGATCTGAAAGAAAGGATTTTTCGAAATTCAACCCCTACGGAGGTAAAAAGGGGTGTAAAAGTGTTTTTTGGTCGGATTTACTTGAAACTTAGCATTAATATACAAATAATGAAACATGCATTTCAGTATTTTTTTTGTTATACGTGTCTAAACAGCTATTGAAGGGGTGAAAACCACCCTCAAATTTTAAATAAATAAGTCTACTAATTCATGTTGCCTTGAAAATAAATGTAATTTTTAAATTGTCAGGTTAGTTATTCTAAAAATGTGTTATATATTATTGACATTAGAATATTAGAAAACTAATATTCATAATACAAAGATTAGTTTTATTTCTGAAAAATTCCATTAAAAATTTTCATATACTTACGTATTAAAAAAAATGTTCACATAAACTATAGATAGATAGATAGATAGAATCAGTATTCAAGTATTAACAGTCATACCCTGTTGGGAAGTTGGTTGTGTGGCCCTCAAAGGTCGAATCCACGGATTGTTGAACATTTTCAATACCTATTAACAATTCACGGCTAAAAGGGTTAACTATATTCTATGGTTAAAATTCAAATGAGATGGTTTAATTGGAAGCTTTAAATCCCACATCTTACTTCTAATCCACATCATCCAACGTTAAAAAAATAAAATACCTTAAATAAACAAGATCGGGCATTGAAATCACCGAATACTCGTATAGGAACGTGTGGTGATTTGAACGAGTGGTGAGGCTTGCTCGCGCGCGCGTAGGTGTTTCTCTTCTCACCGGTGACAGTTACGGCCGCTCAATGACCTTGTGTGACCGTTAGCACGGCGGCGTCACTCGGTGGTGGTGAATCACTCTCCATCGGGCTGACCTCATGACCGAAAGATCTGTAACTGATATTTTGCATTCGCCAATATTTAGGATGATGTAAAGAAATTGGCTATACAAAAATATTTTTACGCACAATTATATTTTCAAAAATACCCAAATCTCTACTTTATAATTTGTTTTTTTTTTTCAATGTCAAATTTCTAAATCGTTATTTTGCAGTCGCATTAACGAAAATATTTAGGTTGATGTAAATAATATGACTGGTTTTTATTTATCCTATTGGAATTTTGTTTGTCTTCGTGGTGTAAATGTTAATGTTTTTTTTTTATACGCAGTTAGAGTTATTTGTTTTTGTTAAATTCCTTTATATGTACTGATTACCAACGTGCGTCGTATTTTAAACAGATATTAATATATTTTATCCTTACATAGAATGCAGTTTTTGTGATGTGCAATGATTTAGATTTAGAGTAAGTATAGGTATAAATCATAGCGCAGTGAGTTATTTATTAATTGATTGTATAAAAAAAATCAAATTGGAATAATTTTTTGTTTTAAATATACCAAGTGCTCAAAAAAAGGAACGAATTTTATTTCGAATGTTAATAAGCTGTTTACAGAAATTTTTTAGAGAAGTTACTCAGTTTGGAGGATTAACCCTTTAACTCTTCTTTTTGGGAAAAAAGTGTTAAACATTTTTTTTCTTCAAAACAGATTTCCAGTAGAAGTATATTATAATCTCTTTTAAAAATATTGGCGAAAAATATTAAAAATAATCTATTGGACCTTTAAAAATATATGGTTACCGGTTATCTATGAAAAAGTTCGGATTCAGAGTCAGGTTCGTTAATTTTGAAATATAGCGGTTCGGTTTCGGGTTCAGGTTCATGAAAAATACGGGTTTTTTCGGATTTCGGGTTCGGGTTCAGGTTCTTGGTTACCATTAAAAACATAAAAACCTTACAAATAAAAATTTCATGATATAGCCCCTCCAAACTGAGTAATTTTTGTCTAAATTTTTTTTAACCAGCTTAATTTTCGAAATAAAAATTTGTAAGATTTTATTTTGAACACCTAGTATGTACATAATGTACATACAATGTACACATTTTACATATTGATTCAGTATTATTAAAATATGTAAAATTCCCAGTGTATAATTTGTTATGTAAACTAAATACACAAACGAATGGGTATTTTCCCGGTACACGGATGTGTCTCACAATCTTCAACTGTTTTTGTGATCAATAAAAACCTCAATAACCAATTATACTAAAGAACTAAAACAAAAAAAAGTAATTCGTTACAGTAACAATTATAACCAGTGATTAATTACGTTTATTGTTTTAACATCATTATATATATTATATGATCGTATAAGAATTAAGCTAATCTGGCTTCCTGCGGTGGATCCTTAATGGTACCAATACATCTACACCTTAATTAAACAAATTTACGAGTTTTGTAGCACCGCCACGCCTGTATTGAAGTAACTGAAACTGAGATCGAACTAATGTACATACACAGAATACCAACACGCTAAGAACAAAGAAAGGGGTGTCCCATTATTTAAATAATAAAGATACACGCATTCAATAGGAGATTACAAAACTTATTTAATATTTATCAAGAGAAAAATATACAACTCGACAAATATGGTTTATGTTCCATAAACGACACGTTAAATATATTTTAAACTAAATATTTAATAGTTCATATTTCGTATAACTAAACCCTTTATACGCTAAATATATTAGATTTGTTTGTTATTAATTTTCACACATTTTAGAATTATTTTTTTAAATTGTTTCTTGATTTTAAAATATTGGTTAAAAATTTATAATATGCAAATATTTTTAAAAATAAAATTAAATTTGCAGAGAGATGGTAGTCCCAAATTGACGTTTCTCTGTTAATTAATTATCACTGAAATACTTTATAAAACATTTTTTATTAATTATTTTTATAATTCCAAACATTTGATACTTTTTTATGAAGCATATTTTTGCAAAGTACATTGGTAGCAATATAAGTTAGTGTCTTATGAGTTCTATATTTTGTCTTATCTATGATTTTATCAAATCAATATTTACCTTAGCATTTTTTCTTTGGTTTTTGATACAAATTACAATGACTCTTCTTGATTTAAAGATTTTTTTAAGTAGGTAAAATCTTTGGATACCCTTGAAAAAGTCGTGAAGAAGCTGGAACACGGGCGCTGCCACCGCAGGGCTGGTGATAAAGATATTCTTTGGTATTTGAAACCGGTTTGTTTACGTCTGTATTGATAGCAATTGACGAGCCACTTACTAACCAAAACAATAAATTCATCTAGTTTACAATTACACCTTTCTTTACGAACAACAATAAATATATTGAGTACATTTATTGTGAAGCAGTATAATATCGTTAATGTTGTAGATTGTAGAACAAAAGAGTTGATGAATATTATGATTTTATATATTTTGTATTTAATTTTGAACCTTTAGTTCAGGGGAAAATCCCGACCCGAAATTACTGTATTCGGCTCGCGTTGTAGCGAAAAAATATACAAAATTTGCATTTAAAAAACAAATTTCATTGGTCTGCTTTGAAAAATCGCAAAAATAGTTTTTTTATCTTTCTTTTTTGAAGCATGTTATTCTGTATGTTAACAAATTAGTTGGTGTTTTTATAGTTGATATGTATTTATATAAATACAATATTTTTTTCAGGATAATAATCGACCATTATTATTAAGCTATAACCTGATATTTAATTGCTAAAATTTCGGCCATTTGTTGATATTTATTCCGATTTAGTTTTGTGTATTCATTCGAAAAAAAAAACAATATAATAATTTATAATTTAATGATATTTGAATAAAGTTATATACATCTATTTCAAACAATCAATAATATTTTTGCAATTATCATGAAATGTCCTAAGACCATCGAATATATGGTTAATATTAATAACTTTAATTGGGTGTAAGATTATGCTATTTTTACCATTGCACGTTGAAAAACAAAATCATTGCGCTACGTTTGAACTTTATTCAAGTTAAAAACCTGTCCAGAAAATAATTAATGTCGCATGCATGCCCATTTATCTCTTAAATTTATTTACTTGTCATGGGGTACTGAGTAGAAAAACAAAAGAACCGAAGAAATAGGGTAAAGCCCCTAAATATTTCATGTCTTATCATGTTGTTTGCATACATATAGATGATAGTTAATGATGTTTACTAAAAATGATTCATCAACTGTACATATTTTATAGGTATATGTTGATTTTTTACATTTTTAAATATGATTTTTTTTGATTTAAACCTATTAGAAGGAAGACGGTGTACTATAAAGGCCAGGTAACAATAAAACAATAAAAATGTAATTGTTCTTAATAGCCTTAATTATGTATGTAGATATATAAAGTTCTAATTTATGTATAATCAGCAGCTGCTATTACCAATAAATATATCTACAAAGGATTAAAGGTGTTTCAGGTTCAAGGTTATAAGAATATGTTGAAAGTAATATCAATTTTATATAAAATACTAGTATGTTTTTTTAAATTGTTAAGAATTTTTTATTATTTTATATCCGTAAGATCCTTGATGTTTCTGTTTCTATATATAGAAATATTCTTTAGAAATGATTATTTATTTTAGAAAAAAAAAACGATTTGAGATGAAAATTAAGCTGATTCCATATTGATTTCGTCTCGTCTATGTTATATATTATATACTTTTATTACCCCCCCCCCCCCTCAAAATCACCTTTTTTCTCCACTGTACTATCTACAGAACTCAGCGCTTAGAATCTTTAATGTTGATATACTTATTACACAGTTACACAAATAAATGTGTGGAGTCAAAAAAGCGACCTATATAACATTGTAGTATTGGTCGAGTATAGTCGAAATCCAAATTTTTGGAATTTTCTGTTTACCAGTTTTTTTTACCTGAGTTTCAAATTTGGGCTTAAGTAGAATTTTTCCAAAAAAAGAGGAGGTGATACCAAAAGAGCGAGTTATATAGCATTGTAGTATTGCTCGAGCATAGTCGAAATCAAAATTTTTTTTTTACCCGTTTTTTTATTCGAGCTTGAATTTTGAGTTTAGGTTGAATTTTTCCAAAAAAAAGGAAAGCAAAAAATTTGGATTTCGACTATGCTCGACCAATACCTACAATGTTATATAGGTCACTTTTTTGGCTCCGAATTTTTTTTGTGTAGCTGTGTTATTGATTAAAATTGAGACACGTGTCAATAATGATATTATAGATACTGTCAAAATTCAAGTGGTCTCGTCTGGATCGTGTTTGGTCTGAATTTATTTTGGTCCCATTTCGGTCTCGGTCACGTTTTGAGATTTAGACCGGAAAAGTATTTTTTTAAAACCAATATGTCATCATTACATAACGTTAATGTTTAATCTATTAGAGTTTGAATTTATACATATTAAATTTAACCAAATAAAATTGAATGACAGATATATTTATCATAAAATTCAGTGATAAGATTTTACATCTGCCAATAATTATAAATTGAAAAAAAAAGTTAATATAATCATGAAAAATTCGATTCGATTTATTATAAAGCATCTGGACTGCAGCAACCTGTTCTAATGTATTGTAATATTTTCATTCCATAAAACCATAAAAGATTCATAAACATACTGTGAGATAATTCTTAAACAACATATATGCACATATATTTATTTATTATAGGTTATTCAACCAGGAAACAGTGCGAAACTTTAATCTATTTTGTGAATAGAACGTATATTGACTACTTATATTAGATGTGCTTAGATGATGGGAAAAATGTGCGACATATGGTAGGTATAGGTGTTTTTATAATAGGTGTCTATAGATATTTATTTTATAAACATATTTAATTACTTAAGACCATTTCGCGTATTCGAGTTGTAGCGTATAAAATATTCGATATTTTAGAATGTACTAGGTAATAAAAATTTTATTTTATGATTAGGTAAACTTTAAGATTTTTAATATTTCAGGTATAGTCAGATTTTTTTGTCTAATTTTAAACTATACAAGTTTTAAATAGATTTTAAGCTTCAAAAAAACGAAATTGTTAATAATCAATAAATATTTATAATAGCTATTATATAATGACAATATTTTTGTTTTGAGCCAGTTTATTTGTTCCTACTTGGTAAGAATACTACTGAGCTGATTTTGATCTAACTTTTACTAAGCCTAGTTTAAGCTAATAATAATTGATTTACGAAAATATGAATTTAACCCCTTAACGTCCCTTTTCTGGGAAAAAGTGGTCTTTTTTTCTAAACCATAACGATAATACTACTGAACCGATTTTGATCTAACTTTCACTAAGCTTAGGATTCTAAAATTAGTTTAAGCTAATGATAAAAATATAAGAACAGCCAGTCGTGTGGGTATTCACAAATCATAAAATAGACAATGTTTTTTTTTAAGAATATAGTTAATTAATAAATATAAAAATTAATTTTGGTTTATGATGTGATACATAATATCTGGAATTCTGAATTCTTCTAAAATTATACTTATTATCGAAATTATTGGATCTACAATAAGACACATATCAAAATCAAAAGAAGGGTAAATAAAAAGAAAACAATAAACAAGAGTGACCGACAAAGCCTAAGACAAGTACCTAAACGAAACCAAAACCGTTTAAAAGTAACATTGCCAACAACCGTTTGGTTACTTTCGGATAGCGGTTGCCTGCAGTTCCACCGTTATGTTTGGAAACAACACAGAACGCGTGACGTCACACGTACACACATGCTAGCACACTAGATCTGTTATTAATTGATATATACATGTATATGAGGTTATGCTTTGCGATTGTGTGTCTTTGTATGAAAAGTGGGCGTAGAATGAATTATAGGATCTTGTATTTTATTGTTTAAATTAAATTATAACTACCTATCTATAAAATGTTGAATTTTTATAATTTGAAATTTTTACAGTAACCTTTTAATATTTAAACAATTTTTACTTTCTTATACGTCGATATGTATGAAATATATATAGTAAGTATAATAAGAACACACAATTTATAGCAAATTAAAATTGCGGAATAACACGTACTTATACTAAAAATATAAAATTGCAATCGCGGTTGAATTTAAAATGATAGTTGTAAGAACTTTCTTATAGAGAATATACTTTTGTAAAAATTATTTATGTTTGTTTTAGACTTAACTCTAGCAGTTTTCCAGATATTTAAGAAAAAAGGAAAATTACACAAGTTTTATTTACTAGGCCTTCACAATCGGATAACTTTTTTTCTATAGTAACGGACCAACCTATAAGCTATCGATTTTGGTGGGTTTATTTATTCTAATTTTTTTTCTATTTCTGGTCAAAAATCTACACATTTTCATAGAAATATTCACTTTATGTTGATCACCATGTAACTTAAAAATTTACCTGAAATAATAAACACGTTAATAAATTTGAAGATGAAAATAAATGGTGCAAACAAAAATATAAATTAAAACATACAATACAAATAAATAAAGAAAATAACGGTTATGTCTTGATCGTAATTTAATTCCCTTGATTCTACTTTAATTCGAAGAAAACATTTAAAAAATACTTGAGAGGATTAGACCACAAAACTTGTTTTGTACAACAACGTATCAGAATCTGTTAGTATCTCAAGCAAACAAAATTATTCTCGAATATTTTTCAGAATCTGTGAATAACTTCCAGCGTGACCTACTTGGATGTCTATTTATTTATTGCGCAATAGAATTATTCATAGGTTAGATAGATGAATATGACGTCAAAATTATTTGTACTCTAACCAAGATAAACAAAATTTTTGTAATACATCCTGGAAACTAGAATTATACAATATTTTAACGGATATATGTGCATATTTATTTGTGTATAACCTTGCAGTTGTGTATTTATTGTTATTGCCATTATAATGTACCGTTTTTAGATAAAAAATCTTACTTCGTGCAGTAAAATAGATAATATTTGTATTGATTTTTAGTTCTGTTTATTTTATGTACATAGGTATATTGCATTTTTTAAAAATATTTCCAAGTTAAATGCCCTGTGAACCAATTACTTCCCTGGTGGTATCAGGGCTAGGGAGCAACCTCGGGAGCACGAATGTAACGAAAATATACCACCTTTGAAAGCTTATATCATTGGAACTAATAATCTACTAACTAATAAATAGTTTTTTAACTCTCCATCCTTCAACCCTTAAATACAATAGATTTGTAAATATAGCCGACCTTCAATATTTCGCCCCTTGTATGTTAATTGGTCTTCTTAGATCTGGTGGGAAAAATTTTACAGGGATATAGGGCTTCTAGGGAAAAAATCTACCCTTTATCTCGCATAGAAACCGAGTATAATTAAAAAATAGCGAAAAACGCGAAAAGAGAACATAGTCAAGTTTATAATAATACAAGTTTTAATCTACAATACCTCAACCCTTAAATACAGAAGCATACAAAAGTTAATTTTTATAGTAATTTGTACATATAGTCGACTTTATTAATTATTAATATTACATATAGTCTATAAACAAGGTGACAATATACGAAGTTCTATCTATGGGGTACATTTGCTAATGTGCCTATTTTTTTTTTACTTTTTATTTGCATTTTCGCTTCAAGACCAACCAGTATTGCATTGTCATGTATGATTGTATATTCTATAGGGTTTTGTTCGTAAATTAAATTCCCCTTTTTACCATTACTTGGGTATTGAGAATAAGATAAAATTAGGACATTTCGGTGTGAACACCCTATATATGTAAAAATGTATAAAAATGAACTCCATAGTCTTTTTTCATTACATGGGAACAGTTAACGTGTTAAATGTCGTGGCCACAGGATGTACAATAATGTAGTACACACTTAAGTTTTTCTGCTCGTATAGTACTTAATATTAATACCAAAGGTAAAGAGAATTTATATTTAAACTATGTTTAAACCTAAAAATAATATTTTACTACTGGATATACGTTAGTGATTATTGATTTTATAGAAAAAATAAATAAAACTGTATTTACATAAAATAAATACGTACCATCTTATGAAACAGCTTCTATAAGGAAAGAAAAGTATGGTATTTGCTTACTATTTTTAATTTATTTATGCACCTACATATATTTATAGTTCTAAAATATTACATTCTCACTAGAAATATACAGTTTCTAAGCGCAGCGCGCAGTTCTAACCTTGTATTTTATTATTTATCTATTTATAAATTGTCAATGACATTGATTTAAAGATGTTTCAATAAAATTATTTCGTAGTATTTGAATACTACACACAAATAATAATATGTATTTAATTTTTTATTTTATAACCACGTGTCCTAATGTAAACATGCCTTTTCGTGGTTTCAAATCAGAATTTACCAATTTTTGTGGTCTTTTATTAATTCATGCGTTTTTTATACACGTTGTTAATTCCTAATATGCTTATGTTAACTTATATTATGGTACAATATAAACTACAATCTATATTAATTTATGTATATATTTAATGGTAATATGTAGGTAAACTAAGAATTTTATTCTGACAATGTATCAATCAGCGCAGATAAACTATAATTATCTTGAACTTGTAATAATAATTTCATAATATTTCACACGATGTTGAAATTATTCATTCTTAAAAAATATGTATAATCATTCTTCCAAGAAGTGTTAAATTGTTATTAATTAAAGAAAACAATACATTGAATAAAATTACCTTTCAAGAAACAATTAAGGAAAATTCATGACACGTATTTAAATATTTAAGTGGACTTTCCTAGGAAATATTGATTCTTATGTATTCATATGATATCCTAGTATATATAAGTAAAAAATTAAGTATTTATATGCAGTATATTATAATTGAGGAGGTGACTTCGAAAACTCGTTCGTTCCATTTTTAAAATTAATCGAGATGCAGTGGATTTTGAAAGAATTTTTGAGCAAAACTCGCTCAATTATAACATGATTGAGCGAGTTTTGTTCACTCATATTATAATTTAATTTTGCTAATGTCCCAAATCAAAATTACTGCACCCGTCACTGAAATAAACCATTAACAAATAAATAAATAAAACGTAACAGCTTTATATCACAGAGACACGTATTTGATTCGCGCGGCGGTGAAGGGAGGAGCGATCGTTGGTGTTCGCGAAGTCGTTAACCCTGCGGGGCCGAAGACATTGTCCCCGAAGGAGGTCATCGCGGCGGCTTACGTAAGTAACTACAGCACGCGGCAGTCGCACATGCGCACCGCAAGACGCCGCCCGACGACGCTTAAGAACTAGATACAAGCACGTGAACCCAGTTGCATCATACTTTTATATTAGGTTTTCATGAATAATGATAAGATATATATCGCTTGTTAAAACTACATTCACTGAAAGAAATATCGTTCATCTATCTATATACAGTATGAGTCGGGAGGAATCTGTAATACTCCAGGAATGTATTGTACACGTGAAAATAATAACAAAAACCCCAAATTTTATTATCCGATTTTCATTTGTTATTAAGTTATAGCGTAATTAAAAATTAAAGAAATTTCAAACATAATTACTAAAAATTAATAATTCTCATAATAAATGTTCAAAGATACCGCCATTCACATCTAAATAACCGTACTTAAATCAAGTTAGGTTAGGTTACGTACTTAAATCAGTTTGACAATACAAAAATGATCAAATGTATCAAATGTTTTCGAGCCTGGAACATAGCATACTACTTTATCCATTATTAGTACTTCAATAATTACTGAAATTTATTTAATTTTTAATTACGTTATAACTTAAAAACAAATGAAAATCGGATAAAAAAATTTGGGGTTTTTGTTATTATTTTCACGTGTACAATATATTCCTGGAGTATTACAGATTCCTCCCGATTCATCCTGTATATATAAAGCTCAACTTGTTTCTGCCTATCTGTCTGTCCGTTAGTGCGCTTATCACTCGAGAACCACTTATCCCATTTACGTGGTTTATTTTTTTAATTCATAGGTACGTTCTCTGGCCAGGTTATAGGATATATTTTGTTACGATAGGTAACATAACAACTAAGCAGTGACGATAATAGTAAATCAAGTCGGAAAAAAGTTTGCCGGCGCGCTGTTTTGCAGTACGCTGCCTAAACCGTTCAATATTGAACAAAATAATGTATTAAATAATTGTGTAGAATAAAAATATCTAAAATAAAGTCCGCGACACCATATGTATAAGTTTTATATTTAAGCCACAGTAACTGCTTTTATGTTACAAAGAAAATGTAAAATATTTGGGTTCTGTTTACGTGGACTTATGACCTGCAAAACATTAATCCTTATCGAAATAAATTATTTCATTTTTTATTTCGTTAAAAGTATATTTATTGTATAGAAAATGACGTGAAAAGTTGAAATTTTTAAACCACAGGTCTGTATCTTAAACCGTTCTTGAGATATAGCCTCTCAAAGTTTCAGTTTTTTCAAAATTAAAAAAAAAAAGGCTCTAACTTTTGAACGGGTGGTCGGAATTGATTTTAGTTGACGGATTTGGAATCAGCGTGTCAAAATCTATATAATGACATGTATAATACCTTAAAACTCGAGAAAAAATTTTTCGTCGTTTTTTGACCAAATTTTTTTTGTCGAATTTTAAAGTATTATACATGTCATTATATAGATTTTGACACGCTGATTTCAAATCCGTCAACTAAAATCAATTCCGACCACACGTTCAAAAGTTATGGCCTTTTTCCTCCAAAAATTTGAAAAAACTAAAACTTTGAGAGGCTATATCTCGAGAACGGTTTGAGATACAGACCTGCGGTTTGAAACAAACAACTTTTCACGTCATTTTCTATACAATAAATTTTATTTAACAAAATAAAAAATTCGAAATTTTTTAGTGAAATTTCCTGCAGTGAACTTCAACTCGTCATACAAATATCGACTAAAATACAAGAAAATAAGACGTAGAATCATTAGTTACTATATAAATATATAAGAATTTATTTAAAAATAATATTGTAACTAATAATTTTATTTGAGTTACTTATTCGACATTTATAATAACAGGTATTATAAGTGTAAGGTAATTTTGTTGGAGTTAAAGCCACATACATAATTATTTAATGATTTAAATCATTGTTTCCTCTCCAATTTTCTTACCATAATGTTCTATACATGCGTGTCTTCAAATAAATCTAAAAGCACCATCATCTCTGGTCATTTTATTACAACTCACACATTTTATTTGCCGTAATTGTTATTGTCGTGGGAGTTTTATGTGCGCAGGAGTTGCCATAATAGAAGACAAGTCCGGTTTTAGTTATATGGTGCTATATTGATTGTTAGAGCAGTAGGTTTAAGGAAGCGCTATAGAAGTCGTTCTGGTACTTTTAGGTATACTCTTTATATAGTATTGAGTTGGATTTGCTATTTATCTTCATATATAAGAAAATTTGCTTTTGTAAAGACAATGTAAATTTAAGATGTATACAGATTAAATTCTTTTGGAAGTTTAAACACTATATAGAAATCAATTAAAAATATAAGCATGAGTATTTTCTGAAATAGAGATCTTAATAAAAAGATATATCTCAAATTTTTTAGGCTTCTATGGTGATCTGGATACGGATTTTGGCTTCTGGGTGTAAGCCACGTCAAATTGGTCGTGTTATCGGCCAGCGTTTTGTCACATATTGCAGTGGACATCTTCAGGGCTTTTTTAGAACCACCAAATTGACGCGGCTTACACCCAGAAGCCAAGATCTAATTGATATTGCTGTTTAAAATTTATTATAGGTCCTACTCTAGTTCGAAATACAAAGATATTAAAAATAGCCTTTACTGGGGTCATATCCAAGACTGGTGCCAGTACCTTATTTTGATATAAATATAAAATCAATAAAAAGTATAGTTAGCTACTTTGACTTTCAAAACGGTTAAATATCATCAAGTCTACATTTATATACGACCACATTTATTTCTTCAAAATAAAAACAAGTCAATGAATACATAATTCCACATACTTTTATATCAAAATAACTTAAACAAAATCTATAAATATAACAGTTTCCACAAAACACATACTGCAAAAGAGGAAACGCAACATCGTTGCATGAGCAGAGGAAGTGAGATAATGAAACTTGAAGTAGAAAAAACTTTAAGAGAGATAATCAAAACCGCGCATTGGCCCGGCAAAAGTAAACTTGGATTCAACGACCTGGTGCCCGGCGAAGCAAACCCGTTTCGCGGTCGTGGGACAACAACAGCACCGGAAAAACACGCCGAATTCGGTATCTCTATTCACCAGTGAGAGCTAATTGAGGAATTCCGAACTATTGTTTTCATAAATTGCCCAATCATTGACGATGTGGGAGAAATAAGGTTCAAGTTCATGAACGGTTTATTATTGAGTAGCTTGACCTACGTGTAATTAGTTAATTTGCAATGTTTGTGCTGATACGTATATGCATATTAGGAGGTGTGGTTTTGAAAGTTGTTTTTAAGATATATTTCAAAGAAGGACTTATATGGGATTGGAATTAATATACATAAGAAACGAATATTAGATTTTTATTAAAATACTGTAATCTTACTTGAAAAAAAAATAATAAATTGAAAGTGTTCGTTAAAAATAGCTAGTTAAGTATGTTACATAACAGTAAATACTTATTTCAAACAAATATGAAGTATCATATTATAAGCTATTTGGAGACGAAAATTATTTACAAAATTAAAGAAAATAGTTTTGGCTTATTTCATTTATTTTTCGAGGGGCCCCTTATAAAAAATTGTTGAACAATTTTCATGTGTGTGAATATTTTCGAAAAAAATTAAAGTTTTTCTATAAAAATATTAAATGGGGATGTTTTCATGTTTTTAAGCCTTGTCGATTTCATTCAAAATATAGTAGAGGGAAATTCTTTTTTTTGTAGATTTTTTTATGTACCTACTTTGTGATGGCGTTAAAGATAGTTCTATAAATATTTTCAAAATCTAATTTTTTCGGTTTTTGTTTTTGAAAAGTTTTCTCCGTGTTGTAACAAAATGAGTTTGACTTAAAATTTTTTCTTGTTCGGGGGTCCCGGGGCACCGTGGTAATTACAACTCTGTTTAATGTTCTAAGGAGTTATGTTTTTTAAATCATCTTTCACAAAAGTTAAACCGGTAAATTAAAAAAAAAGTTAACAGTATCAAGAATGTTATTTCATCATTATTGTAATAGAAAATATAAACGAGTAGATTTTCTTTGACTTTTTTTGCTTACCTAGTTACTAAAGCAACGAGAGGAATTTCGAATCATTGTCTTCATAAATCGCGCCATCATTGTTGACGTGAAAAAATGTTTTCATGCACAAGAATCAAGAACATTATTTAATATTGAGTAACATGACATACGTTTTACTGATGCAGATTTTGATAAACGTATCATTTCATTTTTATTTTTTTATATGTATATGAGTTTGCGGGTATGGGTTGTACCTACATAACTTAATATCATGAGCGGATCATGAAGAGGGGTTACGAGAATGATATAATAATTTAATTTTATATAAGATATTTGACCTTTGGCAGCAAAATATATATAATTTTTTCAAGAAGGCATCACTTTACATGTTCAGTAAAAATGTCAAGTTTTTAGCTTATAAATTTACGAGAAATTTTGTTATAACTAAAAAGGACAGATGGACGGACGACAAATAAAGATTAATAGGGTTTCTTCGGAACCCTAATAAAGGCAGCAGTAGTATTTTTAAAATGTGATTAAAAGAGGCTATATTTGAAGGGGGGGGAGGTGTAAAAACTGTGATTTTTAATTATTTTGACATCGATCAATTTAAAGCTTTGGAAAAAGAAGAACTGAAGTAAAACTAAATTAGAATTATTCTAATATACATTTTTAACGAGGTAAAAAAATTTTTTTATGCAAACGAAGTTGATATATTTCGTTTTAAAATTACCATTTCTAATGTTCCTGCTTCTAATAAAAAATCATAGTTACAAAAGTGCATATTTTGAATAATTAGATAAAAGTAAAACGTATTAAATTAGTGAGTAAATGATATTCTTATTAAAACATATTAAAATTCACTAATAAAATAAACATTCAACTAAATGCATTTCTTAATAAACGTGAACCCAAATAAAACACACTTTTTAGATATCACGTTTCATTTGCTGTTATAATAATAATCTTCTAATACAACATTATTTAGATTAGAATCAATAACATATAACCACACGTGACATTGCGAAAGGTGCGTGAAGTGGACAACAGTGACATAAGGAACTTGTGGTTAATTGGGGGGGGGGGGATCAGTGATGTAGGGGAGGGGAAACAGAATGTGAGGGGAATTATATGTGTGATTAAGTGGCAGTGGCGGGTCAGGATGAAAATTACTTGTAATAATTAATCTTTTTAAATAGATATTTAAATATTTTGATTTGGTTGGAAGTCAAAGTTTCGGAAGTTAATATTTATATAAGTATACGAAAAAAGTGTGGCTATTCAAATATTTCTTGAGTATGTTTAGAGAGAGAGACAAGGGTCTGGGGGGAGGGGGGGGAATCAACGAAATATAAGTGGAGACATTTTCTTTGGCGCTTTAATTATATATAATTCGACTTACAGTCGGTCGACTGTATTTTCATACGAGTAGGTCTATGCACGTACCGCCACTGATGAAGGGGATAGAAGGCGGTATGTAACGGTACCGCGGCTACGTCACGTGGCTTCGCGAATACTTGAGCAGGTGCATTGAACCTATGTGTCCGTCCAGTGCTCCTCTCACTAGGTGAAGATGGCTCCTTCTCTAGGGCTGCCAGATGTCTTGCGAATGCTCCAGGTTAATAGCTACTGCCTACCAGTGATGGACAATATTTTATCAGTTAGAAACAATTCGAAAATGGGTTTCCTACAGTCATTGCAAGATAAGTCTTAATTTTGCTTACATTTCTAACTCAAATCTTGTTCTTTTTGAAATTTTATTTAATACAGATCTACAATAAATCAACTATCATATAATTTGAATAATTCTAGGGTCTTAGGCTTTTGAAGAGAAAATCTTATTCAGTAGTTTTCGTGTCAAGTAGAAACAAACAAATAAACAGACAAAAATTCTAAAAACTATCAGAATGGAGATATTGCTTGAAAAACGACGTATTAAATTTGACTAAAAAATGAAATATTTATGTTTTGATTTATATATATGAATCAATAACATTTTATTTTTAATTATTAAAACACATTTTTCTTGATCTTTATATACACTTTTTGTTGCACTTTACATTTAATTAATGGCGGTTAGGAAAGTAATTATTCAATGTAAAAACTTAAATATTGATACGATTATTAAAATAATATTGTAATATGGTTCATATTTTCTGAAAAAAATCAATCAATGAGTTTATTAACACCAATTTCGTTTCAAGTTATTTATTGTGGTTTAAAATGAAACGTTACTTTTCATGATTACAAAAAGTAAGGATATGTGTTAATGTTATTTACATAAATATATGAATACTGAGTAATCTGTTGTTTATTTGCCACTGGTACAAATCACAAGTGTTGCTAATTATAGTTATACCGTCAATCATGTCCCTTCTAACGGTTGTAAAAACGAAAATGTGTTATTATTAGATAATACGTTCACTTGCAATCTATGTTATTCGTATAATATAATATCGTTGTAGTTAATTGATTTATCATTATATTTAAATTTTATTTTAGCCAAGAATTTTAATAACTTATCTAAAATATTGCTTCCTCGCAATATCGAAGATACGAGAAGCTTAGTGATCGTTTTAGATTGAGACAAAAAAAATATTCTCCTATTTCAAAATTTTATATTGATCTTTCCGTTTCTGGTCAAGACAAACACTTTTCGTCTCGTGTCTGTCTGTGTGTCTGTCTGTCTCCTGTATCCTTGTCACACGCATAACTCATGAACCACTGAACCGATATTAATGAAACTTGGTTGGATGATTCGGTCTGGCTTGAGGACGGTCCCATTTCAAAATCATCAAAATCGTGTGTAAAGAGGAGGGGTGACATCCCAAAATATTTATTTTTTCAGAGAGCATTCAATTTCCTATAATATAGGTCTACAACGTTTATTGTAAAATATTCCCAAAGCAAACAAAAATATACGAAAAAATAATCAGGTGCGTCTTATGCAAAATTTCGAACTAATATTTTTTAGTAAGAAAGGCAATTTATCTGAACACTTAAAATGTAAGCCGCGTCGATTTGGTCATGTTATCGGCCAACGTTTCGTCACACATTGCAGTGTACATCTTTGTAGTGCACTTTTAGAAGATCCTTGAAGATGTCCACTGCAATGTGTGACGAAACGTTGTCCGATAACACGACTAAATCGACGCGGCTTACACCCAGAAGTCAAGATCCATACCAAGATCACCGCGGAAGCCTCAAGACTTGAATGAATATTGTTAACTTTAAACTAGTAAGTAAGCAAGTATATCCTTCAAATCCTTGATTAATTTGCAACATCAACCATAACATTTTGTTGCAATTACAATACATTGTATGTTGGATATTTTACAAGAGAATACTTCACTAGTACAGGGTATTGCTTTCATGTTATCATGTATAAGAGCTGCGCTTCTGAAGAAGTTAATTATTTGCGAGCCCTTGACACATTAATGTTCTAGAAGAGTTCTCTCCACGCACTAAGTACTTGCTAAAGCAATAGAGCATAATTGTTTTGCTATTTCAAACACGGTAAGTACGTTGGTTATATGGATAACTTTAATTAATGAGTTTTAGTGCGTGTAGAGAGTGATCATGAAGTCTTAGAGCTAACAGGTACGAAGTAAACTTTTCGAGTTCCAAAGAAACCCTATTAAACTCACTTTGTCATCCGTCCGTCCGTCCTTTTCAGTCAAAGCAAAATATCTCGTAAACTATATAAACTAGAAACTTGAAATTTTTACTGAACATGTAAAATGATGTACAAATTTGTTGAAAAAATAATTTTTTAGGGATTGGCACGCTAAGGAGCTATGTAATGTAAAAAAAATCAAATGTATTTGTTATTTATATTTATGATTTATATTTTCTATTAAAATATATAAAAATAAAAATGTTTTAATTTTGAGCGAAGCCATGGGAATGTTAGTAATCTATAAGCATCTTAAATAAAGACAAAATATATATCCAGGAAACATTTCCGGAGATAAACAGTGTAATAATTATTAAAACGTATTTAAATCAGATATGATTTAAAAGCTCATTATCTCTTTGAATCCGCTACGCCGAAAACCAACAACCTGTATAAATGTCCCATAATGAGTAGTGCAGTCTGCAGATGCTCATACTTTCAACTCAAGCAACGATTTGTTATACTCGCTGTCATCGCGGCTTCCTGAGGTTAACGATGGGATTAACGTAAGTACTTCCTGGTTTGCTCTTTGCGTACGTTTATGACAAACTTTTTAACACATTTAGTTCACATATATGGCGTGAAATATATCTGATTTATGTTGAATCAGGTTAGATCTCGGCTTCTGGGTGTAAGTTGAATTGTTTTTAACATGATTTTAAATAAAGTTTCTTAGTTTGGTATCAGTGCATTAAATATCAAAACAAAAACACTAAACTTTTTTACTGTTCAAAAATTAACTGACATAGTATTAATTAATTTAAACTTACTAATTGTAAGATTATATCTACGCAAATCTTACAATTAGATTCGGAATTCTCTTTTAGGGAAATTATCCTAGTGTAAAAAAATTGTTAAAACTTCAAAAATATTTTTTTAATAATTATTATGTTTAATTTAAAATTTTTATATTCACTATCAATTTAAAAGCTTATGCACATGCTTCTCGGTTATTATTGATTTTTATTAAAAATCACAAATTGTATTATTTAAAGAAAGAAAAATGTCTCTATTTTCACACAGTAACCATTTTGTTTGTATAAGAAAGTCTCATTATTAGGTTATTTATTTTTAGGTATAAAAAATTGAATACTATAAAAAAAAACAACATAAAATACTGTTTTGGTTAAAAATTAAGGTTATGGTTTCGAATCCTGCCTATAATAAATATTTTATTGAATTTTAACTTCAATGAAAATAATTAGAGCAAGAAAAAAATGTGACAAGGTTTAAACTTTAAATCAACAATGTCATACTTATTTATTACAAATAGAAGACATAATGAAACGAATAAAACATAAAAACCTCTCAAAAAATAATAAAATAACCAATTTATAATGACGAAACCACATACTTTTAAGACAAAAACCGCTTTTTACAAATAATATATAATAAATGAGCTATGCCATAACCGCAGACTGTAAAATAACTGAAAAAAGAAAACTCTTTTCTAATGGCGAAATATTTATTTATTTATTATTATTATTCTGTTATTTTTTGTGCAAATAAATTGTTTGGATTCCATTTGAACATTTTTCATTAGATACATAGTTGAAATTCTGCAAAAAGTTAATAGCTTTAATTTTCAAATGTTGATGAACTTATGCTCTGTCGCGTTTAATATTTCTAGTTCGTTATCATAAGCTGAATGTTTACTTTTTATTGCAACCATAATTCTAGAGCTAGAAAATTTATTCATAGATGTAGTTCTTTTGTGAATATTTATATCGATCTGTTTAATATTTTATGACTTCCGTTAAGTTTATAAAAAAAATATTCGCTATCGTTTGTTTTATAAGGTGTAATAATAATTTTAATATATAATTAAAATATCACTTATCATTAACTGTCCAAAATTGAATTAAAATTCTTAATTGATTTGTTTGAAGTCATAGTTTTTTTATGATTTAATTAATATAGGTGTATAAAAAGCGATTAATATATTTTTACTTTTCATCACGATAGTAATAAGAAAAGTATTGGTCTTTGTCGAATAATGACCTTGTTCAATTTTGACGAATTTTGACGTTCCATACCAAAAAAATGCACCAAAATTAGTACATTTAAAAAAAATACAAATTGTTTAATAAACACTGTGTTTGTATTTTTTTTCTTTTTGGTGTAAAACCACAATTTTACAATTCGAAAACATTTAGTTGAATGGTCTCAAAAACCAAACAAAATTACTTTAGTATATTAAATATAATAAAAATATAAAGGTAACAAACAGAGAGAGTTACATACCCATTTATAATATAAGTATGAATAATATAATTGTTTCCAAACAAAGAAGTATACACAAAAGTAAGAAGTTGTTTGAAGAGGAAATCACCCAGTAAACTAGAAAATTATTAACAAGAAGAGGAATACAAAATTTATGTGTTATAAATTTAATATTTATTATAAGAACCTTGAGAGATAACATTAAATATTACAAAATTAATTAATATTCACTTATCTTAGCATAATAAAAGTACCTACCATAAAATTTATATTCTTCAACCTTCAGTTAGTACCAGTTTCTTAAGAAAAAATATATTATCTTACTTAATTACGAGTTCGAACAAAATGACATCGGTAAGTCATCCGTCCAACTAGATTCCAAACAGTAAATAGAAATGTCCATAAAAAAACTTGATATTCTAATAACATTGGATACACCCTGTTTAGTAAATAGATGAATATTTTATACTTAGCAAATATTTTAACTGATTCTTCCTACTTAAGTCAACTTTTTTTTACTAATCTACGTGTGTATAGTCAGATACTGAACGTGTAAATGATTGCATATTTTAATTAGCAGATAAATTAAATTGTATAAATGAAATTGCCGTCATATAAGAGTTTCTTGACGCAGGCGGTGTTTGTTTTTCTTTGTAAAATAACTCGATTTAACTTTTTACAAGTCGTTTTATCAATTGGGTATAATATAATTGTATAAAGTATTTTTATTTGAAGCTAATTGATTTCAATTTTACATGATTTTTTAATTGTTAACAATGACGACTAAATATGTATATAAGGTGTTTTTTTTAGGTCCCATTAGCCTATGTTTTAGCTTTAGATCAAAAGTTAATTGTCCCAAAATTTCAGACTCGTAGATCAAACCTGTAAACGGCGCAAACCGAGTCCTTTTTCCATTTGATTAACATTAATACATACATACATTAAAATTATTTTTTGATTCCGCGTGAATAGCTCGTTGAAAAAAAAAATTTCTCAGAGCAACATTTTATAGAGAATTTAAAGCTCAATTCATAAATCCAGTAATTTTTAAAATAATATGTTTGTTTAAAAATTATCATAAAAATTGGAATTTATTTTTTATGATAATGTTTAAACGAACACATCTTTCAAAATACTGAATCTATGAATTGAGCATTTGGGATTTTTTTTGTAGGAAAATTAATTCTTTATAAAATGCTGCTGTGAGAAATTATTATACATAGATATATTCACAAGTTTGATCTACGAGTCTGAAATTTAGGGATATATAATTAATTTTTGATCCAAAGCTAAAACATAGGCTAATGGCACGGAGAAAAAAAAACACCCTAATACATGAAGTTAGGTTGCAAACCACCACTGTAATATGAATATAGTAAGCAGTGGGGTAGTATGAATTAGAAAATAAGGTGTCTGAGAAGCATTTCTAATCAATTAAGTGACCTGAAATTTGTTTCCCTTAAATAAGAATGTGTAAACTATCATCTACGTGATTTTTATGTTTAATTTTTTGATAGTTTTTTTTTATTATTTAAATATTAAATTGAAACACAAAACATTAAATATCATGAAACTATATAAGATACAGATTTTTACCCAAGCTACGCTACATCAAGAAACAATTTGAGTGTTCCTGTTTTAGAATATTTGATAAAATTAAAGATATGGTAATTGGTTCTGTCAACATCATGAACTATCAATATCTATAGCAAGTGGGATTATTTTTGTTTCCTACGTTATTATTTAATTTTATAACAGAGTTCAACAAACTCTATTCTCTGTGGGTCTTTCTACTGCCCAATATTTATGAGTTGTTTATGTTGTTTATTTTTTTCACTCGTATTTGTAACGTCGTAAAAATATGTCAATGAGATAACTATCGTTCGCTATGCATACATATATTATGGTTAAATTGATTTTTATTTGACATATTTAAGATAATATACATATGTATATACATATAAATATACGAACGAACAACTGTGGTTTTAGCAAACCCATATAGAAATAAAGATAAAATGCAAATATACATATATGTATGAATATAATAATAAATTTAAATGTGCATATGTTTGTGTGTCTGGATGTAGAATTATCTTTCGTTCACAATAACTACTGTAAAAATGCACCGATCTGAATTATTTTTGGGGAAAATATTTGTCTTAGTAAGTATTTCAGACCTATTAATTTTGGGGCTAATGGGATTAGGGGTTTTGGAAATATTCGAAATTTTGTAACTTTAATCGTCTAAAAAGTGAACGTTGCGAGTATTATTTAACTAATTTTGATAAGACTTGGTACATTTGTAGTTCAATTGAACCTAAGGGGCATTTATTATTTGTACGTGCCTAAACATCTATTGAAGTGGTGAAAACCACCCTCAAAATTTGAATTTGAAATACTAATTAATACGTCACTAATTCATGTTGCCTTCGAAACAAATGTAACTACTAATTCAAATTGTCAGGACATTAGAAATTAATATTTGTAATACAAAGGTGAGTTTTATTTCTGACAATTCCCATTGAAATTTTTCATATATTAAAAATTATTTAAAAATATATTAAAGATCATGGAAGTCTTGTACGGTTCTCCATACCGATATTTTAATTTTTTTATTACTATAATAGTTGATAAAAAATACAGTTTCAAATAGAATTATAAATAAACTCCAATGTTTTTCTTCTAGATTATTTTAATAGGTAAATAAATGTTTTTCAACATTTGAGCATCTATTAAATATTTAGTATGTTACAGTTATGCTAGCATTTATAACATTCTCATAGTTTATGTTATTAAAAATGTAATTATACATCATCTAAATTAAGGAAAAAATAATTACTTTTAATTGCTCGTGTTGCAAAACCATCTAATCACGAATAACTCTAAACAATTTTATAATGAACATAACTATGGTGTCATTTACATTGTCGGTTATATATCATAGAATAAGCAGGTTTACAAGTTTTGTGGTGAGTTTTTATTCCCTTACAGCAATACAGTTAGATTTATTAAAATTTATACACACGGAATGGTATGTTGTATTTCTTGAGGTTTATGTTGCAAAAATATTTGAAATGGCTTATAACCACATTGGCAATTTTTATATGTAGGTATTATATTGAGTACAATTATCGTTAAATGTTATCTTATTTATCATACGTACGATATTTAATTCTTCAAGAATCAATCATTTTGATGACCATAATCAAAACATAGGAGGAAGATGAATTTCTGGAAACAAAACAGTTTTAGATTTCCGATTTCTAAATTTACACTTAATTTTTCTGTTTTGGGTTAACATGCTGGTTGCTTTCAGAATTTAATATTTTAGATCGGAAGCAACGATGTTCAATCATAACCTTATAAACATAATTCCATAAAATTATTAAGAAGCACATGAAATAAGGAGATGTAAAGTTATTGCCAATTTATCGCGCGCATCCTGTACATGTAATTAAATATAAAAAGATAATTATGTAAATTGAATACAGTTTTTGAAGTTAGCACTGCAGAAATAAATTATAAATTCTCCTTTGACAATTATATTTATTAACAGCTGAAAGAATATTAATTAATGAACAAATAAGCTGGCATATTGACTAAATAATTTTTCTAAATCATCATGTATGTATATCAATATTAATGTAAAACAATACAATATCTATCAATACTAATACAATAAATCTGTAGGGTACTTGATACTCTTAAATATTAAAAAATTTTTTTGAGTCTGTAGGATCGCGCCAAGTTGAGATATTAACTATTCAACTGATATGTTAGTTTATCAGTTTTCATTTATTTTTAATAGGGGAAGGGGGTCGCGACGGTCTTTGGGCATGTTAAAGATAATAGTATAGGCTATATTTTGGTCTTTTTGAGTATGTACATACATACATCGTTTTATAGGCAATATTATTATTCGATTTTGAAATATACGTGGGCAAATTCTAGTAATCTATATGTGTATTTATTACTCCAAAGATCAATTCTAGAAGAATGTATTTAGTTTATGTGAAGTATCATCAACCCAGTCATACTAAAACGAATAAAAATAATTGCATGTATGAAACCACAAGAAAATAAATGTTCTTGTACATGAAAACATGTTTTTGTGTACTAGCAATGACCGCAGAGTTAAAAAAATAAAAACAATTGTTCTGTCTATGAATTTATAACAACTTCGTGACAAATGTTCGTGATTTTCTCGCCTAGATTCTATATGAATGTTAATAAATGGTTAAACATTAAGTTGTAGACGTGTTTTATTTTTATTGACAAATATAATTAATATTTAATAGGTAATATAGTCAGGTATTTTGTGACATTTTTTGTTAATGTATTGATAAATGTTTCATTCCACATAGCACTGGATACGTTCAAGGTTATAATTATAGTTATGTGCATTGAAGATCCATATTACAGTAGACGTTCTATAATGTGAACCGCGCTAGCGCGACGCAATCAGTTCTAATATATTACTTAATTACTAAGAAAGTAATTAAAGTACTGCAAAGTAAAATTACTGCAATATTTAAGTGTGATTTTATCTCCGTAGAATAAAAAGTGCAACAAATAAAAAAACGCGCAGATTACAGTTGTTATACCTTAATTTATAGAGATTATAGAGTGCAGAAATTTAATGATACGATAAAAATTGAGCCGGAGAAGGATTTTTGAGTAAAAAATGTGAAATAATTGCATTGTGCGTGATTTTATTTTCTGTATAATTATGAGTGAGTGAACATTATTAAAAATCTTTAATTTTATAGCTTCACTAGATTTTTAACAGAGACCGCGAGTTTTGTTGTCTCGTCGCGCGCAAATAAAAAACTAAATTACTTGAAATTGTAAAATATTAAGACCGTATCGTCTTGCAGAATATTAAACCGGTATTGTTTTTTTAAATTATTACGTCCATATTTGCATGCTCGTGCAAAGTCTTATTTATTTTGTTATCCTAAATCAGGGGTTCTCAATCTTTTTTAACTCGTGGTGCCCTTTTTGAACTAAATTAAAACATGACTAAGATTATAATGAACAAATAAAACAACTGCATTATTGAATGAATTCATTTATTTGATATTTATTCATTAACATTCAATTAATTGGATGAATAAGCCTGCAAATCCGCGGGCCTCTGTGTTTGGGAACCTCTGTTTTAAATAATTAACTTGCTTTTCTTAGGTTCTATTTCGTATTATACTTGTTACTTGATATTTTAGACGATACTTTATTATTAAGCATTTAATTTCAGCTTCCCTTTTAAAACCGGGCAATGTCAATTAACAAAAGAAAAATAATCTATTTCACGGTACTAAATACCGCAAAAACAAAAAGTATTTAAAACAATGCTCGTGGAGGCAACAGGTAGGCTCATTCACGATCACACCGATGGAGTTATTGTACTCTCGGCATTCCACGGGCTGCCACGCAACCGGAAGCTCGGCGTGCCAGAGCGGAACGGAAACCGTAACCTGCGTTTCGCACATCAACTATACAGAGAACCCCCTCCTCTTTCCCCGTTCAAAGCAAAGCGCGCTTCCGTCATTTTATAAATATCGGATGTTATTGTTCATTGATGGTTTGTTGTGCAAATGATTTTTTTTGGTTAGCACGTTCATTGCCACGCAATACCGTTTTTGTAAGTACCTACTGATTGTTTTATTGTATAGACGTATTCAGAAACAATCATATTATTGTATAATATCTACAATCGAATAATCAGCCATTTGATTGTAAACAATTTTACTGTCTGACCAAGGTATATAAAGATAAGGTAGTCTCATGAGCTCTTTGACCAATCAGCGTTGGCGTGGGAATTAATTCAAATGTTATAAATGTATAAGAGAATATCAATCACAAAAAATCCTTTATTTATTCTTGTTTTCGTATTTTTTGATATTTTAACAACACATATAACCAAATAAGTACAATTTCCAGTTGGAAATAGAATGAAAATGAAGATGTGGAAGGTAGGAAAATTTCGCCGATGGAACTCCATAAAGGCGCGACGTTAAGCCAAGACCTTTCGAATGATACTTATAAGTTGTTGTTTAGGGCACGTGGTCAATGCAATAATCACAAAAATTTCCTTACTCCTTTAAATAGATTCTTGAAGAATATCGTCTGAATCTTTGTCACACGCATAATTCATGAACCACTGAATCGATATTAATAAAACTTGGTTGGATGGTTGGGTCTGGTTAGAGGACGGTTCCAATTCAAAATATTTAAAATCGTGTGTAAGAGAAACGGGTGATACACGAAAAAAAACATTTTTTTCAAGGTATCTCAAGTGAAAATTTTAAAGAATCTTTTTTGTAGAGCATTATTTCGAATTAATATTTTTAAATAAAATTGCATAAAAATTAAATGGTTAACCAATGACAGGCATTTCGTCTAAATACTTTATCGGTTTTTATTTAAATTGTTCAGTAATTAACCACCTTTGGTGAATTTAGCACGAGGAAGCACTGTGCATTTACTTGGCAGATGTTTTTTGAAAGGATTAGTAACTAGAATTTATGCAAAAACATTATGATCTATCTATTTACTATAAAAATGAATTTAATAATTTTAATTTAAATTAACCTGCACGTAAGCAAAATATGATTTTATAGTAAACATAAATTAGAACTAATTTAAATATTAATTAATAAAAAAAATTAATTAAAACCATTTAATGTAAATGTACTACATACATTAGTTATCATTTGTTAGAATAATGAAGCTGCAATTAAATTAAAGAAGATATTATTTAAACAATTATTTTTTCAAGAAAAAATTCAAAACCGAATCGAACACGCGACAAGATCATTATATTTTTTCACTCAATTAAATAAAGTGTGTCATGCATTTGTACAGCAAAAGTTCGATGTTTTCAACGGCTTGTTATATAAGTTATGTAATGTATAACGAATATAAACACACGGTAATAATTACACAGTGTTGGTTTCAACCGAGTGATTGTGTTTAACCACTCGTTTGTAATCTTATTAAAATAATAAAAATAAAAATTAATTACTTTACCTGGAATACCTCTCAGCAAAAAGTAATGCTTAAAATAAAATAAAATTTTTATTTTATTAACGGTATATTGCATTTTTATTACAGATTTTCAGAAAGAATGTTGTAGAGATGTTGAAATTAATTTTATGTAAGTAAACTTTTTATTTTTAATTCAATATCAAAATTAAAAAAATATTTTTTTCGTTATAGGTACAGGGTGAATTATAAAAAATTACAATAGATCGTGGCTGTTATATTAAGCAAAAAACTTTTTATGAACATGTATCCGGAAATTCTTCGCGAGGGAGGTACAGTTTTCAAAAAACAGCAGCGGTAAATCATTTATATTTTTAAACATTTCAAAACGACCAATATTCAATAGTGGCGTCAAAATAGGGTCAAAATAATTATTATATTCGTAATCAGCAGCCCAAAAAACCATAAAATCCCATTGGTATTTTCGTGAAATCAATTTCTAGTCAGAATAAATCTATATAAGTATATACGCAAAAATATCTTATTGATTTTTTTAATGATTCCAAACTCTGTAATTCCGAATTTATTGATTTTTGAACTTTCTGCCCTTGAAGACTTTTGATCAGAGTGGCATGAAGTATAACATACTACAATTTCAGTCAATTTGATCGGGAATCAATTTCCATAAGTTTAGTGCAGGGTTATTTGATAAATTTTCAACCATAGAATCGATGGCTCAATGTAGGTACAGCAGTTAGTGGGATACAGAACACAGCATCCAAAGGTTACAAATAACCTCTACAATGTCAAGTGAAACAACACAAAGTTATAAACAATCGATCATTTCCGAGCAGTGCACATGTGACAATGAGATCGAGTGAGTTACGTCATTATTTTCACGTGTTGAGACCAAACACGGTATCTAGATTGGCAGAGGTAGCGAATAACCGTTGTTCCGACAACTCTCGAGGATGCATCCATATATACACACACGCGCATTGGAGCAAGTGAAATTAAGAATTATAGAAACTGTATATTTATAATATGACTAGCATTTACCTTTTGAAATAAAAACCTTAAATATTTTAATTTTATTTTCCATCAATATCACAACTACCATCGATTAATTATCCTTAAAAGTGTCTGCCTCAGTAGATTTAGTAGGAACTAACAAACAGATTTTTTAATGCTCTCAAAATTGTTGTCTGTAATATGTATGACCATGGCCCCTACATCTTACCCCCCCCCCCTGGGTCAGGATTTTCAGTTGTTCCCTTTTTGCTTAAAAATTTAAGACATTTTTCTTGACGACGACCAAAAAAAAACTCGTTGTCTTGCCGCGCCTGGCCCCCAGGCTAGAGCCATATCAGCCCCTCCCCTTTTTTGGGGCCATGCCATGATTATGACGTATATAGACAGATTTTTTAAATACATAAGTATTGAATAGATACCATTTTTATTTGTGTCTAACTTAACATTTTCAGCAGGAAAATGTAGTGGATTCTTTTTTACTGTTAAAAAAGTACGATTATAGCCGTTTTAATTTAATTTATTTTTGTTAAAACCAATAAATTTCAACTATCTATTTTTTTTAACCTCAAAGAAGTAAATGGATTATATTTTGTCAACAAGTAAAAATGACAAAATATTATTTATATATTTCCAAATAACTTAGGTTTCCGTGATTATAAATCTAAAATATTTTTTGACATCAAATTTTTGATGAAAAAAAATTTCCCCCAGCTCCAACTCCCTCCCAAAAATACGAAAAACTTTTAATAAAATTTTCTTCACGCGCCTCGGTCTCATACTACATACATTCTACGTTCCTTACACTGGCATTGCTCTTATAGGAATTAATTATCAAAAACTGGAGTCAAAATCTTGAAACCTCACAGCATCCCATAGCAGTTTCCATCGCACATATTATCATACATAAACAAATAAACAAACAGCGAGGCAGTTATCTCTGAACAAAACCGAGAGCTTTATTTGCAATTTGGGATACAGTTAGCTTCTTACTTATAACGGACGGTCTGAATTTCAAACTTTCCATTTACAAATTCCCGCTTCATTACAACATCTCCGATCTTTACTTTCGTATTTCCGTTATGCGACAGAGGAGTTTCCCGTTGCTGAAGGTTATGTAATGTTTATGTAAAGATTCATTGATATTTTGTACAGAATTGTGTTTGTTGTGTCAGATTCTTATCGAGTGTCCTTGTTACAAGATGACATTACCGATTGCTAGAAGCTTCTAATGTTTCTATGCGAGAGTAAATGATGATTTATTATATTATCCTTATTTAAATTATTTAAATTTAAATTTTATGTTTAGATAATTAATAATATTGATTTATTAATATGAAGACGAATCTAGGTTTAGGTAATATTTTACATCCAAATCTTGTTTCGTTAAAATTTAAGCTGGTCTCGTTTTGTATACATGATCGTGACCGAGATTGAAAATCATCGGTCTCGTACGATTTTTGAATACGTTTTGTAGAGTTCATTCTAACTTAAAAATATAATTCTCTGGAAAGTCTTAAAAAAAAACAACCGGTATAAAACGCGAGCGAAGTAGCGTATAATAAGTTTATTTTCAACCAGCATTATTTCAGTAACGGCATAAACTACATAACCTCTGTTTTCAGATTTAAACAGTACCTACATTTTTCATATTTTTACTGAGAGAAACATAGATATACTCGCAGGTATAGACCTCAAGAAATAACAAAATATCTAAGTTAAAATTTAAAAATATAGGTAAGTCACGTAATACATATAATTTTTGGTGCATGGTAGGACACGTGTTTGAATAGACGCATCGACGTGTGGGAAAAGAAAAATATCAAAAAAACATTGTGTACATTCGCGAATTTTAAAATAAATGCGGCCGAAGCCGCGGAGAATTGCTGGAGTAAGATAATATTAAAAATATATTATCATAATAATTAATGTAGGTAACATATTTTCATATGACAAAACATATGTTTATTTAATTTTTTTAGTAAATATAATGTGGGCAAATAATTATCTTACTATGCAAAAGTATAAATATTAATAGAATGTTTCAATACGAAAATAAATTTAATATTAAGTATTCTCTATTCATAAAGATAGTAGGTATGTATGTATTTATATATAGCTTGACAGACCTATTGAAATGATTGAATATTGTAAATGGCATTGTAGATTATGACATTTGTATTGAAATATATAATTAATATTTGTGACACAGCCCGTATATATACACTGTATGTGTCCCTGATATTGATTATGAGTTGAAACAATACTTTAAATATTTATTTTTGATGCTGGTATAGCGGAAACTTTGCAAAACTCTGAAAGAGAAAAAACATCTGCTGATTTATGTCAAACATTATTAATTTCTGCACGTATGTCGCTTGGTATAATTTTATACAGTAGATATGAAAATTGTTTAACGGACGTATGGAAATTTAATGTTATACTTCCTTATAGCAAATATGTGACCAATCTTAAGGATATCTTACAGGAATGTGAATTTTATACTTGGAATATTTTATTAACAGTTGACACAATAACGAGTTACCTATTTGGTATATGGCCTTTCGATAATTTGAAAAATTATTTAAATCAGTAATAATTTTGTTTAGTGAAGAAGTTTTTAGAATGCCTTTCAAAATGCCTTTTGAGTCTGTACATGAAAATATTTGAGGTGTTTGAGTTAATAAGTCGTTTTAGGTACAAAAAATCCATATTGATATACATTTTGAAGTGAAACTTCTTTAGTGAATTGGAATGACCACGACAGATTTTGCAATCGATAGATGAAACACCAAGGATGTGCCCTCCAAAGATTTTACAAAAAAAATTAGTATTTATTTAATATCTGGAGATCCGATTGAATTTTAACGCAGGGTTTAGTATTAATAACTATTATCGATATCCAGTATCAACCAATAGTAATTATGACCAGGGTTGTGTGGGCCCAGGGGGGCCGTCGATTTGTATCCAGTATTTTTTTGTAAGGTAAGTAAGTATCGGGTTATTTAAAATGCCTGAAACTGGTTTTATTTTCTCATTGTTTTCATTAAAATAAGATTTAAAATATTGTTTTATTTATGTATTATAGCTTAACTAAAAGTTTTAGTTGTTAAAAATTTTCGTTGTAATTGCCATATCTTCTTAATTTATTATGTTTTGTGTGCATTGGTTTTGAATTTTGGGGATATGGGGGTGCGGGTCACGATTTTGATCCGACGTGAACGTAAACTATTTTTTTTATATTCGCGCATTTTAATGTTTAAATACCCGTGATTTAAAAGAAAAATAATTAAGTAAGTTATGATGTTCCTTCTAATTTTTTTATCTCTAATTTAATTTACTATTCATGTTTAATAAGACAGTGCTAAATCATCCTGTATACGCATGTTGCTTAACTTTCAGATAATATTCATAAAACTGTACAGATTTATCCTTGAGATCTTTGTACTCCCAAAAAGTAGGCAATATAAATTCAAATCATATATTTTCTAGACATTAACATATTTAGGGTATTATTTAGGGCTTTTTGGGTGGTCGTCCTTGGACTAAATTTCCTTATAAAAACCACACAAATATTAATGGCACAACTTACGTGAGACTTGAGGAGAATGTAACGTTCTTTGCTTTAATTTAATGATCTGTCAGATATAATAATAAGAAACATTTTTTTATGTGTTTTTCGCAATTTGTTATTAAGACTAGTGGTAAAAGCTGTGTCATGTTGAAGTTTTAGTTTTAAGATAAAATAAATTCACGTTTTTGTATTTTTATGATCAAGTTATATATATATAGTTTAAATTAAGATATTCAGAATCCAAAACAACTAACTCTACATAAGTAGGTATACTATACTATACTATACTCTACTATAAAATCAACTAAAACTCAAAATAATTTTGTTGGATTATGAATATGAATTAAAAAAAAAATACTCGTATTTCAAAATAAAAGAAAATCTTGACACAAGGTTTTCTCAAAGGTAAATAATTATTAAAAAAAAACCTACAAAAGTTGTAATTAATTTTTTCAAAGAAAAATAAATGATTAAAAAAGATTCTATATAATTTTCACGTAACATGCGTCCTTCTTAAGATATTTTAAAATAACAACTATGGAATATTATCCCCACCCCCACCTTTTTTTGATGAACTACAGGTAAGACCAAACTAGCAAACCAAATTACATTAAAGCCTATTCAGTGGTTCATGAGTTATGCCTGTGACAAGTATTTAGAAGATCCATAAACACATACCCGTAAAGTGTTTGTTTTGACCTGAAACAGAAAGGTCAAGTGAAAATTTTGAAATCGGAGACCAAATATTTATCTGATTTGATCAGATAGTTTCTTCCTATCCTTTGATTATGGTGAAGAAACAAAAGAAAAAAGATGAAGCGTTGACGAATATTTCGTAAATTTTTTGTTCAGTTTAAATATAACCTAACATTTATTTGGTATGACAGTTGGTAAAAGTCCTACTCATAGACATAGAACATGGACCGCGAATTCTGTATTAACATAATGGTGTAATATTTCTTCAAAACAGTGACGTTTGGGATATATTATTTTCTATGAGGATTGAAATAGTTACTTTTGTAAGGACAAGTATATCCCAAACCATTTTCTATTTATTTCTTTTGACACCGCTCTATTTTCGAGTCAGATGCGCGGTCCATACTCTTTGTTTATGGTCCTACTGACATTACTGACAACCTAAAATCTTGAAGAGAAAGGTATTTAGTATGGTCATCATTTAATGATGACTAATTGAGGTATTAAAATTTGACTATACCCAAATGTTTGATAAAAAATCGTCCCTCAAATTGTATGATTAATGTATCACACATTAGGTACATCGTACTCTACAGATAACAAGTTTAATGTCAATGTTTTGCCCGTATATTATTCTCACATTTAATGGAGTATTCATGTTCCGAAACAATGGGCTTACTTCACTATCCAAAGATAATTATTACTTGTTTTATTGTGTGGGTTCCGTGTTGGATAATTTTTAATAAAAAAAAACATACAATAAATGCAATTGATGTAATTGTTAATATGTATATATATATATAAAAAATAGTATGCATTTTATTGAAGATTTTATGTTAAAATTCGTACGGGATATTTCTTTGTTCTTAGAAAACAGCCATGAATTCTGATTTTATGTTTGTATGGACGTAAATACATATATCATCAAAACATATCAAAATGTTGTGGTTTGACTTTTAAATTATAATATTGTTACTGAACAGTGGTTCTAAATATGTTTGTTTCAAATATTTAACACATAAATGAAAGGAAATAATTTAACCAAGTCAAAGTATGCTGTTTTTTAAAAGAATGCAAATTAATTTGTAACTGTTACATTATTATTTACTTCATACACTCAACGAGAAGAATAATAAAACTTAAGTTATACTTCTTTTACATATTTGAAAAACAACTACGAAAAGTTAACCTCAAATAAAATATTTTCGAGCGGTGCGTTTAAAGAAGTATAACTTCAAAAAAGTTGACAATTCCTGATCACAAAAACACAGGAATAGCAAAAACCGATTTAATATTCACGGGCGGAATTGTAGAAGGCAAGTGCCGAAAACACAAGTTCAATATTATCTTGTGACCTGTTTGGTATTCAGTGGACAATATGTTGGGCAGGATGGCCTCTGTGCGCGTGCTGCGATTTACTAAATATCCCAGCTACGGTTGACATTCCATACCTTTTCCAGCGCGCACAATAATGGCAAACCTAATCATGAACTGAACATTAACTAATTGCTCCATTCTATTTATATATTATAATGATACTTTGTAATAAAGAATTATCAAAGGCTGTCAACATTGTGTATGGTTACAATATGCAAGTAATGTTCTTGGTCAACATTTCTACATAGAGAATTTGACATTTAAAATAATTATTACCATCAAAATTGTTTTGTACATTACTAGCGTGCTAGACCCGAGTTAATATCGACAAAATCATAGTGACATAAAATATTCAACATGCCCACAACTCACAGTTTACTGCGAATTGTTTTTTTGCCGACTTCGTGAAATTTACACAAAATATCCAGAAATTACACAACTAAACCTAACAGAAAAGTGTAGTTCTTGTAAGTTTTACTATTTTGACAGTAGAGAATTTACAGACCAACAGATACACAGACGTCACAGAAATGATGTTCGTACTCAATTCAGAGACCCTCAAAACTTTTTGAAATCTCGAGTTGGAATTTTTTTATAATTTACATTTAATTAATGTATGTATGTGTTTGAAATAGTAAAAACCAAGATATTAGATATAGTAGATTTCGTAAAAAAATTAAATATTACAAATTGATATATTTCATAAACAAGTTCTTGTAAAAAACTGATAGTATATAATATCTTTATTATATGCATTAAACTAGATTAAATATACATATTACATTATCTGTAACATTTTAATTGCTATATAAATATTAAATAAATCATTTATGATAAATTAAATTAATTTTGCTATGAATTCAGTAAGTATATATTTCTCTGAATATTATACATTAAAATATTCATTATAAATCAAATATTAATATCGCCAAACAATGAATCCCGTAGTGTATTTAAATTTAAAATTATAATTTATGTTTTATTATTAGCAACACGACAAATGCCATAATATTTACCACGCCCCTTTAGTTTTTTAATAATAACAATAATGGACAAACTGTTACTTCCACAATTAATTGGTCCATGAATTTGAATTAATACATTTAATATAATTACTCATTTTGAATTAACGACACTACAAATAACGCTACTGTCGCTATATTTCATAAATTATAGTTTAATATATGATTAGAAACTATAATATTTTATCCTTGCAGCGTGAATGTAGTTTTAATTTCAAATAAATTATTGCTATTGATCAAATATATCAGATAAAAAATAGTTTTGATATTATAGAGTTCCTGATTTATTTAATTGATTTTAGATTATAGTTTGGAAATCACTGAAAGATTCGGTTTTTGTTTAAAAAGGAAACGGACAAGTATGTATCTTTAGATGTATACAAAAAGCTGTATTTGTTTGCGGTTGTTTTATTTTATAAATACCATATTATTATTATTCTACATGCAGACGGTAGCAAAAAAACAGTAGGTTCATATCTGTATTATTATGGAATTTTTCGTAATGACGTAATACATGTATGAAGATTATAATAAACTAGATACTTAGTACTTTTATTAAATTTTGTGGCGAAAAGAAAAAAATAACACATAGAAGTTTTTGAATAGTTTTATTGCAAAATAATGAAACAGAAAAAAAAAATTAAGATCTCGTACTTATGGAAAATGGGTTTTGGCAGATTTGGATCAAACTCTGCTAGTTTGTTCTTCCAGTTCTGCTAATATATCATGACCACAACTCAATTCAATGAGTAGTAGGGCTCCATACGAGACGAGATGAGAGTAGGGCGACCAGATTTTAGTTTTTGTAAACCCTGACATGTAAACGAAGACCCCTTTTTTTATTTTATTTTACCTTTTTTATTTTTATTTTTATTTTCATTAAATTTATTAACCTACTCTGCACTTTTGCGCCCCCTGCTCTATTTTTCACGACCTTTTTTTTTTTAGTCGTCATTATTTTTTGCAAAACCCGGAGAAACCCTGAGCCCAAAGATCCAGTATGCAAACCCTAAGACTCCGGGTCAAAACCTGAGACCTGGTCACCCTCGGTTTTTGAAACTGACGTTTTGTCTCGATAAATTATTTTAAAAGTGGCAGCCTCGACTAGATTTCATCTTGTGAAAAATGAAATGAAACTGAGATAAGATCGAAAAAAATCTCGGTCTTATGTGATTTAAAAAAAAATTATTCTTGAAACACCATTGTAATGTTGATGTAATAAAAGCAAAACAATGTATTTTAGGTAGAATCCTTTCATAGGATCCTTTCTATCTATTATACCCCATTCGTATGATAACCGCTTATTTCTCAACATCCCTCCTAAAAGATGGTAGTCTGAGTATTGTTCATAAAACTTACTATATGGGCATACCGACATATTTTATACAGGTATTAAAACAGCACAAAAAACTGACTTCTAAATAAGGAACAATATGACGTATTTCCTTTTAAAGGACTTGTTTTAAATTAACATATTTATGTAATTACGGTTTCCAATACACGTTTCTTAGTGTTTGTAGCAATAAAAAAGATTAATTAGTAACGAAACCAATAGTTTCCAGTTCACTTTGCTCTAGTAGTTTATCAATTATTAAACGAGATAATTTATCTTAGTTCTTTTTAAAATAATAATTATATGAAAAGTGATCGGATATCAATAAATAATGCACGTTATTATGATTTCAAATTAATAAATATTTATCAACTATCAATAATAAGAAATGATGTATCAAGGTTTTAATAACATTATTATTAATATCCCCGTATTGGCATGTGGACAGTGTAATATGAAAATGATGCTGATACATATCTTGAGAATTAAATTATATTGAAAGGGTATAGCTAGCTATACTTACTGACTATATAATAAATGTTAATTTAAGATGAGAACTGTGAAAACTTTTAATTACTTATGTAAAAACTGAAATTTTATATTGTTAGATCGATAAACGAACTTTATATCAAATTTTAGTATATCGCAACCTTACAATTAATTAGTAATATTCTGTTGTAACTCAAAAGTGTTAATAGTTCAGAAATAGATAATGACGTATTAGATAGATACATGTTTTTTATATGTATGTATTTCTTTTAAATTTTTCAAGCTGTCATTTACATTTTGTTACATTCTTCGTTAATTGACTAACTTTGATGAATTTAGCACGAGGAAGCTATCAAGTAAACCTGAAGTTTAAAAAATTTGAGTCTTTTTAATTCATTAATTGATGTGTTAATTTTTTGATTAATTTATAAAAAATTATAATATTTACACAGCGTAACTTTTAATTTTATCTTGAATACATGTAAAAATTAGGTCTTTTTTGATGTCAAAATTTGCCATATATTTTAGAACTTGACATTCTGCTGTTCCCTAACCAATTGTGTAATAATTGTTTTGTAAACAAAAATTCTGTTTTCTATTGAAAGTTTTGATTTTCTACCCTATTAATAAAATAATTAAAAAATAGGTGTTTTCTTTTTGTCGATATATGTTTACACCAAGATAATAGTTTATTAAAAAAACATGCATAAATATTTTGCAAGATAGATAAATAAAGTAAAAAATAATAATGTTTCGTGTAGTAGGTATGGTAAAAATTGAATTCAAGTAATCATAACCCGAAATTGCGGCATTTTGGTATACAGCAAGCAATATATTATATATTAATATGTATATTTACCTCTGATAGATGAGACATTAACACATTTTTTTATAAGTAATTAATATTAAGATTCATACATAAGTATACAAGTATATTTTTTACGATGTACCAATGATTCTTCATATAATTACATTAATTTCAAGAAGCCTATTTTAATTATTGTTTTAAAACCATAAAAAGTAATTGCCGAAAATATATTCAACAAAGAAAACTCGTTGAAATCTAACCACTAATAAAACTCGTTCTTATAAGTGTATAATCATATTCTTGTTAGTTTGTTCGGTGAGAATTTCACCTAATAGACAAATCCGACTCTGAACCAGCTTACAAATTACTATAATAAACAAAACAATTATCATATAGGAAATCATTACAATGGATATTCGGATGTATGACGCTACGAGAACAATGCTGTCGTGCGATTATGATACACAGACTGTAATCTTGCTGTATACAAAAGTTATTTAACACATTGTATGTTGGCACGTAGAGGATTTTTGAAAAAAATTTCAAAGAATTTATACATAAAGAGGTTTTATTAATTTATTTAATAAGAGTCATAGGTTCCGTACGTTGTTTATATGCAAGGTTGAAATTATGATTTATAAGGATTTATTATGCATAATAATGGATGCAATAAGTAATTTTTACATTTTTATGATTTATACTTTGGATTATCGATTTTCAGTACCTAATATACTTTCATCTAAAAAAAATTACTGTTGCATCACATTCATTTTTTATACATTATTAGCGGCCCACTCATAATATCATTTTTACTGTTAATCTGGAACAATTTTTTACCACTATTAGGATTGAACTTTGTATTTTAATTAATAGAATATTTTGCTCAAGTAACTCTTTCTATATATAGATATGTATTATATATAGATTATACAGTACCTTATACCTCGAAAATGGCTCTTTATACTGAAGAATAATAGATAATAACTTTTTGCGGCTTTTATTTCAAATTTTTCAAAAATATTTAATAAAAATTGACACGAGTAAACTTCGGTTTTCAGTTTAATGATTCTCTTAAAAATACGAGTTACAGATTTACTGTATACAAGAACTTTAATTTTAAAATTGTTTGTTTATAAGATTCACCGTTTTAGTTGTAAACAGACACGCCGATGTCATCGAGAAAATAGTGTTTGGAGTTCAAAAAGAAGTGACCAATAAGTCCATCGTAACTTTAATTTCGTTTGATCGTGATGAATTTTAAATAATAATATAAATATTTAATTTGAATTTAAAGAAATAACATTTATCTATATGTCCTTTTTAATACGAGTAACGCGTAATAATATTCAAGAGATGGTAGATATAATTAATTTAGTTAGCTACTCTTGAAGTATTCATTTTAACATCATGATATTAGTATACTAATATACTACTACAAAATAGACAAGTTCGATATCAAAAGAAATGTCTTGGCTAGAAGTTCTTTTTCGAGGGTTTGGGTTGTTAATTCTTCTTATTTTATAAAGATAAACTTCATGTCAATTTGATCTATTTTTCCGACATCTCTTTAGTGTTGTTTAGTTGTTGTGTAACGCAAATTAGATTACGCTTATGGGCAGATCATGGTTGATACTTAGGTATATCTTAATTTTGTAAAGTTCATCAAATATCGAAATAATATTTGAATTTATTCAAATTTTTTTACATGTCCATGAAGTTCTACTAATCTACTCCCATGGCGCTTAAAGTGTTAACATTAAAGCCGGTTTATGAGTCAGCTTTTATTTAAAAATACAGATACATTACATTTGTCTTAGATTGCAGTGATTAGATAAGACACCATTGTGCACAGCGTTTGATATATCACTGCAAAACAATTAACTCGCATAAAAACGGAACAAGAAAACTGTACACTGGAAAAAATATTTACCTATTCAACCAAAAATATTGGCACCATACAAAATCTACTTGTTAAAAATATTTGGTTGAGTTAATCAAATCTATCAAGTTATGAAATTTTTTGCTCCAGAACGAAGAACTTCTCATCAGAAAATATAAATTCATCAAGCCATTTTTTAAATATGATTTCTCGATATACTTTTATGCTCGAAATTTTTATTAAGACTAACTTATATACTAGATAACATAACGGTATTTTTAATTGTTTTTTTGGTAAAGAATGGGTTGCTAAAATAACACCAATAACGGTACATCGTCGATAAAGAGTTGAATCAGAATATAATTGTCACGGTGTAATATTTATTTCTTTCAGCTTGTATAAATATTTTCAAATAAATGTTTTTGTTAATTTCAACGAAATTTGTTTTTTTTCAGTGTACAGGTACAATTGCGCAACTGTTGTATAATTTGGCAGTGATTATGGCTGAAAAAAACTTCTTCAAGGTCTAGCTGATCACGATAACAATGGAAGAGCTCGTTTAATGACTCTGGCTAATCATACGTTTTGTCATTTTTGGAACCTACTGGTTCTTAAACCTCATAATTGACAACCTTCAATTCGTGTGAAGGATTTGACGTTTTTACGGCTATTAATGTTCGTGTATTGTTGGACGTATTGATTTGCATGAATAAAATAATAAATGAATAATTTAATGTAAGATATTTTAGTAGGTGGGAGACAGGATTTTTATTGTTTGTTGATTAAAGGTTCCAGGATATTGGAAATAATTAGGTGTTCATTTAAATTTTATATTTTACATTTATAAAACTCATTGAATAATTTAATTTTCTAGGATCTACTTTTGCTTTTTTCAGCTAGGGTTCGTTCTTAAGTCTGATATAACTTTAGTTATCACTTCTGCCGTAAGATGACGTTAAAGTGATGAAATTTTATGTAAATATCATTTAGGGTTAAAAAATAACTTGTATAAATCATTAATCATTTTTAATTGATGTTACCTAACATACAATCAATTTAAATATAATATATATTTGAATTCCTCACAAGCATACGTTTCTTATAGTTTACGTGTCTATAACAGTACCGAATTAAAATGGTCCTCTGTTTCTGTAACAAGAAGAATTTTCAAAACGGCTTATCAACGTGTTTTATGCGCGCAAAGAAAAATAGATTTGTGATTTTGTTACATTTTTTTATTGGAGAAAAAGTAATTTAGCGTTCGGTTGGTTAATTAGATACATTTTCTAATAAAATCGTAATTTTTTAATCATTCATTCTTCAACCATACTGCAGAGAATTTTTTGTATATAATGCTGTAAACTTTATTTTGAATGAATTCTAAGCTTAAAAATGATATTGTGTCAAAATATAAAAAATTTTAAAATACATATTAATTATAATCTGTATGTAAAAATAATAATTTGTGCAATGCGATAAATATAAATATTTTGGGATGTCACTCCTCTCCCTTATACACGATTTTGATGATTTTGAAATGGGACCTTCCTCAAATCAGACCCAACCATCCAACCAAGTTTCATTAATATTGGTTCAATGGTTCATGAGTTATGCGTGTGACAAAGTCATATAAACAGACACGGAACGAAAAGTGTTTGTCTTGACGTGAAACGGAAAGATCGATTTAAAATTTTGAAATCGGAGAACAATTTTTTTGTCTCATTCTAAAACGATCACAAAGCTTCTCGTATCTTCGATATTGCGAGGAAGCAAAATGAATATGTAGATATTATTAAGGGAAAATAATTATATGTGAAATGCTGGTTACCATATTATATTAATATAATGTTTATTGTTTTATTTATATAATGTTTAAGTTGCGAAAAGCAATACCCAACACACATGTAAGTAAAAACTAAATATAATCCCACACACCCGCTTCCCATAAACAATACATAAATATAGGTTACTAGATATTTTTTGCATCTTAATAGATTTTCCTTGTTTTTTATGTACCCTCATGGCAACACTATCTTTAAAACAGTAAATAGGTAAGTACTAATGTAAACAAACGTCTATATGTACACAAAGGTTTACACATTGCTAACCTAACAACGGACTAACGGTAAAATCCCATTGGCTTGTATAATGTATGCGAAGTGACGGATGTAACGTAGGGTATTGTTGTGTCAGTGCAGTGCGAAAACCGCATTAAGGGCCTGTGGGAGTGGGGGGAGACGGGAGGTACATTAAACATTGCACAGTTCCGGAAGTGGTCTATGAATGTCATGCAATATGCATCGCTGATTTGTTAATAGAGTTGCGTCACGTAAGGGGTGGACAATATTGGAATAAAATGATGTATTATTTAAACAAAGAATGAATTGGAAAAGTAAATTTGAATTAAAAAGATTAATTCTTTATAGAGATGCACATGAGATAAGCTAAAATATAGGTAAGTCTTACCTTGTCTCGATTTTTCTAACAGAAGTCTCGTAAGTTCTCAATTTACGAACGATTTCTTGTCCTAGAGAACGTTCGCTGTACGCTAGGAGATCATCATTGTTTAATGTCTTACCTGAAAGTTTAAAGAATCATAAGAAAACATGAACTTATTCATAACTAATTTGTAGCATTTTTTTTAAATTGAGATATTTAGTATACTAGTTTTAGGTTAAGATAAATTATTTTTTTATGAAATGAAACAGTAATTTATAGATTTTGTTTTTATTAAGTATTAGTCAACATAATTATCATAAACTCCACAAAAATCAATAAAATGTGAGATCGAAACTTTTTTTCAATTTAGCCAACCGGTACATGTATACCTACTGTAAATTGGACCACGGGGTTGCTAATTTGGACTTTAATAGAATCTTAACTAAAATATACCTGTAAACAAAACATAATATATTTTTATGAATTGCAGACAATTATTACATTATTTATCATAAGTATTAAAACAAAACAAAAAAAAGAAATTAGTCTCATTACATTATATATTGAAGAAAGACAATCATCACATATGTCAGGATTATTGGTATAAGTTTTATGATTCCAGTTATGGCAACTACGTGCGGTCCATTTTTAAGTGTAAAAAGTGATAAAAAAAATCTAACAAGAACATAACCTATCAAAGCCGCCAATCAATCAATGACAGTTAATTAATGATAAATTGCTGCTGCAAACTATAAATTAAAAACGCTGTGTGCTTACCTTTGTACTAACTACATCCTTAGCACGAATCACTCAAAACTACATCAAAAATCACTTATTTACATTTGCGGAAATGAAACACTAACATTCAACTTGTCAAAGAAAATAATATGGCCGATATGCAATGAAGTTAGGCGCATATCGCACGGTGTTCCCTTTTAAGAAATTATAAAACTACCTTTTGAGATATAATTATTATTCTGTGAGATATAAGGATGGTCATATGTCCAATATACCATACTTTCCCCTATATACTTACCCCATCATACTTATAAGAATAAAAAAAAATAAATAAAAAAACGCTGTTATTTTGACTAATTTTAGTGAATTACTGAAATACAAAAAAAATCTCTCCTCAACATATGTATCACCCCTTTGACGTCCTCTGGCACGTAACTAACATCACTGTCAAACGGCATCTATACAAAATATTATATCTCTATTCGTTAATCGAGAAATTTCTGTATTTAGAATATAAATTTTCTTTTGATAAGCTGAAATTATTATAAAACATTCTTTATATGTAAGGAAGTAAATATTCACGTTTCAATCGTTTTTATGTTGCTATACCGACAAGGCTTTATTTCTCCTATTATTATAATAAAACTTTATTTAGAACAAAAAACAATCGAATTTATTCTAATACAACGTCTTATTGTTATGTATGACCATTTTAAGATAACAATCTCTTTAAATTAATCCATAATACAAATTAAGACATTCACTCTCTGTCAAGCCAATCCGTCAAAAAAGCAATGTACAAATACAAATAGAAAATGTCCTGTAGTATAATTATTAGATCAAATAAAAAACAAACAAATTGTTAGAACATTTGTTGTAAAAAATAATGATTAATTGACAGACACTTGAAGTGATTCATTTGTAGATCAGAAAGCACTGTATAAATCAACATCAAACAAATTAAAATTCATAATGAAATGCGTTTTTGCAATAGCCGAGTCATAATTCGTTGATTACGTTATAGTTTTTATTTTGAAAACCGCACCCATGTGTTGACGCAACCTCAGCATCCCTCCCGGTCCAGCGCGCACACCCGCGACTCTCGACAGAACTTGAAGTCGCAAGAACACAATGATCTACCGCCAATGTCATGGTCAAACGTGTACCCACACCAATGTTTGTCACACATACATACATGTTTTAATTTATTATAATTGATCCAGAGGTATCTGAAATTTATTTTGTTTTTAGAATAGGGTTGCATGCCGCGAGACAAAATTGGTTCAAATTCGCACGAGACGTGGCTGAAATGATACCGATTCAATATTAACGGACCGAGATCGTCTTAAATATTGATAAGACGATATATATAAACTTGTTTTATGTCTCGTAGAGAGTTTTGTTATAAGACCTTATCAATAATTAGTATTGATAAGGTATCGCAAATTTCATCAAGATCGATTCAGCATTCAGCGGTTTAGTCGTGAAAAGGTAACAAACAAACAGACACATTTTCGCATTTATAATATTAGTATACTTATTCAAAATTTCGTTATTTCTAAAATTAAAATAAATAGAAAAGCAAATTCATTCAATTTTTTCGATTTTGTATCAGTTATCACATGTATGAGGCGAGACCGATGCTAGACGGGGTAGCTTTAATTTTTACGGAACGAGACTAAGACGAGACTGTTGGTTGTAAAATTCCAGATCGAGGCGAGAATTCAGCTATAAAAACCCAATCAAGACGAGGCTTACCTAAATCATGTATTTTTTATTTTAAGAATATTAAGACGAAACATTTAAAATAACTTTATTATTTAAAATAAGCTCTAGTTCTATACCCTGTAGAAAGCATTTGGTTAGATTTTGGTTACGAGAAAAATATTTATAATACCGGGTAGTAAAGTTTTAAAATTTATCACCAAAATTATACTACAAAATAAAATCTCAAGTTAAAATGTTGTTTTTATTGCATGATTACATTCTGGTTATTTTTTTCATGTTATCAACTTTTTCAGTATAGAGGACTGTATTTTATAATTAATTCTGAAGAGATTATTTCGAAACATCTGCTGCAAAAATCAAAGATTAAAAATAATCATTTAAATATTAAGTTCAGATAAAATATATGAACATTTCACATTAAAACGGATATAATAAATTACAATTCTTACAAAAATAATGTGCTGAAATATCAACAGTCTAAATAAAAATAAAATCACATATGATATATTTGGTTCATACAATTATACGTTAGTACATTTATGCCATTTAAATAATTATATGTTTTCAAACATATAATAAATTCACACAATTACATCACATAACAATGCATATAAAAAGCAAATTTCAGTTCGGAGGTTTTCAACCAAGGACCTGGCAATTTATTCGAAAATAAATAGTTTTACTTAGAGGTATGAAATAAAAACAATTTTTCATGATTTTTTGTCAATTTCGCATCAGTTCACAAACGGTGCCCAGGTTCCTAGTTGTTTTTCAGATAGTACGTGACGATAATTCTGATGAAAAAATATAAAAAAAATATTGTTTATTGTAAATAAAATTAAATAAATAAAATTAAAAAACTAAACTTATTTTATTTTAAGTTTAACATTAATTTCTTTCAGGTTTCGAACTAATTTTTGTGTGTTTTTTTAGACATTCTTACTTTCGTGAATTTTCAGAAACTTTTTTATGCGATTTTCGGTCTATTTTAATTAATTTATTTGGTTTTAGAAAATTATGAAACGTACCTACCTCTAATTTTACAATGTAAGCAATGTCTTTTTTAAGTGATTTTTATACGCGATTTTCTATGGAACGTACCTACCGCGTAAAAAGAGACTCTACTGTATAAGGCCTACAGAAGGATCAACTGTATTTTTAAAAATTGTACTGTTTTTCTTTTAATAAAATATTAATATGCTAATTTTCTGCTAAATACAATTTCCCTAATAAAATTGACAAATTGATTATTTATAATAATAGCAACCAACTGGTGGAAAATTAGCACACACAAAAAGACATCAAATTCAGCACCGAAAAATAAACATAGACAAGATACGTTTGGTTAGTTTCGTATAAAAAGACAGATGTCTGTTAACTACAATTAAATCCAGTCGGCGGTGATTTGAATGCGACGTGAAGAACGCGACACCTGTTGCTGGCATCACTGCAACCTGCTGCACAACCGGCTTTACACAATACACACTTTGTGTCTCTTCTGCAGGTCTTCTCTATTGTGCAGTAAGTAGTAGAATGCTATGGTAGAATATTTAGCGACGAATTGTTATGTAATTTAATGTTTTATTATCGATTATGTACACACTACATATTATTATATAACAATGTTGAATGTCAAGGGGTGTAAAGAGGGGGGAAGGTGAAATAAAGCCGAAATTTACTTACTTATAATGATATATGATATGTCATTTATATGTCAAAATATTTATGAAATTTTATTTAAATAAAGTTTGGAAATTAGATGCATTTTCATATTTTTGTACAATATATTTAATAAGGCTTCACGCTGAAGAGAGGCTGATCCGTTTTTAAGAGATTGTTAATAATTTGGATTTGTAAGATACAATGTATATAGTTATATAAATGTATAAAATTAAGTTTTTATGAGAAAATTTACTTACTTTACCTAATTCAAGTCTCATCTCGTTTTTTTTAGAGCACTAATAAATTATTTTATAATTTAACTATTTACTTTGGGGTGACTGTAAAATTTTGAGCGAAAGAAATACACACAGAAAATATGTATCCCCCCTCCCCTATTGTTTTTAATAAATCCCCCAAACTCTTCGGTGTACAAATTTTGAATTCAATACTAATTAGAAATTTTATAAAATGTTTAATATCAACATTATTTAGTAAATTTAATAATATTTTTGAATGGGTGTAATTTTGAAAAAGCTACACATAAAAAAACAATGGATGTCGTCGAGAGGTGTGACTATATAGGTAGGTAATAAACGTTTATGAAAGAAGATTTTAATTAAATATCTTAATCTTAATCGTAAAAATGATTAACATTTATTATCTCGCCAACTTCTTTTGAAGATGATTATCTTTTCAATACATTAAGTTCTCTTCTTAAAGTATTGTAGTATTTTGAAGTAAATATATTTATCTATAATATTAACATTTGTTAAATTAAATTATTTAAATGTAATTCTTGTTAAAACCAGGGATACAAACCGATCCGAACCCAACTGGACCAGTATTTTTTTGAACCGCAAATCGAAACCGAACAGATAATAAAAAAATTGAACCGAAATTATATCAATATGGTTCTAAGTTCCTTGATAAGATGAGATGAGACAATCGGTTGTAAAATCCGATACCTTACTTAAATCTTGTCTCATGTGCGTGCGAGTCCCTAATAAAAATAATATCAATAAATAAAAATGATCGAAAACACTTCAAATTATCAATTACAATATGAAAAAAATAAAACACAAACAAGTCAAAAATATTCAAAATGACAAATTATTATCTGGTGATTTGAATGCAGCGATAAGAATGAAACATCACCTGACGCTCAATGTACGCTGAAACCTGTTGCCTGCTACACAATAACACTGTGGCTGTTCAATAGAGACTCTCGCAGGTTCCCTATTCACCGACATGTATTTTGACTTTGCGTTAATGCCGTTGTTTATTTTATAAATCCGTATGAATGGAACTGGTTCTCTCCCCTAAATGCTGGGTACCAGACGAAAGATACCTTACACAATATGTAAATTAAGTGTCGCAGAGATATATTTTGTATTTTAATTCACTTGTGGTGAAAATTTTCTTTTAATAATTTTATAAATTGATGCTTATCTATTGATATGTGTTTTAGATAATTAGGTGGTCAAAAAATGAACTATTCCGATAGGGTGAGCTGTCAGTTGTTAGTTTGAAAAACGTGTTTACTTAAATAATTCGCTATTTCCATATCATAATTTCTGTTTTATTATCAAACTAAGAATCAAGAGATTTTTTCAGTTGTAGTTTTTGATTTCTTGTACTGTTGTAAGCACATAAACTCTTAAATCAATATTATTGTTAATTAACTTATTTATGTACTATGCATAAATAATATTCTTGTGTTTATTGAAATAATTATAATAATTATCAAGAACTAAGCGTTATACTAATTATTAGGCTTTTTTCGAGGTAGTTTTCTTATTTTTCATTAGTTATACTTGTTTTCTTAATAAAATAAATTAAATACTCTAATTGTTAAGCGTGTATAATCACTGATTTAATTGTTTACAATTAGATAACAATTTGCCCGATTGCGTTAGTTTCGATTTTTACCACTGAACGCGTCGCTACCATCGCGACACATATCAATAATAGATGAAACATTTTCATTACAGCTGTGAATACTTTAATAAATACGTTTTCTTATGCAAGTTTCGTGACCATTTTCTATGTTGATTTCGTTTCCGAATTTGTTTTCACGTTGTCCTTGGTGTAACCTTGATGTTTCGACTCTCATGTCGGAGTCTTCTTCATAAAAAATGACTGTATTTTATCTGCATGGTAACTTATAATAGGTAGGTGTTTATTATTTTTGCGATAACTTGAGTTTTCAATGAATTTGACATTTTTATATTCACACTAGAGGCCCGCCTACATGTTCTCCCGCGTTTATTTTCGTTTTTATGAACTTTTTTTATATTTTATAAAATCTATTGTTATTCTAGAACAATTTTTTTACCCAATTATTTTTACTCTAAACATAAAAAAGTTTTACTCCTTCCTTTCATTTCACGTTTCTAAGTCTTAGGGTTTATTGGGCTGTGAGTTGATGATTGGAACAATTGTTTACCCATATTAGGGTTGAACTTTAAAATACCGTAATATACTTGTCTTTTTATGCAGATAAAACTACTATTTTGCCCCCTCCCTCTTCTTTATGGATTGAATTACGAAAAAACTCTTTTTATGGGTGCATATATCATAAAATTTCGTTTTTTAGGTCCAGGGGTTTGAGTTGATCGTTGATGAGTCAGTCAATCAAGATTTATCTATTTATATATTAAGATTTTTATATATTTGGGTTTTAATAATTGGTAATTCAAGTAACAGATATTTTTAGATCATTTTTGATTTTTTTTTATACCAGAGTATGTATCCAGCAAGGAGTTATTTTTATAAAAGTACAACTAATTTTGAAATTTACATAAAAATTGAAAAATTCTACTCATATAAAATAATCCTAATATATCATAACTTTGTCTGACCATCAACGTTTGAAAATTAATGGATTAAATGGTTTACGTATGTATATAAAATATGCTTGGTATAATTATAGTTTTAAAATTTAATGCTACAGCAGTATGTTATTAGTCAGGTACCAAGTATTCAATTAATGTGTAAATCAATAAATTAAAAATTAATAAACCTTTATCTGTTATCAGATATTGAGGCAATTTATTTTTTATAAGTAATGGAATTTTTTTTTTCATGCGTCGATTTTTCTAGTTACTGATCTTAATATATATATTTATGTTGTCGTTATCTTGAATTATTATTTGTTTTTATTAAAGCACAGTAGTGATATTAAAAACTAGAACTGTTAAAGTTAAATGTTAAGAAATTATTTGTTTATTACATGTTTATGAATTGGAATGAATTGATTTTATTACAAGTATAATGTATATTAATGATACAGTTTTTTTTTATAAAAAAACACGTGTTTATAAAAATATTATATTTATGATCTCAATTTAGTTAATCAAAAAGATCATATATTTTATCTATCAATAATATTGACTAACAAAACCGACCTTTTTGTTTTTTGTTGACTCGAAAAGAATTTAATTATGTTATTACATACTTTCCATGCCAAATAAATTTTTTTTTCAAAATCATTGTTTTTAACTTATTGAAAAATGAACTAAATAAAACGTTTTTTCTTATAATGTTTTTTGACCTAATTTTCAGAAAACGATATTTATAAAATTAATTAATTTTTGTACCCTTAATATTTAAATTTTGAAGTTTAAATTAATTAAAATATTTTTCCTAATTTTTTTTTTGTTATTTATTCTATTCACATTTTATATCAGTACCTACACGTTTAAAATACCAAAAATATTTTTCAAAATAATTATGAAGGGTAGTAAATACTATTTTTGTTTAAAGCGTTGGAAGATAGATTTCTGATTGCTTAAAAAGTATTTGACAAAAGTTTAATAAAATTATTATATGAGAATATTTTTATTCAATTAAGAAGTTTGTACTTTTGAACTTTTTTCATTTCGAAATTTTGTCTGATATTCCATAAATTTGTGAAAGTTTCTCTTAGTTGAAGTAACTAGTTCGTGAACAAAAAAAATAATCATTGTGTATAGTTTATTAAAAATTCATTATAAATGTATTTTATGACAAAAATAAATAAAACGTACAATTTTGTTCAGTTATTTTTAAATTATATGAAAAATTTTAAAATCTAATGCATAAAGTTAGCGTAATGTATAATAATATATGAAATACGGAAGATTTTGATTAAAAACAAACATTACCTAGACATTATGTCAGGTAAATTGTATATTACTGCTTTATACAGAAAATATCTCATTCAATTTTCGTTTACCATCTGGAATACTTACGGTACAAAGATACGCAATTATAAAAAAATAATCGCTCTTCTATAAATTTTAAAACAGGTATGGGATTTTTTTTTAGATTCACGTAATATTTTAAACGGTGAAATGTTTATAGTATAATTATGAATTAAAAAAAATTATAGGTTAATTTTGTAGTAAGAACTTTTGTAGGGGTTTAAACAAGACAGGCTTATTTTTTTCGAGATGAAATAATATCCGTGATGAAACCGTAAGCGAGACCGATAGAAAATTTAATTATTTGGAAATTGTAAAAAAATAATATCTTTTATAAAACACTAATGAGCTAGCAAATTTGCTAGCTAGCAAACACTGTAAAATGGGGCATTAATTCTGTGATGGTATTTATGGATTAGCAATGAAATTTAGAGCAGTGATTCTTTAACTTATTGTAACACTGTTGGCCTGTTGTTGACTCTGACGGTACAAAAAAATATCGCCACTGTTTTAATACCGTTCATGTTTACATATCACTTAAAAATAACTGTCAGATAGGTTAGAAACCTCATTTGAAAGTGCAGTATCTCGTTTATAATATCGGACATAAGCCAGTAGCTCCATGTAAAATATTAAATCGGTCGTTTCGAAAAATCGTATGAAACCATAATTTTTGATTGTAATAGTTAACATTTCTTCTTATTTTTATCTAATCTATAATAGATATTTGAAAAATATCTTATATTCATTTTCACATTTTTAAAAAATAGTTTATAAAAAATAAGAAGTTTAAAAAACTAAATAATTACCAATTTGTGCTGTTTTGTAATAAATTATTTAATTCTTCAAATTTGATAATATCTTATAAAAGCATCAAACAAAAATAAAAGTTATAATTCTTATAAAAATATTATTTTAGTACAGTAGCATACATGGGTGGTATAAATCCTTTAATTAAAAACTTGTTTGTTGGGGTCGTGCTTAACATTTAGATTTTTTTTAAACAAGAACAAAGACAAATAATTAGTACCCTAATAAATTACATACAAGGCACGATCTATAAAAAGGATCAAATTATTTCTAATACGAATAAGTTATAAATCAAACGACAAGTGACCTTCTAACAATTCCAAAAATAACTAGAACTATGTGAATAATAGGACACGATATTAAAATCAAATAGGGCTAGTGTGCATAATGATATACTTATAAATTTATAAAAATTAATTGTAGCTTCCAATACAAAAATGATACAATATGTTTTTGTTATATACCTACTGTTGCAAAAATAAATAAAAAATTAATACGGTACTGTATTGAATGATAAGCTATTTTAATCGTGATGTTTTTAATTTAATGGAATTAAATTTTTGAAATGATCGATCGGTTTGCAGGTTTTTATTTTTAATAAAGTTGAAGAAGGTTTTGTTAACTAATTAATAGTGTTTAATTTAAACGTGATGTATTTAATTTAATGTCTTTTCTGGAATTGGTATATAGTTGCCGCTAGTATAATGTTTCATTGGAGTTAAATTTAAAGTAAACAACATTATTTCCCGAATAATATAGGATATAGAACATAATATTATCACTTATCATGTCAGAGGGATAAGCAGTGAAGAAAAATGTCATATACGCTAACAAAAGTATCAGAAATATATCGAAATTGTACATAAATCATTGACGAAACATGTACTTATCTATTTGATATAGTTGATAATAATTAAACCGATTTAGTATAGATACTATTGAGATATTAAAAATAAATGACAGCCCACTGACAGCTGTAATCAATGGTATGGTAAATATGAATGTCCTTGACGTATGCGCGTTAAGTATAAATCAGCGATCTAAAAGCTGTGGTGATAGGTGTAAATTATTATATGTTTATTGCTATTTTTTTTAATCCCGAGCAAATTCATAACAATTTACCAACTCGAAGATGGCTTTTGCTCGATAGCAATTTATAATGAAAGGCTTATATTTAAAATAAACGAAACATTCAATGAGAATTACTAATTAAAAGTCAGTTAGTGGATCATTTACCCTACGCTACTTATAACAACAACACGATATTGATATATAAAATAGATCGATACACTCTAATCAAGTACACGTTATCAAAATCTATATCAAACAAGCAAAACACAATATGCTGCTGCAGCACGACAGAGACCATGATCTTGGCTCTGACATTCTTTTCTGTCGGCTGCGGTAAAGAAACAACGTTTTCTTGCAATCGCGCCAGAGGTAGAACAACATTGTTGTCTGGCGGTCATGCAACACGGCCGCGGCCCCCTGCGCACCCCCGCCAATGTCCACGTACGTGTGTGTTATCTTGCAATGCATTTATTAAGAGAGGAGGTTTTGTCTGTAAACGATAAAAGTGTTTGATTCCTTATGATGGTTTTGTAATATAAAGATAATGTATGCAACAGGTATTTGATATCGATTTTTATTTATTATGGAAACTTATTATGCTTGCAGTGGCGGAGAGATGGGAGTTATGTTTTTATTTATTTAATAATCCATTGAGTTTTTTCTTAGGCGGCTATTACACTATCAAATAAATATGTCAAAGATCTTTGACAAAGATTTGATCATATTCCTTTGATAAAATATGAAATTTTGTTCTATTACACTACATAAAATATTTGATAATATTTTCTTAGTATTATCTAGGGATATTTTCTTCTTTTTTGGTGCATTTTGATAATCAATGTGTGGATGTTCGTCAATTGACGCGATCAAGGTTTGAATTTACAACTATGTATTGCAGTTTTTATAATCAATAAGAAGATTATCATATAATAGCTGGATTATATTGATATTAATATATTAACTGTAACTGTCAGTGATAACTTGGCAGTCGCCATTTTGATTTATCTGTCAAAAAACTTTGATCAAATATAAGAGACTGTCATTAACTATGATCATAGAAATATTATGAAGGTAAATATTATAAAAGTTGACTTATTACACTGTCATATTTCTTTGATCAAAGAAATTTTATCACATTTATTTGATAGTGTAATAGCCGCCTTAGAAATATTTTAATGTGGTAAGAAATTATTTTTATAATGTATTAAAAATGCGAAAGTGTATCTGTCTGTCTGTTTGTTACCTTTTAACGGCTAAACCACTAAACCGATCTTGATGAAATTTCGCAGGGAAATAGCTTGTATACTGAGGAAGGATATAGGTAACTTTGTACTCGGAAAAATTATTAGTGTGTGACATTTGTACGCGCGAAAATTATACTGTTTCAGCGTAGATATCTAACTAAAAACTTATTTTATCGACTATCTTATAGAAATCTGTTTTATATACCTAACCTAACTTTATGGTGTTGTTTTCACTAACTTAAATTCCACGCGAACGAAGTTGCGGGTAATAGCTAGAGCTAATTCTATATAAATCGCCAAATACAAGTACAACCTACTTTAAGATCATGGTTATTAGGGATATGACAATCGGTTACAGCTACAGATATCGGATAGGTATGGTTTTAGTTTTGAATACGGTTAAGGAGATATTTTTTTCTTGAGTATTGTTTTTGCCCGCAGTTTGAGTATGTATTGGTGAATTTTTGTCTTGAGATTAATAAAATACTATTTTTTAAATAAAAATTTAATTATTTTCCAAAATATTTTAGTTCGGTTAGCTAAATTTCACAAAGACTATTTCGAATACCGAAAATTATACAGAGCAAACACCCTTGACCTCCGCTATTTCATGCAAATGTATTCTCTATACACACATTAAAGTTGTGTCGGTAGATAGCACGTTGTTTCATCTGTGTCTAAGGGAAAATCTCACAATTATTTAAGTATTGTAACAATAAAAGCATAAAAGTTGAAGGTCGGTCGTGCTGTTTCTGTATGAGGCGTTTACCCTTTTCTGAACGCCGACTTCTAAGGTGATGTTTACGAATTATATTATTGGGGTGCAATTAAACCTCTATGTACAACCAGGGTACTAGCCCCTTTTACAGTAAACAGAAGAGTTTAAATGGACTCGTGTCATCTTTATGGTGGACAGTGTGCCTGGTTTATTTTACTTTTCCAAAATGTTAAATTTCAGTTTCACTTTTATTTTATGACTAAGTACATTTTTGTATTTATTGGTTTACTCAATTCTGTAACATCTCGTCTATATAATATAAGAATTCTTACAACGAAATATTTATAAAGGACAAAATTACGTAGAACTACATTTTATTTTTATTTTTATTTCAAAAATATATAAAAAATGTAATATTAATAATAATTAGGCCGGTTATATATTATATACAAAATCCTATGAATATTAACTTATTTTTTTTATACTACTGTATTTAAAGTTTTATTCATAGGGGGTTAAAATAAGCTATCAATTGGTGTTTTATTTATTACTATACGATTATTAGTTTAGGAGTTATAAGCTTTCAAAGTTTGACATAAAATCCTTGCATTCGTTCTCACAAACTGACGGAAGGAAGAAGTTCTAAATATGTCAAAAAATATGTAAAAACGTTAAATAGGTATACTTAAAAAATTTCAATATGTTATAATCATTTTTAAGTTAACAAAAAATATAACTAAATTGTCAGGAACACAATACAATCAAAAACTTCCTATTTTAAGTTAAAAATGGTAACATGTGTTACAATACCAAAAAAAATCTTCTCAGAAATAAATTGCAGTGGCAATGCAATTCGGATATTTCCTTCAAAACGACACAATGTGTGCTGTTTAGCATTTCAAAACAGCATTCCTCTTGAGGGAACAGGAAAAAAAACTGTAACATATGTCTAGCATCACTTTAACTACATAAACATTTTGGTTTGTTCTTCAAATTGGGCTGTTACAACTTTTTGTACCATGTGCTATTTCTTGAACGTTAAGTCATAGATGGGCTTTGTTTGTTTTGAAATTAATACAGAATAAATGTATGTACCTTTGTCAGAATTTGATTTTTAAATAAAAAGTGTGAAAAAATTATTTTGGCTTTTGGTTGCTAATTACTTCAGATTGCCTTTAAAAACGTTTATCAAAATCTTGACGTGATATTTAAATATTAATTTGTGAATATTATTTTGAAATGTGTGTCTTATTTAAGAACTTTTTAAATAATTGTACTTGTAATTCAGTTCTTGATATACTAAAGTATTTTTTTTAAATTTAGATGTACTTAAGTACTCTTTTGTATAAAAATACTTGTACTTAAGTATAATTTTTGGAAAAGTACGTAAGTGTTCTTTTCTAATTAAAGTATATTTATTATTAAAATTTTGCTGAGGTTTATAAACTATGGATACTTATTTATTTCTACGCTAACTTAATATTTTCAATTTTATTATTGCTAATTAATGATCTATATCTATTAATTATTACAACTTTAAAAAAAATGCGACCATAATCATCATCAAAAAAATCATAACTAACGATCTCTTTTGTTCCCGAACTAATAAACTACCGTTTATTACTTCATTAACATTTTTTTCATCCAAACAAAATAAATCAATGCAAATAAAACTCAGGGCTGAAACTAAAAGCTACTTCGTCTGCAATCTACATGAAATCGAGTTATGTACGTGTGCATATGTGCGTGCGACTTTACGCATGTGTGTGTGTGTGTGTGTACGTCGGTACCGCTTGCACAGACTACATCAGACAACGGGGCAGGTAGACGGAGAGCCACGCTGTGGAACGGCTGGTTATTATAGCTGTAATGCTAGTGCGGTCACAACAGGTAGTTCAAGAACATATTATACATGTATCAGCGACAAAATGTGATTTTTGTTATTAATAATTTGTGTTTTGTGAATTGCAAATCCTAGGGTTATAGGTCTTGCCAGAAAATGGTTAAAACTTTACTGATAATTAGGCGCTAATCACAGAACATAGATTATTAAGCTCGTTCTATGTATTGTTTTATTATATTTTCTAGTTGTGACACAAGAAATTAGGAGCAAAAGAGATTTTATTTTTATTTTTGTGACTGGCGTCCATCTACTAGTCAAGTACCAAATATTGATTAATTTAGGTAGATATATATTTTTTTCAAACATCTAAAAATAATTAAAAAAAAAAAATTTAAAGACAAAGGCTTATATCAAGGTCATGCATTACAAATAGTGAATCATTATTCTCGGTTCAATTTTGCATTAAAATATGGTCTTATGTCCATATGTATTATAAAGGAGCTTGTAACATTCGCTAGCTTGCAAGCACTCTCAAATGGGTATTAATTATATACTAGTATCTATGGATTAGCTATGGAATTTAGAGCAGTGATACTTCAACAAATTGTAACACAGGTGGCTACTTTGACCGTACAAAATTATGTTCATAATATTACCACTGTTTTAATACCGTTGGTGTTTACCTACAACGCGTGCACGAAACTTGCCAAAGTCTTCAACAAACTCCGAGAGTTTGATATCTCATTTGAGATTGCTTGCAAGCTAGCAAATTCGCGAGCGCCTTTATAATACCGGACATTAGTTATCAACAGAAATATTATAGGTAATTATTTTTAACAATGTGATTTCAAATTAAAAACCAGCGCCAATTGCTGAGTGCAGCAATAAATATGTTACGTGCGTGCGCCCGAAAAAAAATCTTCAAAATGAAGAGACCAAAGAACACACAACAATAGAAAAACAAACTTGCAAAAATTAAAATAATTTGAATTTATTCAACTGATTGTGAGAGTATTTATATAGATGTTGTAACTAATTGTTGCTTGCGTATCTCTAGTGAAACAACAGCAACAACAATCCTAGTGTTGGAGGTGGGGGTACCGGAGGACGAAGTGCGGGACACTTGGTCAGAACAACCGTACGTGCGGGCGGTCGGGGGGAGCGGCGAGGCGACGCAACCGTTCTCACCGGTATGACCGTTCCATCAGCAGTGTTGTGAAAGACTCTGGCCTTGTCTCACTAACTGGAAGTCCTCTAGAAGAGCAGCAGTACCTCCGCACTACTGTTGCAAGTGAACATGTAGTTTATTGTTGTGACAAACGGGATAACATAAGTGAGTGTTGTTGTGTCTTACGCGGGACGTAGACGTTTTCACTGAAAAAAGGACTCAACCAATTTGTAGTTGTGATTAGTCTAAGTTCAGTGAGTACGTGAACGACATTTAAAACTTTTTTTTGCAAGGATAATATTTATAAAACAAGTGCAAATATAGTGAATTTGTGAATTGTTGGAATATAATATTTTAAAATAAAATAATTTGTGTTATTTAATTATATTTTTTTCGAATCAAGATCAGGTTGTATTGCATTCGACGGTGTATCAGTGCAACTGCATTCCTTATCTATCGTCGGTGTCATTTACAAAAACAACGACAAAAAGTTTAAATCGAATTCAACATAACGAGTTTTTTTTTAAAAGAGAGATATTTTAACAGTGCATAAACACAACTAAAAAAGTGCATTCATAAATATTTACCACCCACTTTTTAAGATATTGTTTTGGATATAAAACAATTTACGTAATTTGAACGAAAAGAATGTTTGACCCTTTGGTCAAATGATAAACAGTATTGAGATATTTATATCTTTTGAAGATTGAGTAAAACCAAGAAAAAATGCCGAAGATATTCCTGATCAAAAATAGGCTCCACCAGCAGCAACTGCGGTTGGCGGAGTCGCAGCATGCAGTAAAACATGGCGGCGATACGAGCAACCCTGATTCAGAACCCTTATCCCTCATCGTTAAGAAAGATGGTGAGTCTATCATTCTTTACTAATTATTAAATAATCTTAATTAAGTCATACTCGGATCTACGAAAAAATGTTTATTTCCTTATATTTTAAGTGCTAAAGAAATTTAAATTTATTATTGACACACAGGCAATAAAAAAGTAACATATACGACGTATTAATTTTTTTATCAAAAATAGATCGTTTGCGTAAGCATTAACGTCTAAAATTAAAATTTTCAAAATCATAGGTGCGATCCTACGTAACAAATATTGACGTAAACTAAGAAATATTACCCAAAAACGAATAAAAATTAATAAAGAGTATCCTAATATTTATAAGATTTGCGTTTATAACCATCACAGAGTAACGTCATCAATACAGAAAAAGAGTTAATGGATTATTAGAAAAAAACTTGCATTGATTATTCTACTTTTACTGTTCAAGTTCAAAGAGATTTCGATGCTGGGAAGTGATATAACATGAAAATGTATAATATGTTTTTATGTTTTGGGTATGTTGAATTGTATTGATGTTTAATGATTTAATTGTATTATTTAATTACAACAGCGACTCTAAAAATGTTTACGTTTTTATTGTAGAATAATGTTACTTACATATAATTTTTTGTTAATAACTTATTTCAATTAAATATTGATTTATTGTTAATCTTTTTGTGTATCCCGGGAAAATTTTTTAATCAAATCAGATCTTGATAGATCTGCATTATGAGATAAAATTATATTTTTTTCACTGATTTTTGATCTGTGAAGACCTGTAAAGATCTACAACGAACTACAAAGATCTCTGAATATCGTTGTAGATCGTGATAGAGATTGAAACGTTGAAAATTCATGAATTTTCAACGTTTCAACATAGGAAACATGAAAAATCATTTTTATTTCAGATATATGAAAATATAATACATTTTTCTTGTTTTAAAGTTTGATCCAAATCTACCATTAACTGTAAATTTCGACAATAAAAAGAAATTCCTCTATATTTTTAATAAAAAAAATTACAAGGAAAAATATATTTATGAATTTGCTATAGAGCAAATATTTGCATGCATCTGAAAAAACAGTGATTTCTATATGTTCCGTAACTAAATTGTATCATAAAATGACTATAGATAGAGAATGTATACATGTCAAGACGGGAATAAACAAGAATAATTAATAACATTAAGAGTAAAATACTAAAAAATATTTTATTAAAAAATTATTATTATTCAATCAATAAAAAATCCTATGCATGATTTATAAAACAGGAATAAGTAAAAGCATTCTATGCAGTAGAATGGAATGTTTCATTACAATATTGTTAAAAGTCAGGCAAATAAAAATATTTCATCAATTAAATCAGCATACAATAACGACTACGTACAAGTACATACACATATTTCTACTCGATTGATTTTATCTCAAAGTCATGCAGGCTGATGCCGAAACGATTATTTCTATTTATTTCATATCAATCATAATGAAGTTTAATGGGATATGTTTTTATTAATAAAAATTGCAAAACATGTGTTTGATGCGGTGTCTGTCGATTTTGTATTTTTAATAATTCTTTATATAAATAATTATACTCACGCATAAAAATATTAGTTATTTTTTTATAATAATGCATCTAAATCTTATAAACATACATATATGTAAAACGTTTAATATATTTGCTTCAAAATATTAAAAAAAAATTAAAACCTTGTACCTATACCTATTTATAGATGATGTTATCTAATTTAAATTTTTATTACAACGTACAATATGCGCAAACCCCGTTTAAAAAATTAATTTGACTAATTTTCACCAAAATATTCTACCGTCTACCCTTTGAAATGCTTTCGTGTTCTGTAGTTTGGGAAACACTGCCTTCGGCAATATGAAACAACTTTTCGTAGAATTTTACCGAATAATTTAAAATTACTCGTTTACAGTTATTTGGAACGGAAATAATACGGATTTTATTTTAGTGAAATTACTGGTTTAAGAAACAAAATCTAACTTTATTTCCAGAAATTATAGTTTATTATAAGTTCTTTTATATTATGCATGATATCATAAAAATAGTTTTAATTTCTTTATAGCAGAGTTACATTGATTTAAATCACATATTTATATATACGTACCTAAAAAAGTTTAGAAGAGTTTTATTTATGAGATTATGTTCAGTTGATATCAATAGATACATAAATTTTAATAATACAGCCTATAGAATGCAAACTATATTTTTTCTTTATTTAATGCGTATTTTGAAGATTTGAAAAAAATCTGATTTTCATGCAACCCTTTTGAAGATGTTTCTTCTTCATAGGTTTTACATATGTGGATTTTCTCCTTTAAGATTTGTTTCAGATATTTGAATACAAAATTTAAAAATTCTTACGAATAATATTAACTACGCATAATATTTTCAAAGTAGAATGGCTTTACACAAATCCAAGTATAGTTGTATCTGTAAATTCATTACCTCCCATTAAATTAAAAAAAAAACACCAGTTCTTTAGCTACTGGTCAGTTCAATCCACAATAGCTATTCGCATCAATAAATATCTCAACCGCGACCCTTTCAACCAACTGTTTTTTTTCTACAGAAACGACTATATGAATAATTCATCTACGCTCGCAGAGCTACTGCATGTGTATATATATATACAATATCTATGCATTCCTATGCACCACAATGCCCATGCGTGCTCGTTACTATGACTAACTCGAAGTAGCAGTAATGATATGTAATCTATAGCCAACATTGGCCAGTCGTGCATCAAGACACCTTGTACCAGTGACATTGGCAGTGGTCTCGGGTTCTGGGCTTGGTTATTGCGCAAAACAAACACACACACATATAAACATGTAGCGTGTAGATAATAGACGTAATTAAGACAGTGGTGTACCCTGTGTGGGGTACAGAAGAAACATTAACTTGATTTCCGGGTTAGTATCTAATTTTCTACATAAAAGTATAGAATACATGTTCCTATAAATAAAATATATTCACATATTATGTTGTACCGGCGTTGTTCGAGTAGATGTCGTGATGTCACCATATCGATTTAAGCGTATTGAATTGCATATGATCTGAACAAACATTTTTACTTCCATGTTCCGAAGGAAATGTAAGTATTGTAATACTGTCGAAAAATCGTGTCCAAGATAAGAGCAGATTCTGATTGTAGTACCTTCAAAACGTAAAGAAAAGTTGATTTCCGTATGGCGGCTGTGCGTGTGTTTTATTTCTGACACCCCATTGAAATTTTTCATATATTAAAAATAGTTTAAAAAGGTATTAAAGAACATAGAAATCATATATGGTTTTCCATACCGATGTGATATATTATGTTACTCAGGAGATTGTAAAGAACGCGTTGACGAATGTTTCATCCAAATCGGTTTAGTATTTTCCGAGATTAGCATTAATAATAAATGTACCTAACAAAATCCTGCACACTCATGAGTTTCTTCTAGCAGGACGTCACTGCCAAAGATAGATAAATATCGTGACAAGTGGGTGGGTTGACGTTTCTTAACGTCGCCCATCCTACAAGCAGATCTTATTTATGGGATATCATCGCTGTATCGATGATCTTGCTGTCAAGGTTTTTACCCAGATGTACAATTATCTGTTTACGCGCGTGAACAAAGACCTGTGGCTTGTTGTCCTACATGCCCGTGGTTTATTTGTAACATTGCGTGTATGCTATTCGTGTGGTATAAATCAGAAATGTTCAACATTTTAACATACCTCTAAATACATTTTGTCACATTATATATACTGTATTTCATGTAAATATAAGGTACTGGCACCAGTCTTGAATATAACCCCAGTAATGGCTATTTTTAAATAAAATGTACTGAATTAGAAATGTGTATTGATATTTGATTACTATCATTTCTAAATATTAATCTATATACATTTAACTGTCTTACAGCGTGATTTGATGATAATCGGCCAATAGGTGTCAAAATAGTGGACATTTAAACTAATTATTAGTATAATTTATTAAATAATTATTATTATATTATCATAACAACAACATTGTTTCAAAGACGATTATTTCTTCATTAGCAAAAGTCCATTACTGCGTACTCTATACTGGTTTTACTTTATCCATTACTGAAGAAAAAACATAAACAAAATAAAAAGCTATAATTTAAAAAATAAACTATATTTGTGTACTTAAATCAAATTGTTTGAATAAGAATTACTTTTTTTATAAGTAACATGAGTTCATGAGAATTACATAAAAGAAGCCCGTCAATCACAAAAACAGTAATCTTTGCTCTTATAGCGGCCATAACTGGGTGCCAGTACCTTATTTACATTAAGCACAGATTAAGTTATCAACATTTTCAAGTATACATATAGCATATTTTATAATGAATATATTATTATACATACACTGTTATTGAATGTCCTCCAATTTTATAACTGTACATGTTTTTACATATAGTATATGTATGACATACCCATTATATATTTAATTAAAATTTGAATTATCGGTTACAAAATACACATTCAATTATTTCATAGTTTATTTTTTTTGCAAAAAAATACAACTGCCAATTACTTTAGTTATTAACAAATTATTTAAATGTATTTATTATGTTGTTATTTTAACGACTTGTAAATTTTTTTAATATAAATGCGCTTTTTTGTTTTTCAATGAATCATTAATTTTGTTGTGCTATATGTATACAAACATATTTAATATATTATTAACATATAATGTATATTTATCGAAAACAAAAAAATATAATAATTAATAATTAATAGCCATGCCGAAAAATTTTAATGTTGGTTTTGAAATGCATATATAGATACGGAAATATATACAATATACATATTTCTGAAATACTATAATTTACTTAATTGTTTATGTTATTTTAATACTAACAAGTTTAATCACCCCAGGCAATAATAAACTTTCAAAGATCCATTAAAAAAGGTTTAATGCTATTATCATATACAGGTTTAATGGTTTCTTGTAATAGTAATTAAGTATTACATTAATGATGTTAAATAGAGCCAGCAGAAAATATCCTTAAATGTTTTCTGGTATGGCTTTAAAGATAGTATCGAAAAAATGAAGAAGTAATTTGTATATTATTGTAAAACTAGTTATTGGACCCGGCGCTGTTTAAGTGAATGTCAGAATGTATGTACCTAATCTCTGGTACTTCTGTCAGCATAGTTTTATTCCGATTTTTTTCATAAGGTACACGTTAGTGAATATTTCATTCAAATCGGTTCTATACTTTTTGAGATTGGCTTTAATAAATAAACACTCACAAAATTTATTACAAGCTTTTACTTAACTAAAAATTATTTACATTATCGAATATTTTGGCGTTAAGAATTAAAAAAAAAAAAAAATTATTTTGTAAACTATAATAGTAATAACAAAATTCATGAAACGGACAAAAACACTACAACTATACATATAATAAGAATAAAATTTCAACAATCCGATCTATCCAAGGTGAATTTTAATTCCCACACCTATAAAAATTCCTAAGTTGTGTACGAATTACTAAACAGGAATAGAATTATTGGTTTTCTACTCAACTTTTGTAACTTATACTAATTCTCACCTAATAGTTCCAAACATAAAAAAAACATTTAATAAAATTGTATAATGTAATAAATTTATATACAGTACATTTAATATTATATTATTTTTATATACTTACAAATATCGATATGTAAATATATCTATAACAAATTATTATTATAAATACTAATCAAACATTTGAAAAACAAAATGAGTAAAAAAAGTTAGATTGCACAGATATGTTAATATTAATATATATTTTATGTATTATTCATTCAAGTTTCTTTAATTATCTTCGAAAACCATCAGTTAAAATATTTAAAAAAGTACAGTTGTCATTTTTCATCTGTATTTCTATATCAAAAAAACTCGTAGGTCTTTCGTAATTTAAACATTAATTCTTTGTATTAAACTATCAATAATTAATTTGAGATATTATATTTAAATTAATTAAAATTCATTTTTTTTAAATTTTACATTATAATTAATTTCAAAAACTCGAATTCCGGTTTAATTCTGTCTAAGTTAAAATATTTAAAAACTCGACCTTTTATTCATACTAGTATCGCCTATATGGGAGTTCGACCGATATTTTACCTGCCTTAACGGCAACATACACACATGATTTTTTTGCGCACATCTATGGCACAGTACTTAACCTAACCTAATCCTGCTTTTACAACAAAAATTTCCAAATAAAAACATTGCAATTGAACAGAAAATTTGACAGAAACCCAAAACTATTTATTTTTGTCGCTTGGTGGTACTAGGAGTATTGCTATGTGGGAGGAAATAAACAAACAGCAAGAGGGGAAACCATGTGTGTATGTTAACTTTATTTTACCTGCCTTACCGACAACATACACATATGATTTTTTTGTGCACATCTATGGCACGGTACTTAACCTAACTTAACCTGATTTTACAACAAAAATTTACAAATAAAAACATAGCAGTTGAACAGAAAATTTAACAGAAACCCAAAACTATTTATTTTTACCACTTAGTGGCACTAGGAGTATTGCAATGCGGGAGGAAATAAACAAACAGCGAGAAGGGAAATCATGTGTGTATGTTAACTTTATTTAATCTACCGTTTAGGCAACATACACATGATTTTTTTGTGCAAATCTATGGCACAGTACCTTTTGAATGATATAAGTTTAATTCACCTCCTTTTATAATAAATACTAAAAAAACGTACGACAATATTCGATGTTCACGTAATAATATATATGTATATGTATATAGATTCCAATTCGGTTCTAGTTTCTAATTTTTACTGACAAATATGATACATTACAATGCGGATTTAATTCATATTTTTAATAACTTTCGATAGTGAATCATGTAGAAAAATAGGCATCGGTGTTTTCTGGAATTGCTCATATAATCGTGATTAAGTATGATGAATACGGAAATCGTTAGCATACGGTAAGATAATACAAAGAAGAAAGGATAGGTTATTTTTTAATTATACGTTTGTTATGTAGATTTTCTTGAAAAATAACAATATTATTTGTTATTACTATTCAATTATAAAAGGTACTCACGTTTTTTGAATATTTTATTATGTATTCTATGTTTTCTATTTCAATTCAGTGAATTTTATAATTTATTTTTCCAATGTCTGATTCATGGTTTCTGAGTAGAAGTCGCAATCTTGGTTGTTTATTTTGTTATTATTTGATATATCTTTAAGTCGAGGCGGAACTAAAAAGTATTCTTTTGAATTCGTTTAAAATTGATAAAACTTTATAACAATACTAAGTACTTCAAGGTACTCCTTGTTTAATTCGATAAAAGAACAAATACCTACGCGTAAAAGTATATAACACATAAGGTCAAGTAAAACTAACAATATATAGGTAACAGTTATAAATGATTGCTTATGACAAATAAATATTAAATTAAACTCTATAACAAAAATAACCCTGAAAAAAATTTAACAAACAGATATAGAATGACAATAATTAAATTAAATTTTTATTGATATTATCATCATCACGAAACACGCTCTGTTTAAATTTGCTGAAAAAATTAGCAATAATCTATGACATTTCTCAAGGCTGGTCTTACAAAATGAATTAGAATAATAGACGTGCCTAAACAGGAAGATAGAACGCTCCTATACCGTTACTTTATAGCTGATTTGAAAGAATGTACATATTTAAAAAAAAGCGACGAAAAAACTGGAACAATTACGGTTGATATAAATTTTTTTGCTGTTGATTGTATTGCCTCCGATCACACCTATTTTATATTGAATTTCGTTCATTAACTAATTAATTATTTTGAGTTGTAGTTTGTCTGTAGTATATGAGTACAATAAAAAATTAATATTAATGTGAACATACATGTAATAATTAATTGATAAGCATATGAGTGATAGTTAAAAATCAAATCGATCTAATGTGTGATATATTTTTTAGTAACAATTAATAAAAAAAACCTATAGCTTTAATAATGCTAAATATAATTATTTATATTATAAAGAAGAATTTAAATTATCCTTTTTATTAGAAAATATATAAATTTCATCTTAATCGGTATAAAATTTATATAAACGAATGGACGGACAGAGTGAAACTATAAGGGTTCCTAGTTTTCTACGGAATTCTAAAAACGATCCAATCAACAAAAAATTATTAAAAAACAAAGCATACTATACCCACATAATCACATTCTTACGAAACATCAAAATAAAAATCCTCTAATATGTTCTATGTGAATAACCTCATTGTCTCCCTAAGTAATTCCTATTACACCAGCTACCCTGTTTGTTGTAACCTGCTATGATTGGCCCGTTAGCAACTTCCCATTCCATCCTGTGTCCCTTTACTCCCTAAAACACATACATACTGTCTGAAAAGGCTAAGTCAGCAGACAAGAATATATGAAGAAGAATAAGAAGAATTTAAGACAGATTTCGTAATCTCAGCAATATTCATTCATATAGCCTGATGATGATTCTGTGAAACGAAAGATCGCATTTATTAAATTTCTGACGTTTAAACAATTAAACTGTTATTTTTTAGACTCATTATACTTTTTATTTTGAGCATGGAAATTTGTTAGATTTTATAAAAAATAGATTGACACCCATTTATGTTCGTTTCCTATTAATTTTTAAATTGGTACACATAATATAAAATTTTCCCATGTTCAAATGCTTTATATAGGTATGTATTTATATCTATACATACATATAATAAACACTTCCTAATTGATGTTTGGTGTAATCATATATGCGAATACAAGAGTTATGATCATAAAGCGTGAATACTATTTTAAACATAACAACAATAAAGTAATTAGTTTTAATTGACGCGAGTTGTATTATGATAAATCGCCTTATTCGTCTTACGTTTGGAACCGGACAGGTCTAACAATTAAAACCAAACAGTAAATGATACGCACACATTTACAGTAAAGGAAAAAATTATTTAATGACTACAAAGTCGCCTGAATGTAATATTTAATCTACAGGTGTTTGTTGTATATTTGTGTGTATTAGTGTATCGTTGTTTGTATGTGTGTCAGTAGCGACTCGTAAATAATATTCTGGAACATCCCGTATAGGTATACTTCTTTAAATTTAGTTTAGTTACTATACGTACAAGGTACGGAAAATAGGGTAGTCAGTTTTAATTCAGATAAGGTACTGGTATCAGTTATGGCCGCTATAAAACCAAGGTTTACTATTTTTGTGATTGATGGGTTTCTTTTTTGTAATTCTCATGAACTCATGTTACTAATAAAACAAGTAACTCTTTATTTAATCAATTTAATTACCAGTCTGAAAATATTTTTTTTTTTAATTATAGCCTTTTATTTTGTTTATATCTTTTCTCCTTAAATGTCCACCATTTTGACACCTATTGGCCGATTGTCATCAAACCACGCTGTAAGACAGTTAAATGTAAATAGATTAATATTCAGAAATGGTAATAATCCAATATCAACAAATATTTCTAATTCAGTACATTTAATTAAAAAATAACCATTACTGGGATTATATCCAAGACTGGTGCCAGTACCTTATATGCAAATATGTATTAAGACGTGAACCAAATTTACCATTAGTTTTCAAGTGTAGTCATACAAACATCAAAATAAGTTCTAATAATTTATTAAGAAAATGTTTTGAATTGTTGAACAACTTTATTAATTTAAATTTGACATTTAGTAATTACTAAAATGAATCATTATTTATTTATCTAACTTCATATTGAGACAAAAAATAATTATAAATTATGGCAATAATAAAATCTGGTACCGTTGTACACCAAGAATTTCAACGCTGGATCAATCACCGATAACAGTCTGCTATCGTTTATAATTTACGACCGCCGCCACTGGGCCACATGTACAATGTACACCTGTTGATTACACACACGCACATACGTACGGCTATGTGCTATCGGTGAGTGTGTGCGGTATACACGAGCGGTATCATTGCTCTTACCGTATGACTCCTATGTCCAAGGTTAAAGTCATTAACACCTAAAATAGGAATTGACTGTTGTTTGGAGCCAATTGAAGACGCAGCCTTGTGTTGCGAAACATCGTTCTGTTACTGTTCTTTTTTACAGAATGTGTGAGCTTTTTGTCAGAAAAGTGAAATCATATATAGGTATGTATTATGTATAGGTTTTGATGGATGACAAAAGTTTAGCCATACATAAAATATTTTATTTTTCTAATAAATGATTTATTTTGATATGATATGTATTTTATAAAAATAACATCTTCCAATGTTTTATAGAATTTTTAATGCTCTACAAAAAAGTCTTGTAAAATTTTCACGTAACATTTGTCGTTCTTAAGAAATTTTGAAAAAAATAGGATACCGCATTCAACTCCAACATGGATCTTGGTTTCTGGGTGTAAGCTGCGTCGGTTTGGTCGTGTTATCGGCCAACGTTTCGTCACACATTGCAGTGGACATCTTCAGGGCTCTTCTAAAGATTCTGAAGATGTTCACTGCAATGTGTGACGAAACGTTGGTCGATAACACGACCATCAAGATCACCGCGGAAGCCTCAAGTCTTGTACAACGCCAACATGTTTTAAAAAAAATTTATGGTGCTTGAATTTTTTTATCTACTTTTAATATTTTGGTAAAGGCAAGGATGTAAATATTAATGTTATTATGTTTCGAAATCTTAAAGGAATTTCGCACACACGTGATATACAAGTTAAATAATTAAAATTAATTATAAAACACACATTTTCAGACATTAAAAATAAAACATGCAAAGATAATATTGATTTTAATGAAAAATATCTGTTCATTAAAACAACTCAATAAATTGATAATAACTTCTTAATTAATGTTAATTTTCAAATGTTTTGTTTTCATCTTTATTACTTGATTAAAATTACAATAATTTATAATTACATTTTTATATGATTGTATAGATGACATTAATAATTTGTTATTATTTGATTTGTGACATCATCTACAGTGTATAAAAAAATACTTATTGTTTGAATTTATTTTTGTACTGAATAAATTACATATGTATATTATCAACACACTTATGTTATACCAGTGCAAACATAAAATAGTATCAAGAAAGAAATTCAAACAAAATAATATTGAAGTACTCTTTGATATTTGCGTCATCGTTAAATAAAATAAAATAAATTATAATATACATATACCTATATATTTACATCATTAAAGATATTTGCGGATTTATTCAAAATTTTATTATTAATTTATAGTAGATAAAATTGTAAAAAAAAAATCCATCTAAAATATTGTTATACGCCCTAAGATAACGGAATTTTATGGAAAAATAACAAGCCACCTAATACAATTTCAAAAGCTTAAGGATATAAAAACCGATAACAGAAATCACGTAAATAGAAGGTATATCATTTTAATGTTACCTGTTTTATAGTTATGGCTGTCAACTTAATTTGGCAATTTTCAGTTTATTTCCTGATATTTAACTTAAGGTTTATAAAAGCTAACTTTAAATTTATATTTTTTTACAATCGATTTTGAAATAATCAGTATTTTTTTCCGTACAGTTAAAATTGATATATAAAAGATATGATGATTACAAAAAAAAACCTGTAACTAATTGATTTAAAATAATTAACATGTTTTTAAATACTCATCGCTACCGTTCGGAGCTAAACGGAATCAGTTTTCTACGGTGAATTACGTTCAGCCTCTCCTTGTTCAGATTACGTCAGTTCAAAACCCTATCAGATTACATAACAATCAACTGATATAAAGTGCGAGATAGTCGGGCGGCGGCAGTCACGATTCGCGAACATTTTGGCAATCACCGACCGGGGCCGTTGGCCAATTTGGAGGCCGCACGCCCGTCCCCGCGCGCGGTTTTGTTCCGCGTAGCATCAGCACGACTGTTATTTGTGAGAAGAGCTGCTGATGAGATTTCCTCCTCCCTCGATCGCACACCTTAAAAATTAATTATCGGAATTTAAGAATGCTGTAACTTATTTTGTTGTTGGCGTGTGCGGTCGAATACCGATCATATAATTAATATTTAACGGATATTTATTATGTATTTGTACATACAAATGTATATTACATGTATAAATGTTAATGAGTCACATTTTTGAATTTGTGTAGATATGTAAGAAATGTTGATAAGATAAATGATAGTTTAAAAGTACACCGTGACAATTATATTCTGATACAAATGAAAACGCTAAAATATTAAATTAAGTTAAGTTTTTATTCAACTCTTAAAGTAGATATATGTATTGAAAATGTATAATAAGTGTTTGGGAATAACTCCTTCTTTAACTTAGATAACTAGCTTCAATCTTCTTTCAAAGTCATTGCAAGCGGTACGCACTGTTTCCATTGGCATTTTGTCTCAAATTTTGATAATAACATTCTTAAATTGTTGCAAATTTGAGAATTTGTAATCTGGGAGCTTAGACAATATATATGACCATACAAAATAATCGGAGGATTGTAATTGGGAGAGGTTGGCGGCCATTCATTCTTCAACTTGTTGAAATCAATAATAATCATCTCTAAATAAATTTTTGGCATTTAGTATGACATTTTTCTTCAATATTTCCTCCAAATAGTATTTTGCATTGATTTTTACGCTTTTTTCAATAAAAATTAAAGGTAAATATTTTATGTAAAATATCACAACAAAGTTAAATTGCTGCCTACCCAAAATGCACGGTTAAATGACGCTTTGACCGTACTACTAGTGTTTAAGGCTTTCTAATCTTAATAGTTACATGATAATGCATAGAACAGGTCAGATACAAAACAGAAAAATTATAAATACACAAAACAATGAAATGATATGAAACATTCATCAATAGAATAACAGTATTTCAACCAAATTTTCAAAAAGGGTAAATTAAAAAAAATCTTTTCTTTTCTCAGTGGAATATTAAAAACATGCATGACTATGTAAAATACTAATAAATAATAATAAATTTACTCTAAGAACAAACAAAAAACAAGTTACAAGAAGAAAAATGATGTTTTTGATATTAAAAACTGATTTTTTAGAGTGATTTATTAATATAATAATTAATGTTAATATATTCACAACAGTACAAGACAAAACGTTATAGATAATAACCTAGAAACATCAAGATCAGTTACAAAATATGCTTCCCAATGAAGGTTATATAAAATATACCTAAAAACTACCAAGTTTAATGAATCATTTAAACAGCTAAGAATTAATTAATATTATTTTTATTATATCATTTGTCGTAAACACGGAATCGTGCTGGCAGGCACATTTCGTAACAATTCTATTTAAAACGATTATAAATTTATTACATAAATATGTATTTAATTAATACGCGATGGCAGTGAACTTGTTACGCCTTAGAGTATTTTGTGAAAGTATGACATCATGACCATGATCTTAATACTTGAGGTAACTTTCTATGAACTAACTCTTTAATGTTCACTGGTTAAACAATGTCAAATATGATTTGTTATCAAATAAGTCGAAATTATTACTAAAACCGCTTCCCCGCACCTCGAGTGTCAAAATATCAAAGTAAGGCTCTGATTGTGATGAGAAATAAATGGATGTTCAAAATACGGAAATTAATTTCCATAAAGGGATAGAAAAGGCTATTCTAATAGAAATAAATTCATATTTATGGAAGATGAAACGCCAATAAAACTGACAAGAAATCAAATAGTATTTTTCAGAAAATAAAATAAAAATATATTAGATACTGTTTTTTGTCTTGGTTATAAAAAATTCTATGATATCCCTCCCTATTTTTCAAAAATTATTGACGAACGACAAAGCGAGATTAATAGGGTTTCTTCGGAACCCTAAAAACAGTGAATTGTTGTTGCTCCGTTTTGTATGTTGTACAAAAAAAATTAAAATAGAATCATAAAAAATTAAATATATAAAATAATTTTATATTTATTAAAGTATTCTTATACATATAAATGAGAAAATATTATTTACATAGTTATTTGTGCATGTGTTTTTAGTGAATATTAGTGATGTATAACAATAAATAATTTTTTATCTATTGTACTTATATCATAATAAAGTTTGATCTATTAGCACAAGTTGTACCAACCTGACATATCGTACAATGTAAATCTACACCAACACTGTGTCAAAAAGGACATGTCAGTAATATATGTACATTATTATAAAATATATAGTAGTAGTGAGTTGATATTTAATGATTTGTTTACAACATCCTTAGGAAAATATAATTAATATGAAAACATATCACAACACCTGCTTGAGTATGTGAAAATGACAAAACAAGGCGCGATGAAAATAAACTTGTACATATGTATATACAGATAAGTTTATGGAAATATTCATCAGTTGGATGCTGAAGTTAAGATATTATTATATTATACAGGATGTTTCGAAAAACCCTCGCGAAAGATATGAAAATAACTTTGTTTCAGATCGTTTTCGGACTAGATTTTAAATTCTGGGACACTCTGTATTACACAAGTCATGAATTATGAAACGATTTTTTTATTTATTCCTATCAGCTCTTCGGATATGCACAAATATGCCGTTTAGTATCGAAAGCGATTAAGTCCATAAAAACCAGTTTGAGAACATTTTTCAAATTGCTTGAATTCATATTTATCTATACCTATGTATGTAAAACTATTGTAAATAGTTACAAGTATATTTAAACATAAATGTGACAGTAACATATATTTTATCTTCTATACCTATTTAATATTCAAATGTCAAGAAAAGAAAAGAACATCTACATACGACTTTTAAACTCTCCTATCCAAACATGCATTTAGATCAAATACGAGATAGAAAAAATGTGTCATAAGTACAATACAAAATCTATGTAATGTAATAATGACTTTTGAAACAAACGAGTTTTTGTGAAAGTAAACAAACGTTAGATAAAGTTTGAATCTATATATGTATGTCTCCTTTAGGATTGCATCCGTTACCGACATAAATAATGTTGAATAAATAATAGAAGTATAGGTCAACAAAACTTAAAATAGTATGAATAAAAATTATATATATTTTTTTCAGGGTTGCATTGATTTAAACCAGTTTATTTTTAATTAAATTCAAGTAATTTAAATAATTACTTTAAATATATATAAATAATTATAGTAAAATATTTCTTTTCATCTTTATTGCTAATCTAATAAAAACAAAACAATGAATAATAGTATTTAAGCGCGCAATATTTTATATACTTTGAGCATTAAATATATTGTATTTGAGCAATAACATTTTAAATTCTGAGCATTATACAAAGCATAAAGTGTGACATTAAAACTATTTTTTTTGAGCAATATAATTTAATTTGCTTTAGTTTCATAACTTTTTTTTGGAGGGGGGGGGGGGAAATGTTCCATTCTTCGTAACCTAACGAAAACGAACCAACTCAAAACTAATCAATTCGATTTCGCTCCAATAGATTTCCCTAACTAAGGACAGTTAACTTGTATTTTATAAGAACATCAACTCTGTTCGATTTATAAAATATTATATATATAAATACAGGATATTGCTCATTTATTACAAATCTCACCAACCTAATACTCATTTAGTCATTTTAGTGAGTAATTATTATTTTCTGTGTCATTTTATTTCTTTAATGAACAAAATGTATTTTCTTAAACACAGAAAAAAATGTTCAATATTGTTTACAAATGCTATGTGTTAGAATAGTTTATTTAATGTTCTTCACTATTTCTCATTTCATTTAAAATAGTGCGCGTTTAATTTAGTCCCCAAAACAATTGACAATTTAATAAATGCACAGCCATCTAATGTTTAATCTCTTCATTTTTCAACATATAATGCTACTTAAAAAAAAAAACTAATTATTCAAACGAAATAAAAAAAAATACAATAATTGTAGTATAGTAATACTTAATCGATTTATTTTATTTAATAAAGCTCTAACAATAAAAATATCAACCTGAATACTAATAAAAACTAGCATTAAATAATAAAAACTAAATCTTTCCATCCACATTCAATCTATGTATATTATTATCAACAATTAGTTCGACTCCGTTTGCATCGATTGAAACTGTTTCCGACAATGTAACAAAAACCATTGGTGTAACATTGTTGATAGCCCGAGGCGGCTCGCGTGGTTACACTGTTGTTTAACATCCATCACAAATGCTGCTGATCGTGACATAGATAATCTCAAGCTCAGGGACGTGACTCTCTCAATCCAGAGATTAGGGCTGACACGGATGTCTTGTGTCACATCTAGAAGGCCCTGTGGGTCGACGGAAATCAACCTTCTTGTATGTTAGATGCAGTCTCAGTTTTTATAGCCAGTTTAATGGATGAATTGAGATACTTTTTGTTGTTATTTATTTAAATTAGAATGTATCATTCGTAAATTTGTATTAATACTTGCCTGAAATCAATATTAAATCAACTTGTATTTTTTTTTAATTTTTTATTCGAGTATAAAGCCCGGCGCACACGACGCTAGATTTGCTGCTAGTTTGTTTGCTAGATTCAATGCTGGTTTTCAAGCGTGTTTCGGCGCTGGATTGTTGTCATGGTTTCAATGTGTGTTGGCTTCACACGATCCTTGATTTTGTAGATGGTTTTGATGCGTGCAAAGTGACAGTTCTAATATCAACATAATACTGTAGTGGATATGGTTTATGAAAATAAAAAAATCCTTTGGGTGAATAATATATAATTAATGTTTATTAATTTCAACAGTTAAACTCAATGATCTAAGTTTAAAATTTCACTACAATTCAGTTTTCTCACATTTATTTTTTACATTCAGGATCGATCTTATAAGGTATGTTTAATAAAACTCACATTTGAATATTTGTAAAATGGACATAATTATTTCTTATGATTTGTACGAACAGCTGTTACAAAAGTATACGCTATGACGCCATGTTTGTTTATGACGTTTATGCTCACGTGACATTATAATATTTTCTGATTGGTTCTTGCTCAAATCTAGCAGCAAATCCAGCACGAAAAATAGCCCCGGTTCTAATTCTGAAATCTAGTATGATAGCGCGCAGCGTAGCAAGCAGTGGCGTCATTTCTATCACTGAAACAAGCCCGGTTGCCAGCACAGCAACCAGCAAGCAAACCAGCAGCAAATCTAGCGTCGTGTGCGGCGGGCTTAAGTAATCTACACTAATTTTAGGATTTCAGTATGACAAAAAAACGATTACAAAATATATTTAAAAAAAGATGGACTAATGATGCCACCACCTTAAAAACCGCAGCAACTTGTCACTTTTTGAATAAACAGATTTCTCTACTATTTCTCTCAGGTTTTCAGACCCCAAATCGCGATAATTTTTGCTTCATCAAGGTGAAAATAGGCCTCATCGCTTTTGAAAAACATGGGGTCATTTTTATACTGAATTTTCACTATTTCAATGCGTTGATTAAGTGTATATTGTTTTATTTTCGTTAACCATGTAGTTTTTATTACTGAAATGTCAAATAATGACAGCTGAAAATTTGACACATGAGAAACAGCGCTACATTTAAAATGACGGCTCTTAATGGAAAACCATATTGATATGAGAAGCAATCTAATTTATATAACCATAACCCAAAGTAGTGGGATTCTGACTTACAGCGGTATTTCACTAGGTGTGTGGTACATATTAATTATAATTAATCATATAGTTACCTACACATAAATATAATTAAATAAAAAATCGGAAAACATGAATTAGTTGTTTGTATTACTTTCTACACCATTGCTTAAAATCGTTTTTTTTTCGAATTTTTTATTGTTCGTTCTATTTTTATACTATGATACATAACATCAAGTATTGCATGTAGATTTGTAGATATGTTATACCTGTCTTTTTTTAGATACATAGTTAAAAGGTACCTTTTATAATAACAGTGGCAAATTCCATAATTCCCAGAAATACTTGAATATGACGTCGAAATCAGTTAGGTTTTGTGTTTGATTTAAATCATATAAATAATTAATTTGTTAGATATCACTGGAATAGCCCGCATTTTTATCATAAACAAATGATCTAGGGGTGTCCAAATAATAGAATTAAAATGTATATAGTTATTATATTGTATAACCATTTGAAAGTGCTTGCTAGCTAGCAAATTTGCTAGCTCCTTTATAGTACCGGATATAATGGTAGTTTTGGGTAGCCCTGTAATAAACACTGTTAGATGTATTCGGTTTTAATTAACTAACCCTGACCTGGAATGATTTTTCTGACTCGAGGTTAAGTACAAGGCTTCTAAAATACCCACTGCAAGTTCATATACCATATATACAAGATGCAGTAATAGTTATGATGCAACTAGAATTAAACATTGTTCTAAATCAAAATCTCTGTCAAGGATCGTGATCTTAAATTTAAAAGTTACGTAAAATACATGTTGTTCATTTAAGAACAACAACATCATATGTGATTTGACTCACGTGTTAATGAATTAATGCGATGCTGTTGCATCTAAAAAAAATATAAATTTTATTTATTTGACAATGATGGATTTCAACATTATGTAAAATGATTTCATAATTTTGCCGTGATCTTGTAGGAATATAACTTATTTTTATTGTCATATAAAGCTGTCTACAGTGTTGACAGAAATGAATTAAATTGTAAAAAATGTAAAATATAAGTCGTTTAAAATGACTCAAGAATTTTACATTATTAACAAGCTTTTTTTAAAAATGTACTAAAAAAGACAAAATATTTTTTCTTTATTTCAGTTATTCAGCCAGTAGTATACCGAGGGGGGAGGCAAAGGGGGCATTTACCCCGGGCGGGAGTTTGTTAAGGGCGGACAATTTGAAGTAGCAACCAAAAAAAAAGATCGTCAAAATTACTAGAAATTGCAAAATTGTGGATTGCCAGCGGCAAATTCGAAATAAATTATTTCATTAATATTTATATATTCTTTAACAAATATTATATGTTTTTAACAGTACAAAAGTAAAGAGAGTCTAAATTATTCAATAAAAGCGATAAAAAGTAAATTCAAATAACAGTAATTAATGCCAAGCTAATTTTAGCAATCCTCTTCAAATGTCAGAACTCCAATATAAACAAATCATTATGTACAAAAATTATATCGGATTACTTACTAGAAAAAAGTCGTTACATGACAGTGCCTAATATAGAATCATTATACACAGTGATAACAGTACAATAAAAACTGTAGTTTGCATGTATTAAAATAATTCGATGTAATTTTATATCATTTCGCAACGAATTATTCAGAATAAATTATTTCCGCAAAAAATATGACTCCATTAACATAATTTTAGCATTACCAATAACGGTTGTAAAGTTTTAAATAAAATATCATTTATAAGGTTTGTGTATTATTCATGCATTAAGGTCTCTAGAATTTTAAGTGTAGAATTCTCAATACAACATTATAGGGGAAAGGTATCTTGAAAGAGCACTTCATATTATCCAATTATATTTTTTAATACCATTAAAAAATACTTGACTACAAATACGGTGTACCCAACATTAAATTGAAGTTTTACAAAAAAAGCATATTTTTTAATATATTTTTTATATGAATTATTGTGGAAATGTTATTATATTTCTTCTTATACCTTTTTTATGGTACACTCTCCCCTACATATTCTTATCGTTGAAATAGAACAATTTACTGCAAAAAGATCAACTGCATTAATGCATTACTTCAATAGATATACACAGCATTCCGTTGTTGAAAAGTATATATTTTTCAAGAATGCCAAACAAAAGTTCATACGTGTATTTATCCACCGTTGAAATCACTCAACGTCGGCTAAGTTCTGTCGCAGTCAAAATAAATGACTGCTTTGATATATGAGAATAAAAATTCAATGGAACCAGTTTCTCGGGAAGATTTATTATATATTAATAACGTTTTATAAATATAGTTGTCTGATTCTATAGTGATTTTTCAATCGTGTAAAACAAGATAACTATTAGTACACGAATACCTTTAAGTAGATCATATACATAAATATGTTGTTTGCCAATTTATATGTTAGTCCTATTGAAATTTAGTTGTTTATGAACAGTATTACGTGGGTAATTTGTGTTTTTTTTTTATATTTTATGTTATAATGGGGCACTCACATGTTTGTATGCGTTTAATTTTTTACTTCAATGTCATTAGTTTGAATTGTATCCCTCTTTATTATTTTGAAGAGAAAAATAATTTGGCGAAGGTACCGGATACATTAACAATTTTTATTTTATTTTGTATTACTTAAAAATTAAATTAACTACTGTAGTGAGTTCTGAAGTTTTTTACGTGAAGGCTTTTAAATATAAAACATTATTGTCTATGCATTTCTTATTATTATCTATCTAAAATCTACGATTCTTTAAATTTAGAGTATGTACTTAAATAAAACTTTTTCCATAAAAAAATCATAAAATAAGTTTCAATTTTATAACAATTGTTATACTTATTTTACCAATATTTATTATAATATAGGGACCAGTACGTTACCTAAATCTGGCCTAGTTGAAGACAATAATCAGAAATAATTATGTAGTTTCAAATGAATACGCACTTTATGCACCCCTGTTTTATTATAATAAAATTTTAAATCACTAACGTCAATGTGCTTTAAAATAATAAAAAAATATTTATTTTATAATAAATGTAGTACTTACTTTATATTATGATTACAGATTCTATTTTTGTTCTGGTAAATAATATTCGTACATAAATGTATATGTATATTTGTAAGCGTAGTTCCAATGACTAGATGCGAATGATTTTCATGAATTTTTCATGAAAATTTCGGGTCATCAACATCTAGTTGTAATGTAAACAGCTAAACACAATGGTTATATTTATAATAAAAACTACATTTTTGCATAACAGAGAAGCAAGAATTAAATCAATTTATGTATGTTTATTCGATCAGGTACGATACACAGTTGCGGCGAAAAATATTTTTTATTTATAAAAATATATATTTATCTAACATCTTCAAACATAAAATGTTTATCTGAAGTTCAAACTAAAATTAAATATCCGCCATGGGAACCACGGGACTTTCTTATACGTAATCCTGGCAGTGAACAGTGTATACGTGATTCTAATTTTATTAAAACATATTTCTGACAAACTAATAAAAGATATAATAAAATGAATAGGACATAAATAGATAATATTATTTTCCACATTTCTTCTCTGTTATGAACTAATTGAATTTTTTTCTTCAAAAATTTGATTTTTCTTATAAATGAATAGAACATAAATTATAGATAATAATATTACCAACAATTTTTAACTTGGCCATTTTTCTCTAATTCGCACTGTTTCAAAGTAATTAGAAAAATTCAAAAATCAACCTGGTTGAGAGATCGTTTTAAAAAATATGAGGTTTTCTTACAAAGACAAAAATTAATCGTAAATATAAAATTTCACCCTTCTACGATTTGTCGTATTTACTTCACTATACTTATACTATATGTATTTTTCATATACATGGGTATAAGAAAGTAAAAATCACTTTGTAATGAAATTAGTATTGTATAAACAATATGTATTTGCTGTTATCCTGTTAAGGATAGTAAAAGTAAGACAAAACAAATCCTAGTGGTGTAATTATTGAACGTTTCGAAGGTGTGTCGCAACTAGCGTTATCTGTTGGCCTTTAGTATCAACACAAGCCGCTTCCTTTAATCTATAGATCTTGTTGTCGTGATTTCGTCACACATCGCCGTTGATATTATCAAGGCTATGTTAAACATGGACAGTTATAGGCGTAGGTTGGATTCGTTTTCTAGAACACATTTTACACTTAATTGTAATTAATTAATAATGATAACTTGATCTATTTAATTCATGTTTAAAAACTGATCATGATTGACAAAAATATTGAGGTTTAGATGAAAGTCGTGATAAATAATGTTTCGTTGTACACTTGTATAATAAAAAAATACTCTTGCAAATTGAAAACCTCAATTTTAGATATTTAACAATTGATATCCGCAGAAAAATTTTCAGCTAAAGTTGAAGCATATTTATGCATCCTTCTGTATTGCACGATTCTGATACAATCACAATGTATGGAATTTCACAAAACGTGAGGACCTTTGGATGTAGTCCGGACATCGACTCTCGTTACCAGATATCTACATTCTTTAATAATCGTTCACGAGCGTAGATCTTTCGAATGATGCCTAACTTATCTACTCTTAAATATAAGATTATTAATTTTCAAAAAGAAAATATAATAACTGAACTATAATGTGAGTTACATGCTACGTCTTATTTTCACTTTTTAACCTTTAGACTTTAGATAGAGGATATATATTATTAATATAGTATAAAATAAAATAAATTTCCACTTATGTAGAATAATTTAAATATACATCATGTCTTATTCTTCACGTATTCTGATTGCATATTTATAATAAAATAAAACTGAAGATGTTTTTTTATCATAAAACAAAATGCATGTCATGTGTCCACTGAAATGGTATCATGATGACACATATGTTGCATCATTTGAACACTCAACTCCCATTATTAATATGAGCTCAAACCGAACAAGAAATTTTAACTTTCCAAGAATTTAAATATTTACTTTTTGTTGCGACACTGGCTTCAAACAAAAGCATATAAGAAACAAAACAACTTAGATTTAGAATTACCACACATCAATATTCAATGGACCAAATGACAGACTGGCAAAAACAGAAATCGACTTTTAAAAATTATTAATGGCATATAAGTTTAGTAAAAAGTATCACTCAAAAACTGATCTAATTATATTTTTTGTTGTTAATATAAATTACATTAAGGTTAAAATCCTTTGGAATTATTTTTACCTATTCACATGTAAGTGAATGTAAGTAGTATGCATATTTATGCATCAATGGAAACAAATTTATTTTTAATTTGAAAAAATTGTTAAAGAATAGAATATAATTACATACGTATTAAAATAGATTAAATAATGACTCGATATAATGATTTAAATATATCTCAATTTTGTTTCCTACCCATGCATTAAATTCACAACAGAAATGTTTCAAAAAATCTATTCAACTATTTATTTCTTTTGATTTTCTAATTTATTTTTATTTATAGATAACTACGAAACTTCTTATGTAGAAATGTATACAACAATTATTTTAGGCAAACTAGCATTCTACCATCCCTGTCAAGTCTCTATTTCAATTTGCTCGTTACTACTATTATCCATTAGGTTCACAATTTTTTTGTAAATGGTATAGCATAAGTAAAACTAAACATGTTGCAGTTTAAATGAATTTACGTATTTCGTTTTATTAAATATGATATATCTAACAAAACGTAGATAAATTAGATACCCAATTACAAATAAAACTACAAAAAAAAAAAAACAATCTGCTTATTAAAATTTACAACGCCATACGTACTATAATATCGTTTTACAATATGTAATACAAAAGTAATACGTTATTAATTCAAATTACAATGTGTTATTAGTAATTAAAAAAGTTTAAAACAATTGAAAATCACAACGAACGCGCCATTATATTTTTTATAATGCTAAATTGTATTTGTTACATTAACGTAGATATCCGTTCTAAAATTGTAAAAAATCGTATCTATGGTATAAAAATTACTTAAAATATTTTATAGCATTTATTGATTCAACAATACATTGTAAATTTTGAGTTAATTCGTTAAATGGTAGAAATATGAGCTAAAATTACAATGTTTACAGTATCTACTGCTTATTTTCCATGCATTTTCATGAATTAGAAAAGACGAAATTGTATTTTTTGCTTAAAATAAAAAATTACCTTTTCCGTGTACATAAAATATAATTTAAAAATGTTAACATTTATGCACATGTTATTAAAAATATGTCGTCTATATTAACTGTATACTATATATTAAATGTGTGTATTCATTTTAATATATCTACCATTAATATGCGAATTAAATCTATTTCGTTTCCTAGAAGAACAAAGAGGAGGCACTGAGATGCTCATTTTCAAGATCATGAAGTAAATAACAGATTTTACTATAACAGTTTTTATAGTTTATAAATTTAAATACAGTAGATTTTATTAAAAAAAAAGTGTACGAAATCTAGGTTTATTTAATTCAGGATACATCAAATAAAACGGGAAACTTGATAGATAGAAATCAAATCAATAAAGATGTGGTTTATGACTAGAAACCTGTTGATCTTTAAAATCAGTCAATAGTTTTTAATACTGCAAAGAAATGTACAGTTACAATTTAAAAATCATTAATAAAAGATTTACAAATTCAAGGTCATATATAATCATTTAAACCAGTGGTTTTCAAACTGTCGCTAACGTGTATTATTAAAAATGCGTATTACGTTTTTTTTATTAATACAGTTCTCATAACTATATTGATTATAATTAACCTAGTAATTCATATATCATACAATGTAAGTTCAATTTTACATTCTATGAATTAGAATACAATTACACGATTTAAAAATATACAACGCAGTAACATCTTATGTCAAAAATTTGCATATAATGTATCTATATTTATATATTGTTCAGTTATGTCATTCAAATGTAAATGTTTGACATTTTTGTAAAATTAATGCACCATTTAATTTACTGTATTAATTTCAATCAAATAAAATTTCAGGAAGTTAATAATGTTCACATATATTTTTATATGTCCGATGAAAAATGACATTATGTCAAAAACCTGATCTAAAATAATTAATTGCATGAAAATAATATACTCGTAGGTACAATTCATAACAATACAAAGATTTTATCTTTTCTTGTAATACAATTTATTATAAGTGAACAATAACTTGTTTTTTGTGCTGATGTGAATATATGATTTTTAACGATATTACATACAATACTATTAACTGAAATGGATATGTATTATATGTACATTAATAATAGAAAAATCCTGCACGTTTTATTCTATTTCTTTATAATCTATTTAAAGTTTAATTTCTGTAGGTCAGTGTAGGTCGATTTATTATAGAAAATTATAAAAAAATATAACGGGCTTCTGGATGTAAATCGCGTTAATTTAGTCAAGGCTCATCTGAAAGTGTTAGAAGAGTCCTGAAGATGTACACTGCAATGTGTGACAAACGTTGGCCAATAACACCACCAAATTTATGCGGCTTACAAAAAAAAAAAGTTGTTAAAAGATATTTTATAGTCAGGCCCAGTATTCGATCAACATCTCTTTGAACTGTCAATATAGAAATTAACAATTTATATTGTGATAAATTTAAAAATGAACCGTCGCTGCATTCACACGTTTTTTTTCCTGTAACGTAGCAGTGGCAATGCATTTTATATGAGAGTGTTCACACGAAACATGGCTGACCGTATAGGTAAAAATTACCGTACCGGTCGCTGCTGACGTTACGTTTTGTCACTGCAAACCGTATCCGTGATCCAGCTAAAAACCACACGACACGGTTTTTTATATAATTATTTATATAATGTTTATTTTGACTAGTTCAATTTTTTTAATTTAAACATGTGGCTTTACTCTTTTACAAAATATCCTTTAATATGTATGTACATATATTGTACATCGTTGAGACATACGGTTTACAACGATACGGTTAATTGCCGTTACGGGAAAAACCCGTCTCCTGTAAACGCAACGTGTCTATATATAGATTACCCTGTTCAAGGGCCCCTACACAGGTACTCACTTGCCTACCTCGCAAATCCGGTCCTTGTCAGACCACCTTGTATAAAATAATGAAATAAATCATTATCTGTCATCTTGATGAGTAACATATAAAAAAGAGCACTTTGTTTCGGAAACAAAACACTTCTTGTGGGTAAAAGAAGTTACGAAAGTAGTTTAATACACGTGAAACACAAATACAACCAATTACAGTTTTTTTTTATCGCATCGATTCTTTGTAAGCGCCATTGATAGGTTCCACTCGAACGTAACAATTAAACAGTTTACAATTTTCGTTAGTCATGTTCCCGAATTAAACATATTTCCATCGAGATTTCGGCGAATGCAATTTGTTTGGTTACGTTTTTTTCTTCTTTTTCTTCATCGGCTTCAATAAAGATATTTTGGCTAGTCATCGAGCTAATTTGAAACCGTTGTATTGTACTTTAGGTAGATTGACATGATGATATTTTTCACTGATTTTTGTTTTATTTTTATTCTTTTCTTATGGGTTCACTGGGCGAAGCGATAGCAATGCAGAATGTACCTAAAACTCGATCGGATTTTGTTACATACATTGTATTTTTTGAACCGACACCACTGTATAGGTATCTAGTCTCGTCTCGTCTTATAGACTTGACAGAAAACGAGAAAAGTTTCGTACAAATATTCAAATATTATTTTAATTTTAACATAATATAATAATTATTGCTGATCTCTTAAAACCAAGAGTCATAAATAAAGTGAATATCGTTTTGTCAAAATTCAAGCGATTACGTCTCAGCGTGAAGCTATTAGTTCTCTGCTAATATCTCTTTACTTTACCGATCACCAACTCAATTCTGATAAATATATGCGTAAAACGATTGATCTTCATTTATCAAATTGACTAACCAAAGAGTTTTCAAAATATATTATTATAAATATAGAATTTTCTTTTTATCAAACCTTTTTTTAAGTGTATATTTGTACATATTTATGTATATACATGCCTTCAAGTTACAATAGCTCTCTATATTAAACTCTAAAGCAATTATCCAAGTATGTCTTGATTTTTTTAACTTAATTCCAAGTTTACTTAACCTCATTCTAAAGTAAATATATTTAGTAATTACAAGTACTTCATTAGGTTTTCAATTAACGTAAGAACATTTGAGGCCATTGTCGTTGTAAAAGGAATGAATTGTTTATACGTTTTAACACATTTTTCTTACACTGTTGCGTTAAGGTTGCTTAAATATGACGAATTGACATATTATGTAATAATGAACTATTTACTTTAATTTAAATGTGTCAGTTTTTCTAAACTAATTATTTTACATATTCAAAAAACTAAAGTGTTTTTTTTTTAAATTTGATTATAATATATTTTCGTTTTGATTACACTTTGTATTGATATAGGGTTTACAATTATCAGTCATGCTTAACGAAAAAATTAAGCATATACACATACACCTTTGATTATTTTGTAATTATTATTCGCAAAACTATTAAAATTTTAAGCAAATAATATCTATTTTAACGCATAATAAAAACGATGTATTGTAATATAATACATCCTGCTTCGCAAATATTACAAACATAAAATATTTTAGGTACTCATGAACGTGGGATATGCTTCATTAATAACTTTTCAATTCTAGTAACGAATCCCAAAAAAATAAATAAATGAAAAATTAAATAAATAAAATTACACCCACACATACCATGACAGACCCAACCAAAAAAGTATAAAGTATTCCTATTTAACAATACTCATTTCAGCAGCTGGTTACATTCGATATGGCTACATCTACCGGTTTGTTTTTTACTAAAAAGAATCTGTTGCCAACAGGTAGAGAGATATCATCCGTAATAATAATATTGACAGTAAAAATATATAAAAAACATCACGTAGTAATTTATATTCATCATGTAGGTGTGTTGTACCGATCCGCGTTGTTTTTTGTTGGAAAATGTTTCTAAGAACGGGCTCAATCGGGCAACGTTCTTGTGGTTCCAGCCTTGAACGGAGGTCGCAAGCACAGCTTGGTCTGGAATCGTAACCACAAATGCACTATTGTTTCATTGTACTGTGACAATATTGCTTGTTCGAATGCTATATGAGCAAAATAATAAAGTTTCAGTTAAATTTTTATCCAATTCATAAAGTAGGCATATGTATTGAAAATTTATAATAAGTGTTTGGGAATAACTCGTCCTTTAACTTTGATAACTAGCTTCTATCTTCTTTCAAAGTATATAATTGCAAGCGGCATGCACTGTTTCCATTAGCATTTTGTCCCAAATTTTGAGAATCACATTCTTAAATTACTGCAAATTTGAGAATTTGTAATTTGGGAGCTTGGACAACATACATATATGACCCTACAAAATAATCGGAGGATTGTAATTGGGAGAACTAGGCGGCCATTCATTCATCAACAAAAAATCAACCAAATTATATATAACGCAATAGGCGGGAAATAATTTAGAAAACTTATTTTCTTAACGACGCTATTTTATATTAACTATTGCTAAAACACAAAAAATACTGTTCAATATTGTTTATAAATGCTATAATAGTTTATTTAATGTGCTTCACTATTTCTCATTTCATTTAAAATAGTGCGCATTTAATTTGTTCCCTTTATTTTTTTTGGCAAATCTATAGAGAATAATTAATAATAATAAATTAATGTATGCGTTCTTTTAGTCACGTAGTGACTGTTAGTTAATAAATTATTCATTTTGTTGATACAAAGACATCATTTTGAATCACTGTCTTGAGAATAGGACTTTATACCAAGACCGGTTTAAATTTTGACGAGACATCGAGAGCGCTTGAATTTTTAATAGACGAAACCGAGACTATATCCACTTTATACAAATCTCGTCAAGACTCTCGGTTTTAATAGATTGTTAATAATTAATATTTCAACATGATTCTAGGTTCCTTGGTATATAGATATAATGTATATATCTTATTCCTTCTAAATTGTTATTTATTATATTTTTAGCCTCACGATGATTCTGTGAATCGAAAACTTGCATTTACTTTTATCTTCAATAAATTCTGACATTTAAACAAATACGTTGTTATTACTTGATACAATGTAAACTATAAAATTTTAATTTTAGTTTAAAATTTATAGTTTCCATTTTTGACCGATTATCTTATTGGCCGTTTGAATCCTTGGTTACTAGGAATAACTGTCTATTGTATAAGCAACACAAAATCTTCTTAATCCGCGTTGGTGCAATTCAGCATTCCTTTACTTGATTTGCATCTCATAAGGGATTATTTATCTCCGGTCAGTCGGGATTAGCAATATTTCATAGGAAAGGGTAGCTCGGGGGTAGTTTATTAGTGGCGAAAAAACCAGCAATAAGTTATTTGCCAATTGAATCTTTTCAGTGAAAGAGTATAGATACCTACTGTAGTTTTGTTGTGAAGTGTTAACATTGTTGAAATAAAATGTAAGCACATATTTTATTTAACTATTTACTATATATTGTTGGAGGTACTTTGTTTTATAAGCGTCTTCATATATTTAAAAAACTCATCTTGAACTTCATTCATATTCATATTGCACTACGTACCTATATAATTTTTATAAATTAGTGCTAACATTATGCAAAGTCATATGCATTCTTAACACGTGTTTTGTAATAAAATAACGATAATATGTTAGTAACAAGTAATAGCTTCAACAAAGTATCGAATGTTTTAACAAACATAAATAAATAAAATAGTACAATCAATCAATAATTATCGAAGTTCTGACATTTTTGAATGTTTTAATTTATTTGAATTAGTGTTTAGTTTATTTAAATCGCATTCTTTAGATATACCTTCCTTTAGGCCGTCTAGTATAATATCGCATACTAATTATATCACGAATTCGTGAAGAAAATATCGTGTTATGCTTTTTCTATATATTAATTATGTTATTTTCTAGAAGAAACCCGTTGATTTAACAAATAACTGATTTGATATAATTCGGATACGTTGATATCTATTTTTGTTATAATAAACGGATGTTTATCTTCTATTAAATTAAATCAAATACCATTTTGAAATAATTTTTATCTATAAAATATATTTAAAAATAAAACTGAACTTTTTTCAATCAACTATTTAGCGGGAAAACATAATTTGTGTTGAAATCCTAAAAAAATGTATTTATATGATTAGTATTACTATGTGATATTTGTTAAACATTAAGATATTTATTGTTAGTTTGTCAAATGCCAGTGGATATAAACATTTTTTTAGAAAAAAAAAACATTTTTCTGAAATGCAAGAAAACTGGACGTAATTAGGTAAAATGGGTATTAAATGTAGGAACCAAAACTATTAAAAATTCAGTACTAATATACGATCATTTCAAATATTTTAGTCTAGATTTCTAGTATTTTTCTTTATTTGAAATACATGTACTTATGTATTTATTTTAAAACAAAACATACCTATTGCTGTTATACATACCATGTATAAAACAAGAAACCTAGCAGTACCTTAACTCAAGTTCATACATATTAACAATAATATTATCCTGTTATCGTTCACAGTCAAGTAAAAACAGACACATAAAAGATTAAAAAATAATAACATCGGTCTTGAATAGATTAATAAAACAATCGGGTGACTAAAAAAGGCATGTGAACAACACTGATAATGTCATTGGTAGGCAGTGAGTCGTCAATGCGACAGAAGCCGTTAATGTATTCCGAGATAACTGTAAAGGCATTCAAGAAAAGCATTTGATTCGTATAAAAATACACACACAAACCATTAAAATAAATAAGTCACTCACCTTGGTGTTCAAAGTCAGAATTCTCGTCTGAGTATTCAGTATTCTTCTTCTTTAGGATTTAAAAGGAAAATATTATTGTTATAATATTTCTTTTATATATTGTTACCTATATATACTTAATGAGGTCTGAGGATAATGCGGTATATTTTTTTTTCAATTCATATGCGATAAAATAAATAACAGTAATTTTTCGTTATAATGAATGTATGAATAAAGAGGTAGTCAGTTGAATTATAACGATTATTATAAAGAAATTGAATGAAATTTGTTAGCCAGCAAACACTTCTGAACGGGGTATTGTGTGATATTCTCTAGATATAGATTTGTTTTGGAATTTAGAAATGCGGTACTTCTATGGGCTAAGAAATTCTTGTTTTATAAATAACGGAAACAATAATTTCTTAATATAAGTAAAGAGAAACACTAATACAAAAATCCTAGACCCAAATTTCTCCTTAAAATATGCAGAATATCAATGTATCATATAGCTAATAAATATCTATGTATAAGTAAACTAAAGAAAAATAAAATCGCATACCAAACTATTCGCGATCATTTTTTATCCATTGTACATACACATAATAGAATATGTTTAAATTTTAAATTATGGCAAAAGTATGTAAATAATGTTTGTTATTATTCCCAAGGTGTCATATAATAATAAACAATACACGGTTAATATAGAGCAAAATAGCTATTATATAGCAATTAATTTATATACTTTTTAATAAGAAATATGCGGATGGAATCAAATTAATACAGTAGTATTGCCTTCTATTAGTTTTAAATTATTTATGTTAAATATATAAAAAATATGGCAATATTTTACTAACTGGAAATTTAAAACTAGATAGCGCAAGTCAGTAATTTACATTATGAATTATGTTATTTGTTTAGTTCATTAGTTGCTAGAATTTATAAGTTTGTATTCACAAACACAAAATCATTTTGATGATGGTTTACTCTGTGATAAAATACGTACTATAGAAATAATATAAAAATAGTTTTTAATTAAATTTTTTATAATATAAATAGTGTTTTATGTATAATATTTTTTAATCCGTACTTCTGTTTTTCGTCAGTTTAAATGTAATATAAATATTACTCATATTATACAGTTACCTAGAAGTTTCAATATTTTAATAAAATTATGTTCTTATTTTCCAGATTCCAAACAGAAGCCGGATAATAATCGTCCATCTTCACCATCCGCAAATACATCGAAAGATACGAACAGCTCCAGTTCAGAAAGTCCGTCAGTGCGGGTTACTGAAAGTACGAGTTCTACCGCCCCACGTCGTTTTATTTCTTCAATACTTGGTGGTGACGTACCCTACGGAAGCCGCGGACACGTTTTGACGCGAGCCGAGCGCAAAGAGTATCTTCCTCTTCCCTGCGAGAGAAAAATACAGCTTCCTAATGAAGAGAAACCACAGATACCCATAACAGAACGTCCTAAAGCATCAGCCGTACCAAGCCCAGCGCCAGCCGTACGTTGCTCTGTCATTCAGAGGACACCTTCCTCACGAAAGGAGCAGGATAAAGTGCAACGAATCGAACAGCAACAAATTCCAATAACAGAACCTGAACAAGATCAACCGATCGATTACCACGTTCCAAAGAGACGCGGAGAGACGAGTGACGAAGACGAAGTTCGTTCAAGAGAACAGCGTAAATGCAGCAGTTCTAAAATAGCTAACGTTGCACGTCCAGGTTTACCTTTGCGTCTTTTGTCCAAGCTTCCTGGAATAATTCAAGCAGCTGCTGGACACGGAAGAACAGCAGGCGGAGGAGGTCATTCTGGTGGATCAGGCGGTGGATCTTCAGGAAGCTCAGGATCCTTTGGGAGTAATTCAGGAGGGTTGAGTTCTGGAAGCGGAGGAGGAAGCATGAGTGGCGGTTCGGGAAGTAGTAGTGGGGGTGCAGGAGGTGGAAGAGATGGTCGACAGAGTTATGGACCAAGCAGTCCTCCGACTGCGAGTTTGCCTCCATTTTATGAATCCTTAAAAGGAGGAAATAACTCTGCAAATAATTATGCATCTAATGGAAGTTATTTAAATGGAAACGGATATAACGCTCCTCTGAACATGGAGTGTGAAAATCAAGATATGGCTATTTTAAGCTATTCCGGAGAAGCGCAACAAAAACAATATTCTCTGTTACAAAATGCGGCGTACGGTTTAATTAAGGATGAGAGTGATTTAGATGTTTACGAAGGGAACCTTCTTCCTGGATCTTATGGAAATTATGACGATTCCATGATGGTTGATATGGTTTCAGGTGCAAATGTAGATCCTTTACAGTTTACTGCAACCTTAACCTTTTCAAGTCCAGCAGAACACGCGCTTCTAGAAAGTCTATCAGATGCCGCAGATTTAACAAATTTCTTACAACGACTTCCTAGTGAAGATGATAATAAAGAAACAATTTCAGAGATGATTGGAGATGATCTTGGATCGCCGAGTAATCAAAATTCTATGAATTCTATTGAACCATCGATGTCCTTTGGCGATATGAGTAACTCTAGAAATTACGAATCATCGAGGCAGAGTTCATATTCGCAATCAGGACAATTCAACCAGTATCAGATGATCAACGAACAAGTCTCACAACTGCAGATCCAAGTACAGCAACAGCAGCAACAGATGATGTCACCGACGAACTTACCTTCGTTTGCAGGCAGTGGTTTGGATCTGGATTCACCGAGCACGATGTCACTTCCTTCACCCGGTGCGGCGAGCTGTTCTCTCGAGGGATCAGTCAGTCCTCCAGCCAGTGTGAGTGGACGCAGAGATTCTGCAAGTAGCGAGTCTGCCCCCAACCTGAAGGGCAGAGTTGTTGTCTTGCAACAACGGGTAAGCAAACAATTTGATACGGGCAGAGCTTATTTCAGTATGGTAGAAGAGTGTGTTATAATTAATTAAGTCAATTTAAATGAATAAATAAAACAACATAGGTCATAAACCTTCTCAAAGACTATAATTATAAATCTCTTCTGCCATAAACTTTAGACTTAATCTAATATAACTGCTAAAAAAGTTACTTACAAAGCGAAGCCAAGTTCAACTTGTGTGCTTGCCACATTGTTGAATGAAATATTAGTTTTATTTAAATGTATTACACCAGTTTATTTATTTTGGTTTATTTTTTCAGTTGGGAATTCCAGCAGAAGTACAACTTGAATTTGTTAATGGAGGGCATGGAATCAAAAATCCTCTTGCAAATCAAGACACACATCGTCCAGCGAGTAGATCTGACAGTGAATCCAAAACAAAAGTAGCACAGATAACAACCGAAGATGGCTCATCACGTTTTTGTTGTCGTATCTGTTCAAAGACATTTTCATTACAACGATTGCTCAACAGGCATATGAAATGTCATTCAGATGTCAAACGGTACCTGTGCACATTCTGTGGAAAAGGCTTCAACGATACATTTGATTTGAAGAGACATACCCGCACACATACAGGCGTACGCCCATACAAATGCAACCTCTGTGAGAAATCTTTCACGCAGAGATGCTCACTCGAGTCACATTGTCTTAAGGTATTTATTGCTTAATTTATTTTTGCAATCTAAATATTTTATTTTTATGATATCTAATTAGCTATTTCACATAGGTATATGTATAATGTAAAATTCTAATAAAATATTTTGTCTTCTTCAGGTTCATGGAGTCCAACACCAATATGCGTACAAGGAACGTAGAACAAAAATGTATGTCTGTGAAGAATGCGGTCACACAACTAGTGAACCTGAAGTCCATTATCTTCATCTCAAGGAGAAGCACCCTTACAGTCCGGCTCTGCTCAAGTTCTACGATAAACGCCACTTCAAATTCACGAATTCGAATTTTGCAAACATGCTTTTGCAAGTGCGTACATAAATTAAAAATTTTAATTGTAGTGGAAGATAGTTTTAAAATATCATTTTTGAATCTGTGTAGAAAGGTGTTTTAGATACTATTATATTATATATTATTTAGTTCAGGGGTGTCGACATGAGAGATTTCATGCTTTGTCTTTTTGTAGGGCGTGCCGTTGGTTAAACCAGCCGGGCGTATTTTATAGCATTATGAATGTGGCTCACACCAAAAAGGATAAGAGATTATCCACGTCAATGTACGACACCCCTGTTTTAAGGGATTAGTACGGTAAGGACAGTCGTAGAGGAAATTATTAGTGTATGTATTTATAATGTAAAACGCCTCTTTACCGAATTCATAATGTTTAGATATGCATTTGTCTTCCAATAACGAAACAAATTCAGTATTTCTGTGATAATACAAATCAAAACGTCCACTTTAAATCGTAGAATGACTGACTTGTCTTACTTTTACGATAAGCACTGGGGATGGGATCGAGAAACAGATGAGACATCAACGAACAAATAGTACTTTTATTTAATGATTAGATTTTATTTAATTCATAAGACTCAAAAGCACGAGTAATTTAGTACGATTCGGCATTATTTTTTTCATTTTCACATTTAAAAGAGCACGTTATTTAAATAAGTCACTCTCATCCCTGAATTCCCAAACAGACGATTATTTATAATCAAAAAGATATGTCAACTAATCAGTATTCGGCACTGTTGTGTTGCGAGAATGTTTTAGAGCTTAGAAATGAACTGTCAACGGTGCAAAATACATAATTATGAAATATCGGGTTATTTGTGCAATCTGGTGTAAGGTATTATTGGGAACTTAGTCATAAGTTGTTACTGTAGAGTACTTTTGCTATTGTATAATATACAAATAGAATAGTAAACAAATACTGATATCATATTGGGCCTTATTCACAATAAACATAGTTGGAAAATCTTAACAGAAAAATATTTAGACTGAAACAAAATAAATATAGAGTATTGTTTGTGAATGAGGTTAATAATTAACTGATATTTTATTAACTGACGAAAATAAATTGGTATTATTGCAAATATAATAAATTTTATACAGTATTTAAAAGAATGTTATAATAATAGAACACTAAACCAATCATGGTTTTTATCTATTTGTATTCAATTATAGATTTAAATCATCTTTGGTTTGGAAGCTAGATACGTAAAAATGTATACTTCAGTAAGATAAATTAAATATTAACACGATGTATTTGAGATTCTTTATTCAAGGTTTTGACTGTTATACAACTATGGTATTACTACTTATAAGCTATATAAGCATCACAGATTTTTTAAATAGATTTGTTTAATAAAATATTAATTTATAAAAGTAGTGATAAAGAGTATTTAAAATATCGGTGCAAATAAAATGTTACATATGTTTAATATAATATATTATTATACTGTTATTAACATTGAAATTGTATTTATTGTCTTCTTTTATTTTATTTTAAACATTCATAATACTTTGATGGATTTGAAAATATGCACATAGTATAGGAACTGTCATATGCAAAAGTAACAGTACACCTCTATGTTCAAATCAAAATTTAATATATTTTCATAACAAGTTTAACTTAACATCACAACAATTTTATTTTGCAATTTTCGATACAATACAAACATTGTATAAATATGTATGAAAGTCTAACAAATGTTTTGCGATATATCTGTATTTGTTTGGTACATGGAGATATGATTTTAACAATATATCAAATAAATAGGAGGAGCTCAGACAAGTGTTAAGCAATATTTGCTGCAAACTGGGCAGTTAATTCTGCATGCAATAGTATCTACGTATATGTAGTAATTTGTAATTAAAAAAAATATTTTAATTTTTTGAAACAACAGTATGATAATATATTAAATATATATATAAATATATTTGATCTAAGCTTTGATATAATTGTTGAATGTGTGATATAAATTTGAAAGCTTCAAATGTAAACAGAATTTATGTTATTGTCTATAAAACTATTATTCTTTTGTGTTACATTTGTTATAATTTCTATAATTTTTGTAAATATATAATGTTGATACACTTTAGTACCTATAAAGTGATTCTTTGATAATCGAAAATTGTGTATTTTATTTAAAATTCAAACATTATTTATATTTGAACAAATCTTTTTCGAACAATAAAAATATGCAATTTGTAGTTATCAAAAAATCACATAGTAGCTAAAGAAAAACTATTTTTTTAGCTACTCTGACCTAATTTAATATTATAATAATTAATATTATTAGTATATAATGTCTATTTATACAACTCAACAATATTTAGTTTTTTATGTAGAAAATATTTCAGAACAAATAAAATTTATTATATCAATAAAAAATCAATAAATTTGATTATTATAAATAACTGTTATTTTATTTCAATCTTAAACCTATTACTTCCAAAATATGTTCAAAAATGAGCAAAAAAACATCAAGTCAATAATTTGTATCAAATGAAAATAAAAATAAGTGATTCAAGACTGGCATGCCACACTTTAACAATGGATCAATGAAATTATTTTAAGCAAAAAAATGTGTCTGAAAATTCTTCATACAACTCCCTCAAAGATTATATTCCCAAAAATAGTTTTTATATAATATCTTAAGAATTCATTGTGATACAGTTTTCAAATTGATTTTCAGTATCAACTAATAATTTTTTGACAAGTGGTGTATGGGTCAATAGGCATTCTGTCAAATTTGTCTTGTTCTTTAAATATTTCCTGAGTTGGGCACTTATATAAAATATGTACATAAATAGGTAATTTCTGGTAGGATTAATTGTTTAAAAGAAATATGATAGAAAATAAAGTCAATAAAAATTAAAGAGCCCACTGACCCCACACTTCCCTGGCCTAAATAAATTATTGGTTAATTGATAACACTTATTAATACTAAATTTTATATCAAATTTCATAACTTATCACAATGGGTTCTCAAGATATTAATTAAAAACTATTTTTGGATATAATTTTTGGGGGATTGTAACTCCCTCATAAATAAATTCTGGACACTTGTGTACACACATTTTTTTGCTTAAAATAATTTCTTCAATTCACTGTTTAAGTTTGACATGACGTTCTGTATATCATACTTTAACTGGAAATTAATGTCTAATAAAATATAAAATTGCTTACATTTGAACATATTTAAAATTCTATTTTTTCTATATACGTAAGTAATAATAGTGTAAATATGATCTAGGACAACTCATAAAGCTGAATAATTTATAAAGATATATTAATGCATTTGTTTTTAGTTATAACAGAAATTTGTACGTTATTAATAATAAAAAATATTTTAAATTAAAATAATTTAGGCCATAAAAATTATTAGTTGCCCTATTTCAGTGTATATATTCTAGGCTAGCTGCATAATTACTATTTGTGTATTTAATTTAAACAAGCGCTAAGCATGTTTACCTCCATCTATTCTTTGAAGTGTTTGTTGTTTTATAAACTAATAATATTGCGGGTAACACTGACCACATAAATCTACTGTCATTTATATATTTTCCAATGGTACTAAAGTGTCTTCTAATAAATGTAGTAATACGTGTTTGTGATTGTTTTTTCAAAACATTAAATATAGTGCAAATTCTAAATACTTTACCAATTAATTATACACAGAAGACATGCAATTAATATATACTTTTTACGTAATACAATAAACTTGGCACTAATGTGTTAATAAAATACTATTCAGTGTGTAAGTGTTAATGTAAATTTTTAAATAAATTAAACAAATTCACTAAATAGCGCCAAACTGTGTCCACACGAACATTTCCCATCTTATGAATCTTATGAGTTATTAATTTATTTATATTTTTATTAAACAGTAATACAAATAACAACAAACACTCCTATAATTATTTATAACAATTAATTTGTAATTTATAAATGTAAGTATGTGATTATCATATTTTTATAAGAACAAACTTTCGGGCTGTTTGAAAACTCCAACATGAGAGTCAAAACGTCAAGTAATAATAAAATACGACAATGTGGACAACAGCCTGAAAAGTTAGTTCTTATGGACAATGGCTATGAAAGCCTACAGAAGAAAATCATCTTTTTAGTTTTTATGGCTGATTTATATTATGTAACAGGCAACATTTTGGAAAATGTTAATATTAATTGTTTGTCTCTGCTGTGACATAATTAAATCAGCCAAAGTAATGATCGTACGAAGATTAAATAAAAATTTAAGATTGAATTTTTTGAATTATTGTCGTTGATTCATAATATTAATATTTATATTAATTAATTAGAATTTCAACGAAATCTTTTAGTATGATGGGATGAAATTTTCAGGGATTCAATAAAAATTAATTAATAAATATATTATTATTACTATCAATATTTGCATTGTTTCTTCTGTAATAAAGAATAGTAATAATATATATTTCAAGATGAAAAAATCCATAGTTTTGAAATTATCACTGTTTCGTCATTTTCCAAAATTTATGGATAGTCAACAATATAATTTGTATGATATGTTCTCTAGTGAAGACCATTGAAAGATTCTGGAGGTTAATCGTAAGGCAATATGTGATTGTTTCTATGGTATCTAAGGCGATGAATTAAAATTAATATAATATTGTCAGTGTACCATGTAAAACTACATAAAAACGAAGTAAGTAATACAGAAGATAAAGTCATTTTCTTAACGAAAATATTTAAATTTAAATAAATAAACACATTTTTATAAAACATATCAATATATATAAAAATTTTTAAAACGTGTTTACATAATAAAGTAAAATAATAAATATATAAAAGCTATATATAAATGAATATTCAATTATTTATTATAACAACTAAATTATAATAATATACTTTTTGGTTGACAGACAAGAGTAATTTGGAAGAAACATATATTTTTTCACATTACCGTAAACCGGGGATACTTTTGTACTAAGAACTGAAGAAAGCGGAGCATGCTCTCTGCTAAGCAAAAAATGTTTTTTCTGAGGGCAACGATGGAAAATATGCACATATGTTGAAAAATGATGTTATTCTATTTATATTAAAAAAAATTATCTGTAATGCAGCTATTTGGATAATTATTGATTTTTAACTTGTATTTTTTGGTCAATTTTCCCCGGTTTACCATATAAGAAATAATAAATATTACTCTGTTATCAGTAATAAAATCACAGTAAAATATCTTTTCTTGAATGTAAATATTGAAATGCATTTCAATCAAGGACAGGAAGATAAAATATATTTAAAAATGTCCCTTATGTGATTATTTTTGTGCTATCATTTTTATGATAATTATGTGAATTACATCAAAGTAAAGATTAAAGTATACATAATTTTAATATGTATCTTAAGTAGGAAATATGAAAGACATCAAATTTCTTAAACATTCTAATAAAGATTAGAAGGCATTTGTTTTGAAATACTGGTACATTACATTTATGTTGGTCACATTCTAATGAAAATCAAAACAGAATTGTTTTCTGTAATATTTTTGCAATATAAACTATAATATTTTTCATGATAAATAATCTCTTCATCATTAAGTATAATACGAACATGATGAAAAAAATACTATATAAAAAACATTAACGTTTAATTTCCAAAAAATAAAACCTAAGTGTTTATATAATTTAGTATATAAAAGTTCACAACACTGTAAAATGCATTAATAAGATTTAAAAAAATATAAAATTTTTATACGAAAAAAGTCGAGCATAATTTATATGGATGAAAATACGTTTTGGACCATAATTTCAACAACAAATTTTTTTTACTGATGCCATAATTGGATGTTTTCATAAATTTTATTATAAACAAAATAATGTATAATGTATTATAAAAGTTAATAAAGATATTTAGTTATTTTTGTTAAATTTAAAATGAATTTGAATCCATAATTATAAGACAGAAAATCACGTTTCACGTTGCTTATAATAAAACTTAGCAAACAATGTGCATACATCAGTAAGAATATTCAACATTCATGAAATATAGTAACATTTATATAACAATTAATTGAAATAAGTGATTGAGGTTATGTATGTGTTGATTAATAAATAGAAAATTATTAAAAATAATTTTTCACATACCAGTATTGTATTTTTTCTGCATCAACATCATTTAGTTTTGTTCCATATATTTGGCATTAATAACATATTCCATATTGTAAAATCATAATATATAAACATTATTCTGTATTTATCAATATAAAAATAATTCCCGATATTGATACAGAAAAGAAACTATACTCGATAAAATATAACTCTGGCAGTGAATAACACACTTTATCATCAAACAACAATTTTAGACATGAACACCGGTTCTATCTCTGGAATGATTGACAACTTTAGGTGGTTTTTCTCTCCAGGAAAGGCGAAGAGAATAAGGTGTATCGTTACGCTGTTTAATTATTTTTTCTTCATTTATTTGTTGTAACTGTAATAATATTAAATAAAGTAACTTACTTCCATTTTCATTTAAGTTTCTTGTAAACACATTATGGCACAAGTACGCTATCCAAGAGTTAGTACTCTTATACATACATACTAACATTGACTTATCTAAAAACACTTACGATAATTCGTATACATTTATAAGCTAATAGCGTGGCTATGGTATTTCTAAATAAATTTTGAAATACTAGTAACTATTCTAAAAATTGTATCAATAAAATTTTGTTATACAAGATGCAGCAAAAGTTTCTTTAAAAATTTTTTTTTGATATAACTTATGAACAGAATGTAATAAGTTGAAAAAATCAAGGCCTTCCGTTTGAATATTTACTTTCAATTGCTGTAAATTTTGTGTGGGGTCCTAAAGGAAAAAGAGTACGTCAAAAAGCCACAAAATTTATAGCATTCGAACGGAAATAACATTAATATTACAGAAAACACTAAGAATGAGTGTACTCTTCTGTACAACATAATGGCTCACATTTACCCAATTTAATTTTTATTTATGTATGATGTAAAAAAAAATTACAATTAATGAACTTTTATTTCCAACAAATTTTTTATTTATTTATTCCATTTCGTTCATAAGTAAGTCTTAAAGTGACTTTTTATTTTTATTTCCTGCACTTGTAAATTAAAAATATATTATGTTGGTAATTTTTGTTTCTTCAAAATAAATTAAAATATAATAGTAAACCAAAATAATAAAGTACAAATACTTTTTAGTTCAGTTGGTTAATAGTTTATTTCAATGTATATATTCCATATTTAACATTAATGATATACAGAAATACAAATACAATTTGATCAAGATCCACTTGAACAACATCTAAAACATTTAGATACTGAGTCGGAGATATACTTAGGTTCGGCGCTTTATTAGTAAGCTATAATAATAAGCTCGTTATATTTTTTAAATAGTATAGATAGAATATGTTGCTAATACCATAATTTTTAAAAAGTGCAGTTCTGAAAAGAACCTTTAAAACAATTTAAAATTCAAGTCAATATTTGTTATTATCATAATGAAAGACATCAAAAGTCTTAATTGGAAAATTGTTTTTCTCAAAATATAACTTTACGCTTTTGTTAGGACTACAAAGGCTTTAGGCGGTTTTAGGTACTTGGAAATATATCGATTGCGAACATGTACACAGTTTGTAACTATAAGCGATTTTGTTTATTACTTATTACTTTGTACTAATAAACTAACCTTTTCATCTATGGCACGAAACTGCCATGACCAATTAGCACGATACAGCAGTGGTCTGTGGTCGAATCTATTGTCATCCGGGCTGTACGTCTCGGCGTGGCATGCAGGAGTAAGAACTGTCATCTTGTGACGATTAATAGCATAGCATCTGTAAATGTTAATTAATATTTCAGGCAAAAAAAGGACGCTTATATAAGTCTTTGTGCAATGAACTCTAGAAACGTAAATGTTGTGGTTTTTTAGGTTATGTATTAAACTTACAATTAAGAGTTTTTAACTATTCAGTTTTGTAAGTAAGTAAATAAAAAAATTGCTTCTCTTTTTCAGTTCCTTATTCAACAAATTTTTTGTTAATATTACTCCACTATGTTACATAATAATATACAAACATACAAAATATTAAATATTAAAATTAAAATACAGTAAATACCTGAAAAAATGTTTAACTTTATCAGCAATCTCGTTAGGGGTACAAGTATCTCCCCAAGCATTCAATAATTTGCAAAACATTGAGTAAGGTCCACAATGTTGTTGTTTCCTTAATCGTCCAAATATACTCAATTCTGCATAAGTCATTCCCATATCTTGTTCATCAGTTTGAGCCAGCACACCTTCATTCAGTGGTTCTAGTTCAGCTGTCGGAGGTGCTTCTGATATTTCGGTGATTATCGGAATATTAAATCTAAAAAACGAATGAGTTTGAGTAATTTACAATTTTTGTATACTTATAAATAACTTACTTAGTTTTTGCATAGTTTAGAAATGATCTTAAATCAGTTTTTGAAACTCCACCGATTGGATTTATGTCAGCACTTGAACAATCATATTTGGTCATGTAGCCTCGAAGAGCTTCATCTACATTAGCAGAGCCCAAAACCAAAAGTCCTCCAGGTCTTCCTCTAGCCCATAACATCAGTTGAGCAAGTAAATATGCCAGAACCATTCTCAAACGTGCCTTTAAAATAAATATATTGTATTTCATGAATGCCATTAATTACAAATTTCAATTACCTGAACATTTTGTAAAGCTAAATTTTGCCTGGCACATCCACCTTTAGTTCTAAATTGAGGCACAAGATTTGTTAAAGAAACAAATATAGAAATCACTGCTGAAACAGCACCATCTATAGTAATATTTGTATGATAACTTCCTATTTCAGAGGCCAAGACATTAGCTCTATGTTTTGTTTCGACTGAAGAATTCTCAGTTCCCATATAACACGTGACTAAAATTCGATTACACAATTCTTTAGGGTCACTTGGAGTATATTCCGGTTCACAGAGTATACGTCTGATATCATATAAAACCATCGACTCTCCTTGCTGAACACTGTCGACGACTAGTCTGCACATTGAGTAAACAATACAAGCAACGCTTGTAGAGTCCACACCTCCACTTAACGGTAAGAAGAAACCACCTTGACCAGATCGTCTTAAATAATCCCAAAGCCAACATGCAGGACCTAAAGCGATTTCTTCTTCCGGACTATGGTATATCCACTTTACAGCTCGACAGGTTGGCAAACCAAAATCTCCATCTCGAGATAAGGCAAATTCAACATTTATACGTTTAAAACTTTCTGATTGAGTCGCATGAACATTACGAGAACGAATTGCATTTCTATAAGATCGAATATCTTCTAGATCTATAGTTGCAGTTATGACTTCCTAAAAATAAATCGGAAGCATTCATTTTGTTTGTTTTATTATTATCATCATAATTAATACTTACAACTTCTTCCAGTCCAAACTGTTTACTCCGGCTTACAATGTCTCCATTTAAAGCAATGCAAGAACAGCCATTAAAGTATATTCGTTGTCCATCACAACCACGTAAATTAGAAAATATATAGCACCCACCGGCTTTCATAGTCGCCGATTTAACAAGATCAACTGTTACGTATGCTTTACGTAGTTCCATGTAACTACCAGATCCATTTGATATTATATCAACACCGTCCAAGCTCATTGGAATATGCCGACTAAAATATTTATTCATCATTATTTATTTATTAAAAGAATGTTGTATTTTACAATATTAATTAAAAAATCAGTTAGTTATTAATTAATTCGTATTACTCGCACCATCCAAAAAAATTAATGGATCAAAATATTTCTAGAGAAACAATTAACAATATTCAAAGTATAATTATGGTAAAAATACTAAAATATTTTAAAGATTGAACTGGTACCAGATTGAATTATTATTTTCTGTAAAATTATCAAATCAAATTTTTTTAAATGTTATTTTTTAGATATGCTGATTTTGATGTCATTTATTCCGATTTTTTCCACAGAGCTATTGAAACTAGACAAAAAAAATGGTAAAAACCTTTGCGGTGTCCATAGCTCCTCACAAATCTCAAACCCAATGCACGTATCCAACGTAGCAAGCACAGCATCTCCAATAGTGACAAAGTTCTGCTGGGTGACAGCAGTGACCATCCGCGGTAAATGAAACTCTTCCGTGCCGCACGGTTTTGCCCAAGCGCTGAACCAACGCGACTCCCTGTAGTTGAAATCGTCGCAAAGGGCCATCTTCGGGCGTATGAGCAAGATGCGAGAGTTGAGGAAGGCCACGCGGCAGTTGTAGGTGACCCCGCGATGCATCACAGGCATTCCGACGTCGATCAGGATGTCCCGGCATACGGGAGCTGTCAGAAGCTCCACAAGGACCTCCCAGCAATGAAGGAGAGTGTCTGGTTCGTGGAAATGATCCTCGCAACTGTAGCCGCTGTAATAGTATGCATAATGAAGGAACAAAAAATTCAGAATTGCTCCAAACTATAGATAAATCGCCGTGAAAATAACTAATGTTAAAAAAGACTATTAAGTAAATTTTTGTTTTGGTAAGTCTAATTAAAAGATGGCCCCCACAAAGGGGGGGGGGGATATGGCTCTAGTCTGGGTGTCCAAGGTTAAGAGGGGCCTGGCGTGGCGAGTTAAGAATTTTTGGTTTCTTAGCAGGACACAGTTGGTCAATTGATTGCACACCTGGTATTTTTTTTTTTTTTGAAAATTGAAAGAGTAAAAAGAAATCCTGGCCGCTAGCAGGAGACGGCCCTTCGAAAATCCTAGAACGGGGACCTGCGATAGGATGTGGAGGCCATGGAGACGGTAGATGCTTTAACTCAAATATCGCTAATGCTATAATCTTTCTGCACTTGTTGTAATTATATTATATTATATTGACGTGATAACTTTATATTTCTTATATTCTAATTCATTTGTTAAAAAATTTATTATTAACATAAAAAAATATTTTGATAAACATACATTAAAAATGAGGTCAAAGGTATTTTTTTAATTTATATATAAAATATACATTATTGTACCTATCTTACGCCAAAATAGGAGCAACTAGTTCATATCTTCGTATTGTATTAATACAAAATAAAACTTACCATATTTCTAATTCTGGCCCTGTTCTGTAAGTTGCTCCTAACTCCTTAGCCTCTTGTATGGATTGCAAGATCCTCGCTAAGTTTCCTTCGAAATCCAAGGCCCACTGGTTTAGAGTGCAAGCAGCAATACATACTTTCCGCCCCATGTTTTAGTTTATTCTGAAACAAAACACCAAATTGAATTCGTGTCAATTCTCCAATAAATGTTTTTTTATTTTTGGTACATGTATAACCAGAAACCTCAAACAATTGTAGTCAGATATATATTTATCAATGATATTCACTTTTAGATAAAACCATAGCTTGTTTGATTTCTTGAAGAAGATTCATAGTGCTAAATAGAATATCAAACAATATATCTGTATGTATTTCTTAGTAATATAGGTTTGTAAATATTATCGATTAAAAATCATTGATGTTATAGGGTCACTAAAAAGATATTTTTCTATATTATTTTTATAAGAACTATTATTAATTGATAGTAATGAATAGAACAGTCCAGGGATTATTTTAAGAAAATTTTCTTTAATTTTGTTTGTTTTCTACTTGTAATTATTCAACTGGATGTAACTTTTTTTGTAGTATATATTTTTTATACTACATATATACAGGATGTTCGTCAGAATCGATTGAATGTTATCTTTGTTATTATTGAAGCTAGAAGATACTTTGCCTATTTAACCGATCTTCTAGCTCCAATAATAACAAAGTTAGCAATGATCACTCGATTCTGGCGAACACCCTAATACAAAAATTGACTTTTACAACTGCAGAAACAAGTTACAACTACACACTAAAATTACTTCCCGAAGAAGTAGTCTATCTCAATTTTTCTGCGACATTATTTAGTTTGGGAAACACTAGAATCTCTATGTTTCCTAATTCTGTTGGACGGCGTGCATACAAACTATAAGTCCCTACACAAACTACATATCCTTATAAATAATTCTCAACTGATTAAAAATAAATATGTTCTACACAGTGTTTGGAAACACTGACATAATAAACAGACTTAAAAAAACATGCAGTACCGCTCGTACATATCCAAATAACGATCATTACCCAGGGGTGATATAACAACAACAGCAGAAGATCGGAAAGACAAGCGAACAGGAGGAGTTAGAAAAAAACCGTCGCAGACGGCGGTTTTGACGAATTTGTGAAAGATGATTCTACTCCCCGTCAGGGTGATCGATACGTTCGGGGTGATCGTGCCTGGTACGGACTCGTGGCGGCCGACGACGCGCGGGGTTCGTGCCCTCTGTCTCCGTGAAGTACGAACACCAGTATCGGATTTAATAATATGCAGTTTCATATATATTTTTAATACAGTAAAACTTATCTTGAAGTATACCTACTCGTTAAGTTTTTAAAACTCTTACATGGGTATTTTATTTTATAAGACTCCAAATATAGATAATTTTATGAACTTTTTTTTATAGAAAATGAATTACCACTTGGATATTTTTATCACCTATTATGTATATTTAATTTTAGCAGCTATAGATCCAACCGAGTGTCTTTTGTGTTAATTTTCATATATTACTAGTGGGTTCGCCCTGGCTTCGCACGGGAGTTAATATTTCACCCCCTGTCACGTATAGAGGGTTGTAATTTACGATTTTGTTTGACTTGATTAGCTATTATTGTCACTGATAATTACTTATGTTACCTAATGTAACAAAATTTATCCTATAACCTGGTCAGAGAACATATCTACGAATATGAAATAAAAAAAAACACGTACATCGAATAAGTGGTTCTCGAGTTATAAGCGCACAAACGGACAGAGAGACGTTGAGCTTTATAATTTTTGTCTGTTTGTTAGTGCGCTTATCACTCGAGAACCACTTATTCGATCTACATATAATTTTTTAAATTCATAGATATGTTCCCTGCCCAGGTTTTAGTATATATTTTGTTACGTTAGGTAACAGAAGGAATAAGCAATGACGATAATAGTAAATCAAGTCAGAAAAAAGTTTGCTGCCAGCGCGCTCTTTTGCAATACGCTGCTTAAACCGTTAAATATTGAACAATATAATGTAGTAAAGAGTTTTGTAGAACAAAAAGATCTAAAATAAACTCCGCGATACCATATACCTAACTTTTATATTTAAGCGAGCGAACTAAAATCAATTTAATAAATAACTAAATAATAATAAATGGTGATTTGAAATACAGAAATGTTTGAAAGTATTATGTAAATAACAATTTTTCAGTCAATTAGAAATATAAAATATCATTGCTTTCACACAATCATAAATTTTATTTGGTGATTTAGAATTTCCCGGTCGAACTTCTACAAACTTAAGTAATAAATTTTATTCCAGCGCAGATTCAATATTTCATTGCAACGTGACGAAGAATAGGGAACAAATATCAGTTGAATATAATTTAATTAAAGAGTGGAAATACATATAAAAATTAAAAATGGCTAAAAATGTATTAATTAAATATTAAATATAAATTTCATGAAAAAAAAATTTTCTCACTACACGGAAAAAATGGAACTACCCGTATTGCAATAATTTACAAACTTATTGTATTTTTAAATAAAAGATTATAATTTTTATAAGTCCTAAAATTTAAGTTTCATTTTTATCCGTATATATTTGTTAAATCGGGTATGTATATTTGAGGTCCACCCCTGCAGAAGGTAGTACGGGACCATGCGTATACCTGTACATGTACAATTACACGTAGAGGGTCTGTGGGAGTTATAACACGAGCCGATATCAATGTATGATGTATCGGAAAGACGCGCTATGTTCTATGAATCATTGCAACATTACCGCACGTTTTACTCCCCTTTTACACGGAAAAATGATACAGACTGTTTTAATGGAATCGTACTAAAAATAGAGAACACATCGATGTCTATCGCTATATTGTCAATAACATTCATCGTGTATAAATAATACTTAAAAGGAAATCTGTGTTATGACTAGGGGTGTACCGGAACTGTTATTGCATTTAATATACAGGGTGGTCCGGTTTGGGATACAAATACTTTAAGAGCTGATTCCTTGGTTCTTCGTGAGTAAAAAATTATACGGAAAAGAGGGGTCTATTTTCAACACCCTCTGAGCTACAGGGTGTTTAAAAACTTCCTTCAGAGTAGTACTTACAAACAAAGATTATCTCATAATTTCCAAAGTAACGTAACTAGTCAGTTTCATAGGTAATTCACTAATGTATTTTTAATCCCCCCCCCCCCCATGTATGAAGCATTATTTAAAAATGCAAACACGAAAACAAATTAACAAAAATATACCCATCAACTAAATTTTCCATTTATTTGTTAAAAATTAATTGAAAATAAAATTTTGTTTAAAATTCAATCAAGTATAATAACAAAAACATTTTTTTCTTTGTTAAAAAACTCCATATCATGAGTTCAATAACGAAAATACATAAATATATAACTAATATAAAAAAAACTTAATCGATTACAAACTTTTATCTACTTATTTCAACTTTCTACAAGAATACTCATCGCTAAATAAATGACAAATATTTATCAAATTACATAAAATTACTCACATTGCGTGATTTGCTGAATCCAGAGCACAAAAACGACATATACATAAATATGAATCAAATCGACTCATTTACTCAAAACAATTCACGTCAAGATTTTTTACCAATTAACAACCAAACTATTCCAATACTTCTGCAGATATTCATTTAATATTAATGATTAACGAATACAACTGCTGAAGAGAGAACAAGGCCGCTATCGATTGCGTAGTTGTACGTGAAGATAACTACCACAAGCGGTTGTTTTTGATCTCAAATTTTATATACATTTGCATATTTAACCCCCTTACCCCTGTTTGAAGCCTTATCGGTGTGTGCACAGATGACATTCACGCGCGTTGATATTTTTCGCCTCTCCATTGTTCAATCTCGGATCGACGTTTCCGGATCACATCAACTACAGGAAATTGTTACTAGTTTGCGGGAATTTTGAATTTTTGAAATTATATTCAATTTTATAAATAGTTAAATATATTTATAGTGTATAATTTTTTTCTGCTTATATGTCGTATAGGCCAGTGGTCTTCAAACTTCGGTATCTCTCTGAGGGATCCGCGAATAAAAATAATAATTCGAAAAAAAAATTAGTTGACTAGTGTATATTAACTAAAAAAATATAAATATACAACATTTAGTTATATTTGAAAATTAATGCATTCCAAGAAGTAACTTGACCATTAAAAAAATACTTACAAATGAAAAATAACATGATTTCTCTCTCCCCACCTCCAAACCGAGTAACTTTTGTCACAAAATTTTTTCTATAAAGTTAGTTTTCGAAATAAAAATTTCGAGTATTTTTTATAAGGTACTGGCACCAGTCTATGGCTATTTTTTAATTAATTGTACTGAATTAGAAATACGTGTTGATATTTTATTACTACTGTTTCTGAATACTAATCTATGTATATACATTTAACTGTTTTACAGTGTGATTTGATGATAATCGGCCAATAGGTGTCAAAATGGTGGACATTTAAACTAATTATTAGTATAATTTATTTATTAATTATTATATTATCATAGCAACTGCTAAATATTGTTTCAAATTTGATGATGCTATTTTTTTATTTCTTTTGTGTCGTAGTACTTATCATTTTGTAATCATTAGCAAGTGTCCATCACTGCGTGCTCATTACTGGTTTCACTTTATCCATTACTTGAGAAAAAAGTTAGGGCGCAACATAAATTCTTATATAGCACAAAATTATAATATCAAATATATTATCTTGTAAAACAGAACCTCGAAGACAATATTTCATAAATTACAATAATTCTATCTGCATATGACACAATTTAACCATAACATGCCCAAGAAAATCAAATGTAACTTTATTTATGAATCAATATCAAACAATACAAGGAAATCGACATGACTTCATATTAGTTATATTATTTATACTACGGAAACAAAGCATCTTCTTACAAAATAATAATAAACTTGCATGATGACATTGGCCTAATAAGGGTAGAACAAGTTTCCAAAGTTATAGGTTAGTCAAATTAGAGATATTAAACGTACTATTTAAGTTTCAAATATTGTATATTGGTTGAGTTGATATACACAACTCACGATATATTTATATAATATATTGTCCCCACGCAAATAAATTAGGAATACATATATCTGGAGCAAAAACAAACGGAAATCACTTTGAACAAAATAGGGCTCTTGAGTTCTAACCTTGGCTAGGTTGAAATGGGACATAGTTCAATTATGTTGCAAGGTTATTTGCGAATTCTATTTTCTAATAGAGGGTGTATTGGTTACACAAAAATATCAATATTTCTGACAGTGTTTATGATTGTCTTAAGGCATCGTTATAAATATGAATATAAAAATGTATTAACTATGAAGAATCAGGCATTTTTAAATATTGTATGTACATATGTATGTTTTTTAAGGACCATTTGTATTTTTGTAAATAACACTCTTTTACTTTTTACACAACTGCTTATTTTATGCTGATTGCACCTGTCCAAAAAAATTAAATTAAATTATTCCAACCAGCCATTTTTACATCAAATCCTTGATATCAAATTATTTTTAAACCGTAGATACCTTTAAAGCACATTTTAATTTTTAAAGAGAGAAACATGAAAAGAAAATACATATGTAAATGATATGTGATATACGTACTTAGATATGTATCTATAGCAGCGTTTCCCAAAGTTGGTTCCGCGGGAAAAATTAGGGGTTCTGCATGTTTGTTGATATTGTTTTAATTATTTAAATCACAACCCTAAATTAAAATATAAATATAATTAGGGTTCCGCGATAATAAATATGGAAATCGCTATGAGAATATGTATAATCTACATACACTTAAATATATCATAATAAAAATGCCCGAGGCTAAAACGGGCTTTTTTTGGTCGTCGTAAAAAAATGACTTTGTTTCTTAGCAGAAGGTGGCCCGTTGAAAATCTTGGCCCGGAAGGCCGACATGTGACTGATTGACCGAGACTAAGAAGTTTTCGTTTCGAGTGATTTTTTTTCAAAAAATATTTTTTCTATTTATTGTTATATAATAACTTTTGAAACATCCCTAACGAATTTAAGGTTAATAACAAATAATAAAATTTCAACTAATAATCTTTTAAAATCGAGACATAAATGAAGTTGAATTTTCTTGATCTCGCCTCGTCAAAATGTTAGACGATGTTGCTAACTTACATCTCGTCGGAATTTAAGCTAGTTGTTGAAGATAGGCTAAAACTTAAAAAAAAAATCTATAGGCATGTGGGATATCATAATATAGATCTTAATAAGTAGAACTTCATTATGTGTTGTATATTAAACTACTGAGGGTTTAATAAACTTAAACATTTTTATATACAAATATTTTAATATGAACATTGAGCATGTATGGAGGAATCACTAAATAATTTTAATACAATGGAAAAACATGCTCACAAAAATATAGACCGTTTCTAAACACTACAATCGAAAACAACTTGAAACTTATTTTCAAAATGTATTTTGCAACTATCATTCTCGTATGTATATAAGTCAATTAACATGTTCCCAAAAACAAAAACACATTAATAATTTTCAGTAATGTTTCCTGATCTACATATTGTATTTATACACCAGACCCGTACTAGCAAAAATCGACTACTGAATTGTATTTTGTTGGCAGACGATCAGGTACGAGTCTCTGATAAATGGTCGCGAGGTTGGACGTAGGCGTGCGAACCAGATGTCAAAATATATATAAAAAAAATGTAAAATGAAAAAGAATCGTACAACATACACATTATAATTTATAGCGAATAAAAAATACGTAACCGTGAAAATAAAAAAATATTGCCTTTATATTTTATTATAAATATATTTCAAGTTTCCGTATCCTAAACCAGTGCTTCTTAAACTTTTTGATGTCGCGGCTCCCCTGCAACTCAAATTGATAACCCACGGCCCCTCTAATTTTTTTTTTGGAACCCAAGTTGATTAAAAAATTTTCTTTGTTTAATGTTCACTCCTGTACAACTGCCGTGCTATCTAGCCGTAAAGGAAATATTTAGAATTCTCGCCAACAGTTTAAAATTTTTGATTTAAAAAAAACAGTTGTAAAAATATAATCATTTTAACATTTCAGCATTTTAACAAAATTTCATATAATCATAATTTAAGCAAGTATGTACATCAGTGGCGAGGCGTGAAATTTTTAATAAGGGAAGCATATTTTGTCAATCCTCCCCCTCCTATTAACAAAAAAACTAGTTATGAAACACTTTTACTTTTTTAAATAAATTCTTATATATTTATATAGTAACTAAATGATTCTACGTCTTATTCTCTTGTATTTTAGTCGATATTTGTATGGCGAGTTGAAGTTCACTGCAGGAAATATCACTAAAAAATTTCGAATTTTTGATTTCGTTAAAAGTATGTATATTATATAGAAAATGACGTGAAAAGTTGTTTGTTTCAAACCGCAGGTCTGTATCTCAAACCGTTCTCGAGATATAGCCTCTCAAAGTTTTAGTTTTTTCAAATTTTTGGAGAAAAAAGGCCATAACTTTTGAACGCGTGGTCGGAATTGATTTTAGTTGACGAATTTGAAATCAGCGTGTCAAAATCTATATAATGACATGTACAATACTTTAAAATCCGACAAAAAAATTTTGGTCAAAAATTGACATTTTTTTTTCGATTTTTCGCGAAATTTTTTTTTCCGAGTTTTAAGGTATTATACATGTCATTATATAGATTTTGACACGCTGATTCCAAATCCGTCAACTAAAATCAATTCTGATCACGCGTTCAAAAGTTATGGCCATTTTTCTTAAAATTTTTGAAAAAACTGAACTTTGAGAGGCTATATCTCGAGAACGGTTTGAGATACAGACCTGCGGTTTGAAACAAACAACTTTTCACGTCATTTTCTATACAATAAACATACTTTTAACGAAATCAAAAATTCGAAATTTTTTACTGATATTTCCTGCAGTGAACTTCAACTCGTCATACAAATATCGACTAAAAAACAAGAAAATAAGACGTAGAGGTATTATACTTTTATAATTGAGCGTGTAAATTAATATTAAATGTTATTTTTGATTTTTGGTTAAAATGTTTGAGTTGCGCATAAAGATGAATATTCTAATAATATTTTTAAATTATTTATTAACTGAAAACACAGATTTGTATTAATTTACCCATAACGTAAGGGAAGCACTACTTCCCCTGCTACCATGCACGCTTCGCCACTGATGTACATAATGTACAATTCATAATATATGTATATAGTATTTAACAATAATATATTTATTTGTTATATTTGCAGCTCTTCGCGGCCCCCAAGGGGTCCGCGGCCCACTACTTTAAGAAGCACTGTCCTAAACTGTTACATCGATGCAGGTTTAAACTGATTTATAATTTAACTTCCGGATTTTCACACAACACATGATATATAGCTGTTTATTTTAAATGCGACCTTCTTATAGCCAGCTGCTTAGGTCATTTATTACCTTCGTTGTGATCGATACTTTGGATGATTTAATTAACTAAAATTGATTTACCTGACTGCATATCTACAGGTGTTTTTGATATGAAAAACAATGAATACATTATTTAAATAAGGATTTCTTAAAATAAATATAATAAATTAGTTGTTTTTCACTGAAAGAGCATTTTTAGGAAAATTAAAAATATTTCTTAAGGTAAATAGTTGATCTGATGACTACGAAAATTTCTTTAATATAATTTTAATTTATATATCTTTATAGATACAGAACTTCTTTGTTATACACATTTTATTTAATATCATTTCGGAAAAATATATCGATTATATCACTTGACAAATTATTTTTATGCATCGTGAGTCAATGCATTTAAAAATAAAATTATCTACGCTAAATAGAATATACTGAATAAATTTTATTGACAAATTTCATGCAAACTAATAAATATATATATTCGTTGTTTGTATTACTAATGGGCTATGCAGTCAGGAATTGTTTCGCAGCATTTTCACTGTAAAAATGTATTTGTTATCTTAAAAGCATTAGATCAGACGTTTTGAAACAGTTTATTATTGATAATTGTCTTTATATATAATATCCTATATCAATTCTTTAATTGTATGGCCATAATATATGTCGATTTACATCTGCATTAGAAATATTTTTTTATCTTCTATGGTGTACGAGCTATCGAACTTCACGCACTATTGCCCCACCCTGTATAATACATACAAAATATAATTTTTGAGTAATTAATTAAAATAAAGTTTAGAACATTACAAAAAATAGCTTTTTTAAATTCAATTATAATTTAAAATAAACAGTTACTGCAAAAAAAAACCTCTTACTACTTGGTTGAAGAGAGAATGATTATAAAAAAATATTTTTCAGATTTTATTGGAAGATATATTAAATTAATATATTTAATTCCAGTAAAAATGAAATGTACTAAAATCACTAATGTAATCTTATTATTAGCTTATATGTTTATTGAGTTACGATACCACTTGTTTAGGTTTTATGTATTCAGTTAAGATTGAACTCTAGTGAACTTCGCTAACTGCATTATAAAAGACATTAAGCAAATAAATTAAAACTGATTATATGATAGATACATTTAACATATACTACGATAAATCAATTTCAACAATGAACATGCAGTTGCCATTTTTAAATTAGATACACGGAAATATGCACTTGTAAAAAGTTAACTACACGAATAATCTAAATAAACAATTGAAAATGTATACAACACTAATAATATAAAAGAAACAATTTGTATTCTTGGGTAAAATTTATAGTTATCAAAACAAAAAATGAAATATTCTGCCAAGTGATGGATCAGTATTTCCACGTGCTGATTTCTGTAAACAATTTGTAAAGGGATAAGGTACTGGCACCAGTTATGGCCGCAATAAGAGCAAGGATTACTGTTTTTGTGATTGACGGGTTTCTTTTTTATAATTCTCATGAACTCATGTTACTCAAGTAACTCTTTATTTAATCAATTTAATTACCAAAGTCCGCAAATATAGTTTGTTTTGTAAATTATAGCTTTTTATTTTGTTTATGTTTTTTCTCCAGTTATGGATAAAGTAAAACCAGTAATGAGCACGCAGTGATGGACACTTGCTAATGATTATAGAATCGTCAAATTTGAAATAATGTAAAGCAGTTGCAATAATTAATAAATAAATTATACTAATAATTAATTAGTTTAAATGTTCACCATTTTTACACCTATTGGTCGATTGTCATCAAATGTATACAGATTAATATTCAGAAATGGTAATAATCAAATATCAACAAATATTTCTAATAAAAATAGTCATTACTGGGGTCATATCCAAAACTGGTGCCAGTATCTTAATTTATTACAAAAATTGTATTGACCTTTTTATAAATAATGTATTGCCCTACAAAAAAAGATTATATTCTATTTTCACAAGATATTTTGGAAAAACACAATTTTTTATATATTGGACCAGACCCAACTAATAAACCAAGTTTCATAAAAATTCAAACGGTGGTTCATGAAACGAAAAGTGTTTATTTGATCTGTTACAGAAATAACAAGTGGAGATTTTAAAATCGGATACCTACATTTTTTCTGCATAGCTTCCTCCATTACTTTGAGTATGGCGAGGAAGAATAAAAACAACACTGAATTATAAAAATAATTGCACGAATAAATCTATTTCCGGAACGATTTAGACATTCCATTAATTTATGTGCATTATTGTTGTTGTTCTATTTTTAATACCAAATTAAATACGTTGAGTGGTCGATTTATCAACAAAATAAATTACAAAGAAAACAAAATGAAGAATACATGTTACTGTACACGTTTAAAATGCAATATGTCAACGAACGTTTGACACTGACAGTGTATGAAAAATAATAACGTCTGTGTTTAGTTAATATAAATACATATAATAACATGTCCTGACTGACTGACTGATTCATCACCGATTAATTTAACCCCTAAGGGCGGTGGCGGGGATTGGTGTTAAATTTTTATATATGTATTTGTCTACATACCTATTTATAAAATTGAAGTAAATTCGGACAAAAAAATATTCAATTACAATAAAAATTTCGTCATTCAACCCCTAATTGCAGAGGTAGACAGGAGATTGGTTTTTAATTAACAATAAGATCCGAGATATTTACGATATTGTATAGGTAATGAATAAGAAAAAATTATTTGTGCTGCGAAACCGCAGGCAAGTCCGCTAGTTAAATAATAATAATTTAACCCTCGCTGGATTATCGATTTATATAGGATCAGAGTATGCTACGATTAATTTACATAGTTGAACAGGTGAGTAAAGATAAATTAGTAATGCTTAGCGCCCTATGACCTGCATGCTGAAACGAGATTGCCTTAAATTAGATACCACATGAATTTTAACGAGACGAGACTGAGACGATATCAAGTTTATTTATAAGTCTCGTTGAGAGATTTTTAGGCATTATAATTAATAATTAGTTAATTAGTAAACATTTACTATATGCTATTTCTTTTTTTTTCGATCTGAAAGTGTAGCATAAAAATTTAAGTAATATAAAAATCATGTTTGAAAAATATGGGCTTTTTAACTTTTGAACATGTATAAATTATTGTTTATTCTACCTTCCTTTAAAATATTTATATCGCCGAACCAAACAGCCTGTATATAAAGTAAAATACATAATATTCGTAATAACTAAATATGTTTAATATGATTCAATTCATTTAATATATTTTTATTAAAAAATACCAATAATTAATTGTAATTTTTCTTAATATGTGCCTCTACATCACAATTATCACCAATTGTCATCAAGCATATATTAATTCTAGTGTTTTAGACTTTCAAACAGTAAAATTCTCATACAAATCGGTTCAGTATTTTTTGTGTCATGTCTGAACCAACAGACAGACAATAAAAAAAAAATGAATGGATAATATTACCTATAAAACGATGCGTAGACATTATACAGTTAACAGATTCATCTATTGATATAGATAAAAACTTTTCCTATACGTAAGAAAAACTTAGCAGCCCCCTACTATAAAATATCTTACCTGCGCCCATTGTCATCCTAAATTCTACAATATACTACATACATAAGTTTTGTGTAAATTTTATCAACAGTAGCATTATTTTGACTGGGTATGAATAATACTAAATTTTCATTACTTTGTAGATAACTTCATGTGTATGTCTTTAATATGCCGTCACCGCTTTTACAACTTCTCCCCGTAATACTAGCATAGTGATAGTAGTTTTGGCACGTGTATAGATAGAACATTGTACGTTGTAAAAATAAAATAGGTAAATAGAAACAAGTTTCAGCTGCAGTGTTTCAGTTATATGAGCCAAGTTCATGATCGGGGACAGCCATGAGATGGTGGTCACAAATTGATTTTTTATATAGTTTATTTACTTAAAAATTGAGTAAATAAATATATAATTTATCATTTAAAAACATTTCATGATTTTAATACTACCGGAAAAATGAAGAAACTGTGGTTTTTTAGTCACTTAAACTAATAATATACACTTTAACCACAATAAAACAATGTCACTCAACACGCGTTTCGACTTCACAAGAAGTTCTGGAACTGTTAGGCTCCTTATGAGGACTTCTTGTGAAGTCGAAACACGTGTCAAGTGACATTGTTTTATAGTGATTAAGATTAAGATATATATTTTAGTTTAAATGATTTTAATAGATAAATTAACTTTTTAGCATTTATTTAAAAAGTAAAATAGACGTTCAAAATCAAAATAACTAATTCCACTTTTTCATTTCATATTTTATAGGGATGCACGCTGATACGAGATTTTTCTCGTTCTCGTTTAGATCTCGAGATGATACAACTTAAATTTTATCGAGATTAACTTTATAAATATCACTGAAAGTCTCGATTTTAAAGAATTATCGATAGTAATATAAGTATATTGGCTTCTGGTGTAAGATGCGTCGATTTGGTCCGATAACACGACCAAATCGACGCGGCTTACACCCAGAAGCCAAGGTCCATATCAAGATCATCGCGGAAGCCTCAAGACTTGATAGTAATACAGGTATAAGTAAAATTTGATAATAATCTTTAAATCAATAATTAAAGTATACTTTATATGATTCGATATATTTCAAAATTTATTTGTTTATTGCATAAGAAAGAATAAATGAAGAAAAAAACCAAAATGGAATTAACTCACATTTCGTGTGCAGTGATATGTCATGTAACATTTGTTAATTTACATTCCATAATGTTTAAAAATACTTCAATTTTTAAATAAAAAAAATTTAATTCACTGATATCGTGACATTTTTTTCAAAATGATCAAATAAATAGATATTTTTATTTTATTTTTCTGCATTGTTAACATCATCACAAATAAATGTATTAATCTTATTTACTAATTTTATAAATATTTACTCAGAAAATAATACACAGTTTTCTTTTATAAAATCCTTTGATATCAAATTTAATTTGGGGAAATGCCAGATTATATAAAAGGATCTTCAAATTTAAAAATATACAACTTATAGTTAATTTTTAGTTTATAAAAATATTAGAGACTTCTGATCTAGAAATTATTTAATTTTATCGTATGTTGAAACTTCTTTGTTTATCTTGGACATAGATTCTTTTTTTATATATATCACCTGCTTGTCTCAAAAAAACCGTACGAATGTCAGTTGTATTTAAATAGTTACGATAAAACTGTTAATTCTTTCAGAAATTGACCACTAGAGGCTCGGGGGAAAGAAGTGATTGAATGTGCAAAATACTTCTTTTTTTGCTCGTCAACTTAAATGTATACACTTTTTTCTTCTTCACTGACTTCCCAGAATTTTAATAAAATCGTTGACTTTCCAAAAAAAATTTAATAAATTTAAAAAAATTAATTAATATGTAAACATATTAAATATTTAAAATACAGAAATAATTAGTTATATTAATCAAATATGTATGGAAAAATTTGTAGGATCGATCATCGAATAAAATAATAATAATAAAGTTTTTATAAACAAAAATTTCATTTGTTTATTTAAAAAAAAATACTGTGTAAACAATTTATATAAGCCACACGTTCAAATTACTTCTAATGATGTAGGTAGAGTCGCTCAGAGAACAGAATCTTCATCTGCCAAGAAAATGAGTGAAGTATACAGTAAAATTTCACTATATTACATATTTCTCCATTCCCACCCGAAAAACCACGATATTTAAAATTCATATATGCGTGTTTAAATTTGATTTTATATCTATTTAGATGAAAGTAGTGTAAAAGAAAACAAATAATGTATTTTTTATAGTTAGAAAAAACAATAAATCATCTTTGTATGCTTTTCCTGACAAATTATAAAGATAAACATTGCTAAAATATAAATGTATAGATATTTTTTTATTCTGATGTGCATTTATAAATTTTCAACTCTTAAAATAGAATTGCGTGAAAGTTTTGTGTATTGTATCTAAAAATAAATAAAACATAACATTTATTTTTATCTTTTTTTTTATTTGCGGTTATTTTATATCAAACATTACGATCATTTTATAAATATTTTCGATTATAGAATAATAATTATTTTATTATTACCCCTCTAACTGTAGTTTATATTATTCTTCAAGATAATACGACGGATTGTAGATTTACATAATAAATTCTATTTATCTAAAAAATGAAAATAATTTTATTTTACTTCCTCGTAATATCGAAGATACGAGAAGCTTTGATTAAATGGTTAATTTTTATCTGAACACTTAATTTATTTTGTTCAATAATTAACTACCTTTGGTGAATTTAGCACGAGGAAGCAGTGTGCGTTTACATGGCAGATTTAAAAAAAATTTAAATCACAGATAGTTCAAAAATTTCTTTTTTAAAATTTAAATTATTCAAAATACGAAAAATAATATATATCATATGTATGTAAATTGATGTTATTGACACATCTGCTACATATGTACAAATAATATATATTTTATTTTCGAGTTCCCTATAGTCCAAAACTATACAAATACAAACAATTAATCTTTGATATAAAACACAAAACAAATTATAAAATCTACATTTACTGTTCGTTTTAACTTTAGTTATTTTTAAATCGCGTGGATTATTTTAGATTCATAAACCGCTTACCAGCATTGAGTAGAACAATTATACGCCCACTAGCACGGCTTGATTCCAAAATTTCTGTATTTCCTCTAACCTAAACATATGTTTGAAACAGAGTAACATTTTGTTACAATATTAATTTATTTTGCTACCCGATACCGTTTCCTTTAAGACAAAACAAGCTCCTGGCACAATAAAATGTATTCTGTATCTACATAAAATTATGCATCGCAATGTATGAATAATTCAACGGACATTTACAAACCGGATACTTGGAAAACAGATTATATATTATATAGGTTCAGTTTTTCCTTTCTGTGTAAAATATATTTTATATGTGATACAATATAACAGTAGTGATTGTGAATTATAAAAGTAGAAGCAGTCTTCAACATTCGTACACTTTCATATTCTGTATTATAAGGTATTGGCGCCAGTCTTGGATATTACTCCAGTAATTGCTTTTTTAAAATTAAATGTACTAAATTAGAAATATTTGTTGATATTTGATTACTACCGTTTCTAAATATTCATCTGCATATATACATTTAACTGTCTTACAGCGTGATTTGATGACAATCGGCCAATAGGTGTCAAAATAGTGGACATTTAAACTAATTATTGGTATAATTTATTTATTAGTTTCGTAGTACTTATCATTTTGTAATCATTAGCAAGTGTCCATCACTGCGGGCTCGTTATTGGTTTTACTTTATCCATTACTCGAGAAAAAACATAAACAAAATAAAAGGCTATAATTTAAAAAACAAACTATATTTGCGGACTTTGGTAATTAAATTGATTAAATAAAGAGTTACTTGTTTTATTAGTAACATGAGTTCATGAGAATTACAAAAAAGAAGCCCGTATATTACAAAAACAGTAAACCTAGCTCTTATAGCAGCCATAACTGGTACCAGTACCTTACTTGTAGATACATTTAGTAACTAATTGAATATTGTACAGTAAACTATTAGATTTTTTTTACAGTCGATGAGGTTAAATTTAATAATAATCAACCTCTAAAAATTTCAGTTTGGTTTTCGATCCGGTTTAGCATTTTTGATTTTTGATATTTGTAATTTTATTAGGTTAAATCATTTAGTTAAAATCATAAAATTTTAATTTAAATATTATAATTACCTTACTGGTTTTATGAGAAAGATACAGTTAATAGTCACTCTAAAAAATAACACTGCACATTAAATAACAATGATAAATGACACTAACTACTAACTAAAAAATTGTCACTTTAAAAAAGTGAAGTTAAAAGTTATAAAATTAAAAAACAATATGAAACTATAGGTATTATCAATAAATGATAAAAAATAGTGTTTGGCATGTACTCAATATTTCAAAAACTACTTGCACCATACACTGAGAGCAATGAAAGAATGAAATAGTTTTCAAAAATATGGTAATTTTAAATACCTATCTTTATAATATTTTCAAGAATTGTGTATTTACATACTACAAAATAGCATTAGGTACTAAGAATCGAAACCTTTTTGCAAATATTTGACAGAATGTGAACAGGTAGATTTACCAATACTAATACATTAATTAAATATTTTATACCTAGATATCAATGGCGAAGCGTCCATGAAAGCAGGGGAAGCAGTGCTTCCCTTACTTTATGGGTAAATTAATACAAATCTGTGTTTTCAGTTAATAAATAATTTAAAAATATTATTAGAATATTCATCTTTATGCGCAACTCAAACATTTTATCTAAAATAATATTATTTACACTCTCAATTATAAAACTATAATACCTCTACGTTTTATTTTCCTATATTTTGGTCGATATTTGTATGACGAGTTGAATTTCACTGCAGGAAATTTCACTAAAAAATTTCAAATTTTTGATTTCGTTAAAAGTATGTTTATTGTATAGAAAATAACGTGAAAAGTTGTTTGTTTCAAACCGCAGGTCTGTATCTCAAACCGTTCTTGAGATATAGCCTCTCAAAGTTTCAGTTTTTTCAAAATTTTAAAGAAAAACGGCTTTAACTTTTGAACGGATGGTCGGAATGGGTTTTAGTTGACGGATTTAGAATCAGCGTGTAAAAATCTATATAATGACATGTACAATACCTTAAAACTCGAGAAAAAAAAATTCGCGAAAAATCGAAAAAATTCAAAGGGGTATACCTTAAAAAAATGTCGTTTTTTGACCAAATTTTTTTTGTCGGATTTTAAAGTATTATACATGTCATTTTATAGATTCTGATACGCTGATTTCAAATCCGTCAACTAAAATCAATTCCGACCACCCGTTCAAAAGTTATGGCCTTTTTTCTCCAAAAATTTGAAAAAACTAAAACTTTCAGAGGCTACGAGTATATAAACTACATCAATAGAGAATATTTTGAAAATTATGAAAACGCTAATGAGTTAATTATAAAAGGATATTTTAAGATACTATTAGAGACTCGACGAAATGCTGAAACTGCAGAATATGTTAAAATTTTAAAATTACGAACGACTTTCATGCCAAGAAACAATAATAATTATTAGACAATTAAAAACACATTCATGTTAATTTAGCGGTTGACTTTATAAGATGTAACATTATTACTTCATGATATTATTCATATACATGTAATATTTACAAATATTTCATAATTATAATGATGCAGTGCCAATTTCACGAGATTATCAAATCCCATTATAATAAATATCATTTTGGCTATGTAGCTTACAATTTCACCAGCACTGTATAACAGGATAATATTAGCATGAAATAGAATTTACATAATGTAACGAGCAAAAGTCAAATATCATTTAATAAAAATTATAAATTATGAAAATATTTTTTTATGTATGCTTACATTTAATATGTTTGTTTTTGATGAGAAAATATCATTAAATTACATATGTTTTTAAAATTCAATGACGTACGTGTATTTATACATTTATACACAATCCATATCAAGTGGTCCAGCACCAGTTGGAGGTACAGTAGCACCTCGCAATAACGACATTTAATTGTCCCAAAATTTGAGATTCGTAGATCAAACCTGTGAACGGCGCAAATCGATTTTTTCCCATTTGATTAACATGGAGAAAATTACTTTTTTACGTACGCGTGAATAGCTCGTTGAAAAATTTTTTTTAATTTGTCAGAACAATATTTTGTAGAGAATTAAATGCTCAATTCATAAATCCAGTGATTTTAAAGATACTATGTTTGTTTAAGAATTTTAAACGAACATATCTTTAAAAATACTGGATCTATGAATTGAGCACTTGGGATCTTTATTGTAGGAAATTTAATTCTTTGATTTAATGCTGCTGTGAGAAATTAAAATAAATAAAACTTTCAACGAGCTATTCACGCATAAATAAAAAAGTAATTTTTCCCATGTTAATCAAATGGGAAAAAGACTCGGTTTGCGCCGTTCACAGGTTTGATCTACGAGTCTGAAATTTTGGGATAATTAACTTTTGATCCAAAGCTAAAACATAAACAATGGGACCGAAAAAATAATTATGTTAGTATTGATAATCCATGGGCTAAGCCGGTTCTGTTCATAATTACTAGTGCGAAAAAGATATGTAAGAACACGAAAAAATAAAAATAAAATAAACAACCTAATACTTATGTTATGTCCAGTATTATAAAGGAGCTAGCAAGCACTTTCAAATGAGGTTTCTAACCTATCTGACAGTTCTCCTTTAGTGGCGATATTATGAAAATTATTTTGTACGGTCAGAGTTGTGTTACAATATATACGTTGAAGAATCACTGCTCTAAATTTCATAGTTAGTCCATAGATACTATCACAGAATTAACACCCCATTTGAAAGTGCTTGCTAGCTAACAAATTTGCTAGCTCCTTTATAATACCGGACATTAGTATTGAAAATCCATGGGCTAAGCCGGTGCTGTTCATAACTAGTTACTAGTGCGAAAAAGATATGTAAGAACATTTTATACATCTTATAAATACACCACGACATGCAAAATGAAAATAGTAACTGTAAAGAAAATAAAACAAATTTACGTTTAAATGGGACACAAAAGTTGTATCTACATATACATAAAATATTGATTAGAAGAGTTGAAAATAGATTTTCGGTTAATTTTACAGAATGCATGTCACAACGTGAAAGAAGGCTTTCGTCTTTTGTTGTATGCCTATAAATAGAATTTATAAACTGTCTACGAGAACAATATAAAAATTGATGATACATTGTATCGGGTGTATTCAGAAAAACAAAAAAGTTAATTACTGAACTATATATTATAATTATTATAATATCACCGTTAAATTATTAATATATTCAGTGAAATGTCATTAACGTAAGTCCAAGAATTCAGTTTTGCATTTTATTGTTGAACTTCATAAAAATCCTTATATTAATGGTTTTGATTAAATTTATTCAAAGACGGTTGGGGGAGGGAGAGAGGATCAATTAGTTTAGAATTTTTCGCGTAGAAATCATTTACATTTCCTAACACTTTTCGCGGAAAAATAATTTTTTAAAGGAATATATGTAAGTACAGGGTGGACCATTTGCCCTTCTCCTGACTTTTTAAATACTAACAAGACGAGACTAACCTGAATCTAGTTTCGTCTACAAACAAATAAAGAAGCTTACAGTTCAAATACATAGCCAGTATTTTGAATAACACGCACTTCAAAAAGAAACAACAGATGGCCCACCCCTTTTGAAATCAGCCCAACAAGACGCTTATTTTGTTACATCACTTGTGCATATAAAACGATTTTTTGTGACATAGTTTTTTTTAAATCTCAGAAGAATAATTATCTAGATTATTTATATTTTTTCTGGAGTGTGCCAGCAATTTTACATATATGTTCTAAATTTCAGCTCAATCAGTCTAGCAGTTATTAAGTTTAGCTACGGATGGACAGACGGACAAAAGAACATTGTTGAAATTGATGGAACCATAAAAATTGTCTCATTATTTATAGTTATGTATAAATAAATATGTTTTCGTTCCACCCTGTACACTTTCCATGTATGTAATTTTTCTTATGTATCATAAATATAAATGATACTGTCATTTGTACAAAAATATAGGTATATTTGATTCTTTTTCACCGAAGTCGTTGAACCTTAACCAAAACGACTTGGTGTCATACAATTTCTTAAAATATTTTTTATTATTTTATTTATTTATAAAATATAAAATCAAACAGTTTTATCATTAAAATAAATTATTTATAGTAAAACTGGAATTAATATTTTATTCCTTTTGTCTAAATGGTATTTCTAGGTGGAGAGAATACGACGAACTATTCATTCATCACATTTTGCGAAAACTTAAACTTCCGTGATTTTATCTATATCTTGTCAAAAACTCAAACTTTGCATGTTTGCGAACTGTTACGAAGTTAAAACATAAAATAATCTTCTTTAGAAACTTCAAACAATTAAATATTTATACATGAGTTAAATACCTAAAATCCGTACTTCCCGGAAGTTTTGAAAACATATGCCAAATAAGCCCTATTTAAATTTTCACCAAATAAAAATATAAATATGGAAAAATATATCTCTAGATTCACGATCTCAACCTCACTGAAAATATTTTTTTATAACATTTATTATATTGGATTTTTTGTTCAGAAATATAATTTCATATATATTATTCAGCTCACGATCCAACATAGAAAATAATATAATATATAATAATATATTTATCCTAGAAGTTTAATCTAATAGTTGGGCATTTCTTTAATAAAATCTGTAGAAAAAATACAATACTTGGTGATTTTTTGATGATATCAGGTACTTGATTGTAGATTTTGATACAGTTTTTGATTGGTACTTCATTGCACACAAAAACTTAGTTTGTTCTTGTAGGATGTTATGTTTAATCTCGTTTCAAAAGATATGATCATATATCATCGTATACATTTTTACTTTCTTATACCATGTATATGAAATATACATTAGTATAAGTAAGTATAGTGAAGCCGATTTTTTTCGAACTCCGGATTTTGACGGAATTATCTATTTTGACCTTCCCTGAATCCATTCTGACTATTTTCGCCATGATGTCTGTGTGTCCGTCTGTCTGTCTGTCTGTCTGTAAGCGCTGTAACTCAAATACGACAAATCGTAGAAAGCTGATATTTTATATTTAAGATTAATTTTTGGCTGGGAAGAAAACGTCCTATTTTTGAAAACGATCTTTCAACCGGATACGGATGTTTACCTACGTCGATTTTTTAATTTTTCGAATTACTCTGAAACAGTGCAAAATAGAGAAAAATGGTCAAGTTAAAAAATGTAGGTAATATCTATATCTATAATTTATGTTCTATTCATTTTTTTGTAAAAACGAATTTAAAAAAAAAAATTATTATAATTCAAATGGTTCATAACAGAGGAGAAATATCTGCCATGAGTGTCATGGGACTTTCTTATACGTATTACAGAGATTGAACAGTGTGTGTATTTGCCGTAGGTAACATGGGACTTTCTTATACGTAATACTGAGAGTGAACTGTGTAGGTGAATCTAAATAATTACATAAAAAAATTCTTTCTGGCTAAATCATAAATGTTGGAAAAAATGTATGGGGAATAAATTATAGATAATAACATACTCGACATTTTTTATCTAAAACATTTTTTTTCTTATTTCAAAAATAATTCAAAAATCCAAAAATTTACAAGAGTAAACATCCGTTTTCAGTTATAACGTTAAAAAAAATCACTTGTTATACTATAATGGAGAGAATAATATTATTACCTATATTATTCATTTTATTCTATCTTGTTAGTTTGTCTGAAATGTTTTAATAAAATAAGAATCACGTATACTATTCACTGTTAGGATTACGTATAAGAAAGTCCCGTGGTTCCCAAGGCAGATATTTCATTGGGAATAATCATCTAGTCTTTAAAAAAAATTGTTTTCTTATCAAATAATATAAAAAATGGTCATTTAATGTTTTGTATATAAACTAAATAATAAGTAACACAAAAAATATTCGTGGACCATAAATACTTACTTATATACTAGCCTGGGATGTGGCCTTCTCTATATATGTATATTGAGTCAATATTATTTAATACTTAAGTATTCAAATCTATACACGTATACAAAACATAATAGATATGAATGTTGTTAGTGAATGGTTTGAAAACAGAAGTAAAAAAAGTATTTTTATTTCTCAAAGTTTCCAAACAAAGCCTAATTTATGAAACCTTTTATTTTTATTTCCATTTACACAAAAACATGTCGGTCCAACAAAACGTTATATAAATTAATAAAACGTGTAGGAAGTTTTACAAACAAAAATATTTAAATAAATGTATTCGTTCTAATAATTTTTATACATCGAGAAAAACCACAATGCGAAAATTCATATCTTTTATATTTATTAGTCCCTATACGTGTTGAGGAATTTTCTTTTTTATTAGTGATATTTTTTTTATTTACTACCAAGTTTTATCCGCGTTAAAACATTTGACGTATAAATTTGGTATGTTCTTTTTAAAATAAGAAACTACATAATGAAATATTTTCAACAGAAGAAAAAAAGGTTTTTTATGGGTATACCACAATTCAATCTAAGAAATAAAAAATGAATAATTGTAAGCATAAATCGTATAATAACGCGAACATAGCAGAACAAATTTAATTTTTATGTCTATACCCCCCGACAGATGATATATTTTTCACCTTTAAACTACTCCTTTGCGAATTTCTAGAGATTTGATCTCAAGTAAATTGACAGTATTTTTATAACAAAATTACAGAAATACTATCAGAAACAAACCTGCTTAACTTTTCTTTTTTAAAACTATACCGAATGTTCATGAAGTTCCGGAACTGTAAAATATCTCATTTCATACAAAATTTTTGGGGTTTAAAAAATGTATTGTATGACCTTGACCTTGGAATGCCTCGTAAAGGTAAAAAAAATATTGAGAACAACATTTTTCAATTATTTTGTTAAATGTGTTGATAAATTCAAAAATTATTTCAGACAAAAGTAGTTTGTTTTTTTACGAAAAATAAGATTCTATACATAATAAAATAAATAGCATTATCATTAACTCTGAAACTTTTATTCGAATCATTTTTTTTCTAGACACTCAATCCCTTCGACCGTTCCAGAACTTTAGAAAGTACTAAACCGATTTGGATGTAACTTTCGAATGATATCTCGAATAGCAATAGGGATAGAGTAGGTCGCAATAAGAAATGTGACAAATGCTGGATACTTATTTGTCATAAAGTCGATGGTGGACTTAAGGAGAGGAGGGGCATACATTTCTTTAAATTTTTTTCAAAGAGTAAAAAAAGATCTTAAGAAATTTTCTTGACCTTGCTAAGTACGCCACTGCATAAAGTAATATGCTGACAAAAGTATCAGATAGTGTACGTAACGTTACCTGAGTAAAAAGGAACAGCTAGTTTTCCAATAAATTGGTTGTTTTTGCTTCTGAACTATTTAAATGTAGTAGATAATATATGGTAGACTGTCGACAACCTCTACATGAATAAAATAACTTTTTGCAAACAAAAAGCAAATCGCCATTTATTACATTTTTCAATATTGTGCAACAATGTACAAATTCAACATCAATAAAAGTCACATGTCAGAATCACGTTTCAATTTTTACGATTTCTTTTAGATTGCATGCATGCAATATGCACTAGCATGAAATGACATGTCTCTTAAAGAAAATTAATAAAAAGAATTAACATCATCCCATTGCATTACTAAACGATAAAAATATATATCTTTTTGATTGCATGTTCTATTGCATTTTTTTAATCAATCTTTTACTTTCGATTTAAATAAGTTTTTTTAACTTATTTCCTTTAGATATATAGTGAAACTTTTCCTTTGATGGAACTATTAATGTTTTGTTTCCTCGCCACATCCAAAGGTATAGGAGAAGCTATGTGATTATTTTTAAAAACAAAAAAACATTTGTTCTCTGATTTCAAAATTTCGACATAATTTATGCGTTTCAGATCCTGATTTTGATGGAATTATCCATGTTCATCTTCCCTGAATCCATTCTGACTATTTTCACTATGATGTCTTTGTCTGTCTGTCTGTAAGTACTATAACTCAAATACGACAGATCGTAGAAGGGTGAAATTTTATATTTAAGATTAATTTTTGTCTGGGAAGAAAACGTCTTATTTTTGAAAACGATCTTTCAACCAGATACGGATGTTTACTGACGTCGATTTTTTTAAATTTTCGAATAACTTTGAAACAGTGCGAATTAGAGAAAAATGGTCAAGATAAAAATTGTAGGTAATATTATTATCTATAATTTATTTTATTATCATTATTTCGAAAAAAAAAATAATTCAAATGGTTCATAACAGAGAAGAAATATATAGTTTAGCCCCATTCATTTTATTCTATCTTTTATTAGTTTGTCAGTAATATGTTTTAATAAAATAAGAATCACGTACACTGTCCTCTGTCAGGATTACGTATAAGTCCCGTGGCTCCCATGGGAGATATTTAAAATTGAGAAGAAGAGATCCATAAAATACAAGAATGGTTCGAGTTCCCCAACAAAATAAATTAGAGAACCATTGACCTAGGATAATATTCATAATAAAACTATTCCAACAAATAATAAGAACCAATATCATTTATAAACGTTATTATTCAATGTATGAAAATCTATGTTTCTGTGTAATATAGTAATCACAATAACCTATTTCCATTTAATATTTTTTGTTTGTTTTAATCAACCTACATCAGATACAACAGACAACCAATATATATAGCCATATCTGATCGTACATAAAATTAGATATTGATGCAAAATACGATTGCAAAAGCGGAACACTTGCCAATTCGCAATTAAATGCTTCCTAATGGCCCTTGAATAATAACACAAGTTTCATAATTATACACTCTTCAATCTTTTCATCTACAGTCTACACGATATCAAAACATTGATTACAAATTATGTTATTTTAGTATATTTTATTTGAATTCAAGGATTAAATGTACAATAAAATATCATTAACTGTGTTGCTATTCTTAGTTTATTTATAATAATAATAGTATCATCAATTGGGGTACTCTACCTTTACAATAATTTTATTTTATATTATGATTGACTCATTAATATAACATATAAGTAATTAAAATCAAACAAAGTTTATTTGATTCGTTTATAGCAGTGTTTACCAAAATTAAAATCCCCATGTCCTCCTTTAGTATCTTTAGGGGCAGATTAGGAGGGGAAATTTTTGAAAAAATACATTACATATTGCAATTTTAAAGCTGTTTTTCATGTAAAAAATCAAATATAGAGTTTTTTTTGTTCAAAACACAAATATAAATATTCAGAAGTACGTCGCGTACCACTTGGGGTACGCGTACCACATTTTGGTAATCACTGGTTTATAGATTATCTATAACTCAAACTAGAATTACAACGATCTATAAAATAACTTTTTTTAATAGATTAAAATAAGATTAATAATAAAATATCAAACATTTTTGTTTTCTATTTTGCTAAATAGGTATCATTATCTCTATTGATGTTTTAGAAAAAAAATGTTTTCTAGTAGATAGATTCCGTAATAAAAAATATAGGTTCCCATAAAACAAAGTTGACCTTCAAATAACCTTGAAACCGTTTACTAAAGTAAACTAAAATAACACCATCTTATTTTTCCACTTAAAACCAAATAACATGAATTTAAAACATTTTTCCATGTCTCTTGTTTTCAAGTTAATTGTTTGTCTCGATTTAAATTCTACACCCTGTATATATCACATCATTCACATCCAAATGATTTAAAAATTAACATACAATTTCTGTAGTAAACATACACATAATAGTTTCCTTAATATACCTACCAACTGTAAATAAAAATTTTGAAAACATGATTTCCTGAAAATTATTTTATTGTAATACCGATTAAATAAAATATAATTTGTATGATTATAAAGATACACGTATAACAAAAAACAAGTAAGTAAAAAATAATAAATCTTATTTCTGTCCAATATTTTCATTTATAAAATAACTTATCGGCACAAAAAAATCTTTGAAATATAAGAGTAACAGCTTTTCTTTGTTCTGAAATATAAATTATTAGTTAAAATGTTAGCTTTTGCTAAATTAATCTGTCAGTAAGCGTTGATAAAAAGTAACTTCTAATAAAAGAGGTACTATTTTTAAAGCGTTAATGGACGATCCGCAATGAAAACTGTGAAACGTATGTGTCTATACGCAACCGCGAAAAATACGCAGGTGGTGAAGGAAACAGACATAAAAAACTCGTTTTCATATTTTTTTCTAATGGAAACATGCAATAAATTTCTATGTACCTACATGTGTACTTATTTCATAATAATAATCGTTATAGACATAGGTACACTGCAGACCAAAAGTTTGGATACACCATTAATGCCCAGTATTATAAAGAATTTGTTTAGCTGCAAATAAAAATTAACTCCCAGCAAACGCTATCTACTAGGTGTTAAATATAAATAACAACCACTCACAGATGTAGCGAATGAAATCAAACATATAATGACGCATACGTATTAAGTAGAAATCAGCGACTTAAAATAAGGGCTACCATAAAATGCATAGCATTTACATTATTATACGTTTATTACCATCTGTTTTAAAATATCGAGCAATTTCATAACAATTTGATAGATAACGTTAGCTGGGAGCTAATTTGCATGTGCAGCCAAGCAAATATCCATACTAATATTATAAATGCGAAAGTAACTCCGTCTGTTTATTTCATTTTCACGGCTTAATTTAAATTTGACAGGGAGATAGCATGCATTCTAAGGAAGGACATAGGCTACTTTGTATTCCCAAAAATTGATTAGATTAAAAAAAATACAAATTACACGCGGACGAAGTCGCGGGTAACAGTTAGTTAAATATATTAAAGAATATAATATTATAGAAACATTTTTTTATTTAAATAAAACAAAAATAACTAGAATTTAACCAATTCTCACTAAAGCTATAAAATTGTATTTTCATCAAAAATAGGGATTCCTATACGTTTTCCCCTTTTTATTGGATTATAACAGATTTATTTAGTAAAACTTGAGCTCACAATTGCTAGTGATGTTGATAGGTTTCAATGATACACAGTAATGCTGTTAAATTGTTTATAGTATGTCTAAATGGCAAAAATTAGAAGCGAAACAGAAAAGAAATATGGAGTGTGTACACAATTTTTCTAGCACAAAAGAAAATAACTATAGGTACATTATATTTATATTTATTAATAATATAATAGTAGTGACGTTAAATATAAAAAAATATAAAAAAACTAAAGAAAAATTAAATAAAAATTATAAATGTAATTTTTTTCAAAATTTTGAATAAGCAATTTATTTAGTTACGGCTAATTACAACTTCTTGGGGGACAAGATATACTTGCCAAATATAAATTAAAAGTTTATAGGTAAGTGCATCCAAACTTTTCGCTGACAGTGTACATTAAACATATTTTTTCTTATTAATCTTAAAAGCTCGAAAAGTAAAGAAAATTTTCTCTTCCTAGCTTATAACATAAAATATACAATTTATAAATCTGTAGGCTAAGTAATAAGTAATAAAGTTGTAATCTTTTAAATTAAAAACAAAAACTATCAATCTATCAATTAGATTTTCATTTCTTTTTGATATTTATAAAATATATAATTATATTATAGTGATTCTAATGATTAGGAAATGTATATGTATTATGTATAACGACAAAATATGCGTTAATAAAAATACATATAATTTAATTTTTGTAGACATGTGTAATACAAATAGTAAACAATTTAAAAAAATACATTATCAAATTTATAAAATCTTGTTTCACCAAAAAAGATATTAATAAAAAAACCTGTGATAAAATTACCGTAAAAAATCTATAAAATTATTTAAAAAAATAACCACGATACTGAAAATACAAGATAGTATAAATAAATTAATACAAATCTAAAAATACCCTGAGTAATAAAAGTTACAGGACATTAAATATATATTAAAACTGTACTGAACTAACATGGGTAGTTAATAATATAGATGTAAGTACGTAAGTATATCTGACATGCAAGTACGATATTTTTAATGAAACATCATCAGTAATAATCCTTTAAATTAGATTTGCATTGGCTGATGTTAAGTGATCCAAAACAAATCCACGTATTACTACATCCACAAAATGACTATAAATAAAAACATCAAAGGATTTTCTAGTGACACCGCGGATGCAAAAATTAGCGCGAATGCAGTGGCGGAGTAGCGGTCAAAACTAATAAATAACTATAATATTTTATATTATAGTTGGTTGATGCAACCTTGACCATCCTTTTAAAAATCGATCAAGACATATACTCATATGTATGCCTAATGATACATACATATGTATAATGTATATACTTATATCTACTTCCCTAGAGTCATTCCAGAAAGAGTTTTAACAGTGTTGCTATTTTTAGCCAAACCGGCAGTGATGCAATTTATTAAAAAAATTATTTAAGTATTTTTTTTAGTAATTATAAAAAAATTACCATTAAAATTGAAGATAATGTAATAATATGAAGTAATGATATTGATTAGTAAAATCAGAAAATACGGCTATGAGTGAGACTGTCTAAACTATCAGGGTCGATCCAGACTATCTATTTTAAGGCGACAAAGTGTGACATGGCGTGACAAGGAGGGGCAGGAGTCACAAGCTTCGTGACATCACATCTGCAAATCAAAACAATGAATATTATATGAATTCTTAGAGCAAAAATTTGAGAAAAAATTACTATATTGTTTGTAATTCGACACCGGTGAAAAAGTTATTGAAAAATTTTCAAACGTGCTTGGTAAAATTTCATATAATTTTTATTAATGAACGAAAAAATTTTATATAATTAAAAATAATATTAACAGCCAAGGACAATGAAAAGGACAAAAAAAACAAAAGAAATTGTTTTTTTTTCGTTGATTTTGAGTACCTACTTATTGTTTCGAAAATTGTGTGACGTCACAACGGGGGGGGGGGGGGGTAAAAAACTAAGAAATGTATGTGACCTAATTTACGAATGGTCCATTATTCTACAGTCAATTTTATCAAACATAAAAAAAATTGAATATTATTCGTTTTTTTATTCGCTCTCGCAAAACGATTTTTTGTTCTTTCGCACTCATATTCGCTTTCGGTATAAGCACTTTAGTTAAAACCCCAATCAAAGTTTGAACTGTAACAGATGTACATAATACCTTTACCTATATATGTACAAATACGAATCACCTCGTAGAAGAGTTCATAGGTTAAATTCCTTCCAATGAAAACACCTTCACAATGACCACGAAGCAGGACGACCGCCGTCACTGGCGCCTAAAAAAGACGCCGTGTGGAAACACAGCCGGTGTCAAGGCAGACGCGTCGGGGGCGGTTCGGACAAAGCTCGGCACAACTCGGTCTGTCTAAACACAACAGCTCACAGCTGTGTCGTTTAGTTGTCGGTCATCAACGGAACGGGGACGTTTGTAACCCACCCAAACAGCGCGTAATGTTCAGGTGTTCGTCGAATTTCTAATCGTTTATTTATTTATTTTTATTATAAACGTCTGTGATTTCGTAGAATAATAATAATAATTAGTTCGATCGCTGTTATTTATTATAAATGTTCGTGCAATTTTGTTGCTGAAGTTTTTCATGGTAATGTATAATTTTATTTTTTTCATGTTGATTTTTAGAAAAGAATGGATAAAAATATTTAATCACTGATAGATATTGTTTGTGTCTCAAAAACGCAAATATAACAAGATTAACTTATCAATTTGTGTTAGGATAATAAAGAATGATAAACAAACATATGGGTTAATTTTTATCGAAAGGAGCTGCGGACACAATATTTTAAACAATAAATTAATCACAAATAATAAAAATGAAATTCATATTTATATTTATTTATTACTCCTTAAACCATTACAGGTATTGAATATAATAATTAAAATAATATTTAAAAATTTCTGGAGAAGTAAATTTATTTTATTTTTTTGGGTAAGTTATTGTGGTCCTTTATGGGTTATTAGTAAGAACCAAAAAACGAATGAAACGAATTAACGTAGAAAATATTTTGCATTAACTTTTGAAATTGCTATAAAAACTAATTTTTATTACAAGGGTGAGCAAATAAATGTACATGCATTGCAGATAATATACATTAAACTTAATGTCCACAAAGCATTGAAAATGATTTCATTTTTTAATGAAGATATCCTAATACGAAAGTGTACTGTAGCACCATCGTTTAGTGATTTTGTTATAGATATATTTTGTCCATTTATTATTCTTTTTAATGAAAAAATATAAGTTTAATATTATAAAATTTGCGGTCATGTCTGTGATTCCTTCTTTAGCAATCACTTTTTATTTTTAATAAGTAATATTATATAACACCGTGACAGAATACTTCAAGACAATTAGAAAATGTTTAAAAACAGTACGAAGAAACAACAAAATAAAGTTATTTATAAAACGAATGTGTAATCTTATTGTTATAAAACATCAAAATACTTATTGTGCCATTACAAATAAACAATATTGTTGGCTTTTCTTTCACACGATATTTGTCAGTAATTTGTCATTACCAAAATATTTGCTATTTTTCTAGTTAATTCCGAAAAAATATTGATTTGATAAGGAGTCGAAATACTATACGTATTTTCGAGCACAAACTATCAACAGTTCAGTTCACAGAACTTATTGTATATTGAATTTATAAGCTGAAACCAATAAATACATCCTACCCAACTGTACTATAAATCAATCGGTTCTTAAAATGAAAATTCTTATGGAAGGTAAATTGAAAATGGTTCCTGAGATTAGACAAGAGCTAAATAAGTTTCGTCTTATTTCAGTTTTTGTAACTAAAGTCTCGCCTCGGTCTCAAATTTTACATGTGACTGAAATTGCGATTTTGAAGCCACCTCGTTGTGGTCTTATCTTATCGGGCTCATTTCCTCCAAGTTTTAACTAATCTCGTCTCGGTGTTGATCTCGTTTCAATATCGAACGAGTACGAGAAAAGTCTATGTTCCTGAGAATATCAAATATCTTATGTGTCTCCGTATCGATTGAATATATAGGTGTAAAAGATAAAACAAAATTGAGTTGAGATTCGTCCTTTGCGGATTGACACTGCTTAAAAATAAATTTTTAATTTTCAAAATCATACCCCCCGTAGAGATTGAATTTCGAAAAATCCTTTCTTAGTAGGTGCTTCCGTCATAAAAGAGGGACATCCCTGAAATTTCATGTTTCTAGGTCCAAAGAAAAAAGATTTTTCGGACATATCGACATATGAGAGCAAAAGCGGTAAAAAATGACAAAAAATGGTAAAATTTGAATAGCTATATCTCAACCAATTTTCATCGAAAAATCTTTTTCGATCAGCCATTTTGACGGGTGTGACCTCTACTTTTTTTCTCCAGAGCAACTCCTATACCTATCTTTATCCAGAAAAAATGTATGATCAATTTAATAAAATTTTGAAAGGTTTGTGATTTTTAGATATTTGTTTTTTTTAAATATTTCTTGTATAAATTTCAATTCATTTTCTACAAAAATTATTCTTGTAAAATTGTCCAATTCTGCTTAGTTTTTGAGTTACACTTAAAGCATTGAAAAGTGTTTCCCCCTACCTCTCAAAAACGTAAGGATAAATTTAGTAGCACTTTATGATTTTATCATTTGTAAGTGTCAAAAAAACATATAAAATAATAAAAACCCTTTAACACAATTGTTCCTTGCAAAAACCTCTAATCAATAGCCTATAATTAGTTTAGTAAATTGTTTCTTGCACGCAGATAAATATGATGTCCGCTGTTTAAATTTAATACTAGATACCTGCAGAATAATTTTTTATATCTTTACTTAAAAAATCAATATCTAAAACGTTAATGGATTTCAAGTCTTGCCTGTATTTAAATTCTTTTATGTAGGTATTATTAAAATAACTTTAAATGAGACCTACAAAAAGAGAACAAAATAAATAATTAAACCAATACTCTACGCCACAATGTTCCCACTTATAATTAAAAAACTTTTGACGATGTATTCACAAAGTTTTTTTTTCCAAAAGTTCATTAACTTTCTTTCAATCCCCTTTTCGATAAAACAAAGCGTATAAATAATTAAACGGAAGCGTATTCTAAAACCTACGTCTTTTGGTTTGTACTCAGTTTCGTTAATCAATAATAGTAAGGATAATTGTTGGAGAAATGTAATCCGTTTCAATACAATCACACGGATGCCGGAACCGTTTCCAGTTTCGGTAAAGTATGTACATAAATTACTTTATCTTCAATAATACTAAAACTCCTGAATGTGCACATATCTGGGTTTCTGTGTTCAATTCCCATCTTCTTATTTGATTTTTCCTTTTACATCAATACTTATATATAAATCTGTACAATCAAAATATTTTGCAGGTTTTTTTTTGTTCTGACTGGGCATGGAAACTACTGTACCGATTTTGATGAGACTTTTACAGTTATAAATTTTAATAAAATTAAATTTTTAATTTTAAAATTTTGAAAGATAACGAATCTAATCAGTCTCGTGAAAATTTCAAGCAATCTCGTCTCGTTAAAATTTAAGGCACTCTTGTCACAATTTCGATCTCGTTTAGAGACCGAGAGAAGTCTCGTCTCAGCGTGTAACCCGAATATTAACTTTTATATAGGTCGTAATTTAAAAGAATATTCATTTAAAGAAAATGCTTTTAAAAAGCGTTAAATACGCGTATAAATTTCAAAGGAGAATGCAAATTTTTTCTTTATTTTAAATGAATTTGAATATGAGATGAAAATTTACAAACACTTTATTTTTTTCTTTATTTTCTTTTACATATTCTTGAATCAATAAATTTTACAAAACCATTATATTTACAATGATCGGCCCATAAAAGTAGTAATGCTTGGTATTATAAAGGACGAATAACTAAACCTTCCAAGGCAAATTTATGTAAAGCCTTTGTGTTTGACAGTTGTATTATGTTATCTATGGATTTTAGCGCATTATAACGTAACCTAGCTGTTTTATGTAAATCTTTACATAACTTAACAAAACCGTCAAACTCAAATCGGTAATTCATACTGAGGCATTACTTAAATTTTACTTGGGGTATTCAATATTTAATAACTATATATAAATACTAAAAAATTTTAATCAATAATAAACTAATAATTAGAATTTCGAAAGAACTGAACTTATTTGTTAAAATTTTGAAAAAGTATTGAAAAAGGAATTTTGAATCAAAATAAAAATGTTATTAATTTAGAAATAAATATAATATATTACATATAACTTATTCCCGGTATTATAAAGAATTTGCTACAGTACAAACGCAAATTAGCTTCCAGCGAATGCTATCTGCTAGGTATTAAATATAAATGACAACACACTCACAGATGTAGCGAATGAAATCGTACATATTATAACCTTGACACATGCGCGATAAGTACAATCAGCAACTTAAAATAAGTGCTGCTAAGTGTACCTCATAAAATGCATAGCATTTACATTATTATACATTTATTACCACTGCTTTAAAATATCGAGAAATTTCATAACAATTTGATACCTAGTAGATAGCGTTAGCTGGAAGCTAATTTGCATTTGCATTCATGCAAATTTTTTAATAAAAATAAGTAAATAACCGTATTTTTCTCGTCAGAATTTTAAACATTCCAAAAAACCAATACAATACATGCGCATGTACAAAAGTTTTAGACAACCGGGTATGCGGGTCCGACCCCATAACTTCAACCCTTTAAACATTAAACTGTAACACTATAGTAAAACTTTAAGGTAAAATAATTTATCAAATTCTGTATAAAATAAAACAAATTAACGTTCTAACTAGAATGGATACATAACGTCTAATTTGACATGAATTTCACGAAAACCACAAATGTATCATTTTAAAGTAGCTCGAAAAGCGTGACTGACGAAGAGAGGAGAACTAAAGTGGTGGATGTGTTTGAAAGGTGTAATCATTTATATGCCGTGATTTAGAGATCAAGCTGGGATTAGCAATTTGGGGAGGTATGTAATACAGTGTTCTTTATCGTTGAGATTATTTCAAGTATTTTAAAGCAGTACCTATAGTTATAATTTATAGATTTTTAAAATTTATACACAGAAATATGATTTTTTAGATTCTGTTTACAACCTTTTTTGTCATCATTTCCGACATAAATATTAAAAAAATATATAGAAAAATATGTAGTTTTTTTAATACCCAAGCAAATGTATATCAAAATGTAGGCCTTAATTAGTAGAAAATGAGGCTCAAAAATGATTTATATCTCGGTAAGAACTAGCTGAAATAGCAATATAATAAAATAGTATGTTACATTAAACATTTTTTTATAATTTGTTAAGGGTGAACGGTGGCACCTATGTATATTCCTGTTATTTTAAATATACTTTTTTTTATTATATAAATTCGACAATTAAATTGCTATCTTTATATGGTAACTGTATCAATTCAAATATGTCATAAAAATGATTTAAAAAAATATTATAATGAGAATAAATATTGCATCTTGAAAAGACATTAACTATTTTACTGATTGTCGCTAAAAAATAAGCATCGATAAAAACAATTAAAATTTTCAATTTGATAAATGTCTGCAATTAATCTACAGCTATCAAAAAATCTAAGAGTTTAAAAATTATTTGCAACAGAAGTATTTTTTTATAAAACTTAACACTGTCAGAAACGGAGAAAATCCAATAGGAACAAAACCTATGGAGAAGAAAAAAATAAAATAACTATAACATATATCTACTACATAAATTGCAAAAATAATGGAAAAAACAGTATCAGATAAGATGTCCAAACAATTTACAATTTTACATCATTTTTTGTGTAACATTTGAGGCATTGCATTCATAACTAATTCATTATTCAGATTTTCAACAGAGGTATACATACATCTGGTCCTTCGAATAAGTTCACAGAAAAAAGTCAAATGGGATTATATCCAACATAACAAGCCGGTTAGAGAATTTTGTTCATAAATTATGTACAATGCGTATACCTGCATAATAAAATAATAACTGAAAACATTTGTCAAGTGCGAGTCGAGCCTTGCGTACTGATGTCACGTTACGTATATTTTTTAAATTTATTAGATTATGTTAATTTAGTTTTAGTAAATTTACGAACCACAAACTATATTTTTAATAGTTCGTCTATTAGAAATTATTTATTATTAAATTATTTTTGATCGATCGGCTTACAAAATATATTAAAAAACAGTGCTTTGACTAGCGGACATTTTCGAGTTACGGCATGCGTTTAAACCCGAACAGTCTTGTGGTGGTCAGAGCAGTTTATTTATATCTGATATCTATTCAAAGTCTAGTTTAAATAATATTAGAATTTGATGAAACGTTCTTGATCGATTACAAACAAAATCGACTAGACAAGAATTATTTATTTATTCTTCGAATAACGTAAGCACCAGCAGTGCTTTCCAAACTCTTTAGCACCGCGACACAAATTTTAGAACGACAAGTTATCGCGACCCATTTAGATCAGTTCTTCGATGGTCAAAAATCGTTTCTAATATTGAAAAATCTATATTTTTCGGTGATTTCTGCAAATTTAACTTTCATTCATTTTTCATAAAATTATAGGATTTTTTTGTTAACTTTGTGTTCTTGGTATAAAAATTTGTTAGTATTATTCAAACTGCTTTTTTATATTCGAGTTTCGATTTTTTCTCCAAAAAGTTATTTGAAATTAAGCAAAAATCGTTATTGAAAAAGATTTTTTTTATTTGAATATTTTTACATATACCTACCTACTGAACGATTCATATTTTAATAAACTTTTATGTAATAAATTTTAATTTTTAAAAACTTTTTGCAGTCCACTTGCGACCCACAGTTTGAGAAACACTGAGTCGTACGCTACTAGCAAACTATTGAAAAAAATACATGATTTTCCAATTTTTATATACTTAGATAATCTTTTTATATAACTACAATTACATTCTTTTTCTATATATATAAATGTTTATTTAAAAGAAAAAATACTAAAAAAGTTCTATAACGGGAAATGTCGATATTACCAAGGTCTCTTTCTCTCTCTATCCCTATTTCTCAATCTTCAGTATAATGTTGTTTGTATTACTGAAACTAATATTTACACTTGCGATTGACTGCCACGAAAATGTAAATGTTCTGTCTCCATATACTTTGTCGTCGTGCAAAACATTGCAAGATGTTATTAGTTATTACGAATATTAAAAATATAGTGCAGATGACATATGGTTCTAATTTATTTTAAAATATCATTTTCGATATTTTCTAAATAAAATTTGAGGATTTGCTTCACCTACAAAAATAATTATCATCGATTAATTATGACTGACATCTCATTAGTTGAGAGTCTTCGAAAATTAAAACGTTTAGTAACTTTCCATGTAATCATACATAAATTCATAATATATAAACAAATATATTTCATCATTTTCCGAAATTATATTCAGTAATGTCATACATACCGAAATTAAAAATTTATATAGGAACTTACACTTAAATTATTGAAAATTTTGAAAATGTGTAAGGATAAAAGTTGTTCCTTACATCGTGAGAAATATGTTTTGTTGAAAATTCATTTGACACCATATGCTAGTCCTTAGAGCAATAAATTTTGAAAACTTATAACCCCGAAACTAATACATACCTATGTGACAAAAGTTAATATATCATGTTATAAATTAACTTTTGTATGTATTTGAGTTGATATTTCTATGAAAAGTTGAAAACCTGCGGTTTGAAAATTTCAACTTTTCACATTATTTTCTATGCAAAAAACGCAATTTTAACGAAATCTAAAAATCAATATTTTTTAGTCATATTTCATGCTTCAAATTTCAACTTTCCATAGAAAAATCAATTTAAAAATAAGAAAATTAGAAAGAACATCATAACTTACTTTATAAATAATAATTTTAATTATTTTTTATCTAATTACTTCCATGTTCTGAAAGAAATGGAAGTATTGTAATACCATCGAAAAATCGTGTCCGAGAAAATGACAAATTCTGATTGTACTAACTTCAAAACGTAAAGAAAAGCTAATTTCCGCATGGCGGCTGTGCGTGTGTCTGTGTGTCTGTGTGTCTGTCTGTCAGGATGTAGATTTTTTTTTCGTTCACGATAACTACTGTAAAAATGCACCGATCTGAATTATTTTTGGGGAAAATATTTGTCTCAGTGAGTACTCCAGACCTATTGATTTTGGTGCTAATCGGATAAGGGGTTTTGGAAATATTCGAAATTTTGTAACTTTTTTCGTCAAAAAAATGAATATTGCGAGTATTATCTCACTAATTTTGATAAGATTTGGTACATTTGCAGTTCAATTGAATCTAAGGGACATTTATTATTTGTACGTGCCTAAACAGCCATTAAAGGGATGAAAAACACACTTAAAATTTGAATTTTAAATACTAATATGTCATTAATTCATGTTGCCTTGGAAACAAATGCAACTAAATTCAAATTGTCAAATTAGTTTTTCTACGAATGTGAATTATGTTTTTGACATTAGAAAACTAATATTTATGTACAAATGGCAAAAAGAGCTGTAACCGTTGTAAGTATATATGTTTTTTTTAATGTATTACGATATGTATATTCATAGTAGTAGGTTATATAAATAAAATATTTAAAAAAATGTATATTTAAAAATTATTTAAAAAGATAGAAAGAACATGGAAGTCATGTATGGTTCTCCATACCGATATTTTTATATATAAATATAATTTTATGTATAAAGAATACATCTCTGGTTTTCACTCAATTATAATGTATCGCTTCATTGTAGTACCTCAAAACATACTAATAATTTATCTCAACTGCATTAATATTACCGTTATCAAATTGATATAAAAGCAGCCGTATTATGTATGAATCAGTATGTATAAAGAATACATCTCTGGTTTTCACTCAATTATAATGTATCGCTTCATTGTAGTACCTCAAAACATACTAATAATTTATCTCAACTGCATTAATATTACCGTTATCAAATTGATATAAAAGCAGCCGTATTATGTATGAATCAGTATGTATAAAGAATACATCTCTGGTTTTCACTCAATTATAATGTATCGCTTCATTGTAGTACCTCAAAACATACTAATAATTTATCTCAACTGCATTAATATTACCGTTATCAAATTGATATAAAAGCAGCCGTATTATGTATGAATCAGTATGAATGATAAATGATTTGAACTGAGAATAAGTGCTCTTTTATAACATTGAAATACCGCTGAATGCATACTTATACATCGACACTTCTCGACGCCTGTCATCCACCGCGGGCTGATGAAGAGCTTTCCAACCTCTCTCACACGCGATATGAACCTCCACCATCGCCAACCCTATCAACGGCTATCTGCCTATCTCTTTTACACTCAGGGGTGGAGTGGCATCTTTTCGTCCAGGTGAGGTACCTTTCTACTCTTATAGTAATACATTTAAATTGAGACATTAAATTTTGAAAATGTTAAGGTTATTCGATCATTAGTGCAATGCATAGATAAAAGTTAAAATTTTTAATATGTTATAATTTATGGATAGGTCATATATTTTATTAATTTTTGGAAATAATATTGGACGTATGGTTTTTGAGTAATTAGATATTAAAAATTGTTTTTAATACACGGTAAATGACAGAACAAAAATTCTATACAGAGACGTTTAAAACACTGATTATTCGAAACTTTAACCCTTTTAAATACTATGTATAAAAATTATAAAACACACACATTCACGTATAGTTTCAGAACCAGGTTTATTCAAAGTAATGAAAAACTATAAATACATGACAGCCATTACAGCATGTTTACAATCATTAGTAATAGAGTGCGACTTACAGGCAAACAATGTGTGCGAATGCAACAACTAGAGTCGGCAAGCACAACATTAATATATTCTGCATATAAATGAAAAACTACATTTTTCGAAATCAAATATTTTTTTATTGAAAAAAACCGGATAGTTCACAACTAAATAACATATAAACAGACAAGCGCGTAAATAAGAATGGATGAAAACAAAATAGAAAAAATTGTTGTTAAAATTAGGTTTCTGTTTCTAGAGTTTGAAGAAATATTATTAATATGGAAAACATAATATTCCCTAACCCAGAGGTTCCAAATCGCTCTCAGTTCTTACTTTTTCAGGCGCCATTTTTGAGTTCTCAAACTGTAATTATTACACTTTGACACCCCACATTTCTTGGTATAAAAAAATATTTTTTGCTACCTTTATGGCGTTCCCTCTGTGGGTCGTAATTTTACAAGTTCGGATGACAAAGTGAGATTGATAGGGTTTCTTTGGAACTCTAAAAATGAAATTGTTTAATTTAAAATAACGTTGATGGCCCAATGACGTGGGCCTATCCAACCCTGATCATATACCTCTGCACCGAACAGTTATTCACCCTTGATGACGTAACCGATATCATTTCTTAGCAACAGCTTTTGTTTACACCCGCTATTGAATTTATCTACGAAAAATAACGACATTTATGTATTGTTTGTATAACGACGGTCGTTTTACGTTGCTGTAATCTGTTCAATGGTAAATCGTGTGAGAGAGATGATGATTTTTTGATGCGTCTCATTTAATTCGGCGGTTTCCAGTATTAAAACGCACTCTACGCTCGTAACGAGGGATGAAATGTTTTTTTCAGAACCTTATTTTATGTTCCGTGAATTTTACGTATATATAAACGAATTCGACATTATTCAATAATAATAAGGAATAGAAGGCTTTGCTCGTTTTTTTTCTTAATCATTTTTATACATTTTATTAGAAAATATCCTTTTTTTTATAAATTAATTAAGTTACATCAATACCTACCAGCTACCGTTGTTTACCATTTACAATTTTAACTACGCCAAATTCTATGGTTTTAGTCTTTCAAACAGTGAAAGTTTCATCAAAATCGGTTCAGTAGTTTTCGTGCCACAAACAAAAAGACAAAAAGTTTATTGTACAATATATATTATTATAGATAACTGTTGAAATATACATATTTTATACAAGATTTAAAACTTTTGTGATTCTCACTGATACCTATTTAGGATTTTCGGCAAAACTTTGAACATAAATGACAAAAAGACAAGCACAGTTCATTCAAAACTTTCGAATATATGTTAGCTTTACGAGTATGTGAAGCCTGTCCCATTGTAATGATGTTTATTTAATGCTATAACAAATGTGTTAATATTGACGTAGCTGAAATTGTAGATTTGAAATGACGATTTTGCAAAGCAAATTGAGATGAATCTTTGTAAGGGAATATTTTAAAACTAACATTGTGTTGTGGTAACCTCTTTTATAGAAAATTGAATGCTCTACAAAAAAGAGTATATAAAATTTTCACGTAATATTTGAGATATCTTGAAAAAATAAATATTTTGGGATGTCACCCCTCCCCCTTACACACGATTCAGTGGTTCATGAGTTATCTATGTGACAAGGAATCGAGAGACAGACAGACAGACACGGAATGAAAAGTGTTTGTCTTGACCTTACAATTTTGAAATCGGTGAACAATTTTTTTGCCTCATTTTAAAACGATCACAAAGCTCGTATCTTCGATATTGCGAGGAAGCAAAACATTTTTATGAACATGTTCAATCGCTCTTTATTTGCATTTCAAATTTATACATGAATGCTATTCACCACACGTGTCAGTAAACATTTGACGATTGCATTTGTCCAAGGCCAACTTTACTACGAGCTTATTACATTGTTCATTCGTGAGGAAATACCAAAGGATACGTAGTTAATGTAATATATGAGCAATAAAGCAAGCGAGCACGAACCAGACGAAATAAGTGTAAAGTATATATATATATACATTGTTTTTACTAGGATTATCAACACAATGTTAATCGATAAATACAAAGAATACCGATTGAATTGGTAGTTTGGATAAGTTATTACTTATCCTGTAATTTTATTCCAACTTAAGAAGGTTGGTTACCGAAAACAATACAATTCTAATAATTTTTCTAAAAATTTTCTTGTCGCGTTTTAATTAATTAAATATTGGTTGGATATTTTAACATAAGCTCTTATTAAAAATTTTATCATAAAATAATATGGTTATTTAAAAATAAAACGGCCAAAAAAAGAGTTATTTCAAAATTGTTCATATACTATTCTTGCTACAGTGTTCGTTATAATTTTCATTGACAGTACTAATTAAAAGCTACATTCTGGTTTTTTATATAGATTTTTTGCATTGATAGTTTAGAAATTTGAAGGGGGAGGGGTGTTCTGATAACCACATTGAAAATCAAATATATCATGACTCAATGGAGTAAGTGGAAAAAAAATATGAGTACACTTTTCAGTCTATGGGAGCGGGGTCAAACTTGTATGAAAGTTCTATTGGAGCTTTTGACAGATAGTTTCATGCATATGAAGTAAAAACAAAGGTATGTAAAGTATATTTATTAAAGTGTATTTACTAATCTTGAGTAAAAGCGGTAAAAATCAACTTACTGCTCATGAAACTATCTGTTACAAACTCAAAGAGAACTGTCATATAAGTTTGATACCTCGTTTGAAAGTGTTTGCAAGCTTGCAAATTTTGTGAGCTCCTTTATAATACCGAACATAAGGGTTCCCTAAAAAGAACTAGCTGGCTTACTCGAATGTCGGAATGTCACCTCACATATTTGGAACTTCTGTCAGCGTATCGCATTACATGCATGAAATTTTCTTTGGCTTGGTTTACATTTTTCCTTACTGATTACCCGTGAGACGTCGTTTATATTACCTGTCAACAATAGATACGCTTCTTTTGTGAAACAACACGTATACCTATGTACATACAAGAGTACTCAAGAATTTATGTTTGATATTTAAGAACATTTTTAGAGGTAAATAATTTATTAAAACACACTTTGACATATGATTGAAAATCAAGAACCGCTTATAACCGTTTTGATAAAGAAACCTTGATGATTTGAAGTCAAAATGAATATAAAGTACTGGCACGCTGTAAGAGGAAGGTTTATTGTTTTTGTGATTCATGGGGTTATTTTTTTGTAATTCTCGTGAACTCATGTTACTAGTAAAACAAGTAACTAATATAGTTTGTTTTTTTTTAATTATAACCTTTTATAAAATAAAATGATAAGTACTACGACATAAAAAATATAATCGTTAAATTTGAAACAATATAAAGCAGTTGCTATGATAATATAATAATTAATAAATAAATTATACTAATCATTAGCTTAAATATCCACCATTTTGACACCTATTGGCCGATTGTCATCAAATTACGCTGAAGACAGTTAAATGTATATAGATTAATATTCAGAAATGGTAGTAATCAAATATCAACAAATATTTCTAATTAACTGCATTTAATTAAAAAAATAGTCATTACTGGAGTCGTATCCAAAACTGGTGCCAGTACCTTATATATAAATCAATGGTTGCTATTTAAAATAAGATAAAATCTAGGAGAACAAAAACTGAAGTTATTTCCTTTCGCAAAGTTCTAGTCAAACTTGCATTTCTAATTGGTAAATCGACTGAATAGATGGTGCTTATTCCCTGTTATTTATTCAAAAATATTTGAAGAAAGAGTAAGCTTTTTTGACGAAGACAAACCCTGCCAGTAAGTGGTTTTTATAATATCACTGTTTTATGTTTCGTTTAAATTAAATATTTATCATTTTTAAAAGCTTCTACTTTAAATGTTTTAAATATATTCCACTGAACATCCAAAAGAATTCAAATCTTGAAACAATTTAGCTTTTAATTAAATTAAAACGAATGAAATGGAATATCAAGATGGAGAGACTTTCTTTAGCCTTTTTATTGTCTATGTCACTTTAATAAAACGAATAAAATATATTGTCATTTTTTTTATATGTAATATTTATAAATGATTAGAATTTTTTTATATAGCTTCTGTCGACTAAGGGAAATCTCTTTTAAAAGTATAAAGAACGAGAAAAATTTTATTTATGTGTTTTTGTTTGTACATGTTTCGAATTCATAAGATTATAAGATGAAAAGAGAGGTTAAATCTACGGAATTTTGTTATGGTATTGTCACAAAAAAGAATTAGGGAGATCATTATTTTAAAAGCATTTTTATATACATAAAAAACTCTCATAGACTATATTTTATGTTGTTTTATTTCAATTTTCAATGAAACATTTGATTTATTTTTTTATGTTTACTTATTTTTTGTCAGTTTTGATTTTTATTTCTGTAAACATTACTTGGCAATTGATTATCAATACTCAATCTCTTTTTATATCGCTTTTTATTGATAGTTTTTTATTTATTTATCTAACCATCTGTCTGTTTGGTCTGACTTGACATGAAAACTACTGGACCGATTTTGATAAGACTTTCGCAGTTAGGAAGCATAAGACCTCAGAATTAATAAGGGTACATGGAAAATACATGGTAACTGGAATAAAATAGCGAATTCCGGACGGAATTCCGGTACACCCCTATAATAAAACCAAAATGGTATATTGAGTTAGTTTATTAAAAATATATAAAAATTATTATATTAATAGTAGGTAAGTAGATGTCGAAAAAAATTATAAAATATATTTTATTTGTTTATTATATTGATATTGTTACAATTTTCATTTTAAATGACTCGTTATATTGAAAATAAATAGGTAATACACATTTTTTATCTGATCTCATTCTTGTTAAGGATCGAGTCCTTAAATAATAACAAAGTAAAACTCTTCATAACATTTCCATTTAAGAGTGCATCAATTACAAGCCGAGAGGATTGAACTGCATTGTAAATCGCGTGTCTACAGGACACAGACCTAACAAACTTCCTAACAACTGCGTTTAACTAACCGTATACGTTTCCTAGTGCATCCCAGTTGAAAATATACATACTCGCGTTTATACATTAGGCTGTTTACATACACATATGTATATATACAGAATGATTTACAACTAGTGTAAAATAAATTTAACAGTAGATCGAGGATGTAATTTTAACCTTATGTAAACCTACCGGAAATTCTTCGTAAGGGAGCTACAGTCTTTTGCCCAAAATTACTGTTTACTTAATATCTAGAGCAGTGCTTCTTAAAGTAGTGGGCCGCGGCCCCCTAGGGAGCCGTGGCCTTCCTACAAGGGGGCCGCGAAGAGCTGCAAATATAACAAATAAATATATTATTGTTAAATACTATATATATTATGAATTGTACATCAGTGGCGAAGCGTCCATGGAAGCAGTGTTTCCCTTACTTTATGGGTAAATTAATACAAATCTGTGTTTTCAGTTAATAAATAATTTAAAAATATTATTAGAATATTCTTCTTTATGCGCAACTTAAACATTTTAACCAAAAAACAAAAATAGCATTTAATATTAATTTACACGTTCAATTATAAAACTGTAATAGGTACCTCTACGTCTTATTTTCTTATATTTTAGTTGTTATTTGTATGACGAGTTGCAGTTCACTGCAGGAAATTTCACTAAAAAATTTCAAATTTTTGATTTCGTTAAAAGTATGTTTATTGTATAGAAAATGACGTGGAAAGTTGTTTGTTTCAAACCGCAGGTCTGTATCTTAAACCGTTCTCGAGATATAGCCTCTCAAAGTTTTAGTTTTTTCAAATTTTTGGAGAAAAAAGGCCATAACTTTGGAACGCGTGGTCGGAATTGATTTTAGTTGACGGATTTGAAATCAGCGTGTCAAAATCTATATAATGACATGTATAATACTTTAAAGTCCGACAAAAAAATTTTGGTCGAAAATCGACATTTTTGAATTTTTTCGATTTTTCGCGAAATTTTTTTTCCCGAGTTTTAAGGTATTATACATGTCATTATATAGATTTTGACACGCTGATTCCAAATCCGTCAACTTAAATCAATTCCGACCACGCGTTCAAAAGTTATGGCCTTTTTTCTCCAAAAATTTGAAAAAACTAAAACTTTCAGAGGCTATATCTCGATAACGGTTTGAGATACAGACCTGCGGTTTGAAACAAACAACTTTTCACGTCATTTTCTATACAATAAACATACTTTTAACGAAATCAAAAATACGAAATTTTTTAGTGATATTTCCTGCAGTGAACTTCAACTCGTCATACAAATATCGACTAAAATACAAGAGAATAAGACGTAGAATCATTTAGTTACTATATAAATATATAAGAATTTATTTAAAAAAGTAAAAGCTTGAACTTAAAGTATTTCATAACTAGTTTTTTGTTAATAGGAGGGAGAGGATTGACAAAATATGCTGTTTAATTTTTTTACACTAGTTGTATATCATCCTGTATATGTATGTATGTGTGCATCTACAAAACAATATATAGTACCGTGTCGGTCGAGTATATTTTAATATGTAATCAAACACTCCTAAACCAAACCGCAAAGAGTGTTTTTGTTGAATTATAATTTCAATAAAATTTTAATGAGTTATTTTTGTGCGTTCAACCGGAGTTCTCCGGAACTCCAGGATTCCACGAAATATGGCTAGGGGTTCCGCGAGAAATTATAAAGAAGTTATTGTAGAATTTCTTATGGGCCACTAGGTTGGCAATAGCATATTTGAACATGTTTTTTTACTCTTCTTTACTACGATATGTAACTTGTCGTATTTATTAATCAGATTTAGTTATGCTGTTCCTCTTGGTCTAAAGGCATGGCATAACTAAACCGGAATATAACGGTATAAAAACACGTGTAAACTGCATGGACATAGTTATATCTATTTAGCTAACCCTAAAAAAAGTATACGGAGTGTAGGGATTTCATCGTAATGCATTAACATTTGAAAAAGCGTCGTCAGTTAAAACATGATTAAAACACCTGAGACGAAGAGATTGAAAACAAAAGAAAGCGTGAGAGGAGACAAAGTATTTTTGGAATTTCTTGTTGGTACGCCATCGAACTTATAGCGTACTTCAAATCGGAATTATAATTCCAGCTGACGTTACTTATTCTCGTATGTGTAAACAGCATCGCTTAAAATGGTTTAACTACATCGGATATATTAAAACTTATTAAAACCAAAACAACAGCGCTATGTAAACGTACTAATTAATTATTATTATTATTATGAGACCCCTCGATTCTCCGAACATAATATATACTCATTAAAAAAATAATCATAACTATCATACTTTTTTTAGTCGAATGCACTTAGATTTTAATAGATTTCTATGTAGATAAAATATTCAACAAATTTTTGCTTTGTTCAACGATATCGCCGTCGACATAATCGTACGATAATTTGTACCACTGCCTTTTTGCAGCTCGTAAAACTATATTTAGAACAAGGATTTGCAAACATATGACAACCAAGAGACTCTGTTTATTATAATTAATAGCAGTGAATTTTGTTGTTTTTTATTGTTATTGTTTATAGTTTGACATTTGACAGTTTAGCGTCATAAATGTACTCGGAATTGAAATTTATATTTAGTTAATTCGTAATTTAATGCAGTACTATATACAGTATCTACTTCATTAAATCAAAACAAGAATAATACTTATTTTATATGTGTATATTTGAAACACAAATGTCAAATATAAAATGGATATTAGTGACAATTGAAATACAATATTTTAAATTTATTTTTATTTACATTCGACATTTTTGGAGCAAAGAAAGTAAATTGAAAAGTTTCACTAAATTTTGATTAATAGCAACGTAAATATTAAGACAAAACAAATGAAAACCTAATGTCAAAATAACGATTACATGTAACCTGTCAAACTGAAGTCGTAAATTTTTAGGCGAAAATAGAGACATTTCGAAAAAAGAAGGATATTTAAATGTTATAATAATAATAATGAAGTGCGTAAGTAATACTATATTTTTTAAATAGTTTAATATAAAATATCTTATAAGTGTATTAGTATTATTTTTAAAATAGTATTTAACATTTTGTTTATCTGATGGTATTATCTCAATCAAAACCTAACCAAACACTTTCTGCAAGGTATTAAATACAGTAACAGTTGTATGGTATTTATTAATGATAAAACCCACTTCGAATTCATAACATTTTGTCACCCTGTGGAAAGACCAAATTCTTTATAACCCGTGACATGGATTAGTAAATTTAACAACGCACGCGTTAAAGTTTGATGTTCGTCATTGTATATAGGTTAAATTTTGTTACAAAATCTCATTTATATTCGTAAAACGATACTAGTTTAAAAACTTTATCGAGTGTAACTACATTAGGTACATTGTTGACATATTACGAAACAACATTGCAAGTTTTAAATCTTCATGATTAGACTTAAAATCTTAAAAGCTGAAGATTCAGCTTTTTAAAAACGATTCATTTTATTTAATGGTTAAAATATTTTATACACTTATACCCAATTAAAATCTATCAATAAACAGTGATTGTTATTCTATCAATATAATAGATATAGATATAAAAACTTCTCAAACAATGAAGGGATAATTTAAAAAAAAATCATAATTTTCAAACAGTTATATCTCCCCGAAAAATGATTAGATTTGCATGATTCAAAGCTCATTCGAAAGCTTGCACTTCCTACTTTTTGAATCAAAAGCTCAAGAAATTTTATCGTCCCCTACCGCTCTTTGCCAAGGGTTAAAAAAGTTCAAAAATTATTCCTTATTTTTTTTTTAATTTTTAAAGCATATGATGCAGTACAAATTTTTTTAACGAAAATTTCAATGTAAGCGTTCGAAAGCTTATTTTTTTCTCGAAGATATGTTTTCATCCCCATACAGGGCTGGCTGAACAGATAAATTTCGAGTGTTTTTTCCAATTTCTGGTGGGTAATTCGACACACTTCTTTTTCGAGTGTCTAATATAAAGACTAGACTGATGCCGGCCCTGTCTCCGTACAATGTTTTTTTTACTGGGTATTCACTGTCAAAGTAAAATTAACACTTTTGACTTTAAACTCCTATATAAAATTAATTTTACTACGCAGGAGCTTCCAAATGCAGAGCAACGTGCTAATAGCGCGCGCGTCCGGTGACTGGCAGCGCAGCACAACAACCTCCAGCGCAGCAACCACCGCCGCCACCATCAACAACAGAACCAACACGCTCCACCAGCAGCAGCGCAGAAATATGGAGCTGTGCGGATCACCAGTGCGCGACCTCCAAGCGTCGTTATTCCCGCCAATAGTGACGCGGAGTTTAGCCACTGTTATGGGTGACCTGCTCGCGGTATCGCCGCCGTCGCCACTGCCACCACACAGTCTGCGCTCGATGTCGCAGCCGCCTATTATCGTGCCGGAACGTATGCGGGAACCGCCACCGCAGCTCGGATCGATGGCGGCTGCGCAACCGGCACGATGGCCGGTTGAATGCCAGGTGAATTGTTATTTTTGTTTTTTATGTAATGGCGGTACTTCACATGGTGATACGAGACAAATATTTGTCATGTTTGTACAATTATACCAATGTGTAGATGGTCATATTGGCTTAGTTTGCTATGTATTGCCAAACATGGCCAATACGCAAACATCAATCCATCGCAAGTCGGTTTTTGAGCGCGCATCAAATTTAGTTATAGGGATTAACACGAGACAAGATTGAATTTTTGAAGACAGTCACAGGATTCGAAATGTCTCACCTCACAAATTTAAAGCTTCACTCGAGATGAAACGAGACTAGGTTTCAGTCTTGTCTCGTTGAAATCCTAGTCCGTTTTAACGAGTTTTTACTGTAGAATAAACTTAAACACAAAAGAAAATGGATCCCCAATATCACGAATTAATAATCTATATTGAATAAAATACTAAATTGATATAAAAGCAATTTGACTGGTGTAGAAATTTCTCATTCTATTTATTTTCGTTGAGAATATACTCAAAGCGTTTATTATTATACATCAAATTTCCGGCAGTCGTCACAAATCAACATCAAATTTAATCTACTCTGAGATAGAATTTTAACAATAAAACATCGGCATAAAATGAAAGGAATTTGCGGAAGTCTTGTTTCAAAGTAAAGCAATTGGTGCCTTCTGGGAAATTAGAAACTTAGTTTTGTCGATTAAACATGATAATGATTTCAGAATTTGAGATATATAAATAAATTATTTACAAATAAAGAGACAAGAGTATGAACACATAAATATAAAAATATTAATTTATAATTTATGAAGTCGACTTATTATTGTATGTCTTAAGAATACCTATAACTTAATACGTATGTTTTGACTAAAGGTATTAAATGAAAAAGTGCATCACTTAGAATACACGCCACCATCTCCAGAGCCGTATTACGAACCGACAAATGACGAGCCACAGCCCCAACCAGTCGGGAACGAAGCTGGAACTTTGGTATTCGAGTACCACCCAATTAGTCCCGTCAGTTATGTAAGTTATTTATACAATTAATAATTCTAGATAAACAAGATTTTTTTTTCAAAATAAAAATGTTCTCAGCAAACATAAATATATTGAAGTACAGACATTTAGGGCGATTTAATTTTACTTAAAAGCAACCTATCTATGCAAAGGCATGTTTTGCATGCGTATAACCTTCCAGGAATATAAATTAATATTCACATCTCTTTCTTACTCGAATATTATTAATTGTCACAATCACCGTTAGATTGCAGTGCGTGCAGTAAATTAATAAGGATGCTTAATTAAAGTATCCCTATAAATTAAAATTACTTGATTAAAAATTAAAATATTTGAACGATTTTTTTAATGATAGGTAAAATATCATATACTTTATACGCGAGAGTCTATTACCTATAAAATATTTCCAGTTCACGCGGAGTACGGTGGGCGGCTCGCGACCGGTGACGCCGCAGCCACAAGGTGATTACGACGGTCTGAGGTTCGAATCACGGTTCGAGTCCGGCAACCTGGCGCGCGCGGTTCGCATCACGCCGTCGTACTACGAGCTCCACGTGCGCGCCGACATGTACACCAACCGCCACCAGCAGTGGTTTTATTTCCGGATATCGAACACTCGTAGATGTACACCGTACAGGTCAGTATAGATATAAGTGGCTAACATTTTTTCTTCAAAATATGAAGCTATGGTCACTATGGTCAGTGATCACTCTGCCGCCTATCGGATAAAACTTGAACCCTTCTGAAGTTCCCGAATAGCGATTTAAATTCAAATTAAAATTTATATTATTAATATTATTTACCGTTCGTTATAAAATATTTTTATAGTTAATGGAGTTTAGGATTAAATGTTTCACCCATATTTCTTTTACAACTGCATTTTTTGTAACAGGTTCAAGTTTTATCCGATAGGTGGCAAAGTGGAATTAATATCCTGAATTTCGTTTTTGACAGTTATTTTATACACTTAATGCTCGATATTATAAAGAATTTGCTTGAGTGCAAATGCAAATTAGCTTCCAGCGAATGCGATCTGCTAGGTACGAAATTGCGTGATATTTTAAAGCAATGGTGATAAAAGTATAAGAATGTAAATGCTATGCATTTTATGGGGTACACTTGGCAGCACTTGCTTTAAGTAGCTGATTGTACTTATCGCGCATGGGTCAAGGTTATGATATGTACGATTTCATTCGCTACATCTCTGAGTGTGTGGTCATTTATATTAAATACCTAGCAGATAGCGTTAGCTGGAAGCTAATTTACATCTATAAATTATTTTTTTATTATCGACATTTGTTCGGTGGCCAGATCAATTTGTTACAGTTAAAGTTAAGTGTTATTTTCATACTGCCGTAGGTTATCGATAGTAAATCTTGCAAAAGCTGAGAGCCTGTACAACGAAGGAATGAAACCACTTTTATATTCAACGCGAGATGCACAGTTGCATTCAATAGGGTGGAGAAGATGTGGTTACAACATTGCGTATTATCAGAATGGATGCTCGTAAGATGTTCATTTTATATACAAATTAAAAAAAACTTATTAGCATTTTAATGAATGCCCATTTTAATCTATATATTAATACGTGATCAACAAAAAGTGTCGTAGGTTTTTTTTTAGTATTTATTATCAAAAGAGGTGAATGAAACTTATATAATTCTAAAGGTAATGTGCACAAAAAAATCATGTGTGTATGTTGCCGTTAAGGCAGGTAAAATATTGGTCGAATTTCGACCATATGCGATACTAGTAGAATTAAATACACCGACATATTTTAAATGATTAATTAATATAGGTAGGTATATTACTAATTGGTATAAAAAGTATGTATCAAAGAAAAACTAGGTCGATATACTAAGGAAAAATTTACATTAAAACATTTAAATATGACATAACTAAAAATAGAATATCTCATTTTCTTTGTTTAAAATATATATATTCATTTTATTATTAATACGTTTCATGGAGTATAAAATGATGCGAGATGAAACATTCTAGAAAGATAAAAGAAAAAAATGCTGACTATTGCTTCTTTTGACTATCGAATAACTTTTTGTATGGAATGGAATCTCCTGTTCTTTATGAAATCTTGAACGTGAAACTGCAGATTAAAATAAAAGGACGACACGTAGAGAAAATAAAGGTCATATTAAATTTTCAAAATTATTGTATTGATTTTCCAAATTTTGGTAGAAAATAAAACAAGTATACATTATAATTTAATTTTTGTTACATACATACTTGAGTAATGGATATTTAATCATGTACATATTCCAGTGGTATTCAACCTTTTGTGACCTTTGGAACTTTAATTTTGAAAAACACTTTACGAAATAAAAAAGTCGATGTGTATACTTATGTACGCGTATTAGGTCAGGCATAAATTAAGAAAAATTTATTTATTAAAATATTTTTTAAATGAAAAGGATTTGACATCGAAGAAATTAACGAGGGTAATTGTTAGTATGTAATAAAATGTACATTTCATAGCACTATAAAACAATTTGCATGAAGATTATATACCGTAATGGAGCATTCATTGAAGTGTTAATAATACGTAATATGATTGTAAATAATTAACTTGATAGTAACTATAAAATAACTTAGTGTTATTGCTTGTTAACAGATGCAACGATGGTGATGAATCACCAACGTATACCTTAACTTTTACTGTAGAATTTCCACATGATAAAGATGAAGTTTATATTTCACATTGTTATCCATACACATATACAGATTTACAGGTAATTTATATAAACTGTTCAACATTTTTGTAGAAAAATATATTATACACAAATCGAGTTTATTTAAAAATTAGTTTGTGCTATTTATTATTAAAATTTAAAATTGTTTTTATTTGCACATGTATTTTTCTATCTAGAGATGGAGAAATTGTAATATTATGTTTGTTTAATTTATTAAGGAGATAAGGTAGTGGCATCAGTCTTGGCAAGGACCCCAGTAATGGCAAATTTTTAATTATATAAATGTGTTGATATTTGTTTAGTACCATTTCTGAACATTAATCTATATACATTTAACTGTCTTACAGCGTGATTTGATGACAATCGGCCAATAGGTGTCAAAATGATGGACATTCAAACTAATTATTGGTATAATTTATGTATTAATTATTATATTATCATAGCAACTGCTTTACATTGTTTCAAATTTGACGATTCTTTCTTTTATATCTTTTGTGTCGTAGTACTTATTATTTTGTAATCATTAACAAGTGTCCATTACTACGTGCTCATTACTGGTTTTACCTTTGCCATTACTGGAGAAAAAACATGAACAAAATAAAAGGCTATAATTAAAAAATTGATTAAATAAAGAGTTACTTGTTTTATTAGTAACATGAGTTCACGAGAATTACAAAAAAGAAGCCCGTCAATCACAAAAAAAATCAACCTTGCTCTTATATCGGCCATAACTGGTGCCTTCACCTTATTTTAATTTTTATTTCTAGAAGGTTCTTATACATCTGGAGATTAAATAGAATAAACCACTAAATTAGAAATGTTTAGCCAACAAGTTGCTATTTTTACATGAATTAGCCAGAATTCATCTGCTGAAAACGAATGATATCATTTTAACACAGGTGGCGAAGTTTGGCCAGATATCAGCCTTTCAAGTTAAAATAGAAAATTTGTAAATGTTTTTCTTGGATTTTATCTTGACTCATACTTCGATTCAGCCTACTAGACATTTTGTTATCTCCATATCAAAATTGCGAAATGTTGACCGAAAATAAAAATAGATAATTTTGATTTTGAAATTGTTTATTTACATCAATCATCTTCAGCTCTAGAAAAATATTTAACAAATAAATAGCAATGTTGGCTTAATTTCTGGTCTGGTAATTTAACGTGGTTGTTGATTTAACCTTCACGTTTCGAAGTCTTCATTAGAAGAGATTATTTTAGAGTTCAAAATCATTTCTGAATAACATTCGAAACGTAAAGGTTTCATTAACGACATATTTGTTCGAAAACAATGATCACGAAAACCTCCAAAAGAATATCTTAATAAGTGACTCCGGTAACCAAAAGAAAACTAACTGAATTCCTGAAAACTCTTTCAGGAATACTTAAATCGGATTGCGACCCATCCGATAAAATCGACATACAGCACACTGAGGCTATTGTGCCGATCGCTGGCCGGTAATAACGTGTACTATTTGACCGTAACGTCACCGCCGAACATACTGCCGCATGACTCCACGGGTTCACCGCCGCCCAAAACAAAGAAACGTTCAATAGTGTTAACTGCCAGAGTGCATCCGGGAGAGACGCCGGCGTCGTGGATGATGAAAGGAATGATCGATTTCCTTACCGGGGATTCGAACCAAGCGAGAGAATTGAGAGATAAATTTATTTTTAAATTAGTACCAATGTTAAATCCCGATGGGGTGAGTATAATATATAAATATGTTATAAACAGAGGCGTAGCTAGAGGTCGTTGCGCCCCAGGGAAACTCGAAAAAAGTCCCCCCCCCACTTCGTTGTCATGTCGATTTTGGCACCCCCTAAAGTTGACTTTTTCATTTTTCGTTCTCATATCGGTTTTCGCGCCTACTCCATTTTGGCGCCCCCCTGGATCTTACACCAACCTCTAGCTACGTCACTAAATGTAAACTTGCTTGTGGCTGAGATGTAAGTCAGGTGCGTATCCAGAGTTTATTTTTGCGATGTTTCTTTGTACTGTGAACAGTGCCATATTTGTTTAGGCTAAATACGCTTTAGCTTGGAGTAAAAACAGAATACTAAAGAAAATTTACTATCGAGTTCCATGATTATTAAAATAAAATAAAAAAATGAAATTTCTTTTTCGGGAACCGATATTTATTCATTGAAAAATTCCTATAAAATGATTTTTTGCCGGGAATTGAAAAAATCGATCTCTGTTTAAAGTTGCGCAAATAATTTATCAGCACCCTTTTTTTAAAAAGCCTGGATACGGCCCTGTTGTAAAATCGGGTTTTGGTCCTCAATAATAATGTAATTTCAAAGAGTTAGTAGAAGCTTTAAATTGTTATAATTTTTTGTGTATTAGCAAACAAAGGTTGAGAACATAATCAAGAATTTTAGAATTAATGCAAGGTCTAAAAATGATTGGTAATAATTAGTATTAATTGCTTATAGTTTTACATATTAATCTAGGTATATGATTTGAATTATAATTTATAAATTATTTTTATTCAATAAATTTTATAAATTTTGCTTTGATAGTTAATTCAAATTATTAATATCAATTTATGCCCAGTTTCACGAACGACTAATATCTGCAGATACAGCTATCTCGTTCTTGAATATAGCAACTTCTATATGTCTTACACTACCAGTTAAATTAATAATTTAATCAAATATCTTGGTACTAAATCAGAGCTACGAAAAATACAGTTTGGTCATTTTGGCTTCTGATTCAAATAGAATTATAATAACACTAAAGGACAAATAAAAAACAATTCTATGTTGCCATTTGTCTTATTTCATTTACTCTATGTGTATAAAATTTAAATTCAATATAATATAATAAGGTTGATATAATTTACTATTTTCTAGGTTATCGTTGGAAACAATCGTTGTTCCTTAACAGGCCGGGACTTGAACCGGCAATACCGTACTGTGATACGAGAAACTTACCCTTCGGTATGGCACACCAAACTTATGATAAGAAGGTAAACGATTATGTATTACTGCAATTATAACCTTGGTCTGTTTTATTTGGCATGTATCCATCTATTAACTTGCCAAGATAATGCACATTTCATAAACTGTGTAAACACGTACCTTGATCTTGTTAGTGGCAAAAAATGTTATTTATTTATTTATTACTACTAGCTATATTAATCACGAATGTGAACCGAATCTAGCCGACATTTATATCTGAACCGCATGCCAAAACGTACTGTTCTCAAGATACGACCTATCAAAATTTGATTTTTTTTCAAGATTTTGGAGGAAAACAGTCGTAAATTTTGAACCGGTCGCGGTGAAAATTTTCGATTTTTGATTTTAAGATAAGTAAAATTTGACCACAGCAGTTCAAATTTTTTCCAAAATTAAAAAAAACTAACTTTTGGTTAGTTAAAGCTTCCAGCGAGTCAAGATTAGTAAATACACAGATTACCTCAGTAGCTTTTGACCAATCAGCTTGGGCACCCCAGATGACGTATTTCCCTCTCTCGCACCGAGCTACTGAGGTTACCTTGTATTTTACGTACCTTGTCAGGGGGTAATGTATAAAAAATACAATGTTTAACATTTCCTTCGGAACATGGAAGTAATAAAGCCAATTGACTTATTTTTGGTCATTGAAAGTGTATAAGGGGTACCAACTGACCATTTATTGTTTAAAAATTAAAAGTTCAGAGAGGGTGACAGTTACCTAATGTGCAAAAAATAAAATCTACTGATTTTTTTGGGTGGGGATGACAATATCGATTTCCACCCTGGGTGTCACCCCCCTTAGTGACGCTACTGACAAAATGACTATAATAATTAATAAAATTAATGGACTTAAACGTAAAAATCGATTCGCGAATCGGTTTGAACAGTTAGAATACTGAACTGAAGCAAAAACTGAACTGCTTAAGCTTTGTGAACCGCGAATCGAATTTTTAGCTGTACACATCCCAGTTCCAGGCAAGGAGGGGGGGGGGGCTGACCCGCACACCGACTTTTTTTAGTATTTGTTTTAGTTTTTTCCTAGGAACTTTAAAAAAACAATGTCTTACTCTTTACCCCTCCCGAGTTCACTAACTAATTTGAAGCTTATGTGCAAGTAGTATGGGCGTTAATTTCACTTAGGTATCGTTTTCTGAAAATATTGCAGGATTCAAAGTTTTACCCTTGCTAACAACAAAAATTTTAAAAGTGAAGTTAATTATAAGTTTTTAACTAATAAATATTAAAATCATAATACATGCCACAAAGGCATGTCATCATCAAATGTAGAGATTAAAGATTAAGAATTACTTATAAATAAACAATAAGATGAAATAGAGATCTTTTTCAGACTGATAGAGGAATGTGGTGTAGCAATGTACTGTGATCTACATGCCCATTCCCGTAAACACAACATATTTATTTATGGCTGCGAAAGCAGACGCAACTCTGAACGAAGGCTACAAGAGCAAGTGTTCCCACTAATGTTGCATAAAAACTCAGCAGATAAGGTACGTAAAAAGATAAGAACTAAATTAAACATAAATACAATATATGAACAATTCAGAAGCTATTCTGATCAAATTTCAACTTACAAATAAAGGCTTATAGTCACTGTTATGTGAGTAGGAACTGTGATGGGTTCTTAACTCATGCTAAACGCCAAGTTAATATTGTTTAGCTCGTTACTGTTATTTTTAAATAATTTTATTTATTTAAATATCCAATTCACAAAAATTATGTATAATGTGTATATTATTATGTAACTTATATCTATAATGTATAATGTATTTATTGTATAATGTATATGTGTTGTATCAATGAATATGTTGTTGGTATGAAAATTGAACTTGCACTTGTATTATGTATTAATGAATATGTTGTTCGTATGAACACTGAATTTACACTTGTATGATGAATATGTATTATGTATTGTGAATATGTTGTTCGTATGAACACTAAAAACATACTACTTAAAATTTGTAAAATTCAAAAACTCCAAAAATTCTATTTGAAACGATAAAGGGCGGAGTTTGAAATTAGTTAGTTTGATTGGTGAAAACAAAGATAGTGGACAGGGGGTTACTTGCAGTGGGAGAAAGGGACTTGCAGTAAGAAAGGGTTCCAGGTAGCGGGAAAATACGTCGGGTCTGTGACGCATCTGGAGCAATGTACGTAAATTTGAAGATCTGTTTAAGCAGGAAATAGTCATAAATGTTAGACTACAGACAATTAGCAGTGTATTGAAATTCTTGGAAAAGTAAACCCTAGAAAGGTTTTGAACGTTGCAGTAAAATAGATAAATTCTTGGAAATATGATACACATAACATTAACTAAATCCTTAAAACTACAGTAAATATATAGTAATAAAAATAATAATATATATGATAATAAAACTGAATAAATGAACAAAATAATAATAAAAATTTTAAATAAATAATTGTGAAGGCGTTGTTCAACGGCGTAACATGCCGCCCGCCATTGATTGCGTGCAATCAATAATTAATGTCAATTATTTGAATCATCAATTGGAAATAAGATCACTTTTTTTATAGAGCATTTATATTCACCACTTAATGTCTTTACACTTATAACACGAATCACACCATCGTTGCCAGGATGAATTTGTGTGATGCGTCCTATGATCCATTGCAGAGGTGGAAGGTTGTCTTCCTTCAATAGGACTGGTGTCCCAATTGTAATTGATGTTGAATTTGAATGACTCCATTTATTCCTAGTGTTCAGCTGATTCAGGTACTCCTTGTGCCATCTCTTCCAAAAATGCTGTTTTAATTGTTGCCAGTTTGATAGTCGATTACTCGAAATATTGGACAAGTCAACATCAGGCAAGCTTGTTAATGAGTCATGTATAAAATAATGGTTAGGAATTAAGGCAATAGAGTACTTAGGATCATTTGATAGTGGTGTGAATGGACTTGAATTAAGAATGGCTTTTATTTCAATAAAATGTGTATTGAACTCTTTAACTATCAATAATTTGTTACCTATGTCAGAATTAATGTTTTTATTTTTTCCTCTTCGAGAGAAAAATCTTTTCAGTGAACTTAAAAATGCATCTGTTGATAAATTGTAAACGACTTCTAAATTAATTGCCTTGATTACGAAGCATATGAATTTTGCTGCATAAACCTTACTTTTCTTACGTTTGGCAACAATGAGAAATCTGTTAAATGAAATTTCGCTCAAGAATGACAACTGATTTTTGTAATGACTCCATTGAGAATTGATATCAAGATGAACCGATTCATCGCAATGAATTTGTATTTTACATAAATGTTGTATAAATAATTTTGTTTTAACAATGATAGGACCCAATAAACCTATAGGTTTAAAGAGTTTCGCGATGCTTGAAAAACTTAAACGTTTTGTAATTCGTTTTTGTAATTCTGAATCATTGTTGTATTTATATATCAATAAATCGCGTCGCGAATTCCACTGAATGCCTAAAGTTTTGATCTCTTGAGATGGATCATCGAATAAACCTGTGTTAGTTAATTCGTTTGGTAATAAATTGATTAAATTTGAATCATTAGATGACCATTTGCGCAAGATAAAACCACCTAAGTTAAGTAATTGAATTATTTTATCTCTAATTGTAAGTTGTAATGTATTATGAAATGAATTGCTTCTAGTTAACAAATCATCGACGTAAAAATCGCGTTTTGCAACCCTTGAAAGTAATTGAAAATTATGCTGGTTATCATCAGCGAGTTTGTGTATCGTACGTACAGCTAAAAAGAGAGCAGAAGCTGTACCGTATGTAATTGTATCGTTTGGATTTTGATCGTCTAAAATTTGTCTGTACATTTTTTCAATGTCAGCATTAAAGACATAAATGTGAGTGCGATATTGAATGAATAATGAAAAAATGTCGTCTTGGATTGTGTGACTGACCTTAAGAATATTATTTAATGAAATACTTGTGCTTGATTTCGCTGAACCATCAAACACAATTCGAACCTTTGTTGTAGTGTTTTCTACAAAATGTTTTTCTACCGTTGCTTCATCGGCGGATAAAAATTTTGTCTCTGGAACTTCCTCATGTTCCCAAAAATTTGTTAATTGATTTGTTATTGAAGTAAGTGCAAGATTACAAGAAATTGTATTAGATTGAAAGTTTTGATTTGTAATATGACCGGCAATTATCCACCCGAATTTAGTTTTTTGCAAAATAGCTAATTGATTATCAATGTTAATTTGACCTATGCATAATATTCTGTAGAAAATTTCTGCACCTATCAACGCATCAATTTCTGATACCTTGTGAAATGTTGGGTCTGCTAATGGTATATTTTTAGCTATATTTAATTGTTGTAAATTTATTTGTTGTGAAGGTAATGGATTTGTAATTGTTGGTACCACTAGAAGTGAAATATTTTCTTCAAAATTCCCTTGCAATGATGAGATTTTAGTTGATACCTTGTGTTTAATATTAGTTTCTAATTGATTCAAAGCTGTTACTGGAATATTAATTTTTGTGTGTTTTAATTGAAGCAATTTAGCAAACCCTTCAGTTATAAAATGAGCTTGAGCACCGCCATCTAATACAACGCGAGCGACTTGTTTTTTATTATTTTTGTCAAAAAATGCTACTTGAGCCGTAGCTAATAATACTTGACTTGAATGATTCGCTTGTATATTATTAACTGATATACTTGTAGATGGTTGAGGTTCCTTGTCATTATGAATTTCGAGATGTAAAAGTGTATTATGTTTTTTACCGCATTTTTTACACGGTCCGCAACTACATGTAGCCGAATTATGTCTTTTTCTTAAGCAGTTGAGACAAAGTGCCTCTTTTTTGACTGCTTCGATTCTCTCGGAAATAGACAGTTTCAAGAATTTTTTGCAATAAAATATTTTGTGTGACTCGTTGCAAAAGTTACAATGTTCTGTATTTTGTGTTACGGTAAAAACGTGTTTTTCATTTGTACTTATGTTGTATTTTGAATTATGTGAATTATTGTTAAATGTTGATTTAACATGATTATGCGTATTACGAATACTTGTAGCCTCTAAAATTTGACACCGCTGTGTTAAAAAAATTATAAATTGTTTTAACGTTGGTAAAATCTTGGACGTTATGGATTTTTCCCACTCTTGGTGAGTGACTCGATCAAGTTTGGCCGTCATACAATGAATTAAAATTGAGTCCCATTTATCTACTTCTTGCCCTAATGCCTGTAGCGATCTTGTGTGTGTGTTAATGCTGTCTAAAATTTGTCTAAGACCTGTGACACTTTCTCGTGTGCACGGTGGCTGGTCAAGAAGAGCCTTTAAATGATTTTGAATAATAACGCGTACATTTAGATACCGTTCTTCCAATAAAGACCACGCAATGTCATAATTAACCGCGGACGTTTCTAAAGACTGAATGACCGTTGCAGCTTCTCCTTTCAAACACGATCGTAGATAGTGTAATTTTTCAATTTTTGAAAGTTGTGCTTTGTTATGCACCATAGATTTAAATGAATCAGAAAAAAACATCCATTTATCATATGATCCGTTAAAAAAAGGCAAATCAATTTTAGGAAGCTGCACGTTTGAATTTAAATGTATTGTGTTAGTTGTATTTACTTGACTACTTGTTAATGATGCATTGTCATTTAGAAATTTACGCGCTAATCTTATTGTATTATAATATGTTGTTTCGAATTCATCTCTATAGATAAGATGATCCTCACTATCGTCTAATAATTCAATTTCTATGTGAATTTCATAAAATTTATCTAAAAACTCTACTATTTTATTGAATCGAAAACTTATTTCGTCAATCTGAGTAGGTTCCGCTGTAGTTAAGAATGTATTGAATATTGTTAATTGTCTTTTCAAATTTGCGCGTTGACTCTTTAATCTAGGAAGTTCTGACATTATGAAGCCGTACTTAATTCAATGAAGGAAATGAAATGATAAAGGATTGAAATGACTCACAACAAACTTACCAGATTATTCTCTCCAAGTTTGATGTTGATGGCCTGATGCACTCGTGTAGATGAGGGTTGATGGGACCTCGGTGATTGAAGTTGAATTGAATGTTGTATTGAAGTTGTATTATGCCTGTAGGCTCGATGATTGAAGTTGAATTCTTCTTGATGAATGATGTAGAATGTGTACTTGAATGTATTTTGTATTATTATCGTCAAACGATAAATGATGCACAAAAATGATTTTGTATTTCACTTTATGATGCACTGAATCTTGATGTGTATGATGTATTAATTTTTGTGAATTTTCTTGAATTGTTGCTGTATCCGGCTCGAAGGACCAAATGTTATGTGAGTAGGAACTGTGATGGGTTCTTAACTCATGCTAAACGCCAAGTTAATATTGTTTAGCTCGTTACTGTTATTTTTAAATAATTTTATTTATTTAAATATCCAATTCACAAAAATTATGTATAATGTGTATATTATTATGTAACTTATATCTATAATGTATAATGTATTTATTGTATAATGTATATGTGTTGTATCAATGAATATGTTGTTGGTATGAAAATTGAACTTGCACTTGTATTATGTATTAATGAATATGTTGTTCGTATGAACACTGAATTTACACTTGTATGATGAATATGTATTATGTATTGTGAATATGTTGTTCGTATGAACACTAAAAACATACTACTTAAAATTTGTAAAATTCAAAAACTCCAAAAATTCTATTTGAAACGATAAAGGGCGGAGTTTGAAATTAGTTAGTTTGATTGGTGAAAACAAAGATAGTGGACAGGGGGTTACTTGCAGTGGGAGAAAGGGACTTGCAGTAAGAAAGGGTTCCAGGTAGCGGGAAAATACGTCGGGTCTGTGACGCATCTGGAGCAATGTACGTAAATTTGAAGATCTGTTTAAGCAGGAAATAGTCATAAATGTTAGACTACAGACAATTAGCAGTGTATTGAAATTCTTGGAAAAGTAAACCCTAGAAAGGTTTTGAACGTTGCAGTAAAATAGATAAATTCTTGGAAATATGATACACATAACATTAACTAAATCCTTAAAACTACAGTAAATATATAGTAATAAAAATAATAATATATATGATAATAAAACTGAATAAATGAACAAAATAATAATAAAAATTTTAAATAAATAATTGTGAAGGCGTTGTTCAACGGCGTAACAGTCACATTGGGGTGTGCTATTTTTTATGAAAAAAGAAAATTACTGTAACTCTTTGTTTTCTATTTTCATGCAAATAATCATTCTGTATATATTATTATATTATTAATAATAATTTTTCGAGGTAAGAATACTCTTTTTACCAGGCGGGAAATCTGGCAAACCAGATTGGGATATATCTATCTCTTTTTCTAATAAGAATGAAATAGACACTCCTGTTTAAAAAGGACAAGTATATCCCAAACCATTTGCTATCTCTTTCTTTTGACACGGCATTGATTTCGAGTCAGATGCACAGTCCATTCTCTATATCTATGGTTAAAATATCTTTATAATTTAAATCATCATATAAACCAACCTACAATTATATTATTTATTTTTATATTAAAAAGGTAACTTGTCTAACCTGAAATTTATTGTTAAATAGTTCTCATTCGAAGACTGCAAATTCCGTATCCACCGTTCCAAAGAAGGCACTGGTCGTGTGGTTGTCTGGCTGCTGGGTGTCGCAAACAGTTACACACTCGAAGCTTCTTTCGGAGGTTCTCAGCTAGCCGGTCGTGCTGCCACTCACTTTACAACGCAAGACTATGAAGCTGTTGGAAGGTCTTTCTGTGAAACATTACTAGATTTTAGTGATGATCATCCTAGCAAGGTATAACCAATATGAAATAGTTCAAAATATATCATTTTATTCTTTACATCATTTTTTTTTCATTTTTATATTTTATTAGGTATCGTAATTTTTTATTATTTCATTTTATTTTTCGATTGATTTCAATTTTAATAGGTATTTAGTGAATGCCCATCCCACATCAGAGAATTTATAGATCGTCTTTTACCAAATGAATTATTGGTAAGAAATATGCCCATCCCTATCTATTACTGCTTTATTAAAAAATAACCAAGAGGTATTTGCTGGTTTTTATTTTATTTAATTTCGAATTATATAATGCAGTTCAGTGGCGTAACTACAAAAAGCTTATCTATAAATAAATTAGGTTTAGATGATAACTAAGTTTTTTGCCAGTCCTGCCACTCTAATGTAACTACATGCTTATAACATGCTTTTAAAAAAATTCTTCTATTTTACTTAAATTATCTAGTGACAAATACGGGGCTTTACTATTATTCATTATGACCCCTTGAACACCACACTATGTAAACCATTATACACTACGTTACTATGCTCATCTTGCGTTTCAGTAACAATTTATACGTTGTTTTTATTTTAAAAATTATTGCTTCTGTTTATCAAATTTCCCACAAAATACTTGAAAAAGACACTACAAGTTTATTATAAGTCTACTTGTCTTCTCCAGTATTAACAACCCTCTACTTTTGGAGTATAAAGTCTTTACTGACGATTTTATCCAAATTAGTGTAACCCTTACAACCATGTTCTTGCTTTGAATGGACTGGGTTAGTGCAGCTCAATGCGGTGTTCAAGGGTAAAAAATCTTTGTACGCTCTCATTCTGTAATCAAAAATGAATCATAGCATTCACCACTAATATTTTTAATTAAGAAATAAATAATAAAATAAAATTATTAATATTTAATACATATTATTATAATGCTTTAAACAAAATTTGACAAAACTTTAGTATACAATATAAATACATGCCAGTTTCATAGTTTGGATACTTGAAAAAATAAAGGTGTATATAATTTATGTCAGTTACTAAATTATACTCAAACACTGATGTATAGCGACCCCCAATATATTACTAATAATTGCTCATTATAAAATAAATTAAGATACATATGTACATTATATTTAAAAAATGTATAAATTGTATGCCTGTGCATCTCATGTGTTGCTAATGAAAACATGGTATGCTCAAGTTTTGTCCACAACTTAAATATCTTTGAGATTGTAAATATACAGCACAATATAAAAATATTTCATATCATGTATTTGTTTTCTAGGAAAAGTTACGACTTAAAATTATTTCAAAATTACTGAAAGGAGGATCCAGTGCAGACGAACCAACTAATATTACACTTAGTGATTATTCAAGGTTAGTTGTTTTTTTATGAATTTACAAGAAATATTTTAAATTAATGCTTTTTTTCTACACGTTTGTTTTTTAAAACAGTGAGAATAAAAATAATAAAAGAAGAATTAAATAGAAGTATAAATATTAAGTTTTATTTAGAAAGAGTAGTAAATAGTTTTGTCATATATCTAAATAAGTATTATAAAGTTTTTTTTTAATCATCGGTTTGTATTTTTTATTTTTTTTATTTTGTTACAATTTTTAAAATTAACAAAATATTTTTTTATTGGTAGTTGAATAGAATTTGTAAATAACACATGTTTCAATATCAATGTTTTAATTTTGTTTTATATTTATATTATATTTTATAAATAAAAATATTTTATTATGCAGCGAGGAAGGCGATACATCCAGTAGTGAATCAGATGAGCGAAATGAGCCAATACAATGTTGCGTTTCCTTACAAGCACCTCCTCCATCACCAATGCCGCCAAAACGGCATCCAAGAAAAAATAAAATAAAAAATAAACCAGTACGAAGCCCGAAACTACAAAGGGAAATTTTGCCGGTAATAAAATTTAACATTTGCTGTTCTATTTTGCTTAAATTAACCTTTATTTACCCTTTGTTTTTTAACTAGATTATTATTTACCACAAACTATTACTAATAAACTAAATAATATCTAATTAAGACAAATATTACATTTTTAAGCTGTACTAACACAGTAATATTTTAATTATACATACCTCTTACGTTTGAAATATTAATACGATTTAGTTTTAATAAATATAAATTTACAGACATAAAGATTATTTTATCAGTGACATATAAATGTAATTCTTGTTTATTTATATTATAGTAATAAAAGTAGAGGTTGTACTAATTCTGAATTTTATATTACAGTAAAGATAAATATTTAAATAAGACTTATGATTTTTGCTCTACTTTATTTGAAATTGAATATGGAATAATTCATACTTACTTTTAAAAAATGTTCAGATAATAAATCAACTGACCAATCAGTACTGCCAAAAATACATCAATAAATTTAAAATATTCAATCTACATTATCAAATTACTTATCAATTATCATATGATAATACGTCATGGTCATGTTCAGTACAACATTCCAATATTATTAACCCTTTGGCCCTAAAAATTTAAATGGAATGTTTTTCTCTGCATTTTTTGTTTTAACATTAACTAATACTAGGTATATGTTTATTAAAAATATAATTTTACAATAAAGTAGAAATTAAATAAACATACGAAAAAAATTATATATAATATATAAAATACATAATAATATACTATATTTAAGTTCACGTTGAAATAACAATATTAATTGTAAATGGAATTGACAAATATGATAATTATTTCTATAGAACAACAATATTATATAGAGTATAGAGTATTGAATTATTCTTTTAATAATAATTTTTGTTTATTTTTAAAATATCAATTAGTACCTACTTAACATAGTAATAGAAACAATACACATTAGTTTTTATTTGATTAGTATATAAATATTTAGAGTTAGAGAATGACTAACAATTACTTATAAGCTTGCTTTTTACTAACAAAATAGCATAAACCGTTAAGAGAGTCCTCATTAAAGGTATATCGACAGACGTTGGATTGGCCAACAACGGACCCAGGCAGTGATTTCTACGACTCAGCTGATGAACGTTTAGGAGTCTCTCCGCCCGCTAAGCATATAGGAAGAATAAGAACGCGGTATGGGGGTGATGGCTATAGAAGTGATTGGGGTATGCCGCCGGAACTGACAGTTATAAGTGGAAATGGTGGACCTATCAGACAGCGAAGCCAGTCTGTTATTGATATAACACTTACGGATAAGCAGTCAAAACCATCTTGGCATCGAATTAGAAGTTTACCACCTAGCAGGTATTTAAAGGAATGAAATAAATTCATAACTACAAATCAAAAATATTATACAGTTAACGGAATGAGTCAATAGTGCATATTTCTTCAAATTCATCCCTCTTTTAAGAGATAGAGACAATATTTAAATTTTTAATGATATAATAACACATTTTAGGTATAGAACATATCATACAATAGAAAGTTTTAAGATATAAAATGATTTAAAAAAATTGAGTTTTTTTAACGGACATCCTGTATAAAATAATTAAATTTTACATGAACTGGTGGTGCATAATTTATATTACTGTCACACTGAAACACAAGAATAAATCTCTGAAATGAGTCCAATTAATCTCTCAACGTTTTTCAAAAAATTGTACCACTGTATAGACCTCTTTAACAGGAATTTAATAAGATAGAAATATATGGGCAATTTCAATAAACAAAAAAAACATTTTATTTTACACCTTTTTTGGAACTGTACAGTATAAATCAATATAATTTTATAATTTATAATCAATTAAAATTTGAATATTGTTTCTATCTAGTAAAAGAAACGAGATATTGAATAAATTACTATTGACTCACCTGTATAATAATACATTGATTGTGATTTTAACTTAAAAAATATTTTAGAACAATAAAACCACAACCGGCCGAAGTTGAAGTAAAGTTAACATCATTGCGACAAAGAATCTGGACTGGAATGGGTATTGGTACAGACAGTCCGATATCATGGGGTATGTCTGTGCTTGCAGCAACTGCCTATCAAAATGATTGTGAAGCATTATTAAGGTATTGGCGCACAATTATAATTTACAACATTTAATAGGTAAATGTTAATAAACTCTTGTATATTATAGATCGTGTTCTCAAAAACTATTTGCATTTAAAAAGCAAAATGGTGATTTAAGAAAGGATTCTGATGGACACAAAAAGGTGAAAAAGAAATCTAAAGTGATCAAAGCTCCTATAGTCATCGATGAAAATAACATTCTCAAGCCGAAAACAAGTAAAAAGAAATTACAAAAGTAAGTATATAAGACAGTTGATGTAGTTTAAGAGAAACTAACATAATTTAAGATATATAAGGATATCTTTTTGAAAATTTGTTTAAATGGTATTAGTAGAAATATTGAAGTGTATTTTTTGATATCTCAGGTATTCATTTGAAATTTTTTAACGCATAAGCGCTAGTAAAATACGGCAACAGCAATTTTTTATTGTATAATTTATATTTGCACAAGCAAACAATTAAAAATTTTATTCAAACTTAAATTGTTACTCATTAAATGAATTTATAGAAATAAAACTAGAAAATTTCACAATTTTTCCAAGTGCACACCAGTAGAAAACAAATTTTTAAAAAATGAAAAAGAGTTCCATTTTAGACTAACACGACAAAAAACTATATCTGAGGTGCGACCAGATCCTCCAAAATTCGAGAGACCACCTGTTCGGCAAAAAACCATAACGGAAATGAAACTGGACCCGATAAAGCTCGAGCGCATCCCAATCAGGCCAAGCACCAGCGGACCGGCGAGTACGGGCAAACTGAAAAAGCAACGCACCGTCCTGCAAAGCCAAGAGAAGGAGTCTGACAACGAAGACACTTCAGCCAAACGTACTGTCAAAAAGAAGAAAAAAAGAAAAAAAACATAAGTTTTTTAAAACGATGTGTATACAAATGTCGTACCCTCGCACTTCGATGGTTCTGTGTTCAATAAATTAAATTAAGTTTGTTATTATGTATGGGTTCTGTGGTTGTGTATATTGTAGAAATTTGAGTTTAAAATAAGAAAACCATTTTAAACTAATAGCATACTGTGATCTTATTATTTTTAGAAATAATTAGAAATGTTGTGAAATACCAAATGCTATATTCTTAAATCGTTTTATATATATCTTTTATCGTTCAATTTATTAGGTTTAGAAAAATTAATATTTACAGAGCAATATTGTGTTTAAATTTTTGTTTTAAGTAAATATAAATATGTCTATAAATGTATTTAATTTAAAATTGTCTATTATTTATCAAAGATATTTCACAGATATTAATACGGGACCATAATTACAAAAATAAAAATTACAATGGTATTAGTTATATTACAAAAAGTTTTGAGAATATAGTTTTCAAGGAAAGAGACCACCTAAGAATACTTACTTATCTTTATTCGTTGTCTCCAAAAAATAATTTCTAGTCAAGCGATTGCCACCAGAGATCTTCATTTCAGTTCAGTATCTGTAAAATTGAACAACTAATTATTTTAACAGCAGAAAACCAAGTTGAACCCATATTTCATCCTAGATTTTTGCCTATGCTATTTGAATAGTATCAATTTTTAATAATTAAAATAAACAAGAATATTATTCACGCTCATTTTGTTAACACGTTGATTATTACTGTTATTTTTGATTTTTTCATAAATAAATATTGTGTTATTTCATTTTTTAATATTGTTGTTTAAGTTTTTATAAATAAATAAAAATTCTCTATGATTTTGATTTTAATTCTACTCATCTACTCTTATGTTTATTATGTACCTACTCTTAACATCAATAATTAATTAATAATGACCAACAAATCAATCAATACAGAAACTAAAATTACAAAATTAAATAAATTTATAATTGATTGACTATTATATGTTTAAAATATACTAATTAAATGAACTCTATGTAATTTATTATTTCAAAGTTATTTTATTACATTCAAATTATTATTTTTGTATGAAATAATAATACAACAAATTTGAGGTTATGTTACAGAGGACCTGTAATTTTCAAATTATAGCACTATTCAATGTATAATATAATAAGAAAATAAGATAAAAAAAGTACCCTTCATGCCGCAAACGAGTGTAATTTAGTTCGTTAACGTTACTTCAACTTGGACTTCTGACTTTTTCATCCATGTGATATTAGCTCTGTTTTCATAGGAATTACAGGACGCGCAAGTTTCTAATTTCACAACGGTAAATCTAAATTATTGTTCCATTTGTTCTTGTATGTTTATAACTTACATATTATTATCTGAAGGAAAATTAACCGATGATGAGATGTTTTAGATTTAAGAATTGATTTTCATATTAAAGTCACTATAGATTTTAGAATTTCAGACATCGCTTATATTGCCATATTGAATTATACGGTAGGTATTACAAATTAAAATATACCTTTTTTTAAATAAATAAAATACATTACCTACATATATATTTTATTCATTTTTAATGCCTTTTACATGCTTTACTATTAAATTGATGCAATCTACCAAATAAAGGTAGGTATCTACAGGAAGAGTATATAATAATTAAAAAAAAGATATAACTTGTTAGGTACTTAATTAAAAGATATCAATTTCATAGCTCTCAATTCCCATTGCGAGTCCCCGAGCCAAAATTTTTGGCAGGCCTTCTACTCAGAGCCGGCCTTTGCGATTCTGGCGCCCCAGGCGAGATTTTATTTGACGCCCTCCCCCCCCCTTCCACCATCACAGTGACGATCATTAAAAATTATCCGCACAAAAAAAAAAAAAAAAGCGTGAGAAAATTATCTTGTTATTAATTCATTAGTGTAATATAATAATATAATATAACATATAATTGATAAATAATATATAATATAACTAAAATTATATAAAAGATTTCTTCCTGGCTTTCATATCTGCAAAATTATCGATTGCTGTCTCAAAATTGAGGTTTGCTACAACCTTATTTTCAATTGAAAGAATAGCCAAATTATTCAACCTATCTTCTATCATAGCCGATTGCAAATAAGTTTTTATGAATTATTTTAATTTACTAAAACTTCTTTCACCACTAGCTACACTAACCGGAATTGTTACAAGAATTAGCAAAGCCACCCACAGATTTGGCACTGTGCTTTTCAAGTTTTGTAAAAAAATGTTTAATAAATAATTTATTTTTGATATTAAGCATTTTATTAAGTAAAATGAATTATTTTGCAGAAAAAATCAAAACTATTATTCAAAAAATATATATAGCTTAAATTTGGCGCCCTAGAACAGAACATAGAAAAAAAGTTTAAAATAATTGGCGCCCCCACGAAATTAGCGCTTCAGGCTGTCGCCTGGGTCGCCTGGCCGTTCGGCCGGCCCTGTTTTTTACTTATCCAAGTATTAAACCAATCTATAGATTCTAATAAATTGAAAATTTATCAATAATGATGAACTGATGGCATATTAAAAAAAATATATTGTTACATTCATCAGAGTAACCGTTTTTTTAAATTAGAGCGAATTGTCGCTGAAGAAGTATCGTCTAATTTTTATAATACGCGTGATTTTGCTAATTAACTTTTTGTATAGTGTTTACCAGGTATGTACATTGTGATTCATATTATTTATTTGATTTTTTTGTTTCGGTTCTGATATTTATGTAATGGTTTTTATTTGTTAACGTATGTTTACATCATGCACTTGTCGAAAGAGCAATAAAACTAAGTTTTGTTAACGAATGTACATATCCTCATTGTTTATAGTTAATAATAATTATATAATTTATAAAAATATAATTTTAATAATAAAAAAAGGTAATATTATTCTCTCCATTATATAACAAGTGATTTTTTTTAACGTAATAACTGAAATCAGATGTTTACTCTTGTAAATTTTTGAATTTTCGAATTATTTTTGAAATAAGAAAAAATGTTTTAGATAAAAAATGTCGAGTATGTTATTATCTATAATTTATTCCCTATACATTTTTTTCCAACATTTATAATTTAGCCAGAAAGAAATTTTTTATGTAATTATTTAGATTCACCTACACTGTTCACTATCAGTATTACGTATAAGAAAGTCCCATGGTACCTATGGCAAACAAGCACACTGTTTAATCTCTGTACTACGTATAAGAAAGTCCCATGACACTCATGGCAGATATTTCTCCTCTGTTATGAACCATTTGAATTATAATAAAATTACATGACGTTAACATTTGTTTACAAAGTCAAAAAAATGAAATAAACTTTTATTTTCAAAAAAAGATTTTTTTTACTATTTTTCCCTTAAATCTAGCCTACTTCTGCTTCAAAAAATTAATATTTCGTTAAAATAAAAAAAATCATGCAATTAAGGGTTAAAGATAATAGTGTAAGCTACATTTAAAAAAAAAAACTGGAGTCTCTTCGATCGCGCCAAGCTGAGATATTAACTATTCAATTTACTTCTTTGTTAGCGTATGAGTTTTAATTTGTTTTTTTAGTTTTAACTTGTTTTTAAAAAGGGAAGGAGCACGCGAAGGTCTTTAAGTGCGTGATGCTCTTAAAGATAATAGTGTAAGCTACATTTTAAAAAAAAACTGGAGTCTCTTCGATCGCGCCAAGCTGAGATATTAACTATTCAATTTACTTCTTTGTTAGCGTATGAGTTTTAATTTGTTTTTTTAGTTTTAACTTGTTTTTAAAAAGGGAAGGAGCACTCGAAGGTCTTTAAGTGCGTGATGCTCTTAAAGATAATAGTGTAAGCTACATTTAAAAAAAAAACTGGAGTCTCTTCGATCGCGCCAAGCTGAGATATTAACTATTCAATTTACTTCTTTGTTAGCGTATGAGTTTTAATTTGTTTTTTTAGTTTTAACTTGTTTTTAAAAAGGGAAGGAGCACGCGAAGGTCTTTAAGTGCGTGATGCTCTTAAAGATAATAGTGTAAGCTACATTTTAAAAAAAAACTGGAGTCTCTTCGATCGCGCCAAGCTGAGATATTAACTATTCAATTTACTTCTTTGTTAGCGTATGAGTTTTAATTTGTTTTTTTTAGTTTTAACTTGTTTTTAAAAAGGGAAGGAGCACGCGAAGGTCTTTAAGTGCGTGATGCTCTTAAAGATAATAGTGTAAGCTACATTTAAAAAAAAAACTGGAGTCTCTTCGATCGCGCCAAGCTGAGATATTAACTATTCAATTTACTTCTTTGTTAGCGTATGAGTTTTAATTTGTTTTTTTAGTTTTAACTTGTTTTTAAAAAGGGAAGGAGCACGCGAAGGTCTTTAAGTGCGTGATGCTCTTAAAGATAATAGTGTAAGCTACATTTTAAAAAAAAACTGGAGTCTCTTCGATCGCGCCAAGCTGAGATATTAACTATTCAATTTACTTCTTTGTTAGCGTATGAGTTTTAATTTGTTTTTTTTAGTTTTAACTTGTTTTTAAAAAGGGAAGGAGCACGCGAAGGTCTTTAAGTGCGTGATGCTCTTAAAGATAATAGTGTAAGCTACATTTAAAAAAAAAACTGGAGTCTCTTCGATCGCGCCAAGCTGAGATATTAACTATTCAATTTACTTCTTTGTTAGCGTATGAGTTTTAATTTGTTTTTTTAGTTTTAACTTGTTTTTAAAAAGGGAAGGAGCACGCGAAGGTCTTTAAGTGCGTGATGCTCTTAAAGATAATAGTGTAAGCCACATTTTAAAAAAAAACTTGGGTCTCCTCGATCGCTCCAAGCTGAGATATTAACTATTCAATTTACTTCTTTGTTAGCGTATGAGTTTTAATTTGTTTTTTTTAGTTTTAACTTGTTTTTAAAAAGGGAAGGAGCACGCGAAGGTCTTTGGGTGTGTGATAATCTTAAAGATAATAGTGTAAGCTACATTTTAAAAAAAAACTGGAGTCTCTTCGATCGCGCCAAGCTGAGATATTAACTATTCAATTTACTTCTTTGTTAGCGTATGAGTTTTAATTTGTTTTTTTAGTTTTAACTTGTTTTTAAAAAGGGAAGGAGCACGCGAAGGTCTTTAAGTGCGTGATGCTCTTAAAGATAATAGTGTAAGCTACATTTTAAAAAAAAACTGGAGTCTCTTCGATCGCGCCAAGCTGAGATATTAACTATTCAATTTACTTCTTTGTTAGCGTATGAGTTTTAATTTGTTTTTTTAGTTTTAACTTGTTTTTAAAAAGGGAAGGAGCACGCGAAGGTCTTTAAGTGCATGATGCTCTTAAAGATAATAGTGTAAGCTACATTTAAAAAAAAAACTGGAGTCTCTTCGATCGCGCCAAGCTGAGATATTAACTATTCAATTTACTTCTTTGTTAGCGTATGAGTTTTAATTTGTTTTTTTAGTTTTAACTTGTTTTTAAAAAGGGAAGGAGCACGCGAAGGTCTTTAAGTGCGTGATGCTCTTAAAGATAATAGTGTAAACTACATTTAAAAAAAAAACTGGAGTCTCTTCGATCGCGCCAAGCTAAGATATTAACTATTCAATTTACTTTTTTGTTAGCGTATGAGTTTTAATTTGTTTTTTTAGTTTTAACTTGTTTTTAAAAAGGGAAGGAGCACGCGAAGGTCTTTAAGTGCGTGATGCTCTTAAAGATAATAGTGTAAGCTACATTTAAAAAAAAAACTGGAGTCTCTTCGATCGCGCCAAGCTGAGATATTAACTATTCAATTTACTTCTTTGTTAGCGTATGAGTTTTAATTTGTTTTTTTAGTTTTAACTTGTTTTTAAAAAGGGAAGGAGCACGCGAAGGTCTTTAAGTGCGTGATGCTCTTAAAGATAATAGTGTAAGCTACATATTAAAAAAAAACTGGAGTCTCTTCGATCGCGCCAAGCTGAGATATTAACTATTCAATTTACTTCTTTGTTAGCGTATGAGTTTTAATTGTTTTTTTTTAGTTTTAACTTGTTTTTAAAAAGGGAAGGAGCACGCGAAGGTCTTTAAGTGCGTGATGCTCTTAAAGATAATAGTGTAAGCTACATTTAAAAAAAAAACTGGAGTCTCTTCGATCGCGCCAATCTGAGATATTAACTATTCAATTTACTTCTTTGTTAGCGTATGAGTTTTAATTTGTTTTTTTAGTTTTAACTTGTTTTTAAAAAGGGAAGGAGCACGCGAAGGTCTTTAAGTGCATGATGCTCTTAAAGATAATAGTGTAAGCTACATTTAAAAAAAAAACTGGAGTCTCTTCGATCGCGCCAAGCTGAGATATTAACTATTCAATTTACTTCTTTGTTAGCGTATGAGTTTTAATTTGTTTTTTTAGTTTTAACTTGTTTTTAAAAAGGGAAGGAGCACGCGAAGGTCTTTAAGTGCGTGATGCTCTTAAAGATAATAGTGTAAGCTACATTTAAAAAAAAAACTGGAGTCTCTTCGATCGCGCCAAGCTGAGATATTAACTATTCAATTTACTTTTTTGTTAGCGTATGAGTTTTAATTTGTTTTTTTAGTTTTAACTTGTTTTTAAAAAGGGAAGGAGCACGCGAAGGTCTTTAAGTGCGTGATGCTCTTAAAGATAATAGTGTAAGCTACATTTTAAAAAAAAACTGGAGTCTCTTCGATCGCGCCAAGCTGAGATATTAACTATTCAATTTACTTCTTTGTTAGCGTATGAGTTTTAATTTGTTTTTTTAGTTTTAACTTGTTTTTAAAAAGGGAAGGAGCACGCGAAGGTCTTTAAGTGCGTGATGCTCTTAAAGATAATAGTGTAAGCTACATTTAAAAAAAAAAACTGGAGTCTCCTCGATCGCACCAAGCTGAGATATTAACTATTCAATTTACTTCTTTGTTAGCGTATGAGTTTTTATTTGTTTTTTTAGTTTTAACTTGTTTTTAAAAAGGGAAGTAGCACGCGAAGGTCTTTAAGTGCGTGATGCTCTTAAAGATAATAGTGTAAGCTACATTTAAAAAAAAAACTGGAGTCTCTTCGATCGCGCCAAGCTGAGATATTAACTATTCAATTTAACCCTTAATTGCATCTTGTTAACATTCGTGAACAATGTTTTCAGAGGTATCTATTAGCAAAAATGTACAATATTTTTTAGTACTTCTACTACTAAGAATTTTTTTGACGATAACCAAAAAAAAGCTTGTTGACTCGTCTCCCCTCCCCTCGCTGTAGAGCCATAACAATGTACAATATGAATGAAAATTTCATTCATAAATAATTAATCAATTGATTTTATTTATTTTATACTATCAACTATTTCAAACTTTAGTGCATTACGAAACTGTATGTCAGTTATAATTAATATTAAATCTAACATAAATAACTCAATATGTTCATTGATGAATACGAAATATTTTTCAAGTACGTTTATAATAATTTGTATTATTAATAACACGAGCTGCGTTCACAAAGGATTAAAAAATATTTCATCATATCTTAAAATAGTGTTACTGCATTATTTATAGGGGGTCTCAAAAAAGACTTGACAGAATGCACTTCCGACGAAAAGTTAAAAATAGATTAACACTGACAATTATAATAAAACATATCATTGTTGCTGTAGTAGAGAAAGAAGCATATACAAATAAATTCGACGAACAAAGAGCAAGTACGTTGTTTTAAAACCACTTTACAATTAAAGTGTCACAATTTTAATGGGTGTAGAATTCAATTTATCTTGAATTATGTACTCAATTTAAAACCATAAAATGTATCACTGGAACACTGTAAATAATTAATTTGTTTTTATTGAAGCAGATTTTTTCGTAAATCATAATAATTGTGTGCAATTAAAATTTTTGCTTTTAATTAAATATTTATTTTTAAATCTTATACTTATATTTATTTTTTAGGTCAGGATATTTTTAAGGTAAGTATTTCTCGGTGAGCAACAAGGTTCGATATATGAAAATTAAAACGAAAAGCAAAAGAAAGCCCAAAGTTTGTAAATAACTAAAAAAAGATTATTATAAGAAGGTCTATTCAAAATTCTGAAACGTTTCACCACCTGTGAGCAAAAATATCGTCAAATTCAAATCAGTAAAAAATTGCGTAGTACCTATAGGAATTACGCTCGCAGTGTTTTTTATTGATTTTATTATGACGATATCTTTTTGCTCACAAATGAGATGGTGAATTATTTCAGGATTTTGAATAGAGCTTCATATAATATATTTTTAGTTATTTACAAAAGTATATATATTTTTATCAGTAACAAGGGCAGAAAAAGCATTTTATAATATGTACAGTACCGGGTTTAGGGTGGGGTGGAACCAGGGTGACCGCCCGGGGCGCCAGGCCAGGTGGGGCGACGCACAATGGAGCATAAGTCACTTTTTTGGTTAGATTTTGACACGCTGATTTCAAATCCGTCAACTAAAATTATTTCCGACCACGCGTTCAAAAGTTATGGCCTTTTTTCTCCAAAAATTTTAAAAAACTAAAACTTCGAGAGGCTATATCTCATGAACGGTTTGAGATACAGACCTGCGGTTTTGAAAATTTCAACTTTTCACATCATTTTCTATACAATAAACATACTTTTAACGAAATAAAAAATTCGAAATTTTTTAGTGAAATTTCCTACAGTGAACTTCAACTTGTCATAAAAATATCGACTAAAATACAAGAAAATAAAACGTAGGGTAATTTAGTTACTATATAAATATATAAGAATTTATTTAAAAAATTAAAAGCTTGAACTTAAGGTGTGTCATAACTTTTTTTTTTTTTTGTTAATAGGAGGGGGAGGATTGACAAAATATGCTTCCCTTATTAAAAATTTCACGCCTCGCCACTGATTTAAATGAATTTAAATGGTATAATTGAATTATCGAATGCCTATTTGAGAATGAATTTTAAACGGTTGAAAATACAATTCAAATGAAGCACAGTATTGTAGTTGATGTGTTACACGCCAGATGGCTGTAGACATCCCAATTTAAAAACGTAGTTACAATTGAATACACTAATACTTGTCTACAATCCATCTTTGTCAGTCTCAAGGCCGAAAGTGGAGTATTTATTTTCTGAAGAAAAAAACTTCAATTTGCTTCTGGCTTTTATTTGACCAGTTGACCAATTACTCAGGTTAACGTATTTAAAACAAATGATTTTAAAAGCGAGATAGAGTTTTGATTTGCACAAGCTACAATGGTATTCTTCTTGTCCAACGTTAACGTTTATTTCGATCACATGTGTTGTTTGAATTTATCAATGATCTGTTACTTTAACATATTATTTACGATACACACTTCGTTCTGAATGCGTGCAATAATTTCATTGATTTTCATTAATTCCTGTATAAAACGTAATGCACATTGTTGTTTAATTTGATATCATTTTTTTGATACTTCATTCAATTATACTTTATACTTTCATATTATCATATCGTGTGTCGCTGATTCATTGATTATTGATATACAATTTTTGGTACTTGACCGTTAGACGCCCGCCAGAATATAATATATGCACTCATAAATTAGAATGAATGAGTTTTTTTTTTACTTTTACGTAAAATTAAAGTTTCTTATGTCGGGTATGAATTTGTTCGAAATTTTAGAGCAGTGGTAATACATATTTATATAATAATGTAAATGCTATACATTTTATAATGTACACATATCACCACTGCTTTTAGATCGTTGATTTCTATTTAATATATATGCGTCAAGGTCATAATATGTTTGGTGTCAAACACGCGGTCTGTAAGTATTAAGAATGCGGTCCACGGCTCAAAACTTGTAGTTGATTGAAAATGGAATTAAAGAAATATAAAATACATTTTTAAAACATTGAAAATATAGTTTCCTTCAAATGAAAAACTAATATCAATCTTAAAAATGCTGAATGCATTGTTTTTAATTTTTAAAATGAATAATATATAATATTACTTATTACCTATATACTTTGTAGTTTTTTTAAAAGAATTTTTTATATCTACAGTATGATACATATGAAAATTAAAAACAGTGCAGTATAAAGTAAGAATAATTGGGTTGTGCAATATGGTCGTACATTACAAATAGTGAAGCTCATATTTCATGCAGGGCCGTAACTACCACCGGGGTAGCCGAGTGTAGGGGGCCTCTGCAGCAGCGTAAAAAAAGAAGTTGGCAACTAAAATTAGTAATGAGTGGAAAATTCAAGTTGGCAGTTGGTAACGAAAAAAAAGGTCTTCAATTTTTATATTTTGCATATACTGAGGGCCCCTTGGTCACTTGTTGCCCCGGGGTCCCCGAGCCTCTAGTTACAGCCCTGATACTACGCTTCATACATTGATTCACGCCTTTTGTTCATATGTGGAACTTTATTACGGCAATAAAAAAATATTATTTGAACGATACATTCAACATAGCTCGATCCCAACCAGATATTTTCACAACGGTACAATCCGTACTCCGTACCGCGCTCTATTCTATAGTACTTGTGTTTGTATGTTATAGTCGGTCCACCACACCAGGGTTGGGTTTGCGTGGGCTGCCTGTGTCGCCCACTCTGATTTCTCGCGCGCGCGAATGTATGCTATCCGAGGTCGGCCCCCTGCCCCCCTCCCTTGCCCGCGCCCCCTTACAGGCCTGCCGCGCACATTATGCAACGTGCATATGGTCGTTTCTAATTATTTTTTAATGCCACTATTCATATTCAATAACTGTCCTTCGTACGTCCTGGTGTGCTCCTTGTTTACTCAACTTGATGATGTATTTTTTTACGTTCAACTGTTTTTTTTTTTGGTTTTTGTTTTGATTGGAAAATATTATGATGGCTGACGAAGAACTGGAACACTTATGTAAACAGCGGATCGAGGAAAATCGGTATTGTTGTAACAATACTGGTTCTCAATGAGTTGTCACTCATTTTAAATGGCACATGTAATATTTGCGCAAGTCGCGAATGTTAATACAATAAACAATGTTGGTCAATGAAGTATTCAGGCAGGTTTTTAAAAATGGTTTTGTCAATAGGCCTCTATATATAGTTATATAGGAAGATCAAGTAAAGTATATTTTCTTTAAAATTATTTACAATACTAGCAGCTCCTCGCAGGAGTTATTAAAAAAAAATCAAGTGCAGATACCTTTTACTGTATATTTCTCTCTTACAAATAATAGTGACCTTTTTTTGCTCTACACTTACACTTTTATGTATTTTTCTTTCTACTTGCAATTTTTCAATTACACAAATTAGATTTTACAACTACAATTTTCATTTGTGGAACTGCAGAAACGAACTACAACTACACACTAAAATAACACTTCTTAGTGAAAAATAAACAAATTTCGTTGAAAAACATATTTTTTACAACTTCTAACATAATATTTAGTGATTTTTTAACACGACTTTTTTAATGAGAAACAAGAACTTTGATACAAAAAACCAGTTAAAAAATTATATTAGTTTCGGTTTTTATTGTCAAAATTTTAAAGTCAAAAAAATATCAATTTTCTTATTACATTTGGGGAAATATGGCTCCGTAAAATCGTATGATTACTTACGTGGAAATATACATATGTAAAAAAAAAAAAAAAATTAATCTACTACATATATGGTTTTTATTTATGAAGCATTTCTTCTTTTGCAATCTATCTCAAAATTATTGATAAGGTTAATTAAATAATAGGAAATCTTACATAAAAAAAGAAAGGTCGCCAAAATTTTGTGAATTATTAAAAAGAAGAGGGGGGGGGGGTCGAAAATTTACGTAATCCTTACGTAATTAATGAACCAGTAATTTCGCTGTAAAATGGAATGATACACATGTTGAAATAAAAATGTGGACTTTTACCAGTAAAAAACTCAATTCTGGTAAAAACACTAATATCTATGTAATTTCTTCTTTTCTTGCAACTGTACAGCAGGGTCTCTTTTTACGCGGATTTGAAGTTACACGGTATGATTTTCATGCAAATTCAGGGATTCCCCGTTTCGGCAAATGGGGTATCTAATGAACTGACAATTTAGGAATTTAATTAATTATTAAAATAAGTTCAAAAACAGTTCGGAGTATTCAGATAGTGATTTTTATTTTCGTGAATTTTCAGAAACTTTTTTTACGCGATTTTCAATCTATTTTAATTTATTGATTTGGTTTAACGCGGTTCTAGAAAATGATGGAAAGTATTCTTAATTCTACAATGTATAAGCCATGTCTTTTTTTATGCGATTGATAATTTTTTAAAGAAACCCTACTGGGCCTACTGTATTATCATTTTATATCGATACATTCATTATATTTACCGCTCCATCTTATCCCACATAAAAATTGTTTTCTGATGACTTCAAATCAGAATTTAGATTATAAATGATTTATTTTACTATAAGCGTTAGAAATTATAAACTTCTATCTTCTCTTCACAGGCACTCGCATATTTACATGTACACATATATTTCTATGTATGTATGTGTTCGTACCCATATACGGTCCCAGCGCGCCGCTACGGACACTTACATGGGTGTCAGTATGACCGGGTGTGGGCGATCCTTGTATGATAAAGACACACACACACACATACATACATACACGCTCTTTAACACATGCACTATTACAGGGGTGGCTTTGTTGTAACGACACATGTGTTTATTTAGGTGTGATTTAAGGGATGTGTGGATGTGAATGTATACACATAATGTCCAACGGTTTTATGTTGTGACCTCAGGAGGTAATTTCTCAGTGAAATATGGTCTGTAGACATTTGTCTAGTGCTAGATGGATATTTTTAATGTGGCTTGTAGAGGGTTATGCGACAGCATAGTATGTTTATGGAAATTATTTTATGTAGTAAATTATTTTCCTTTTTTAATAAAAGAATTTATAATTGCATTCCTTCATCTTCTCAGTTATTGATTCTATAGTACATAGTAGATAATTATGTATTTACAATATCATTTATATCTTATTTCAGTGTGTAGTTATAGCTTGTTTCTGCAGTTCCCAGAAAGAAAATTGCAGTTGTAAAAGCTAATTTGTGTAGCTGAAAAATTGCAAGCAGAAAGAAAAATAAAGGAGGAAAAGGAGATATTTGTAGTTGAAAAATATTCTTAAAATAACTTCTGGGTGTTCCCATTGAAAAAGAGCGAATATGACTTCCACTAAAAATAATTTTGATAGCGCCATCTGATGTTCCGCGTATTGTCAGAAATATTTTTGCCTATGATTTCTAAGTTCTAAGACATTTGAGTTGATTGATTAAAATGGCCCATTCTGTATAATAAATATATTATTTATTGTTATCATATTACTAATTTTGATTGAACGTTTATGTAAATGTTATTTTTGCACAATAAATTTGAAAACGTACCTAACTAGACCGGATTCTAAATGTAATAAATAAGCAAATAAAACTAGTGTCGACTACGCACTTTTTGTTTGAAATTATTCACGCATATATGCGTATACAGGAAATGAGAATTTTGTTTTTAGTATGACGTTTTACAACAAATGCTAATGATTGTAATTCATAGGATTTTGTTTTAGTTTATTGAACTTCTGAACATAAAAAATATAGATCAACGTGTAGTTTTGAATGTTCTAATAAAAATAAAAAAGTTGTGGAGTTATATTTGTAAAGTTATTAACAATAAGATAAAATATATTAAAATGTAGATTTTGCAGTTCATACAAAATATTAAAAAAAAAAAAAATATTGTTACTATTAACGAATACTATAATAATACACTTTTGTATATAACAATAAAATCTTCGATTACAGTTAAAGTGTTGGCTACTATCCATACAGATGGCGACATAAATAAAAAATCCTTATGCTTCCCATAGAGTACCAACCTTAACTAGAATACTGTCAAAATTTCATAATATTTTATGTACTCTTGTTCATGTTATAGCCTTCTTTTTTTATGGAAAAAAGTGAATGTTTTGTTTTGATTAAATATTGTTTTTTGATGGAGAAAAATATCGTCCAAACAAAGGAATGGTTTGATAAGTGTTACGGCACATCTGCCCCAGCTAATTTAACCGTAAAATATTGGTTTGCTTAGTTTTCATCAATCAAAGGAATGTGCTGGCCATATCCTTCATAAATGTTTACATATGAAAAAGCTTTGCTTGACGAGAACCACTATAAGACCGGTATAGAAATGTTAGAGGACCGTCTAGATGGAGAATATGTCGAAGAAAAAAGATTTTTTTCATTAAAAAAATCGTTTTTCCATTGTTAGGCCAAAGACTTTTCAGCCCATGTAGTAAATGTATGTATATGAAGCGAGATATAATAAATTTAATATTTGACTACAATAGAAATTAAAATCTTTTAATTTAACAACTTCCTGCGAGGCATCGTTGCAAGCACGCGATAACTTCTCGTCTTTCAGTTCATTATTTTATTTTACTATTATAGGTAATCGAGACTCGTATCATACAAATATGGTTTATAGTCATAATAGGTATAATATGTATTTAAAAACAGAAAAATAAAATGCAAATACCTAATACAGTGACAGTGTCGCCATTTTTACCTAAATTGGCGATCCCCGCAATTTATTAAAAATGAAGTAAGTATATTTCATGATATTGATTGATAAAATCAGAAAATATAGCTATGTGAGAGGCTTAGCTACTGCAAATGGTAGAAATCGATTCGGGCTGTCAGAATTCTTACTATGAGTATATCTAGGGTTTGATCAGAAAAGAGGGCGTATGGTAATCCTTAAATATAAATAGTCCGAATTGATACGATGCTTATGACAAACATAACGCAAGTTAAAACTCCTTGCCTCATATGAAAATCAACAAGAGATACATACATACTAACGGAGATACTAATTCTTGCATAAATTCATTATTTCCAAGAACTACGCATAACTGGAGCCACGCGAACCAAATAAAGGGTCGGTCGTAGACTTGACATTCCGTCACCACCACCGGACACTGGCGTGTCCTTGCCAAGGTCACACCACGTGCAGCGTGCCCACGACCTCCGGCACTTCACCCGAGTGCGTGCGTGTACGTGTGCATATGTGAGCATATACAGGGTTAGTCAAAAGTGAAGACCAGTTCATTTATTTACGAGACTATTGATTATATATATAAAAATACGATATGTATGTGGGTCGTTTCAAAATTTGTTGCAGATAACTTGTCTCAGACATTTTTTTGTTAGTTACATTCAAACTTAGATAATATTTTGGAATCAATAAACAAAGCACCGTATTATTAAACATCTTTTAAAAAAAGAAATAAAGCCCACTTAAAATTACTTTTTTAAAGTAACATAGTGGTCAATAAAGGTAACAAAGTTGTCTTCTATATAAAGAAAAATGGAAAATTTTAAGTGGGATTTATTTCTTTTTATAAAAGATGTTTAATAATACGGTGCTTTGTTTATTGATTCAAAAATATTATCTAAGTTTGAATGTAACTAACAATAATCAATGTTTTTTTTCTGGGACAAGTTTATCTGCAACGAATTTTGAAATGACCCATGTATAAAATGGTCAATTGTTTTTCTTTCTTCATAACTGTATGAAATTTTATTCTAAATGGTCATATACATAGGTCATATTAGATATCATTGGAAAAACTTATGAGTATTTTTAACTTGTGTATTTAAAAAATTAAACAATTCAATAAAACTGCCATAGATGCCACGGGATTATCTTATATGTAATAATGTACGTGTATGGAGTATCTAAATTATATACATATATATACCTAAAAAATGAGTGAAATGTAAATTATAGAAAATAAAACAAAAAATTTACAACAGTAAACATCCGTTTCCGGTTGTAAAATCGCTTTCAAAAATAGGAGGTATTCTTCCGAAACGTATATTGATCTTAAAATATAAAACTTCACCCTTATGTTTTGTCGTTTTCGAGTTACAACGTCTACAGACAGATATACAGTTTATATTACAGTAAAAATGATACCAAATATGTTAAAAAACTATGTACTTACAATTAGTCATGAAGAAAATAAATAAAATGACTTCCTAAAAATTCGTTTGAACTTCATATTAATTTTTAATACATCATATATTTTTTAATATTAATGATAGTTATAGTATGGTCCTAACTTTTGAATAATCCTGTATGTATGCGTGTGTGTGAAGGGTTGCGGGGGTGTGTGGAGACGGCGGCGGCGCGGAACAATGCATGCATACATACGGTCGTCAAAGTCCAAGACTCGTGTGCATATGTGTATGTATGTGTGCTGGCCAGAGGCGTAACTTAAACCCAGAATAAATATAAAAAATGTATTAAGAACTATAATTTATTTAGGGTTTCATATAAGGTATTCACTTTATTGGTCGAATATTAATCAAGATTTTACAATCAAAGTAACAAATAATATCCCGACTTCAACTGAAAAAAATTATTTACATCATGGCGTTCACATCCTATCACGGGCCAGGTTTTTGTGCGGGCCCTCCTGCTTTTTTTATGAAAGCTTGGACCTTCTTATCCCCGTTAAAGTCCTATCACTCTCTCTTTGAGTAAATATTTACGTTTTAACTAATGAATTTAGAATGCAAGAAAATAATGATTCTACATTTTCTTTAAAACGAGTCGGCCCTAATTCAACTAATTCAAACTAATTCTAGGATCTTAAGTTAAGGAAGAAACAAACAAACATATACAGATAATCAAATTCTAAAAATAAAGTGAAATTTATAATATCTAATACTCATTTTAACAATTTTCATACGAAAACTTTTTTAGGACAAGAATAGAACACACTTCCAAGCAGAGCTTGCTTGGGGTGTGCAATTCATTAAATTAAATATAATTATATTTTTGAATTATACACAATTACATATTAGTCATATATGTAATGTAGAAAATACATCATTAGTCATATAGCAATTAATAATTATTTTCATTTACTGAGAACTTTCAATATTTTTACTTACAATTAGCTAGATATTGAGAATGTTTAAATTGCCTTAAATATATACTTTATTATACTGAATAAGCAGAAATGATAATGATTATAAACATATTTTTATATTATGTATAGAAAAAGCCTCAAGTAAAAACCAGGGTATAAATATAATTTGTGAATTGTAATATCATAATCAAATCAATCGTATACCTATATATTTATATACATATGTATTTAAAAGGAACATTTATTATTACCTTGATCACATGCCCTAAAGAAGACAAGTTAGATATCATTTGAAAGGTCAAGGCTTGAAGTTGTCCCTTTAGGGGTTACAGGTACTGTCCTCTTCCAGTTCAGAAATACTTAATAGTTTTCTTTTATTAAGGTTGTTTCTTGGTTGTAACTTATATAAAGTTCACTTTAGATTTAGATGTTAACTGCAATATGCTACGAAACGTATACTAAAAAAAACAGCAATTAGAGACAGAAACAAAAAAAACATCTGACGAGTTAATGCACAGTGCTTCCTCGTGCTAAATTCACGATATGATGTTTTTGAAATGGGACTGTCTTCAAGCCAGACCTAACCATCCAACCAAGTTTAATTAATATCGATTCAATGGTTCATGAGTTATGCGTGTGACAAAGATTCACTCGACAGACACGGAACGAAAATGTGTTTGTCTTGACCTGAAACGAAAAGATCAATTTCAATTTTTGAAATCGGAGAACAATTTTTTTATCTCATTTTAGAACGATCATAAAGCTTCTCGTATCTTAGATATTACGAAGAAGCAAAATTTAAATGGGCAGAAAGGAGTTAATGTATCAAACCAAGCTAATATTAATTTTTTTAAATGATTTTTGTTGTTGATTTTACTACGTCTCTGGTAGTGGATATAATATATGTATATGGATGTGTATGTGTGTGAGAGAGAGAGAGAGTTTGTGTATTTTACTTACCACCTGCATGTGTAAGGATTCATAACCAAAGGACTGCAAGGGACTTGTTGCTATGCTCACCTGTTCGAGGAGGAATTTGTGGTTACGGTTTCCCAAGACGATGAAATGTGCAAAAATCCACCAGATCAAGGTTTAAAGTTCAAACAACTATATATAATTACTTATGTAATACGTCTATTGTTTGGTTTTTTTACTAAAATAACTATTTCCTGTCTATTTTAGAGATTTACTCAGACTGTTGTTTGTATTTTGGGAATGAAGATATAATTGGCAGTAAAGTGAGTTTTATAATTTAAAATATTAAATTTAATTTGAATATAAGAACTTTAGTTGTATAGTGATTAAAAATAAATTAACGTTAAGCAGGTTGTATAAATTTCAATATTATTGGAATTAAACAGTAGACATAAATACAAAAAAGGGGAGGAGAGAGTAAAATGGGACGCTTAAAAATGTTCGCAAAATTTTATCTACAATTGAAGACAATTGGTTATCCATTTAATTTTGTACAATATTATTAAAAAATATTACATTGAAATTTTAAAAACATGATTTTTTAAATCAAATTGAGATAAATCTTTGTAAGGGAACATTTTACAACAAACATTGTAGACCTATATTATTGAAAAATTAATGCTCTACAAAAATATTCTATAAATTTTTCACGTAACATGTGTCATTCTTGAGATATCTTGAAAAAATAAACATTTTGGGATGTCACCCCTTCCCCATACATACGATTTTAATGATTTTTTTAAAATGGAACCATCCTCAAACCAGACCCAACCATCCAACCAAGTTTCATTAATATCGGTTCAGTGGTTCATGAGTTATACGAGTGACAAGGATTCACGGGACAGACACACACACACATACACAGAACGAAATGTGTTTGGCTTGACCTAAAACGGAAAGATGAATTAAAAATTCATTCTAAAACGATCACAAAGTTTCTCGTATCTTCGATATTGCGAGGAAGCAAAAATGTAAATTTTCATTTAATAAGTAATCTTTTTACCAATTTTTTTTGTCAATAAAAATACATGGATAATATTTTTATAGTACATTCATTAACCGTCAGTATTTTTTTAACACCGTTCATGTTAATTTAGAATTTATCAAATCTCAACCTCAGCCAATTCTTCAGAGCATACTTATTTTGCGTTTTGGTGGCAGTCTTCCCGAGTCGCAGTCACCTTCAGCGGCCTTAACGTGAGCAAACAATCGACTGTTTGTTTTTGAGCATCTGCGAGTGTGTGTGTGTGTGTTTTATGTAGTAAAATATCAAGTGATAAAACACAGTTGTTGCGAGTGCATTCGTTGGCGCGCGCTGAATATACAATACATACAAACATACATACATTAGTATATTATGTACATTGTATACCGGATGCTCAGTTTAATAAGACCACCATTGCTATCTTTATTATTAGATATAGAAAGATGCTGAAATGAAAGAAATAAAAAATACGATAAATAGGGGAGATACCCAATGAAACGGACATTTGAGATTGACGCAATTTTTTATTACGAGTAAAACTACAAACATTATAAAAAAATCAACTACGTAATACATATCTCTAATTAATTAAACTGAATCTTTTTTACTACAAAAATAATAGAAAAATAACATATTTTAGTCTATTTTGTCCGTTTCATTGCACCATTTGCATTGAAAAATGTGATGAAACGGACTGGGTTACATTAATGGTACCTATCAAATATATATTAATTCAAACTAATTAAAATTTTAATTAGATATATTTTGAGATCTATAATATTTTTAAATCTAGTATCTGTATTATTACTAACAATAAGTACTTTTAAGTACTTAATTCTGAAATTTTGTCATTTTTTATCTAGTCTAATTATTTATTTAATTACAATTATTTCAAAGTACGGTCCGCAGTCCTTTAACATGAGCCTATTTATTGCATTTAAGACATTTTAGCCAGTCAAAATTACTATTTAATTTTTAGAATCGATATTACTATTTAAATAAACGAACATCTGTCCGATTTAATGCGTAAGTAACCTTTAAAATGATTAGTCAAACTTCACCTATCTACACAGAAATAAGATTTGAAATGAAACATACCATTTATGTTTGACATAAAACATCAAAAATGCAGTAAGTGTAATGCCGTGTTCAGACCGAAAAAACAAAACAGCAACATCGTGTCTTTTTGACAAAAGTGCAATAAAGCCTATGCATTTTTAAATACGACGTGTTTTCAAACACCGTGTTGCTGTTTTGTTTTCTTTGGTGTGAACACCGCATAATATTTCACCTTTGGAATCTTTTTCAAAAACTATTTTTTTAGTTTTTTACAAACATAACACATGGAACTAGGCAAATGCCATTTTTATGATGTAGTCTATGGAGCTTATTGATACTTACTAACAACAAAATTTGAATTCATTCGTTCCGATAGTTTCGGTGGAACAGATAAGAGCATTGTCCGTTTTATTGAATCTTCTTTTACTTAACCATCAGTAATAATTTTTTAGCTATGGTAGCTAACAATAAGTAAACTTGGCATTCTGTATATGAATGTATATAAATGCAAAAATTACATATATATGTGAGTGTATGTATCCATATATGTACTTTATGCTATTGTTCACGATCGCTGATTGCTGTGACCACAAGTTTGCTGTTGTATTGAGATGCATGCAGAAGGACGTTGGAGGTCAACAGCGTTCGTGTCTGCACAAGAAGTGCAAGGAGGAGATAAATGTCACTTTATAAATAACGTTTTTTGATTGAGTTTTAAAGAATTGTTAAATAATGAATGAAAAAATATAATTTTAGTTTTTAAAACACTAAAAAAAATAATTTTGTAAATGTTGGTTTGAAATAACCTAATGATTATGAAGAAGGGGTTGATTAATTTTCGATAGGTAATATTCGGCATTATAAAGTAGCTAGCTAGCACTTTCAAATGGGGTATTAATTCTGTGATCGTATCTATGGATTAGCTATGGAATTTAGATCACTTAAAGAATCTAAAAACTGAAATAATTATTTACACAAAAATAACTGTATTTATATTTCTTGTTATAGGCTATATTTTTCTAGTATTTTAGTAAACGAAAAGTAGATAAATTATGAAACATAAAACAAAGATCGTAAAAAAGAATTATTTTTCGTAGAAATATAATATTTTCTTCGAATATTCATGTATTTATTATTTAACCAAAGAACAGTATAGACCAAAAGTAAATAATTTACATTAGTAAAACCTTCCTATAACCACCTGACCACACATAAATAAAGGTTATGTATAGCTTTTCGAAAGCCAGTATATATTTTTTTACTATTTCCAAGAAAACTATAAAAGAGTTTAGTTCATATTTCGAAAAGCGAAATGAAGCAAAGTTAACCGAATGACCAATATTTCATAAAATCTGCAAGAGTGACAAAGATGAAATGTTATAGCTATCAATGAGTACAACGAAGAGTGGTATATGAATTCATCAAAATCTTTGATTTCTTGTAGGATTGTACAATATTGTAAATAAAAAAATAAATATATATGTATGTAAATTATAACGTAACGTTTGACAGAGTACAAATAAAGTTGTAAATTTATGAATATTTCTATTATTTCAGATATTTAATAGGTAGTTTCTTCTTTCTTTTATAAAATGAGTAATAATTCACCCATTCAAACTAATTTCCTAGTAACGCATATGCATTTTTATTATTTGTTTCCGATAGCGCTTCATGTTCTCTTTGTACTGTGTATTCAGTATTGTGCATGTGTGTGTATGTGTGCAGAGATACAAGAAGGATGGTGGATGTTGCTAATGGGTCGATCATCGTAGGTTAAGGTGAATAGAGTACTTATGTTAACGGGATGTTGGCTGATTAATATGTCTTTAATGAACAGGTAAAAATTTATTAATAGTGAAAAAATAATTAATCTTGGCTTCTGGGTGTAAGCCGTGTCAATTTGGTTGTGTTATCGGTCAACGTTTCGTCACATATTGCAGTGGACATCTTCAGGGCTCTTCTAAAATCAAATTGACGCGGCTTACACCCAGAAGTTAAGATCTATATCCAGATCACAGTGGAAGCCTCAAAACAGTGAACACATAATATATATGTATACTAGCGGACCTGTTCCGAGTTGATATTTCATCCCTTGTCACGTATGGAGGGTTGTCATTGTTGTTTTAGCTAACCTGGCAAACGTTCTTCTGCCCAAAAATAATTTGTTTAAAAATCTGACAATTTTCGTAAATATCTCATCTCCAGCGCCACCTACCGGGTACATTTTTTGTAAAAATATAAGTCTTAAGATCTTACCTTTTAAATCTAAGATAACGTGACAAACTCAAAATCCAAACTGTTAGATATCACAGTAAAAATTAAAAAGGAAACAAAATTATTATTTAAAAAAAATGAAAAATATGATTAAAATTTTTTCCAAAAGATTGGCCTTGTGCTGAAATATAAGTTATACCTCTATATATTTTTCATAAATAATTAATAATCATTTTTTACAAAATACAGTTTAATTTAGCAATAAAAAAATCGTAACACTGATTTGTGAAAACATGCACCTACCCACCCCTGTTTTGTTAGAGCGAGTAAAAACCATCCAACGTTTCAGTCAGTTAGAGCGAGACACACACGTGACGTAGGTCGACCGGGCTGCATTCCATTGCGGGTGGCCCGCAGACATTTCGTACGAGCCACTTCCGGTCATAACTCGCTGCGCCGGAAACGCCGTGCTACCAAAACAACTGACAACATATGATTTGCCAGATATCCACAGCGCTAGCGAAATTCCTTCAACTGCTTATAAAATTGCTGTTTACGTTTAAAATCCCAAGAACCGTTTATAATTATTGTAAATTTACTAGAGCGGTCGAATTTTAAGTCAAACATCCTCTTTGTATTCACAAAGAGGAGCTTTAATTACATTTTAGCCCACCTTATATTTAATAAATAGAATTTTAAAAGCATTTTAACTTTTAACGTGTAAATGAATTTGTGTCCATGCATACGTTGAGTTAATTATTTTTAAAACATTTTTATTAAGCAGATGCACGCATTAAAAATTGAAAGGAACCTTTTAAATGCAAATATAGTTTCTATAGTGAAGCATAAGGTTTTAAATACATTTTACAATGTACTCTATACTTATATTGTTTTTCTTTTATATAACTTCATTTGATAATTTCTTAATCTTTTTTAACCTTTAAGGGGATATGTGGGTAAAAGGAGGGGAAATGTAATCATGAAATCGTCGCTTTGATATATTGGTTTTTTATATATTAATACTTACATATTAAAAAAAATAATAAGTTGCATTTTTAAGAGTAATCGACTTTCAGAACTGCATTTTTTAAACTATATTTATGCCGGGTATTTGCAATCAAACCTATCTGACAATTCTCTTGAAATTTCAAGAAGTGTTTGACAAGTTTCGCACACGCGTGGTAAGTAAACACCAATGATATTAAAACAGTACTGATCATAGACGTAGAGCATGGACCGCGCTTTCTGTATTAACAAATTGGTGTAACATTTCTCCAAAACAGTAAGAGAGATGCGGTGGTGTTTGGGATATATCTATCTCTTTTTCCAATAAGAATGAAATAGACACTCCTGTTTAAAAAAAACAAGTATATCCCAAACCATTTTCTATCTCTTTCTTTTGACACGGTTATATTTTTGAGTCAGATATGCAGTCCATTCTCTATGCCTATGGTAGTGATATGAGTATTATGAAAATTATTTTTTAGTCAGAGTCGCCAACTGTTGAAACTAAAAAACTAAGTTGAAGTATCACTGCTCTAAATTCCATAACTAATCCATAGATACTATCACAGAATTAATACTCTTATTTGAAAGTGTTTGCAAGCTTGCAAAGTTAGCTCCTTTATAATAGCGGACATTAAAAGAGCATTATGTATTATCTTAAAATATATTAACAATAATAACGAAAATTTATTATTTTTTCATTACTTCCCCATTAGAAGAATCAAAAAGTATTATTTTTTCCATTGATTAAAATTGAAAAATACATACATTACAATATATATTTGACTCAAATACATTTAGAAAAGCTAAATCAAATCAAAGTAAGGTTGTTTTGATAATTTTTGACAGAATTAATGTGGTCGTTTTCTATTTCAAACAAATATCATTCGACAGTTCGTTTCTCGAAAAACATTTTGTTAATCTACCAATACATTTGTACACCGTTTTATCCAGAGTATACAAAACTACGTTTACGATCAAGACAAATTAGTTTTTAGTTTTGAGTTGTTAATTTCGTACTACTCCAGACAAGTATTGCTTGGCAGACAATTTCTAAACAACTGTGTCGTCAACATAAAGTTTTTCTTGGCAATGAGCTAAGATGACTAATCTTTCCAGAACTTAAAGGGGATAAATCCTTTAAATCAATATTTTTTTAGTTAAAATATACTTACTTATAATACATACAAACACACAGACGCGAATCTAAATTTACAATTTGGGGGGGGGGGCATAGTCTAAGAAATTACAATTTGGGGGGGTCCATGGTCTGTGAAATGGACAAAAAAGTTACTTTAGTATATTTAATAAGCATTTTTTTAATTTAATTTTGGAGGTTATGTATGTATGAATTAGGCAGTGGCAATTTAACCAAAGACTAGAAATTGTCCGCAGTTTCACTCGCGTTTATTCAGAATCAAATATTTTCACTTGATTATATGTATTTTTATAACTCAATACAAATCATTGGTCTAATTACAAATACTTTTTATTTTTAAAACAAAAATAATAAATTTTCCTTAATACGGGTCTGCTATATTTCAATTATCATATAGCCTAAACTCGGCTTTGAAATTTCAAAATTGGTTACGTGGTTTTCGTGTCAAGTCGGAATACACAGACATACAGATAAATGGTGAAATGTCTAGACTAACAATAAAATAAATTGTACCGACACCGACATAGCCTATAATAGTAGTCCACGGTATTTAGATTAAAATTCGCCATATAGAAGAAAAAAATTATAAAGTTTTGATACTTTGTCCACGAACTCTCAGTAAGGTTCGGAATAAGAGCCCGAAAAGTTCCCACCTAAATCGTGGATGGAACATCTCCTTTCACGTAAAAAACTACCCCCGGAATGAAATTTATTCCAGTTTTTCCCATTTTTCATCCGAACTATTGTTCGGAGAAAAAAATATTACAGGAATTAAAGATTCTACATAAAATTCTACGTAAAAAATGTCATGTGCACTATTCGGTTAATTCCCAGCCTACTCTCGCAATCGTTGCTCAAAGTGAAGGGTAGTTTTGGGAACGCAGCGAAAAATCGGCTTAACAATAGTTTTCAACATACATATTTCCAAAACGGCTGATTTTACGTAAAAAATGATTATGATAAAAATTATAGAACTTAATCTTCTCTATAAGATCCATGCACCACGATTTTTTTTCAAACGTTTTTCATTGATTTTTTTGCTCTTTTTCACAAACGCGCATTCTATTATTTTACATGGAGAAGATTTTTTAGTAAAAATTATCATCAAAACATGGTAAAATATGTTGTCTATGTGTGTGCGTATGTATATGTGTGCCTGTCCCCTGAATTTTTGTCGCACGCTTAACTCATGAACCACTGGACCGATTTTAACGAGACTTTCTTTGTTGGTTCTGACTAGTAGATGATCCCATATAAAAATCATCAAAATCGTGTGGAAGGTAAGGAGGTAGTACCTCAAAATCGGTATTTCATCAAAATATCTCAAAAAGACGCATCGTTTGTTTAAATTGTATTATATTTTGTAAAAAAAAAATGGAGTGTACAATGTACATTTGTGAAAAAAGGCCAAAAAATCAATGAAAAACGTTTAAAATAAAAATCGTAGCATATGAATCTCATAGAAGAGATTCAGTTCTATAATTTTCATAATAATAATTTTTTACGTTAAATTCGCCGTTACGAAAATATTGACGGTGAAAAATCATGTTATGCAGATTTTTCGCTTCGTTCTCAAAACTATCCTTCACTTTGAGCTTCAATTGCAAGAGTAGGCTGGTGATTAGCCGAATAGAACATATGACATTTTTTACGCAGAATTTTATATAGAATCTTTAATTCTTACTATATTTTTTTTCTTTTAATGACGGTTCGGAAGAAAAATATCGTAGAAAGGTTTACGAAAGGAAATATATTTAAATCCACAAAATATTAGTTCGTTTCATAAGTTGGTTGTCCAATAGAAACATGCCATAATTTTATCTCTTCGATATATGGAGTTTATCAACAACATTCATATTGGGTATTTTACCAAATTAAATCTTGACAGACAGTTATCATAGGTGCTACAAAATGGGGTTAAAATGAAAACGAACAACATTTTATCATTTATTTTCACTACAGAGGCACAATGTCTACCTTACATCTTCAAAATTTTAAACCAGAACTGTCAAGTGGGTTGCTGAAAACGATCCGGCTATATTAAAATTGGTTTGCGCTGCTTAACTATGTATTTCAACTACCATAGAGAAGGTTGTCTAAATTCGTCAACCGAAGAGGAATTAATCCAAGAAGCCAACATAAAATCAATAAAAATATACAAAACTTAGTGGAATAGACTTACAAGGGTAAACCACTAAATTAAAGTTTGTTAAATGCTGTACTCAATGGGTTGTATGGAAAAGAGCTCAAAATATGGAATGTACGTTTGTGAAAAAGAGCAAAAAAATCAATGAAAAACGTTTGAAAAAAAATCGTGGTGCATGGATCTTATAGAGAAGATTAAGTTCTATAATTTTTATAATAATCATTTTTTACGTAAAATCGGCCGTTTTGGAAATATGTATGTTGAAAACTATTGTTAAGCCGATTTTTCGCTGCGTTCCCAAAACTACCCTTCACTTTGAGCAACGATTGCGAGAGTAGGCTGGGAATTAATCGAATAGTGAACATGACATTTTTTACTTAGAATTTTATGTAGAATCTTTAATTCCTGTAATATTTTTTTCTCCGAACAATAGTTCGGATGAAAAATGGGAAAAACTGGAATAAATTTCATTCCGGGGGTAGTTTTTTACGTGAAAGGGGATGTTCCATCCACGATTTAGGTGGGAACTTTTCGGGCTCTTATTTCAAACCCTACTAAGAGTTCGTGGACAAAGTATCAAAACTTTATGAATTTGTTCTTCTAAAATATCTAATTTACTTGGACTATAGTGTATTATCGAAATTCTACTTTAATTAAAAAAGTACAAATTATGAAAGCCAAGAATCGAAAATACTATTTAAATTTATGTGTCGTTGAAAAATCATTTATCATATTGTTTTTCTTCGCAGTTATTATTTTTACTTGTAACTTATTTCGACCTTCAAGAACAGAACATCTGGTTAAGTTTTTCACTAATCTCATTCTCGTTATGGATGTGTGAATGCCACTTCCTGTTATGAAATCAGTTTTTCTGGCTTTTCATTAACACATTTCATATGAGCGAAAAAAGAAAATTAATCTGCATATTTATTTAGCAGATGTTTGTAATATATAGAATTTTATTGAAATAAATATGAATGTAAATCATTGAGATATCAAAATCTCGAAATTTTTGTCTAAATTTTGTTATTTAAATACTTCATAAAATATCCAACGTTATCAACAAATAAAAAATATGGTAGAGGCATGTTAAGTTAAAATTTCAGCTCGGGCAACAAAATAAGATTAATAGAGTTTTTATTTAGATCCTACGTAACCCTAACAAACAATATTCATGATGAACAAAATTCATGATATGGATCTTGGCTTCTGGGTGTAAGCCGCGTCGATTTGATCGTCTTATTGGCCAACGTTTTGTCACACATTGCTAATGCACTTTTTGAAGAGATCTGAATATGTTCACTGCAAATTGTGACGAAACGTTGGCCGATAACACGACCAAATCGACTTACACCTAGAAGTCAAGATCCATAAATGGACAAAGTTGTTAATATACTAATCATAAAATAATATTTTAATAAGGTAGAGTCACTAAATTTCGTTTAAATTTTATTTTAGATTTATAGAGTTTTAAAAAAGGGGACGGTATTATACCCTAATTTGATGCGTACGAAAAAACCTTGATCAAAAAATGCAACACCTTTTAAATTAGAAGTACCACCTGTTGGTTTGTCACACACTTTGAGAAACACTGTTCTAAATATTCATTGACAAAACATTCTATATTTAACGAATAACTCCTGCGTGAAACAATTCTACGACAAACCAAACCTAAAAATAAAATAAACAAAACAAACCAAACGAATCACGCACTGAATTTCGGAATTAAACAATCAGTGATAAATCAAATCGAAGTACATAATATCAATTCTATGTATTCAGATCTTGTTCACTGAAGGAATATGTTTTGCAACATACTTATAGATTTGTATTCGTAACAAATACGCATTTTCTAATCGTGATCCTATAAAATCTATCGTGGGACTTGAAATAAATCATTTTAACTAATTCAAAGGCGTTACGCGCCGGTATTTGTTTGTATTCTATTGATGTTTTAAATATAGGGTAAGTGCGAATAAAAAAATAAACAGTTGTACTTTGAAATGGTGTACCGCCCTAAATACAGAGGATGGATATACATATATTACTATAACGAAATAATTAATTTAAAATAAGTTAATGTGGCTACCACATAACTTTTTATACAAACGAAGATCTTGGAAACTGTTAGTTATTTGAAAAAATATAACAACAATTTAAAATATTTATTTCTATTTACTAACCAAAAAGGATTAAATAAAAAAGATTTAAAAAATAACTCTTTAGTTATAGTATTTAAAAGACGAGAGGAGAAGGTGTCACCTATGCTACAGCTAAAGCATTCAAGTCATTGTCAGTGATCTTTGGTAACATAATTCCAAGAAATCACATTAGAATTGTGAACATTCTGTATAAATTTTAGATAGGTTTAACTATTTTGATTTCAGTAGCCAACAGTGGTGTAACCGTACCCCCCCCCCCCCCCCCTTCACGGCTAGTTATACCACTGTTAGCCAACGACCTTAAGGGATGAACATGTAATTTCAGTTTCATCATCAAAAATGTTTATTTTAGTTTTAAGACATTTTTATCAATATTGTAAAAACGACTAAAACTAACTGTCTCTTCTCATCTCATAAGAGTATTCAAACTGAGGTTAGTTACAGCTTGGTTAACTAAATGGCAGCACGTACTTCATTATAGCATTATGAAGTTATTTCAATTGTCGTACTAGTCCCAGAGTTGTATTTACCACACCTTACCCAACAATATATTCTCAATTTTAGTACATACCATGAAAAGTTCAATTGAATTTTTATCAACTAGGCGCCATCTATACAGTTTATGTAGATGTATTTTTTTCGGTCAGATTTCACAGGAAGTTTTCAATGTTAAATGAATAAATAGAATCGAAATTAGCATCACTTTGTTTTCCATCCAGGATTTTTAATATACATCCTATATTTTAGAGAAAACGTAAATTATTGCCAAAGCGTTAATATCGTTTTAGTTTAATAGGTACTTATATTTAAAAAAAATATCAATTTGTGTCTATGTGTACTATATGTTGTATAAACCATACTAATATTATAAATGCGAAAGTGTGTCTGTCTCTCTGTCTGTTTGTTACCTTTTCACGGCTAAACCGCTAAACCGATTTTAATTAAATTTGGCAAGGAGATAGCTTGCATCCTTGTATCCCAAAAGTTTATTAGATAAAACAATATTTATGTGAAATTTGTACGTGCGACCTGTTTTATCGACTATTATAACACAAATCTGTATTATCTAACCTTCTTCTACTTCTTTTTTTCCACGTGTGACAGTTTCTACCTAACTTAAATTCCATTACATATGTACGTGACGCGAACGAAGTTGCGGGTAACGGCCGGTAGGAAAAAAATTCAGTTTGCTAGTTTTTAAAAATCTTTGTTTTTATTTATTTGTTTCGATTTGAAACGAAAAGTGCTGAACCGACTTTGACGGGAAGAAAGCTTAAGACCTTAGAATTAATTTAGGCTAAACAGATATACGCAGATTCCTGTGTTAAGAAAAATTTACATACTTAATGAATTTAAGACATGTTAACATGGCAATTTAAAATGAGCTTATTGTTAATATATTTAATCTATGAAATTGGCGTTGTATTTAGAATACTAAAAAATCAAACATTAGTTTTGTGTTTTAAAATGCCAACTTATTTTTTGGAGGTTTAAAAAAAATTAAACATAATCTAAATAAATAGAACTGATAAACAAAGATGCAAAACAAAAAAAAAGTTCAACACGTGTTTTTCATGTCAAGATAACATTATTACATCTTAGAAACAACAAAATATTTTGTACAAAAATAATTTCATTCAAATCGTATTACTGTAATTACTGTAGAAAACAACGATCTTCCTTGATTCAGTTAATCTATTGACAAATTACGACATCGTAACGAAAAAACTAGCTCATTAGGGACATGGGCCTAATGGCGCAACAACAAAAACACCAGAAAAACAACGGAGCAGCATAAAATAACGAATAAAAACAATCCGGGAACAGAGAAAGCAATACACTGAGAAACCATCAGTCTTACACACTTTACCAGCAATGTTCAAAATGTTTTGTATTTGTTGTGATTTATGAAAAATAAATTAACAATTACCGTGACCCCACTGTATCCCTAAATCTCTATTATAAAGGTTGAATAAAATATTAGTATTCATTTTATGAAAACATGTTTTTTTACAAATTTTTTTTGATAAATATTTGTCACATTTTTACTTTTTTATACATACATGAAATATATTATACGCCGAGTATAATAAAGTACAGTGATCATGAAAAAATTCGAACTCAAGATTTTAACGGAATTACTGTGAACGCTCTACAGCCAAAACGGTGAGACTTACAAACATGAAATTTTAAACTTAAGGTTCTTGTATACTCTAGATGTGCATCTCCTATTTTTGAAAACCATAACTAAACACAACAATTAATGTAATGTAATGTAAGAAAGTCTTAACTTATGTAATTTCTTCTGTATTATGATGTATAAAAAAGTCTTGTGCCGACCAGGACAGTTTATTTTAATGTGAGGTAATAATTATATATACTATATGACATCATTTTGACAATAGCTTCCATTATATTTAAAAAACACCATTATAAAGTTGGACAATAAATTTAAAAAAAAAAATGTTGGAAATTGGTTAATATTGAATCTTAATGCTTGATCTATCAAGCTTGGCCTAATGGTTAAATAAAATGTTCAACATGATTTTTCTCGAACTTTTTACTGTAAATCTATATAATATATTTATATAGATATAAAGAGAATAAAATGTACTATCACAGTATTCACAATATAAAGTAAGTTTTGGCTAATAATTAACCAAGAAATGGCTGTAGAATCAATGTTAGTATTTTTTATTCATCCTGTATTTATTATAATAGAGAGGATATATCTGTAAACTGAATGTTTTGATTTTGCATCTATCTACGTAATGCATTTTCTAAAACTACTCACCAGTCATAGTTTGTTATAAATTGACAAAAGTTGTTCTAGTGCCACTGATATTTGCAGAGGTGTTGTGTTATTCAAATTGTTTTTCTGTCGCTGTGAAATACGTTAGAAAAACAATGACTTTAAATACCTATATCATATAATTAAATGGTAATGTAAAGGTTTCTCCGAGATCATTTTAAAAGGGATACAAAGAAAATGTTATTTTGGACCAACTACTTTTTAATTCTAGGTTGTTTCTATGTGTTAGTTTACACGTACACAAATATATTTTTTTTACTTTCTTATACACATGTGTATGAAATATACATACAGTATAAGTATATATTGTTAAGCCGATTTTTTTCGAAAAAAATTATCCATTTTGACTTTCCCTGAATCCATTCAAACTATTTTCGCCATGATATCTGTGTTTATGCCTATCTGTCAGTATATCTGTAAGTGCTGTAACTCAAATACGACAAATCGTAGAATTAAAAAAACAAAAAAACAAAACAAAACGAAATCAAAAACGAAATAATGTATGGGAAATAAATTATAGATAATAACATACTCGATATTTTTTATCTTGAACATTTTTTTCTTATTTCAAAAATAATTCAAAAATTCAAAAATTGACAAGCTTTCGGTTAAGTTATTACGTTAAAAAAATTCATTTGATACATAATGTAGAGAATAATATTATCTCTCTTTTATTAGTTTGTCAGAAATATGTTTTAATAAAATAAAAATCAGTTCAATAAGAAAAAAGAAATTTTGCACATTAAGAGCTTGGCGAATCTGCATATTTTTTATAAGACTTATACAACGGGAAATTATTTTTTAAACTTCAAGGAATGAGAACGTAAAAAAAATTAAACCAGTCTGTCATATGTAATTTTTTTAACGTTACAGTTGGTTTTTCAAGGTAAATTACGTATTTATTACCGGAAAACGGAAAAACTGTGGTTTCATAGTCACTTAAACTAAATAAATATACCTTAACCACAAGAAAACAATGTAACTCGACACGTGTTTCGACTTCGCATGAAGTTCTCATCAGGGGTTCGTGTTGTTTTCTTGTTGTTAAGATATATTTATTTAGTTTAAGTACGTATTTATTGAAAATATATTTTTTATTTTTGTCTTTTAATTGCAAACATGACTTTTTAATTTATTTAATACATATCTACATCATTATTATAAAATTAGAGACTTATGTCCGGTATTATAAACGAACTAGTAAAATTTCTAGATTGCAAGAACTTCCAAATGAGGTTTCAAAAGTATCAGACAGTTCTCTTTTAGTTTCATGAAGAGAATGAACAATTTTCGCGTACGCGTGGTATGTAAACACCGACGGTATTAAAACAGTGGTGATATTATGACAATTATTTTGTACGGTCAAAGTCGCCAACTGTGTTATAATTAGTTGAAGTATCACTGATCTAAATTCCATAGATACTAGTACAGAATTAATACCCCATTTGAGAGTGCTTGCAAGCTAGCAAACTTTGCGAGCTCCTTTATAATACCGGACATTAGTGATAAACTCGTAGGAGGTTCAACAAGTCCTACTTTAATAATATAATAATAAACACTTTGTTCAGAACTTCAGAACAGCAGTATCAAAAACAACAACAATTGATTGTAAATGTAGTAAGATTTTGTTGATTAGAAGAAAACGAAGGCCACAAGAGGTGTATAGTATGTATGTTGTAGTTGTAAAAAGTATTTAAAAAGACATAATAAGATCAAGTGGACCGAGTCGAGTGGAATCAGTGAGATGTGACGCTGCTCATACACATTGCGTACAGCGTAGGTACGGTCACAGCCTGGGGCGGCACCAATCATTATCATTAGCCTCTACCAGAGGTACTTCACATCTTGTAAATTAATTTAATCAAATTAACTGCTATGGCCATCACAAGATTTTTTTTACACATTATAATACAGAAATAAATATCTTGAAAACGATACATTATACCAAAAAAATAGTTACAATATAAAGTATAAACAATAATACAACTTTTATTTAAAATATATGTCAATTATGGTTATAAAATTGGATACGGAAAACATCAATTTTCTGAAGTTAGTTGTTTTGGCATTTTTATAATTACTTAAAAAATATCTTACATTTTTTCAAGAACGCATCTCTGACGTAAACTGAGGTCTGAGATCATACTCCAGTGTTAAATTCTTGTTTAATTAAATGTACTAAAAATTAGAAATATTTATTGATATTTGCTAACTGCCATTACTGAATTATAATCTATATAGACACTTAACTGTAAAACAGTGTAATTTATTTATTAATTATTATATTATCACAGCATCTGCTTTACATCGTTTCAAATTTTACGATTCTGTATTTTATAACTTTCGTGTCGTAGTACTTATCATTTTATAATTATAAGCAAGTGTCCATCACTGTGTGCCCATTACTGGCTTTACTTTATCCATTACTGGAGAAAAAACATTTATCAAATAAAAGGTTTTAATAAAAAAATCGGCTTAACAATACTTTACTTATATATATTATGTATATTTCATATACGAGTACATACATGGATATAAGAATGTAAAAAACTATGTTTACGGACTTTGGTAATTAAATTGGTTTAAAAAATAGGTATTTGTTTTATTAGTAACATGAGTTCATGAAAATTATAAAATAGAAGCCCACAAACCCCAAAAACAGTATACCTTGCTTTTAAAGGGGCTAAAGCCTGATCTCAGTACCTTAGTACTTTATTAGTTAATAAATTTTCATAGATATAAATTTAAAAAAAGTATAAAATTCTTCTAGTTTGCACGATAATTTACGCCCGAGGTAACTGGGGTATTCTAGAATGTGTCAAATATAATGATAAAGTGTATAGAAAAGTAAATCATACAAAAAGTATTTCCTCTTCCACGTGCTTTTCAAAATAGCTGGAGTGGTTATTTTAAGATTTCTTGGACATAATTTCGTCTGGCGTCTAACGGCTGTCTATATTTCCATCTCTTCATCATTGTTTAATGCGATTATTTAGATTTTTTTATTGGTTAACGTTCTACAAATAACACATTTCTATTTAAGATTAATGTTGGCAATAACAGACATATGTTGAATATGCTAACTCAATTCGAGTCAAATAAAATTATATTTTTATCATATTTTAACTAGAATTGATTTAAAATGCATATACATTTTATGAGTTTAAAAAATGTATATTCTTATAAACATCAATTATGATTTATGTATATTTTTATTATTATGAATTAGGCAAAACCAATTTGATTTAATAACAATTATTGCTACATATATTATGTGTATATACTATGTTATCTGTTTTAGATTTTTTATTTATTATAGCGCCCATAGCAGTTAATATCATTATCATTAACCTTCGTCTAAGTTATAACGCTCTACTCTTGATTATATAGTCAAAACAGTTGATATAATTTTATAATCACTGTACTGATATGAAATGCAGTGTGTAATAATACACTGCATGTATTTTAGTGCATTAGTCAGATAGGGCTGGTAAATATAAAGCAAATTATTTTATCAAAGAGAAACAAATGTCTTGAAAATGAAGTAAAGGCACCAGTTATGGCCGCTATAAGAGCAAGTTTTCGGTTGTTTGGATTAATAGGCTTGTTTTTTTGTAATTCTCATAAACTCATGTTACTAATAAAACAAGTAACTCTTTATTTAATCTATTTAATTACTAAAGTCCGCAAATATAGTTTAATTTTTTAAATTATAGCTTTTTATTTTGTTCATGGTTTTTCTCCAGTAATGGCAAAGGTAAAACCTGTAATGAGCACGCAATGATGGACACTTGCTAATGATTACAAAATGATAAGTACTACGACATAAAAGATATAAAAGAAAGAATTATTAATAAATAAATTACACTAATAATTAGTTTGTCCACCATTTTGACACTTATTGAACGATTGTCATCAAATCACGCTGTAAGACAGTCAGTACATTTAATTAAAAAATTGCTGGAGTCTTTGCCAAGACTGGCGCCACTCCTTAGTTAGTGATATCAAAAAATAGTTAGAACCATAGACATAGAGTATGGACCGCGCATTTGACTCGAAAATAGAGCCGTGTTTTGAAAAAGTTTAATTTAAATAATATTTTAATACCCCCTATTCACAATTCAAAATTTATATTTTTGAGTGTTGATACATTTAAAAAAAACGTATCAACGGGGGTACAATTAGGATTTGGGGGTTAAATACCTAGATCAAAGTTTTTTGTTTCCAACTCTTAAACTTTTTGTTTACTTATTATAAATCTTCATTCGCCTCTAGACATTAGTGCATAACAGTGTCCAAATAGGAATGTTAGTAGTATATTAAATATAACAAAAGGAACGTGCGACGAAACATTGGTCGTGAAAACAATTGTGAACATTATTTTATTCAGCATAATACAATAAAATGTCACGAGATGCTATTTACTATTAAATTAACTTCTAGCATTAATTTACCGATGACTTACTTTAAATGTACTGTGAAGAATTCCAATGAATTTGTTTTTATTTTGTTGTGTTTGTTGTAATGTATTTATTTATACAAAAAAATCAACAATGACATAATACTATTATTTCTTCTTGGTAACCTTGTTCAAAATCATTAACGTGAAATTTTACATTAAAATATATAAAATACTGCTACGGATTTGACTAACAAAACGAGTTTTTTTTAAACTGAATAATTTTTATTGTGTGTATTTTTGCTTCAATTAGAATTATTTACAATAATAATAATACGAATCACGTAAATAAAACTTGTAGTTTTAGATCCGTTTACATTTGTTTGATATATTTGAAAGTTGTTTTAAAAGAGCTGTTTTTTTATCTAGATACTATTAATTTTATATTTTGTATAATTATTAAGAATTCTAACATTTAAATTTAAAAATTTTAAAAATACAAAAGAACATATTAAATGAAGTGACTAATTTAATAATAAAAAAAGTAACTACTTTTCATATATAAGAATTAAAAAGCCAGTATACTGAAAAAATGAATCTATTTATATATTTTCAAGATTTGAGGCTTCCGTGGTGATATTGATATAAGTCTCGGCTTCTGAGTATAAGTCAAGATTCATATTTTACATTTTATTTCCTAATTTAGTTTTATTTTTTGCATATAAGGTACTGGCACGAGTTATGGCCGCTTTAAGAGCAAGGTTTACTGTTTTTGTGATTGACGGGCTTCTTTTTTGTAATTCTCATGAACTCAAGATACTAATAAAAAAAGTAACTCTTTATTTAATCTATTTAATTACCAAAGTCCGCAAGTATAGTTTGTTTTTTAAATTATAGCTTTTTATTTTGTTTATGTTTTTTCTCCATTAATAGATAAAGTAAAACCAGTAATAAGTACGCAGTGATGGACACTTGCTAATGATTACAAAATGATAAGTACTACGACATAAAAGATATAAAAGAAAGAATTATTAATAAATAAATTACACTAAGAATTAGTTTGTCCACCATTTTGACACTTATTGACCGATTGTCATCAAATCACGCTGTAAGACAGTTAAATGTATATAGATTAATATTCAGAAATGGTAGTACTTAAATATCAACATATATTTCTAATTCAGTACATTTAATTAAAAGATAGGGTCAAATCCAAGACTGGTGCCAGTACCTTATTTAGTTTAGAAAACTTTTAACAAAACTCGTTCGTATGAAACAACTCTAAATGTTATTCTGTTTGTAATAAATAAGTCATAGATTGGAAGTAAATAACTTTAGTTTCTACACGCGATTATTTTCTTTAAAAATGAGCTTGTTAGACACTTGTTAATTATCATATAGTTTATGTTTACTGTGTGATGTTTATGGATTTTATTTCATTATAAAATTTACATTAAAAATAAAATTTAGTGATTGTAAGAATGCATGGTAATATCTTTATCTGATCAATATTTTGTAGAACTATAAAAATTTTTATAGTGGAAATATTAAAACATTTTCTTTTAACTAACGAAAAAGAAATACCTATATATACAAGTTTTATATCTGTCTGCATCATGACGATGCGAGGGGCGCGATGACGGCCATGACTTAATTTTAACTGTAAGAAATTTAGTTCAAGATAAAGTTACGTTCAAGATTATCGGATGTTGAGTCAGAATTGAGAGTGGTAGTTTCGTCAATTAAGTCGATACTTCGTCGAAATTGCCAGTAAGAGACAAGCTTGCAGATCCCATTCATTTTACTGAATTATTTTTGTGTATACCTTTTTACTTTCTTATAGGGTCGAGCGGGGTAAATATGAAACACCAAAAAAAAATGGGGTAAAAGGGAAACAAGCTTGCAACTAAAAAATTTGTTTATAGGAGAATTATAAAAACTGACATCATCATTAAAGGTTTGTTAAAGCGACCTGAAAATATGAATCGCCTAATAAGTGATGCGTCACCCCTACAGATTTCCCTGTTAGTCGATGTCAAAACGTGTGAATTAAATTCAAATTCTTTGCACATAACTTTCTGTATAACTCAGATATTAATTAAAGTTACAATTTCACATTGATATGCCACAAAGAAGATAAATCAAAGTAGCTTTTCTTTTAATTTTTCGAAAAATATTTTCCATTAGAGGCCTATTTCACTTTTTCCTTTACCTGTTTCACTTTTTTCCAAATTAGAGGTTAAAAATGAAACACACATTTTTCATTTTTAAAGTCCGTGTTGTATCGTACAGTTCAAATGACGTAAGTATTAAAAATGGTTATTCATAAACGCGCATATAGTAGAAAAAAGTATGAATTTGTATCGTTAACTGTCAAAAAACATAAGAGATTTGTATTTTGTTTCACTTTTACCCCATTTGACCTTATATGAAATTTACATATTATAGTATAAGTATAGTTTTTTTCTAAATCTGGATTTTGATGGAATTATCCATTTTGACCTTCCCTGAATCCATTCTGACTATTTTCGACATGCTGTCTGTGTGTCGGTCTGTATATTTCTAGACGCTGTTACTCAAATACGTAGAAGGGTGAAATTTTATATTTAAGATTAATTTTTGTCTGGGAAGAAAACCACCTATTTTTGAAAACAATTTAACAATCGGATACGGTTTACTGAAGTCGATTTTTGAATTTTTCGAATTGCTTTGAGACAGTGTGAATTAGAGAAAAATATACTCGACAATTTTTGATGAAGTTGTGCGTGTCAAGATCCCTGGAATTAAAAAAAAAAAAACAAGTTTATAGAAAAATGTCTTTCCGGCGAACTAGCTAAATTATCTCGAATTTTGGTAGGATTATTTCTTCTATAATATTTGTTCGGTTAAAAATGTTATATGTAGTATGTATATAATTTTAATCTTATTTTCGGTTTTACTGGGAATATAATTTATCTATTTATTTATTTTTAGAAACAAACCAATCCTTTTTACTAAAATTTATTAACTCTATCTATCTATCTCAAAGCAAACAAGATCTCAAAAATTGTTGTATGAAATTTTGTACATTTGTTTTCTTTCAATCCAGCAATCCGATTTTTAACACTGAATATATATTTTTCGCTACAATTTGAATTGCAAATAACAATTTTTAAATAATAAGACCATACGCGCATTTAATAACGTATATGTTATCTATATGCATATAACATAAAAATACCTGCACCGTAAAAAAATGTTTTTCTTTGGGCGATGTTTTTCTGAAATGAGCTTTTTACACATATACATACAAGAAAGATAGATAGAGAGAGAGAGAGAGAGATCAGTGATTTGAAGAAAAGCCGAGGGTGTACGGTTTTTGACCTAAGCAGGCCCCAGCGTGCGTGTAATTCAGTACAGATGTTGACTCTGTAATAAATAGAGCAACAGCGGAATAAGGATGATCCACACACATGTAAATACTCACACACACACGCGTACAGGTTCCCACGGTGAGAGACTGCACCGGAAGTGATCTCCCCGCCACTGATGGAATCCAACGCCTCGTCCGTCCGTCGTATCGTCTGCCCCCGCGCACCTCTTGCCAGTACAGAGTCCTCTGCGCGCGACCCAAACCAGTGGCGGCGTCGCACGTGAAAGCATGCTTTTCAGAGGTCGTTTCTTTTGATTTTATCGAGCGGGGGCTGGAAATAAAACTTTACTGTTAGGTGTAGGCCAGTCACAGTTCTATGAATATAGATTAGTGAGTATTTAATACATTCTATGTTTGCTCTTTTAATTTCCCAGTAAGAATGTATTGTAATTGGTCCGAAAATCAAAATAAAAAATTTCAACATATTTTTATGTTTCAAGGTCACTATAGTATATTTACACTATTTTCGTATGTGCGTGTCATTTTTTGTGTGCACGATATCTCGCAAATAAAAAATGTTATTAGCTTCGTTCGGGCGCCAATCGAAGCGTCTTGACGTGAGTATGATCTGAAAGAAAGGATTTTTCGAAATTCGACCCCTACGGGTGTAAAATTTTGTGTGGGTAAAAATATTTGTTAAAACTTAGCATGATTAAATACAAATAATGAAACATGTATTTCAGTATTTTTTTATTCGTGCCTAAACAGCCATTGATGGAGTGAAAAGTGAAAACCTACCTCAAAATTTGAGTACTAATAAATACGTTTACTAATTCAAGTTGCCTTAGAAACAAATGCAAAATTCAAATTGTCAGATTAGTTATTCTGAAAATGCGTATTATATTATTGATATTAAGAATAATAGTAAAGTAATATTTATAATACAAAAGTGAATTTTATTTCTGACAAATTCCTTTAAAATTTTTTATATACATATTAAATTAGCCTCTATCCAACAGTCAAAAGTTGATTGAGCATTTGTTTTGCTCGCTAGTGTTCAATTATCGAAGTTGATCGATTATAGAATATACACTATACTGGGGCATTTTTTGAGTGAAGTATCCCATAATCGAGTAGCTTGTTATTTTTTTACAAAATTCTCAACTTCCTCCACTCTTTATACGTCAGAGGCGCCCGATTAGACAGAGGTCCAATTACCGCGACCCCAGTCTATGTAAGTAAACCATTCAGACTAAAGCTACTATCTTTACTATTTTAATATAATAGGTACCTTAGTACAGCTATAATCCAAGCTGCACCTCATTGACTTACATTGAAATTACTGAATGACTTAAATATATTAAACAAAAATTTTATTAGGAGGTATTAGAACCCAGTCCACATAATTTAAAGTTAATTTATGTTTGACTTGCGAATATATAATATCTTTTAATTACTATAAATTAATTGTATAATGAACACACGATGTTTTAAATTGCTATTAAATATATTATGTTTTCATTAATTTGTGTTACAATACATGCTATCTAACAACATTTTTATTATTCTAATGTTTTCCCACCCACATCTAACATATGTATTAATTCCAAGGTAATATGTATATTTTTCATTCAAGTGCTATTATTAAAATTTATATATTAACTATGAGTAATTGTTAAATATATGCATTCTCGAATCGTAATAGACAAGGAAATATATTAACAAAACAAGAGTAGTATCTTGAAGTTTATATTATTTACTTCTCATTTTTTTCATAAGTTTTAAGAACTGGTAAATTTTTTTACAATTTTACTTGATGGCATTAAAATGCTGTGGTACACATTTTTTAAATTTAATCAGCAAAACTAGCATAAAGAATTATATTGAACAACAAAACTTAAATTAAACTCTTTCCTGGTTTAAAAACAAAATGCACTGAATAATAATAAATAATTAACACAAAATTAATCAAATTAGCATAAATTTGTAAGATCTCAGCTAATGAACGTTAAATCCTAGAAATTATCCAAAAATTTACAAACATAAAATGTTGTCATATCATCAACAAATTGAGCTCAAAACTGAACGTAAATTGACATATGCAATACAGGCTTAACTAATTTGGTTGATATTATAATATTTAATATCTTCCGGATTAAAACCTGATTATTGTTATGTTTTGGATGAGTTTATGGACGAAAAAATACTATCTTTAATTGATTTCTCACAATATCGAAAATACGAGAAGCTTTGTGATCATTTTAGAATGAGACAAAAAAATTGTTCTCCGATTTCAAAATTTTGAATTGATCTTTCCGTTTCAGGTCAAGACAAACACTTTTCGTTCTGTGTTTGTCCCCTGAATCCTTGTCACACCCATAACTCATGAACCATTGAACCGATATTAATGAAACTTAGTTGGATGGTTGGGTCTGGTTTGAGGACGGTCCCATTTACTTGGCAGATGTTTTTTTTTTGGTTAATACAGGGACTTAATGTTGATACATGATAAAGAATTGGTTTAGGAATATTTTATATTTGACAATAACTATTTTTTATTCTAGCGTACAAATGATATCTCCATAATGGTTAGTCCAATAGAAAGCATTACCATTTTTACACATTTTTAAACATTGTTTCTCTTTCATAAGAATCTTGAATAAAATGTTCAAATCGTCCTCTTGAGAAATCACATTTTCGCAGTTAACATGTTATGACCTAACACAATCGAAATATATATATATACGCTGCCACTGCGACCCCTTTCTCTGAAATGATCACATTCTTGTCTTATACACACCGAATCATCTTCCTTCTCCGTCGACTAATACAGGAAATCTAGAGAGCAGAATGTCACACTTATGCTGTTCTGTTGAGGTCAAATATCAGCATGTTCTAAACAGAGATAGCTAGTTAATATCTTATGTAACGTGCATATGCTGTCTTAATTTTTCAGACAAAATCGCACCGCATCCGTTTATATTATATTTGTCTAGTTCAGTGGCTTCCAAACTAGGTGTCGCGACACATTGGCATGACATCGAATATATTATTGTATGTGCATATAATCAGTGATAGAAATGAGATTTTTTCACTAACGGCACGTTTTTATTATTATTTAACTAATAAAAATACTATAGATTTCTAATAGTCAGTGATAATGATTTGATTAGCAAACCTATTAAATAATATACGAGTAACATATTGGTTTATAGCGTTTTCTATAAGATAAAACTTAAGTTAAGTTGATATTATCAGATGCAAGTATGAAAATAAATATAAAGATATATTCAGCAGTGTAGAGAAATTAGGGATCTTTGACCAACTAAGACACATCCTATTAAGCGCTGGCACTTAACAAAAACGGAGACCGTCACCGAATTGACCTAGGAAATCTGTTATATGTGATTTAATAAGTGGCATTTTAGCACTGTGGAAAAACGCTATGCTGGCGTGACCTTGAAGATCTGATTATTGAATTCAATCATACTGGCATTTAAAAAAAAACGGTGTCTGTCAAGCGCTGGAAATCTGTTCATTTGGATTTTATGCAAATGATATAGTAACGGTCTCTGTTTTTGTTAAGTGCTAGTGCTTTAAGTAGTCAAGTAAACATTGAGTTTAATTTTTGGCAAAATGAGTAAAATCATTTTTCCTTTTTCTCCAAAAAAATAAAATAAATAGAAATTACAGTTACGCCACTGAGTACATCCAAAAGACAGGAATCAATTAAAAATTAACGCTGAAGTACTAAACTTAAAAAGCAAATAATAAATTCATATTTTGATTCAAAACAATTTTTTTGGTTGATGTTATCACTGAACTTCCCAATCGATAAAATATAATTAGCGTTCATGTAATTTATACGTTCAAATATCTATATTTAAAAAGTTTGATAACCTCTGGTCTGGTTGTTTGATCTTTCTACATATATGTAGTTTTTACCGCCTAGTTTAATATTAATTAATTGGTATCGGAAGTTTGAATGATTTTATATAATTATTCCGATTATTAACGAATGAGAACATTTGGTAATCAAAATTCTACACAGCAGTCGTTTGAGTAAGTTTTTGTGTCTCAATATCCTTGAGTAAAAATAAGAGATAATCAAACGCTGTACTCGCTCAAAACACTTCAATTTATACTTATGAATTGTTGAAATATTATCTATGTTTGTTTTCTAGACTGAGATATTCCGTTCTATAAATAGAAGAGTGCTAAATATTATTCTCTTACATACCCGTGATTTTGTTTATGGTGTTTTGAATATATATTTTTTCTCTGGATTGTTTATTAATGATAATATCATTTAAACTACTAAAAACTGTATGTATTCTGATTTATGTACATTTTGATCTGATAAATGATATTCATAAAGCATTTTTTATTAATAAAAAAATAGTATATTATAATTTATAATATTTATTAAAATATCGATATCGAGAACCATGTATTATTTTCATGCAGTACCGGCTTTAGCGACACCAAGCTAGAAGGGGCGACGGATATCCAAACGAAGGAAAAAAATCGAATTACGGATTAAAAATTATAATTTTTTATAAGAAAACTTTATAATACAAATTTTTATTATTATTTTATTTTAATTGAATAAAAATCCTCCGTTGGTAGTTGGGGGTGGGGGGGAGGTATATCTTGTTCAGAGCTGTATTCATTTCATTCTTTTTGACCTCAAATGATCTTAAAACCTCCACTCAAGATCAACATTTTTTTATTTTTTTACCTTCATTGGTTTTCCCCCTTTTAACCCTGAAACTTTTATACCAAACAATTTTCCATATATTTTTTAATTTTCGAAATAAATTCTCACGAATATTTGAAACTTTATGTTGAACTGGATAAAACTAAAAATTTTAATACCAAAATAAAATAAAAATTATATTACAACAGACAATAATAAAATAGATATAAAAAAGTAATTATCCAACTGAAGCTAATCAAAATATTTATTTAATAAAAATACTACTCGACTTAACGTCTTTCCTTTTTAAAGATATATAGTATATGAATATATTTTTCTAGATAAAACCCTTTATTCGTTTTACTACCTTTAAACGCAATAAAAAAAACAACACAACACCTAATTTAAAATCTAACCAAATCTCAGGAAAAAACTTGACAGATGTGCTGTTCTACCTATAAAATATAGAGATAAGGACAGAGTCAACTCCTACCTTATCTAAACTGGATACAATATTTTTTTCGAACTGTAACGATTTCTTACCTGAACAAAACTTTGGTTCACCATAAAACAGAGAGGCCCACTATATATTTATTCTAAAACCGTTTATTATCCTTCTCTAATTGTGCCTTAATCTCTGATCTAGTCTTAACTACGCCCTTTAACAAAGGAAGTATTGGCTTAAAGCTATAAATATATAAAAACAGTTTAAATGTACGTTTTTTTTATCTTTTTTTATTTTAAATTGACTCTTATTTTTAATCAGTAGTCTGGTTCTACTGATTTAAACTGATTGAAGATATAGTTTGTTGATTTATTTCTTCAGCATTAATTACAATCTTGTGTCCAGTTGATAGCAGTTAAAATACATTTACAAATAAAAGAAATGTTTAGAATATAATAATTCACAAAATAGATCCAGTTTTCGATAATTTTTAGTGTTTCTTATCAAAATCGGAAAAACGAATGGAATCAATACTGTGTCTGCATATCTGTCTGTCTGTCACATGCTTCTAGTTTCCAAACCAGTTACCAAAACAAATTGAAATCTACCACAAATATGATAGACTTAAACAAAATACGAATATTTTTTCCAAAAAATCTAATTTTTAAAAGAAAGTTGTCTAATTTAAAAAAATTCTTACTTCAACAAGAAAGGTTTAATTTAGTTTGAATAATCATTTAATAAAATGTGTTTAATAACGAGGTGTATAAAATATTTAATTATGTTAAGAATACATGAAACCGATTAGGAGTTGCTAAGCTTTCGCTGTTTTTACATCTTCAAAAATTACTAATTACAATATAAGAATACTAGCGAACTCGCCCCGGTTTGCACAGGAGTTAATATTTCACCCCATGTCACGTATGATGGGTTGTAATTAGTTTCATTAGATTTGGCGGGAAAAATACCACGGAGGTGGGGGTTTTAAGGGGAAAAACAACCCCCTATCTCGCATAGGAGATATTTAACGTAACAAAATATATATACTAAAACTTGGCCAGAGAACATATCTATGAATTAAAAAAAACACGTAAATCGGATAAGTGGTTCTCGAATGATAAGTGCCTGTACAGACAGACAAAGAGACGTTGTGTTATATAATATATAAGTATTATATAAACAATAGATTTGTGAAAATAAAATTAAAATTATCGAAAAAAAAACTATATTATTTTTCGTATTGCGTGATGCACTTGACCAATTTTTATAAATGAAAATTTTAAATCGAAGTGTTCTGGACACTTTAATTCGGTATTGATTATTATAAATCATTTATATATATTTTTAGAATACAAATCACATCTAACATTAAAATTCTTGAAGCAAGTTCTTCAATATCCTTTAGCCAAGTTCAATGACTGGGCAAGCGTATATTTTTTTAAACAATCCTTTAACATTTCCTCTGGTCACTTTAGTGATGTATGAGGAATGAGTACACACCAAGAGAGGAAAGTGAGAAGACAGAGGAAGAGTGAGATATATTTGTTATATTTTTATTGTGGAGCAATAATTGTTTGCAGAAGTAAACCTACTGGTTCGGCGGGTGCGCTGCCCGGTGATCGCGGAGGCCGACATGATTGCCAATTTCCGGTCGTAGAGTTTAAATGTTTACAATCTGGCAGTGCCGTAGGGATGGTAAAATGTATCAGAATATCGATGTAATAATATATACAGATGATATGGTATTATCAACAAAGGAGTTAAGAGTTGGATTGAAGTTTAAATTATAAGGTACTGACACCAGTCTTGGATAATACCTCAGTGTTGGACTCTTGTTAAATTAAATGTACTAAATTATAAATATTTGTTGATATTTGATTACTGCCAATACTGAATCATAATCTATAGATACTTAACTATATATAATTGTGTTGTTATTTACAATTGTCTTAATATTTTGTAAGCGATTTTGACCTTTAGGGTGGCAGACGACTTCTGAAGCCCAGAATACCTCTTATTTAACTTCTGTTGGGTTAATCAATTTGAGTTTTGAATGTTAAAAAAAATTAACTAAATGGTTGCCACCCCTAGACTATGGCCGTCGCAAACCTGGCGGCAGTAGCGCTGTTTCTGTGTGTATGTATGTGTATTTTTTTTGTTACGTTGGCATCAATGTGGACAATAATAACTGAATAGTGATTTCCATTTATATAAGTAGCTGTTTTGTTTATGTAAATTAAAACGTTTACCGTAGAGTTTCTTTAATCCAGACATATTTAGTTCATCCACTATTTTTGGATAAAGGAAACGTTGTTTTATGAGAATTTTCAATTTTCATATTATTTATACGTATAAAATCTAGGACATTGATACGAGACAATTCTCAGTCACGAAATTCACATGAGACGAGATCGAGATTAGACTAGCTAAACATTTATTAATTTCCAATAATTTTTAAATCGATAATTTCTTTGTTTTCTTTTTTATTCGTCCTAGAAATATTAGCGTATTCGCTGTAGTCGGCTTCCTTACTATGGTTTTTCATAACATATGTTTCGTCACACATTACAGCAACTTCTTCCGGGTTCTTTAAGTGCTCTTAAAAATTATCCAAGATGTGTGACGAAACGTTGAATACGAGAAATGAGCAGAAATAACTAAGAGCAAACGTTTTATATTAATTGCAAGCACATTTTTGTTTTAGTCTGCGACTAATGACAAAATAACATTTTGTACAGGTAAAAAATGATTCAAAAATAACCCTACTATTGGAAAGCAGTTTCAAAATTTTTTGTCAAGCTCGAGTCTAGTTTCGTATACTAGTGTTCCTACCGGATAGTTTTTCAATTTATTCGATTTATGTTAATTTACCATAATTATTGTAATTCAATTATTGATTCCAAAAGGTTACCATCGTTAGTAAAGTTACGAATTAAATCATGCATATTGTAGCAGATTAAATATCATCTTTAAGGTGGCATACCACAACCGCCAGAATTAAATAAAAACACCTCTGGGTAACTCATTTTCCCACCTTAAAAAAATATTTATATAACTTGTGTAGGTCTATTTACTGGTCCACAATTTATATCAAATTTCAGATTAATATCTAGAAGGCTGTGGAAGACAGACAGATAGACACAGTGTTTTATTTTTCCGATTGAAACTAATTATACCCCCTAAAACAAACAAATGTTAGTATAATAATTGAAACTATCCATTAAGACAAACTTTTCCAAATTTCGATAATTAAAATAATTAAATATGATTAATTTTACATTTCCACTGGACAAACGTTTCAATATCATAGCAACAAATGACATCAGCCAGTTGATTCTTAAAACAAACTTCACTTAAACTCTTGATACTCAATTTAATTCACGACGAGGCAAAAATGATCACGTATTTTTTTCATGGGCGATCTCAATTCTCAGTGTATGATAAAGTATAATGTTATTAATTTGCAGGGTACAATTTAAATACTTTAATCGTTTGGACATTTTGCATGATCGTCTGAATGCTGGTCATGATTTATAAACATGTTTATTTAATAAAAGGGAGAGCGCATGCGTACATTAATAGCGTACTTACGTTTGGTGTGCTCCGAACTTATGATAAAGTATATACCAGGAGAGTAAAAAAAACTCTCCTGTTTAATAACACAGTACTCTATAACTAAAAATTTGCAGTAACTCAGAATGGTCTAATACAGGGGATAGGGAACCTTTTTAATAACTTAAGACATATACGTTCATAGAAGAAATACTGCTATGAGTACCACATGACTTTCTTATACGTAATACTGAAAACAAATAGTGTTCGTGATGATAGAAAAAATAAATGTGGTATAAATTATAGATAATAATATTATCTACAATTTTTATTTAAAACATTTTTTCTAATCCGCACCGTTTTAAAAATAATTCGAAAAATTTAAAAATTGAGAAGAGTAAACATCTGTTTCCAATGTAGTAACAAATGTAGATCGTTTTGTCTAGAAATATCCCTGTTTAGCCAATATACTAATTTACTTGTTACTTTTTGAGCACAAGTTAGGGGGGGGGGGCAAAGCGACCCCCTACCCTTCCCTGATAGTGAGAAGATTGAATTTGCGTCAAATTTAACAAAAGTTGTAAATTTTGATAAATGTGTATCCAGCATTACACAGTAGGAGAATGCGTGCGAGCTGGCGCTGGTTCAGAGAACGTCTCGAGAAGGGACACGCACTTGACGAGATGATGAAGCAGAATCCCCGTTCGACACACACAGAGGTCACGGACCGTAATTTTGATTTCCGGTCAGTGTGATAAACAGGGCTAGTACATGTACTACGAACGCTCTTTTTACTAGATTGGAATTTCTCTCATGTGTGTATGTGTTGGTTTTAATTAATTTTATGTGCGAGGATATTAAGAGTACTCATTTATTTATGGAAACATTTTGATTATGCCTTGATTTGAATGATTTATGATATTAAAAAAATTATAGTATCGCTATTAATTTTATATTTAAAAATAAAACGGCCAAGTGCGTGTTGGGCACGTACATGATAGGGTTCCGTAGTCATTCTCACTACGATTCATAAACTATTTTTACTATAATGTTTGTTATTATTTTTAAAACTACATTCTGAAATTTTCTCAGATCCATATTGAAAAGCAAACATATCGTGATTGAATCAAAATGTCATTTGGCATTTTTTTTTGTATTTTAGGAGATCTATCTAAAGATACTGCACTTAATAGGGTAAGTGAAAAAGAAGATCTGAGCAAAGTTACTACAGTCATTCATACTTAGAACAAATTCATGACCTGTTACCGTCTTAACCCAAGTCAAAGGTTATGGTCAAGCATTACTCAAGACATGACAGTTTAATTAACCGTTAAAAACTTATTACTTATACTGTATATTCTCTTCGGTATTATAAAGAAATTGAATTAAATTTTACTACCTAACAAACACTCTAAAATTAGTGAGATAATTCTCGCAACGTTAACTTTTTAAACAATAAAAGTTACAAAATTCTGAATATTTCCAAAACCCTTAATTCGATTAGCACCAAAATCAATAGATCTGGAGTACTCACTAAGACAAACATTTTCGCCAAAAATAATTCAGAACGGTGCATTTTAGTAGTTATCGTGAACGAAATAAAATTCTACATCCAGACACACAGACACACGTACAGCCGTGAACAATCAGAATCTGCTCTTATCTCGGAGACGATTTTTCGACGGTATTACAATACTTCCATTTCTTTCAGAACATGGAAGTAATAATACACAGTTAATACCTTATTCAAAGTGCTTGAAATCTAATAAATGTTGTTCTATTTATTTCATAAATCAGGCATTAGGTATCTATTGAAAAACATATTTATTTGTAATGATAAAGAACCGTGTGTTCTATTTACCTTAACGAACATTTACATTGCAGTTCGATTAACTTTATCGTACCACATAATCAAAATAAATAAGTAGTGGTTGTGAGGACATACTTACATAGAGACAGAATGTCTACACAGTTTGAAATAAATAATATTTTTTTAAACGTAGACAAAATACTGAAGTTTTATTTCTTGAAATTTACAAAAAACGAAGATTCCTCATATAAATATTATTTGGCATTAATACTTGCTGGATTAAATATTAAAACTTATTTGTCGGCCACTAATCTTATTCCCAGTTTCGCCAAAGTCTGTTATTTCTAACAACCTTGTAAATCGTAAGCGTCCAATATTTGGAAACATATTTCCTGGTGCTGCACTCTGTTTGGTTCATTTGAAAATTTACAAGGCAGTTAAAAATAACAGATTTTGGTGAAACTGGAGATTACTTTACATTAAATGTAAGAGAGTTTTTTAAATTATATTTTTATTAGCCCCAGGCTAGAACCTTGTCAGCCTCTACCACCCTTTATAGGGACCAAGACAACCTTCTTAAGATATATTATATACATATATATTATATATGTATATAAATACTCTTAGGTACAATATGCAACTGTATTACCTGCAATTCTTTAAAAATATTAATATTTTTCTGCAAAAACAAGCTTCCTAATCATTTCGAGTTCCTAAAAATATAATGTTTCCTGTATCGAAATTTAATGATTTTAAAAGTGTTTTCAACATTTATATTTTAACACCCCAATCTACTTAATGCATGTATATTTAAACCATCTTTAGTTTCATTAAAAACCATAAAGTGTTATAAACATTTAATATTGCAGTTGGGCCAACAATAATGTCATACCACACAATCAAAATGAACAGTACATGGAGGGCCTTAGCGAACGGGTATTTATATGTCCTTGAGGTATTGACAGTGTGCTGTTGAGCCACCATCTTGTATAAATATTGACTTAAGTCGTAACCCCAGGAGTGTGGTACACACGACAGATACGTATGATGGCTGCATGTGTGTATAGATGATATGGACTTATCTCGTGTACTTAAACATACTGAATTTTTATTTCGATTCGGATAAATAAATAATACACGCGAGGAGTTTCAGCAGTTAGCGTGATCGTTTACACGTACTACGACTTAGGTTGTGAAATTTATATTTAATATCAAATGATAAAATTTGATTTTAAATATGTACATTTTGTTAAAGAAAAGATAAAACATGAGACGAGACAAGGTTTAGGTAAGCCTCGTCTCATTTAGGATTTATAAACATCAATTTCACAGAGGCGTAGCTAGAGGACGCTACGTCGTTGCAATTTCATACATTGAATTGGACACTTTTGATGAAAATAAACAAAATTGACGACAATAAAAACACGAATTGAATCACTTAGACTAAGAATCAATTAATTAACACTGCAGAAGCGTTAAGGCTTTAAGATAGGTTGGTTTTTCACTTATTGAATAGATGTTGATATATTATATATATAGATATTCCAGTTACCAAATTATCCGTCTCTCTGTCTGGTTGTTATCTTTTCACCGCTAAACCGCTGATGAAATTTGGCAGAGAAATAGACTACAGCCTGAGAAAGGACATAGGCTGCTTTGTATCTCAAAAAAATTATCAAATAAAAAAATGGGTGTGTAACATTTGTACGCGCGACCTGTTTTATCGACTATCATAACAGAAATCTGTACTACCTAACCTTCTTCTTCTTTATGGATTCTATATCTGATAGCCTCTACCTAACCTAAATTCCACGCGAACGAAGTCACGGGTACATATAAAATGATTATAAATCCTTGTTCCATCGCTAATGTTTCTTAGTTTTACTTTTGGTAACACAAAACTGAGCAAATTGATAATTTAAAACCACAAAATAATTTATAAACAATGCAGATATTAATGAAACAAACATCCACTCTGACTTTTTTTTTATTAAACATGGTGGATTGCTGTATTAAGCGTTTTTATTTTAACAAAAATCATATTAATCTCGCTTTTAATATAAAAATAAATACATCATTTAGAATCTTTTTAACTTATTTCATTATTTAAAATCATAATTTCAGTGATACTTTGTTACTGGCATCATGCCTATGATAATAGTTAAAATTATTGAATCAACTGAATAAATACAGTTATTTTAACAAAAGCATATACATAAACTATGAATTCTTTTTTTCATTCAGGCAAGGAGTTACATAATTTTGTCATAGTTTACAATATAATTCTGGCTCTATAATATCATATTTATGATCATCCTACGCTATAAAAGCGATATGAATGCATGAAAAAAGGAGAAGATATTCTCTTCTATTCATATGACGTTGTATTTACTAAAACTATTATCCGATTCTTCAATCCCATACGTACGTATACACACACGCATCGTTGGCGGGTGTGTATGTGTGTGTGTGTGTGTGTGTAGAAAGAATAAAATAAGTCCATAATCATTAGCGTCGGAGAGACAGAGTGGGAGTGTGTATATATTTAAATTGCAAATATTTTTGGGCACGTTCCGCCCAACGCTAGTTGTGAAACCGCGGAAAGACTGGACGAGAACTCACGGCCGGTCCGTTTATGTCACGGAGTATGAAACTAAGTCTTGTTAATTTTGCTTGTGATTCTATATTCCCTGTTTCTCTGTTGTACGATATGAAATAAGGTTGGGATAAATCTCATATCGTCCCGGATTTTATAACTAAAAAACTCGTTTTGTGAAAATTTAAGCTGATCTTTGTTCATCAATTTTTATAATACATAAAGAAAATTGTCAAGTGCGAGTCTTGCCTCGCGTATTAGTGTCTCGTACCGTAGTTTTTTTTTAAATTTGATTGTGTTAATTTAATTTAATTTTAACAAAGTTAAGAACCACTGTAATAGTTGGTTTATAAAAAAACATATATCTCCAATAATGTATTATAATTAAATTATTTTGAATTATTTTTGAAAATACATGCGATGAGTGTTGATAGTTTTCTTTTGATTTAAATTTTGAACTTCTTTGATTACTTTCGGAGGTATGAGCAGGGGAACAAAATATATTTAAGATTTTAATTTTAATTTGTTAAAACTAAACGTTCACTTATTAAAATTCCTTGAACTTTTAGCATATTATTTAGCAAATGTTATAATATTATAACTCAGGTCTACAATTGGACCATAATTAACTATATTTATACCAAATTTCGACTTTCTAAGTAAAACGGCTCAGTAGCTAGAAGACCGACAGACAGATTGATTGCTAAAAATTAATTTTATGCATTTTAATTATTTTTATTTAAACAGTCATCAACGAAGCTAAAATCATTTCGTTGCGATCTCGTTAACGAGATGAGACCGAAAAAAATTTCTGTGTAATGATATTAACAATATTTACTGCATATACACAATTTCATGATAACAAAGTAATTATTTAAAAAATACATTATGTAAAAAAAAAAATGTTGAATGTTATTTAATAATTTAAAATAACAAACCTTCATTATTGTTTATAATAAAAAATATAAAATAATATAATACATTAAAAGAAGACAATTATTACAATATAAAAACATAATCAATCTATTATAATAATATGTATACACATTCCCCTAACAGCGAACGCTCTGAACTGGTCGAGTGATTTCTCGTAAGCGTCACCTCCGGCCTCGTCTCAAGTTACTTATTGTCTGACACCGTAGTTTATTGGTAAATATCGCTACACCCACGCGCTTTGAACACCTGTAGAACGTGTGTTGATTGTTTTAACATACATTAACGAACGCCTTACCTTTGCTGCGTTTGCTCATGCACGCACACACATACACATTTTTACGGACTGACTGCTTTTGGTCCTAGTGGCAATCAACAATTTTGGTCCCAAAAATCACAATTGTAACTAACCATCAAATTATTGTCTCTTTTAGCGACGTAGTACTTTGAAACTCTAAAACGCAGAAACTTCGAAAAGATCTTAAATTGTTCGTTGTATAGTTTAATTTTTTAATTTAAAATTATTTCAATAAGTTCATTAGTAATTACAGCCCTTTAAATAATGTACATTTATTATTATTATTATTTTAATCCATTCAGTGGCGCCGGAACCAATTTTCTTCTGGGGAAGGGGGGGGGGGTGTTACGAACCTCAAAAATTAAGCCAACCCAACTTTACTTGGCGTTCTTAAAATTCAAAATTGACTTCAATTTAAAAAAAAAATTGAACAGAGATAGGTACTAACTTTTCATTTTTTTTGTTTCTGACTAGATTTGTGGTTACATCATTTTATAATTTGTTTGTGTGTTAACATTAATTAATTTACAAAAATTAAAGAATTTTTAAGAATAAAAACACCTCTCTAAAAAACATCGTTTTTTTTTTTGGGGGGGGGGGGGGGGGCAGGGCAAAAAGTAATCATTTTAATATCATAAAAAACACTCGGAAACTAAAAGTGAAATACAAATTATCAATAGACCAATCAATTTTACACAAAAAGTGCTTTAAGAAACCGAAAACAGAAAGTACCTATCTACTTTGACAAAAAAGTTATAGCCATTTAACGAATTTTCAGATTTTTGGGTATACCGCTCAAATTACATAGAATTATTAATATTTTTTGATGTAGTAATACTCACCCCTTCCTTACAAATAATTCATCTCATTTAACCGAATCTGTATCTTTAGGAAATCCCCATACATTTGACGCTTTTCTTGGACATCCTGTATATGTATGTGGTTCTGTCAGGTCCGTGGATATATATTTTTGTTGTTGTGTATAATTGTGATTACACGGGTGTAGGAATTTACGTGACCTGGGGCGAATATTTAGCATCGAGCAAGCCATTTCTCGAAAAGGCACACAGGCGCATTTTTATCGCTTTCATTTCTCCGTAATTTTTGTATTGTTGATGTAAGAGTCGAGATTTGTGTGATGGATTATTTCAAAGTAATTAATCACGCCAGGAACGTATTTATGTTTATTGACGTTTTGTATTTTAATTAAAAGGTCAGATTTAAAACAGCGATTTATTGAGCATGTTTCCAGTAGGATTTGTCAATAGGCCTAGTAGGCTATGGCCTAAGGCGGCAAACATTTTATTTGTTAAAGAAAATTCATTTTTGCTTTCTCGCAATATCGAAGATACGAGAAGCTATGTGATCGTTTCAGATTGAGACAAAAAAAAAGTTCTCCAATTTCAAAATTTTAAATTTATTATTTATCCGTTTCACGTCCGTTTTTCGTTCCGTGTCTGTCTGTCTGTCCGTGTGTCCGTCCGTCCGTCCGTCTGTCCCCTGAATCCTTGTCACACGCATAACTCATGAACCACTAAACCGATATTATTGAAACTTGGTCGGATGGTTGGGTTTGGTTTGAGGACGGTCCCATTTCAAAATCATCAAAATCGTGTGTAAGGGGGAGGGGTGACACCCCAAAATATTTATTTTTTCAAGATATCTCAAGAACGACACATGTTACGAGAAAATTTTATAGAATATTTTTTGTAGAGAATTAAATTTCCTATAATATGGGTCTACTACGTTTGTTGTAAAATATTCCCTTACAAAGATTTATCTAAATTAATTTTAAAAATTCGTGTTTTGTTTTTCTAAATTGATATTTGATTGGATATATTGTGTCATTTTGACGTTTTAAATGTCACTTTGGCGTTTTAAATGTCACTTTGACGTTTTAAATGTCATTTTGACATTTGCATAAATTTAGATTTAGATTGAAATTGTCAAAAAATTAAAAATATATGAAAAACTATTCAGGTGCGTTTTAAGAAAAAATTCGAACTAAGATTTTTTAGTAAAATTTGTATAAAAATTAAATGGTTAACCAATGCCAGGCAATTTATCTGAACACTATCGGTTTTAGTGAATTTAGCACGAGGAAGCACTGTGCATTTACTTGGCAGATGTTTTTTATTTTTAAAGCAGGGACGTCTTATAAACGAGCCTTGGGAAGTTTTGACTCATTGGGTAAAATCTATTTTAGTTTCCGTTTTTGTATCGTTATTAATCAAAATATTTTTAAATGTTAAGTTTTTTATATTCTTCCGAAAAGAAAAAAAATGGGTGTGACTGTGTTGGGATGCATAATCGAGGGATTGACGTGAATACGTGAAAGTGGGGTTAAATAAAACTCATGGATTGATACATCTTAATTTTTTTTTGTTACACATAAACGTTTGAATATTAATTAAAACAAAATGATCAAATACTAATAATATATTGTAACATATTCAAGTGAACTTCTATACAGCTTTCTAAAAATATTAACTCGGAACCCACATTATATTTATAATAAATTTAATAATCATTAAGTATCTGTAAAAATCAATAAACAAAAAATATATAACAGAACAGGAGAAAGTAGATATTTAAATTGTACTTATTCCGGACCTGTATAATTAAATGAAATCCTAAATGGTTTGCTAATGACGTCATGGGGTGCCAATCAAACTGTGGCATAGTAAATTAAGGGGGGCATAACCCGGATGGAGTTATAAAATTCCAAAAGTATGAGCAAGAAATGTGTTGAAAGTATTATGATTAAATTAAAAATAATTATAGAGCTGATGTGTTTTTATTCTCATTGTGGAGCTTACGGTAATTTAAGATTTAATTTGTACAAAGATATTTTGATGAAAGATGTAATGTTTATTTTAAATATGAATGTTATCTTATTGCTTAGATAATAATAATTCTTCATCAGGGACAGGGTACGAAATATTAATTTTTCTTTCTTTACGTTATTTATTCATTATAGAAAGTCGTAAATATCTCGGATTCTCGTAGGATTATTCTCACCAGGTTGAATGAAACCAATTATTTAAAAAGTGCTTGAGTGTAGATCATAATATTTGAATGATTTAACTATAGGGTGACCAGGTCTCCAGTTTTGACCCGGAATATCAGAGTTTGCACACTGTAACTCCGGGCTCAGGGTTTGGGTGCAATTTCTCCGGGTTTTGCAAAAAATGATTACGATTAAAAAAAAAGGTCGTCAAAAATACAGCAGGGGGCACAAAAGTGCAAATTATGGTAATAAATTTTATGAAAATAAAAATAAAAATAAAAAAGATAAATAATAAATAAAAAAACGGGTCTTCATTTACATGTCAGAGTTTACCAAAACTAAACTCTGGTTACCCTATTTAACTAATGCAGAGTTTCACACCGAGACGAACCTTGCTTAAATCCAGAAAATATGAAATCAAGATAATACCATTACAAATTTAACGAGACATAACCGAGACGAGAACGTCTAAAATTTTAACGGAACGATACCGAGACGATATCAGCATTACTTATAACTATCGTCGAGTTTCAATTGTAAACAGTTTTTTTTTTTTAATTAGAAACGATGTGTATATTATTATATACTTGAGTAATAAAAATCTCTATTTAAAATCATCTCCCAATAAGTAGACATGCGTGAATATCATACACAGTTACATAAGTACGTCCTGAGACTTATTTACTAATCAAAAAACAGATAAACACTAAACAGTGCGTGTTTATCTGTCTTTATGTGTACAGGGTTGGCTAAAATGTTATTTAAACTCATATATGGATTATTTTCTGCTCAAAAACCTATTATTATTGTTATAGAAGATTATATGTATAACTAGTAGACCCTGTGCGAAACTTTTCGCACATTTATTTTTTTAATACAGTGAAACTTCGATATAACGTTCCCGTTTCTAGCTCTGTCTCGTGTATTACGCGCTTTAATATACAAGTATTCCCGTTTTTAACGCTTACAGATTCAGTTTATAACCCGCAAAAGTTTGTCAACACTTTTTGTGTTGACAACGAAAACGTTTTGTCAAAATTCTTAAAATCAACTTCGCAGAATTTTTTGTTCAAGTGTTAAACATTCCAAACTCTTTAGCGGAAAAAATTGTACGATTTTACGAAAATTACAGTTGAAACAAAAAGATTTTGCGAAAACTTTTGGAATATAATAATCTACATAACGTATGCAATTTCTTCTTTTAAATTAGGTATAATAAAATTATGATTTTACATTTAAAAAAAAGAAATGATCTTAGACGCCTTAGTGAAACAATATTTATATCGGAAATTAGCTATAAAATAACTCTATTATTTAACTATTACAAAATCCATATTAATATTATAAATGCGAAAGTGTCTCTGTCTGTCTTTTTGTTACCTTTTCGCGGCTAAACTGCTGAACCGATCTTAATGAAATTTTGCATGGAGATAGGCTACTATGTATAATGAATTCGCGGGTAGCAGTTAGTGGTTATATAAATATAAAATTCAGCATGATGTTGACTTATTTTTTTTTTAATATGAAAATAATTAATTAAAAGGCGCTAAAAAACTTTAGAGACCGGTCCTGTACAAACGTACCCATATACACACAACGACATTAGACTGAATGCGTGTGTGTATAATTCAGTTTTTGGGACAAGAGATGGTGGCGGCGGACGAGGCTGGTGTAACGAGCGGGACGAAAGGGACAAACACACACACACACACATGCAACGGCAAGAGATAACCACACGTCACGGGCCAAGCGAGAGAGGATGTGACGTCATACACGCACACACATACACACACCAGTCAGATAACTACAATATGTGATCTCATGCAATCATCCAGCGTACGTATCTTGCGTACGTTTTGTTTGTTTGTGTGTATTTATTATATAATCTGGGTATTTTGTACAATGCCTGATTATTGTAAATAATATATGGTTGTTAGTTGATAATTTAGCTTTTAATTGTTTAATTATAAATGTACATGGGGGGAGGGTCAGGCGTTAGAAGTAAATAGAAATATGGATTTCGCAAGGGGGGGGGGGGGGCTGACAGGGTTCTAGCTTGGGGGCCCGCCGCAGTGAGTTAACGAGCTTTGTTTTTATTTTTTTGGTAGTCGTAAAAAAATGTCTTAGATTTCTTAGTAAGAGGAGGCCCGTCGAAAATCTCGGCCCAAGGGTCCATGATAGAATGTGGGGGCTATGAATTGACATCTTCTACGTATATAGTTTTATAAAATTATAAATATATATAATATATAGTCACATGAATATTATTGAGATAACGACATCGTTCTCAAATTTAAATCTTTATTATTAGCCTGACGATGATTCTGTGAATCGAAAGCTTACGATTACCTTTTCTTTAATAAATTTTGACGTTTAGACAAACAATTTTGTTTTTATTAATATATATACCTACATAGATCCCAATGAATTTTCCTGTATACACCTATATACATGTATTTTATGTTATTAGTTTATGTTAGATTCATCGATTTTGTATTGTATACATTACAGTATACAATTTAATTCGTATATGAAATTTACCAATAACTTTTAAGTTCAGTAATTCTAAGTATCCATGTTCAAATCCAGTTTAGTAATGTATGTTTTTGAGATCTTTAGATCTAAATTTAGATATAAAACTAGTGTGCGATAATAATCTAGCTGTTGAACGCCTTAAGTCAAATAAAAATATGTGCATAAAATACCACATAACACACACATATTTATATGAAGAATGTATTTCTAAAAATTATGAGCATTTGTTGATCTTTTACAAACGATTTTGAAGGCTTGGTATAAAGGGTCAAAAAATATATAATATTTTAGAGCCTACTAAATTATAATAAATTTAAATAACACTATTGTTGATGAGAAAGTAGAGTAATTCAACTGTTCTGAATTTTTTAGTGATATATTAATCATTTATTTGATTTGTGTAACTCAAATTATATGAAGTCGTTTTACACACCTAAATTTCTCTCGCGTTTGCTAGATTTCGAAATATTTTTGTAAAACTTTGTCTTCACGGAGCTTAATAAAGAATATTAACATATTTCCATGAGAAGGTTAATTGGCCCAGAACTATAGTAAACAAATCATAGATAGAATAATGTCCGATATTATAAACGAGCTAACAAAATTTACAAGCTTGTAATATTATGAAAATTATTTTGTACGGTCAGAGTCCACCAACTATGTTATAATAAGTTGAAGTATCACTTCTCTAAATTCCATAACTAATTCATAGAATCTATCACAAAATTAATACCCCATTTGAAAGTGCTTGAAAACTTGCTTTGTTAGCTCCTTTATAATATCGGACATAATTCTAATAGATTGTTATTCTCTAAATTGTTAAAATTGAGTTTTTAGTTGAAATAGGATATTTAAAGTTTACTTATTTTCATAAGTACCCTTATTTTCTGTCTACTGTAGATAAAGCTTACCTGTGTTCATTCATTAATAGTTATATTATCAGGTAGGTAAATCCTTAAATTATTCATTTGTATAAGCAAAATAAGATTAACAATTTTAATTCCCAAACTCCTAGGATATGGATATTACATTCTGGTCAATGGGGAGTTTTAGGAATTGTAAATAAAGGTACAATTCAATTGTAATGAAAATTAGTCGCTAGTAAGTAATGGATTAATGTGGAAAAGGTTACTTAAGCTATTTAGTGTATACCCCTCTTTGAGTTTTTCAATATTTTGTACATCATTCTACAAAGTGTATACTGTGAGTTTTGCGTGAAAATCTTTACATGTTTCTAACGTATCGTAGCACGGTGTTTGATGACAGAGTATTTATTAAACTAAAAGTTAAACTGCTATATATTATTATTCATAATATTAGAAAGACGTATTTGAACAATAATATATTTAATTGTAGTTATTATCCAAAATATGTTACTAAACGCATAGAATTTGAACTTTCGTAAAAAAATTCTTGACAATGAGCGCCTTTTAATATTACTAAATATAAATATAACCTGTCTTATTAATCAATGTCAGTTTTTAATTTAAACGATAACCTTAATATCAATCATCAGCTGGCATTATTTACAAAACAAGTAATTTTAGATCATTTATAAATAAATATATAAATAATGTTCATTAAAAAACGTATGTACATAATTATTGTGTAATATATTATAATAAAAACTATAAAAAGAATTTAAAAAAACTGATACTATAACTGAAATTCTTTTGCCCAACCAAATTATGGGTTATGAACAAGGTAACCTCAATAGCTCGGCGCGAGAGAGGGAAATACGTCATCTGGGGTGCCCAAGCTGATTTGTCAAAAGCTACTGAGGCAACCTGTGTATTTACTAATATTGGGTTATGAATCAATGAATTTGGTTTGGTTTTTAGAACACTCATACATCAATCATTAATAAGTTTCATTTAAAATTGATACCCTACAGCAGTGCTTCTTAAAGTAGTGGGCCGCGGCCCCCTAGGGAGCCGTGGCCTTCCCACAAGGGGGCCACGAAGAGCTGCAAATATAACAAATAAATATATTATTGTTAAATACTATATATATTATGAATTGTACATCAGTGGCGAAGCGTCCATGGAAGCAGGGGAAGCAATGCTTCCCTTACTTTATTGGTAAATTAATACAAATCTGTGTTTTCAGTTAATAAATAATTTAAAAATATTATTAGAATATTCATCTTTATGCGCAACTCAAACAATTTAACCAAAAAACAAAAAATAGTATTTAATATTAATTTACACGCTCAATTATAAAACTATAATACCTCTACGTCTTATTTTCTTGTTTTTTTAGTCGATATTTGTATGACGAGTTGAAGTTCACTGCAGGAAATTTCACTAAAAAATTTCAAATTTTTGATTTCGTTAAAAGTAGGTTTATTGTATAGAAAATGACGTGAAAAGTTGTTTGTTTTAAACCGCAGGTCTGTATCTCAAACCGTTCTCGAGATATAGCCTTTCAAAGTTTTAGTTTTTTCAAAATTTTGAAGAAAAATGGCTCTAACTTTTGAATGCGTGGTCGGAATTGATTTTAGTTGACGGATTTGGAATCAGCGTGTCAAAATCTATATAATGACATGTATAATACCTTAAAACTCGGGAAAATTTTTTTTGCGAAAAATCGAAAAAATTCAAAGGGGTATACCTTAAAAAAATGTCGATTTTTGACGAAATTTTTTTTGTCGGATTTTAAAGTATTATACATGTCATTATATAGATTTTGACACGCTGATTTCAAATCCGTCAACTAAAATCAATTCCGACTACGCGTTCAAAAGTTATAACCTTTTTTCTACAAAAATTTGAAAAAACTAAAACTTTGAGAGGCTATATCTCGAGAACGGTTTGAGATACAGACCTGCGGTTTGAAACAAACAACTTTTCACGTCATTTTCTATACAATAAACATACTTTTAACGAAATCAAAAATTCGAAATTTTTTAGTGATATTTCCTGCAGTGAATACAAATATCGACTAAAATACAAGAGAATAAGACGTAGAATCATTTAGTTACTATATAAATATATAAGAATTTATTTAAAAAAGTAAAAGCTTGAACTTAAAGTGTTTCATAACTAGTTTTTTTTTGTTAATAGGAGGGGGAGGATTGACAAAATATGCTTCCCTTATTAAAAAATTTACGCCTCGTCACTGGTGTAGAGTATTCGTATGAGTAATGTATGTATTGATGTGTTGCAGGGCTTTTATTTTTTATGGCATAACAAATAAAACCGTGGCATTTTGTAATGAAATAGCCCTAGAAATGTTTTCATAGCTGAAATATATGAACGAAAAACTATATTATTTTTCATAGTGACGGACTAAGAAAGGTTGTTATGCTCCCCTTTCCTCATCCAGTGGCGGGTTGTGGAAAATTGTAATATTTTTTGTGAAATGAGAAAAAAAAATCCATTGCAATACCAAAAGACCTTTTTTGTCCTCAAGCATTTTTTACTGCTTCATTCTTCACTAAAATTATTTGATGAGCAAAAAAGGTCTTCTCTTTAAATTTTGTACTTTTTTTACCTTTTCTATGCCGCCGATGTCTCCCTACCATTTGGGACCTGGAGCAACCGCTCCCTCTTAGTCCGCTTCTGCTTTTTAAATATGCGGTTTCAATTTTTTTATTTCTATTATTTATTAAGTTACTCTTATATTTTATTTGAAATATCGAACAGTATAGATCATTGGTATAACAAACTCCATCAGACTGTACCAGCTCTCTCTACACACATAACTCGTTCGCTTTGATACAGCATTTCCGGTGTGTGCGTGTGTGTGTGAGTGTCCATCTCAGTCACACACACTCGCCTCCTCCTCGTCTATCTGGTTCATGGTACCGTCGACAGTTAGCAGACTTCTGCTGTTGCCCGTTCTGCCCGCGAGAGAACGCTTTCAATGTTTATTCAATAGAATATCATTGTTTATACTTGATGCTGTAAAGGGTTAAATCTTGTATACAACATTTTTATTGCTTAGAAAGTTTGTAATATGAAAATATTCGTTTTTAGTATATTGTTTGATAAGTCATAACTTACCTAAATACGAAAATACATATGTAGTTAACCACGTATTTAACAATAAGTGAATTAAAAAACAAGATTGAATTAAATTTGAACGAGACGCAACCAGTTTAATTTTTTACGTGACGAGATGACTAATTTTCACGCGAAAACTACTGGACTGAAATGGATGGGATTTTCTTAACTGTTCGAAAACCTTAAAACCTAAAATTAGTTTATGATATCCGATTATTAAGGGAAGGTCCATATTAAGAAAAATTTACTATTGATATATTTAATAATAAAAACACATATATAAAAATCAAAGGTGGTTATAATGTTTATGTAATATAACCGAAAATTTATAATATTGAGTAATTAAGTCATGTACGTACTAAAAAAAAGAATTGTTCTTCAATAGTTTCACCAATACTCTAAAATATACATAGGTGACGTTATTTTCACAATTTATTTTTATTGTATTTATCTCTCATATATTTGATAAATACAATAAAAAATAAAAATAATAAAGTATAATCTTTACGACTGATTGAATGATTTATGAATAAATTGTTATATATACTTACTTTAAATGCTCCTTTATGTAATGACTCTTGTTGAAATACATGTATGGTAGATAAGATGTTATACTCCAGTTTTTACACGAACAATAATAATTTTAAAATGTATGCAAATATTACAAATTACTAAAATTTTGTAAAAATGAATGTTCGTTTATATGAGGCTTATAGACTCGGGAATTATTGAACTGATTTCAATGCGATTTTTTACTAATGGACAGGTTATTTTAGATCGCTATAGTTTTGTGGATATTAATCTGGGTATTAACACCAGGTCCAATACACTAGTATAATTATATGTTTCCACTTTTATTTTATTACATTACGATAGGTATAGTATTAATGTAATGAGGAATAGAAACGAAGGAAAGAAATAAAAGGACGAATTGAAAAACAGAAACTACTATTTGTATTATTATTAGATAATATTACAGGTGTGTATATACAGTCATATACAATTACTTTGGCTGAATAAAAAATGACTCAGCCATTGATTATTTAAAATAAATGTAATCCGCAAGTAGCTTAACATAAGTTAAAAACTAAAACTCCCGAATGAGTTTTATGTATATAATAATAAGGCATCGGTGTTACAAATTAGTTGTGATAAGAAATATATTTTATCTATTTATTCTAAATATGGAATGTTATGCTACTTGGGGATTTGAAGCCAAATAGATTCACAAGATGTTTAATAATTAATCATAATGGTGAATATTTAGCTTTAAAATTTTATAAAACTTACATCTCCCTTATATTCTGCTTTTTTCTTTGCCTGCTTACACATTATTCTATACATATGTGAGTAAGCTTTTCAGATTTATTATATACTATTATTATATCTAATATTATACATTTATGTATTATGTTTAAAGTTAAACAATTGTCACAGTTTTTGTAGGAGCGATTTAATTTCAAATTCTGAAAAGTCACAACGAGTACAACTGAACATGAATCTAATAACTTAAATCTACCAATCAGAGATAAGTAAATATAATATATATAGAAAAGAGTTCATATCTGATTGGTAGACGTACATAATAAGTTCAACTGCGTTAATATATATTATGTATATAATATATTAAATTTAGCGATTATATTATATATTACAATTAAACATCTTCAGAAATTTGAAATTACATCGCTGATACAAAGTTTGTGGACATAAAAAGGACTAGATAATACTGGAAAGTCTCAAAAATCTGTTCTCTCATTCTGCCCGCTCACGGCCATCGGATCTTTCCGTTCACATCTATGGATGTCTCAGAGATTAATAAACAAATATTATTTATAATAAGTGTAAATTTGTACAGAATATAAAAATATGTTTCTGATAAATTAGTTGGAATATACAATAATAATTAAAAATAATAATAAATAATACAATTCCGAAGCGAATATGATACACAGTTACAACAAACAGTAGAACAAAAAAATAATAAAAGAATATTATGAAACTCGACACTGTGTCGACCATATGTCGGACATCCACAGAACCAATGCATTGTGTGTGTGTATGTGTGTGTGTGTGTGTGTGTGTGTGTGTGTGTGTGTGTGTGTGTATGTGTGTATGTAGAAATGGCCAAACTACGTTGTTTGTTTGTTTGTTTGTTTGTTTATATATATAATATGTCGTATATGTATATTATAATCATTCGTATTATTCTCTTTTACAGTAATTGGACATAAAGCACAACATGGATAATGTTGCAGTTCAAAATACAAATTAAATATATAACTGACAAAAATAAAAATATCAATTTTTGTGGAATATAACATTTTGCAAGAAGCATATTATAAAGTTAATTATTAATTAATAATTTCTTTTGTACACTGATTTCTTTGAACGAAACAATAAATTAATAGTTTGATAACTTTGTTTGTTTTATACAAAATAACATTCAATATACAAAATGTGGTGTTCTCTTTTTATATATGTTTGAGGTTAGGTTACATCTTGTTAAATTTGTAAAACATGAATTATGTATATGTACCAATCATTCTGGCACATGGAAATACTGCGGCGCGGCATTACGACAAGTGGTTAGCGCGTCTATCGACAGTCGAATTATAATGTTATTAAATCAAATGTGTGTGTATTATGTATGTTGTCTGTACATATGACAAAATGGCTGCCGATTCGTAAACAGTGCTCCTTTGTTTACAAGTGCGAGTGAGACAGATAGCCACAGATAATGGACTCGGTCACTCTTTATCAAACAGTGACCATTTGTGATAACCCCGGATGGGGCGAGGGATTGTCTGTCTTTGTCGTGCGCGGCCACAAAAACCGTCACTCGAAAAAATACATTCAACATGTGCGCCAAAGCAATCGTTGCACAGTTTAGCAACTACATAAGTATACTAACTAATGACATTCCGCGTTTTGTTGCTCTTCTATTAATGAGTGCGAGTGCGGCCAACATAGGAGCACTACTTACTTACTACAAAACATACATTGCAACTTGCAATTGGCAGCGCCGCGCGTGTACAACTAACTTACTCAATTCATAATAGACAGATTATATACTCGTAGAGTATTTATCTATCGCGATAGAGTGAGCGTTAATAAACATTACAAACAAAATAATAAATAGTAATAGGTACCTGTTTACTTTTTGCATACAATTCAACTTGGTCGATAAACTCGAATGTTATTCAGAGATGGAATTAAAACTGTACGTACAATTTGAATATGCATATAGGTATTATAATAGTCTCTATAAATGTTAATAATTTTAAACTCCCTGAACACATGTGGGTATTTCCATGTGCCTAAACCTCATGTGCGCACCACCGCGGTTGGATTAATCCAGGGACTGGTCGGTCCCAGCTGAACACTCGGCGGCGGCCCCGGGCCCCGCAACTGCACCTTCACTGTATCACTGCACAAATAACTTAACACGCCGATATACAACATTTCTCTTATCGTACTCCACAAACAATTCATTCAATAATAATTACAAAATTATATAGTTTTTTCTTTTAATAAACAGTATCTATATTTCATTATTAAATAAAACTTTGTGAGTGGTTAAAAATTGATTAAACAAGTTTGTTCGCGCACCACTAGAAGTCCGGGGGCGAGGGGCTAGGCGAGTCGAGCAACCGTTTCTCCGGCGTAGGCAGCAGGTGCGGGGGTGGCGCGCACCTACAACCTGCGCGCGATCTGCGTGCGTAGGCCGCCTCGATGGCGCGCGTGCACCCGCGTAACGGCCAATAGCACAACAGACAGGGCAGAGGCACGGCCAGCGCAGCCAGACAGCCCCAGCGTGCGAATCTCCGCGGAGGTGCGCAACTACACGGAGCGTCCGCGCAGTCACCGCCACCATCCGCGTCCGAACAGTGGTAGAACAGGCCTTTGACGCAGCACAAACACGACGCGTAGTCAATGACGGCGTCGGCTGAGCACAAACACGCATTGTCGCAGACCCAACGCTGCGGTAGAGGCCTAGGCTGTTGACAGGACTCGCACCGACACCGGCCGCATTCACCGCAGATGATTGAACCGGTGCGGTTGACACAGTCTCCGGATGCGGGATCGGAGGCGCTGCCGCCGGCGCCACCCCGCTTACCCGGTTGTTTCGTAACGACCGGCGCCAGCGGCAGAGACGCCGGCCTGATCGGGGGTGGTGGCAGCGACCGGCTCGGACCCGTTGCGTCCGTCGGGGCTTCGGGTTTCGAACCGCTCGGCAAGTTGGGCCGAAATGGGGTCTCCACATACTCGTTAAGTGTCCGTTCGCCATCAGGCCGCGGCGTCGTCAGCGACACGGGCGTGGTGGTGGTGGACGCCGTCGCCAGAGGGGTGGTCGCAAGAGCGACGCGCGGACGCAAGGGCGTTAGTGGCGCGGTTAGCGGTGGGGGTGTCACACTCATGGCCGCGGGCGCGCGCCGCGCCGGACGCTGGTGGTGGAGCGACACCGGCGGCGGCGCCGCGACACGGTGGTGAACTCGTGGCACCAGAGCCGGGGGCGGCCGGGGGGGCACTCTCGGGCCGCCAGCATTATGGGCCATGTGGCCGGGCCACTACGCCGGGCCTGGCCTGCTACTCACTCGGCCACGGCTCGTCGGACGGTACTCTCCGTCATCCTTCATGGTCGCCAGCTGGAACACAAAACAACGCTCTTATTAACACTTGTATATTATACATTTCAGTGAATAAATACATATGTTTATTTTAGCCCAACAAAAGTTTAGTTCAACCGATCAAATAAATAAATATGTATGTATGCCACTTGTTTATACAACAAAATTGAATTATATACTTTTTTTTTACAAAACAAAATTCAATACGAAATCAAACATTGAATCTAATTTTCATATCTATATTATGTAGTAATTCAACAGGTTCGGTGTTGAATGAATTATTAAATGAATGTGCAAATTTGATCAATGGCCTTGAAAAGTAATGATCGATAAGACTTATCGCTATAAAAATAAAACAGGAATCAAAATTAGAAATCATAAGTTCGTTTTTAGATAAGCCAATCATATACACTTGATAATGAATAAGGTAATGTTATATAATAATATAATTGTTAATTAAAATGTATTGTTCTTTCATATAAAAAAAATGTTAATAATCTGTATGTACTAGGTACGCTTGTTTACTGTTTCATTTTGCCTCAAAGGAGCAATATGAAATATTTTAATGGATATAACAGATCTATGTCAAACTTTGTCACTTCTGAGAATTCTTCACTGAAAAAATATCAATTTCAAAGTCAGGTACCTGATTAGGTTTTATTTATTAAATAAACAGGAAGTGGGCTTAGTGATGTTATTTTTACTTCTCGTAAGTTATATAGATGATTTAAACGTCTGACAGATTTACTTAAAATAATATTTCAGAACGAACAAAAAATAACTTTTATTTTGTTAAGGAAAAGTTTAACACAACGAGTATGTTATAAATAAGCTATATTAAAACTGTGATCTATAATATGTTAAGCTAAATAATAGATAAAAAAATATTAATAAATCACAAAAAAATTGTTATAAGTATAATGATTATATATAACAATATATCACATTAAGAATTTCATTAAATGCATAATAATCTCCATTTAAGATAAGCATCGATCATTGCCGATATTCGGTATGTAAAGGGTTAAAAATGCAGAACAATAAATCGGTAGTATACAGGTGTGTAACTGATTTGAATACGTCTACATATATTATTCATAAAGAATAGGTGTGCCCGAAAACTAGAAGAGCACAAAGTGTTTTACGTAATGGCCACATTCACGTTATATACGTTTAGTAGTGTGTAAATAGGAAATTGTCATTTAAATAAATTAATGCTTATTTGCAAGATAACCGAGATCGACAGTATTCAAACTATGCCCTTTTGTAGTACCGCATATTACCTATACTTGAATAAATCTTGGATATGACCCCAGTAATGGCTATTTTTAAATTAAATGTACTGAATTATAAATATTTGTTGATGTTTGATAACTACCATTTCTGAATATAAATCTATATACATTTAACTGTCTTACAGTGTGATTTCATGACAATCGGCCAATAGGTTTCATAATAGTGGACATTTAAACTAATTAAATAATAAAATATTATTAATAATAAAATATGCAGCTTTCAAAAAATAGTATTGAAAATTAATGCAATAAAATTAAATTTAAACTAATTTGTAACTGTAACATATTAAAAAAATTACTATTCAATACTACTCTTTAAAATCAATAATTGAAGTAAAATATAAAAGATTAACTAATTTCAAAATTATTTTATTTATAACAGAAAAATATACCTAAATAGAAATTGATTTTAATCCCAAAGTGACTATTTTGCTACCTATCTTATTAAATGAAACAGTCATACAATTTTTTTGTTTATATAAAAGATATACTTTTATTAAAGAAGAGGGTTCACTTTAAGACAATCTAAAATTTTACATAAATAAAATACCTATTTTTATATATTCATACTAGAGTGCCAAAGTGTGTACAAATTTGGCACTCTACTATGAATATATTAACAAGTGTTTGTTATTTGCATATTAGTATATCGAAACCATATTTTTAGTTTTTATAAATACTCGAATTAATTTATATATTTTTCCATAAATATTGATAAAATTTTGGCTCATGAAATGTTAATTAAAATTTAAAACAGTTTTATTTTTTCTCTTATTTATGTGAATAGTTATAAATATATAAAGTATTTGTATTAATATAAATAATTTAAAAAATACATAAAAAATAAGAATGAATTAATAACTTATTGAAATATGTAGAATTGAATAAAATTACCATATTATTAATCAGGTCAGATATAACAGAAAATGTTACTCAGTCCCATACCGTGCTCGTATCAATACGTCATTTCGCAAGAAACTAATGTGTTATTCGCGACCTTCGATTATTTAATAAATAAAATAATTTCCAAGAATGTAAGTCTGTATATGTGTCTAGTATAATCCAGTTTCAAATATAAATTTTATTTCTGAATGAGTGGGCTATGGAGAAAAGGGAGGGGGACTGCCCACGCGACATAGCGTAGAGTAGGCGTTGAAAGTTACGCGCCCCCCTGTACCCCGCCACTCGCTGCGCACATGAACACACAAAAGTACAGTCGATGTTACAAGTACTGAATTTTTAAAAGCAACGTTTACTGAATTCTTAAGTCTGTTTTTTACGTTTGTTTTGTTTGGAATTCTTACTGACTATATTTTGACGAAGATATTAAATATATTCAGGTACTTAACCCTTTTAGTTATTACCTACTTGTCGATAAAATCAATGATCTATAAACACAGAGAGATACAAAAATGTTTTTCAAGTTATTGACATATATGTATATAACAAATATTGAACTTTTTTTTGGGGTTTCTGGAGAGTACCTATAATTAATTTAGTACTCCGGTACCAAAATTAATAAATCGATAAAAACTTTAAGTTGGTAAGTATGAGTCAAATAGCTTCATGTTTTGTGAGGTTGTTATTTTGACAGTTTAAAGTTTTCGGAAAGACGGACTCAAAACGGAATTAGTATTCAAATAATTGTATTGTATAATATTGTATATGTATTAGCTATGTTTCAGCTTTGGATCAAAAGTTGCTTGCCCCAAGATCAAACCTGCGAATTTTCCCATCAATTCAAATGGGAAAAAGACTTGGTTTGTGCCGTCCACAGGTTTAATCTACGAGATAAATTTTGGGACAGTTAACTTTTGCTAAAACATAGGCCAATGGGACCAAAAAAATAAAAAAATAATAAAAATCACCCTAATATGTATGCAAAATTTTTTATACAAAAATTTGTGTTTTAGACTTAATATTTTTATATGCGTGTGTACTTTAAATATTCACATAAGTATATGTAGGTACATAACTATAACAATTATGTATGTATAATTAATTGATAAGTTACACATACCTATATAGATACATATTACTTAATATATTTTTTTTTAAATTCTTACGTTTCTGAAGGTTAATAATGGATATATTTTGTGGTTTTTGTAAATATTACAAATAATCAGAAATATTTTCATAATCTGTATTTACATAAAACTTCATAATTTATCTGAAATTTCAAGATATACCTACATTAAAAAATATTTACTGTCGTTAAAACGTCACAGTATAGTATATTAAATTTGTTTTAAAAAATAAACAAAAACAACTGCATTGATTTATTGTTTTACTATTTATTTACATTTAAGAATCGAAAATTGGTAACTTCTGAACCGTAAGAGGGAAGGGAGGAAAACCTTTTAAATGATACCTTACGGTTTTCTTAGGAAACGTGTTCAAGGTATTTGAACATTTGCCTTATTCTCTTACAAGTATAGATTCAAACGTTGCTATAACAAGTCTTTCAAAAGTGAGTTTTAATATTCATTTAATTTTAAAGTAAAAGGTTAGATATACTAATAGCAAAAAATTTACATCGATTTAAAAGGAATAAGAAAAATAAATAAAAATGTAGAGGTAAATAACATTTGAAAATGTGAATCTAGAAAATAATTAATGTAATAACAGTAAACACAATCGAGTATTATCGGAATTTAGACAACGATCAAAAACAAATATTTAATCATATATTGACGACAAACAAAACAGCTTTATAAATTAATTCAATTTATGTATGAAACTATCGCCACAGTCATTAGAAAAGAATGCGGTGACGAATATAATGAAACTACAATTTTTACAATAGTTATAGAACATGCATATATACATAAACACATATACAGTGTAAAATATTATATTTAAATATACTTAGCATGTTTCGAAGTGGAACTATTTGATATAATTCAAAAGTTATACAATTTGATTGTTAAATGATATTTAAAAATGTCAATATTTTTCAACTATTAAGAAAATATTTTTTTACAAAAGTTGTTATAAAATTTTTTGTCTCTATATATACTCGGGAATTACGGAACTGAATTCAATGCGGTTTTCACCAATAGTTAAGATACTTTTTCTGTGCAGTATCTTGGCTATTAATATTGTATGAAAATCTAAGATTTAACATCAAAAGACTAAAAAAATCTTTATCAAGTCGTGTTTTGTTTTCATGATGTCACATTTAGGTATATAAAACATAGTATCTAACCATGAAATACAGAATATTGGATGGGCATTATTACTTTATGTTTAATTGAATTAATATCCCTGAGTAACACCGCGTCTAATACGCTAGTAAAAGATATAATGCAATTTTTACATAACAAGCGTCAATCTTGAGATATTTAGATATGTGATTACACTATCTATACTAGTACTGTTCAGACACAACTAACATACCGAGTTTTTTTAGTGTTCGTTCAGTGATTCATGGAAAAAAGTGTTTATTTTGATTTAAAACGAAAAAATCAAGTCGAAATTTTGAAATCTGAGACTTCAAAATGTTTCTAGTGTCAGAAATGATCTCGTAGTTTCTTCCTACGGGGAGAAAAAGTAAAATAATAAAAAAAACAATATGCATTAATTTTCAGCTTTGTTTTAGAGAAGCTCTACTATACAATATAATAAATGTAATAATAGTAATTCTAATATGATATCCTCTCTCTTACACATATACAAATACACAAATGTATATTTTTTATAATAAAATATAAAACAAATTATAATTATTCATAATACGTAATTAAATAAATGCTTTTTGTAAACAACATTACTTTAAAGCCGGTTTAAAAATGTATGTAAACTTCATCAATGGGAAATGTTATAGTTTTTTTTAAACGTACTTTCATCATTTCGCAAGGTCACATTCCTTTTGCAAATAGTTATGGGACAATTCAATGACATTGAATGCAAGACAGTGTTAATATACAATATTGTGTTTGTTTCAGATAAGCTGTTTTTCGCTTTTTAAGGAAATTAAAAGACCTTAAAAATAAACGTTTTATTTAATGTTTCAATAAAAAAAAAACTATAATTCTGGCTTGTCATAAATTGTAACGTAAATTTCACGAAGTCGGAAAAAATAATTCGTAGTAAACCGTGTGTTGTGGGCATGTTGAATATTTTAGGTCACTATGATTTTGAGGATATTAACCTGGGTAACATCGGGTCCAATGCGCTAGTAATAAATATATTTTGAGATAAATAACAACATAAATTGAATGAATGAAGCAAGCATAATTATTTAATGTGACGTTATATGTAATGCGAATTAATTTAGTCAAAGAAAAAAAATTACAAAACTTTCTAAATATTTATGCTAATTGTTTTTTTTTTCAACGAATATCTAATAAAATATAATTCGACATTTTAAAAATTATAACTATTAAAAAAAGTGACAAAAAAAAGTTCAACGGCACTGGCTTCCTAACCAACGGATGTATTTTTTACGGTACATAAATATATTGAATAGATCATAATAGCAACTCATATATTTCAACATAGAATATAGAACTGTACTTAGCTGTTTGCATCTGTAATATTTCAAGGAAAAATCTTTTACCCATTCAAGAAATAAATATCAATGAAAACAGACATACATAGATACAACTTACATAACACTGTATACGTATACAGTAATTTATATATGAAAATACATATTTTAGTAATTACTCTTTCAATAATAATATTATGGTTTTCGTCGACCTTGACGATTATTTAATACATAATTGGTAACTAGAAATTCGTGAGTTTTATATGAAAATAATTACAATGTTTTGAGTTATTTAAATTATTTTCAATATTGATAGTTTATTTATAGACTCTTATGTTATATTAATTAAGAACCTATAATATTATGTTTAATATTTTATATATGAGAGAATAAACAGTTCATTAAAATATATATAATGTCGCTATTCACGATTTATTAGTTTGTTTATTATTTGGCTTAAGCTTTTTGTCTAAATGATTTACACCTATGTAAATATATTGTAATTTTAATTAGATATATTGTGTTATATATTATTGCATAATATGTATATTATACATACATTTAATATCTTTAATTAGTATATAGCATAGTATCAACTTGAAAAAAAATCGTTAACGAAATTACATTTATAATTCCCTTTAATAAATAATTTGTTTATACATCATAAAGGTTTATAAATGTAAATGTAAATAAATTCTATCTGTTTGTATGTTTTTAAAACAAATAAAATATATTAAAATCTATAAAATACTGTAATAAAAAAAGTTTTTGATATTATAAAATTTTTCTCATCTGATTTTGATAATAAGTCACCAAATAGACGAAAAGATAAAAAAACAATACTGGAATATTAAAAAAAATTTCTAATAAAATATTAATTTCACGTATTTATTAAAAAAATAAAACGAAAAACAAAAAATATATTTTTTGGTGTATTCACAAAATTATTAATTTTCCAGCCTACAATTGTGTTCATTCATTCGCATTTTCTTCATACATTTTTTGTCGTAAATTTAAAATCGGAATATGAATTTTTAAATCCGGCACGTAAGTTCCAAGAACGATTCTGAATAATGCTCGACTTTCTGGAAGATTTCCAAAGTCGAGATAAACACTTTACACATACATACATACACACACACATAGAGCATTATACGACACAAGAGTGATGCTGGTACCAGAATTTCTGGAAACACCGCTTGTCTGCATGCGTCTATTCATAGTGAAGGTAACTTTGTCCCATCCAGGTAGGTAAGTGGCGCTCTGGAGACGTTACACACGCATAAGTCTGTTGTAAAAAGTTAAGTGAATATCTATGTTTCACAATTATTATTATATGAATTACACTTCTCATAAAAATGACTAGTATAGATCATTTTTTTTTACTAACCGTAAATGACAGATTTCAGAATATATTATACTAGCTGGGATATCCGGCATAGCCCAGTTCGATTTCAGAATGTTACCAAACCGAATCATACAAAAGATAAATTGTTTTGATAATCTATATACACTCACGGAAAAAATTAAAGGACCACTTTTATTTTTCGAAAAAATTGCTCATTTTCAAAGTAATGCCGATAGGTCAAATATGATCCATTTTTTACTTATAGGATATGAAAATTGAAGGAAATTTTATCATCTTTTCGAATTTAGGGGTATATTTGTTTTATTAAACTTATTATTGTGACCAAATCGCGGTTTAATAAAAAATAAAAAAATTGATTTTTTTTTGCAATTTTGAAAGATGCCCACGGGGATGTTAAATTTTTTTTCTAAAATTTCAAGATAACCATTTTGTAGGAAATTTGTTCAGCTTTAAAATGCTTTTTCAAATTTGTTTTATAATTTTTTGGTGTTACGATATTCGAGTTTGAATGAAAAAAGTACCAAAAAGTTTTAAACGACCATAAAGGGCCTAATGTTAGTCGCACAGAAAAGAAAAAAAAGAATATTAAAGCTTAAATAATCACCTATTGTCTAGTAGCATTTATAAAATGTTTAATTTTAACTTAACCCTTCAAATACGAAAAACAAAACAGTGTTCGAATTTAAATAATCCTGTAAAAATAACCTTTTTTTAATCATAGATCTAATGTTTAAAATGTATCCAGAAATTAAGTTCTATCAAAGAATATGAAAATTAGACTTATTACCTTCTATGTGAACAAAGGTTCCAGTAAAAATCTTTTAATTTGGCTGAGAAATTGCATTTTTAATTTTTTGTATACGTTTAGGATTTGACCGTACTTTTTATAACAAGTTTTTCTTTGGGATTTTTTTTTCGAAAAACAATCAATTTTTGAGAAAAATTGTAAGAAGGAAAAAGTTTTTCTTTCTTGTTAAAGAATATTCATAATTTTTTTCAGATGTTTTATATCAATATTATGGGATTAAATTTATTTTTAATAGGGTACTTTTTCATTCAAACTTGAATATCTTGGCATCAAAAAATGTGACAATCATTTTTTAAAAAGCATTTTGAAGCTGAGAAAATTTACTAAATGATGAATATCATGGAATTTTGAAAAAAAATAATCATACATCCCCGTGTGAAATTTCTATAACTGCAAATAAATAATTAATTTTTTTTAGTCAACTACGTGTGGACCAAAAAAATTCAGTTACTTTGAACGAATAAGCGGTGAAAATTCAATGAAAATTAATTTAACTATCGAAATCAAGAGTCTTTAATATGTTGTTGAACGTTTTTTCAGGACCACACGCAGTTGACTGAAATTAAAAATTGAAATTTTTTGTAATTATGGAAGTTTCACACGGGGATGTATGATTATTTTTTTTCAAAATTCCATGATATTCATCATTTAGTACATTTTGTCAGCTTCAAAATGCTTTTTAAAAAATGATTGTCACATTTTTTGATGCCAAGATATTCAAGTTTGAATGAAAAAGTACCCTATTAAAAATAAATTTAATCCCATAATATTGATATAAAACATCTGAAAAAAATTATGAATATTCTTTAACAAGAAAGAAAAACTTTTTCCTTCTTACAATTTTTCTCAAAAATTGATTGTTTTTCGAAAAAAAAATCCCAAAGAAAAACTTGTTATAAAAAGTACGGTCAAATCCTAAACGTATACAAAAAATTAAAAATGCAATTTCTCAGCCAAATTAAAAGATTTTTACTGGAACCTTTGTTCACATAGAAGGTAATAAGTCTAATTTTCATATTCTTTGATAGAACTTAATTTCTGGATACATTTTAAACATTAGATCTATGATTAAAAAAAGGTTATTTTTACAGGATTATTTAAATTCGAACACTGTTTTGTTTTTCGTATTTGAAGGGTTAAGTTAAAATTAAACATTTTTTAAATGCTACTAGACAATAGGTGATTATTTAAGCTTTAATATTCTTTTTTTTTCTTTTGTATGCGACTAACATTAGGCCCTTTATGGTCGTTTATTTCTTTTTGGTACTTTTTTCATTCAAACTCGAATATCGCGACACCAAAAAATTATAAAACAAATTTGAAAAAGCATTTTAAAGCTGAACAAATTTCCTACAAAATGGTTGTCTTGAAATTTTAGAAAAAAAATTTAACATCCCCGTGGGTATCTTTCAATATTACAAAAAAAAATCAATTTTTTTATTTTTCATTAAACCGCGATTTGGTCACAAAAATAAGATTAATAAAACAAATATACCCCTAAATTCGAAAAGATGATAAAATTTCCTTCAATTTTCATATCCTATAAGTAAAAAATGGATCATATTTGACCTATCGGCATTACTTTGAAAATGAGCAATTTTTTCGAAAAATAAAAGTGGTCCTTTAATTTTTTCCGTGAGTGTAGTATATAATGCGAATACTTCAGTGAAAGTTTAATAAAAATCGGTTCAACAATTCAACCCACTATATACTTTTTTTATAAAAAAATAAAGATCTTAGATGCATAATCAAATTTTTCAAAAAATTACTAATTTCAATAATAAAATAATAAATATAAAATAAAACGATAATTTTTTAACATAATAGAAAAATCATTATACTAAAAAAAATGTTTGTACTGTATTATGATTACATGATGAAACCACAAGTAGAAACGTTGGAAGCAAAAGTCTTGTTCATATAAAGAATAATTATATATATGTACAACAGAAGTCTTATTGTCTCTGATTTAAAATTTGATATGATATAAAAAGTATAAACAATAAGATTATTTTTGCAAACGTAGTCATTATTACAGTTGTTAAAGAACAATCTCTAGATAAATACTTATGACATATAAAAAGGTCTTGAATATTTACATTGATAAACGTATTTTCAAACAATGAATATGCCTTTGTTTGGCGACAAGTCCTCATTATTTTGAATGTTCACGCGTGTTAGCAAATAAATAAGTTAGCTTAAAAATATAAACCTATTTGTATGATAAGTAGATACTTCAATATCGGTAAAATAAATACGTTTATCAGAGATAATTTTTAGAGTACGTATTAACTGATATTTTATTTATACAAGTCTTGAGGCTTCCGCGGTGATCTTGGTATGGATCTTGGTTTCTAGGTGTAAGCCGCGTCGATTTGGTCGTGTTATCTGCCAACATTTCGTCACACATTGCAGTGGACATCTTCAGGGCTCTTCTAAAAGTGCAACTGAGGCGAGCGTCGTTAGTCGTTGATATTTAATTTAATCGTTTCATTCAAAAAATATAAAATTAAAATATATAAAGATTATTTAAATAAAATTAAAAGCGTTTTCTATCGAATATGATTTTTAATCAATACTTAACATAACAAGCTTGAAATATCATATACATTATTTGGTTCTTTGAAAAGTTCGAAGGGATTTCATAAAATGATTTTTTTCAAATATTTATATCTTAATTCGATGACCTGTTATCTTTAAGTTAAAAATATCTCATTATACAATATAATTTACTTGAACGCAAAAGTGAATTAGCTTCCTGCTAACGCTATCAGCTAGTTATTAAATATAAATGACAACAAACTTACAGATTTAGCGAATGAAATCGTACATATCATAACGTTGACGCATGTGCGATAAGTACAATCAGCAACTTAAAATAAGTGCTGTCAAGTGTACCTCATAAAATACACAGCATTTACATTATTGTACATTTATTACCAATGCTTTAAAATATCGAGCAATTTCATAACAATCTGACACCTGCAGATATCGTTATAGCTGGAAGCTAATTTGAATTTGAAAAATGCCGGGCATCAGAGATGTAATTCTTCTTGCCTATAAGATAATCATGAAGGGAACGAAATAAATGATAATTGGAGTGAGCAAATATAAATAAATTCTAGTTGAATTGTAAAACTTTTTGTCGAATCTGAAGCACGAGATCTAAAACTTTAACTTAACTCAGCGAATATGCGCATATTGTAATAAACAATGCGTTGAATCGTTACCTTCCAGATATTGTTTAGGATTTTTGAAAAATATAGTTGAATTATTTTAGATTTTTTTATTCTACACAATTCTTTATTACTTTAAATTGTTCAATATTTAACGGTTTAGGCAGCGTATTGCAAAGAGCGCACAGGCGGTAAACTTTTTTCCGACTTGTTTTAGTAATATTATCACTGCGTATTCCTTAAAACCTGGGCAAAGAACATATCAATGAATTTAAAGTCATCTCTATAATCTGATATGTACATTGGAAAATATATATGAATTTTTTAAGAAGCCTGAAAACTATACTTTATATATATGCAAATAAATTTAATACTGTAAAAGTTATTCAATAATCCAGAGCTGTAATCATTAAACTACACGTGAAGTTAATCGTTTTGGCATCAGTCTATACGTATATGTATTCATGTGATAGTTATTTTATACAAAGAGCGTCCACATTTTTCTAACGACCGAATCTTTGCGGAGAATTTATGTAAATTTCTCTACTTGTTTACAAAGTGCGTTTACATTTGTAAATTTTAAGCAGCGTAAATAAAATACATAAAATGTGAATGATTGTGCGCGGACGACACCATATAAAAAAGTACAGTATTTTAATTGTGACCTGAGGAATCTTTCAGGTTGAATAGAATCTCAATATTTCACATCCGGAATTGTATTCAAAATCGTAAAACTGACGACCTTCACATTACTCGCTTCATTTTACAACTGCAGATAAGAATTTTTTAAACTAGCCAGTTTTCTAATTGTTATTTTTTTATACGCGGCTTTTCAGTTTAATAATAATTTATTAGTCAATTATTTTAATTAGTTTTTTATTACATTTAAATTTTCAAATCAATACATTCTTATGTAAAATATTTTTTATAACCTAATAGGTCATAACTAGATAACTGCGAAAATATCATTTCTTAGAAAAGCAATTTGACAGTTAAGTTTTTCGAAAAACTATAGTTATTATGAATAGAAGACCCAACGAAAGAACACAAAACTAAATAGATATTGAAAATGTTAGTAATTATGTTATAAATCGAAGATCATCGAAATAAATAATAATTAGAAAATGAGTTATTTTATTATTAGAAATTTCGTTTTTGTGAAAAATAAACTAACAGATAGTTTTTCTTTAACTGTCGCTGAATCTCCTGTACGACCCCTAATATGCAATTGAACAAATAATGTTTTTAGGGTTCCGTAGAAAAATAGGAACCCTTGTAGTTTCGCTCTGTCCGAAAAACAACATTTTTTTACTTACTTTAAATAGGTCTCCTAAAATGCAACAAAAAATGTTATATGAACTTTTGATTTTAACCCTTCAGTCACCAAGTTCAATGTCGTTATCACATTGGATTCAAAAAATCTGAAAAAATTTCAGAATGTAGCTTTTAATTATTACTTGCAATGAAAATTATAACGAACATTAGTAAAAAAAGTTTATCAAAAATTTTTAAATGTCTTTTTTATAACCCTGTCATGTGCGTGCTTAACATACACTTGGCTGTTTTATTTTTAATAAATTTTTCGGAAAAAATACAATGTTAAAAGTGATATTTTTTGATAGTATCCAAAGCTAATCGGTTTGGAAGTAATTTATATTTAATAATCATTATTAACTACTATTGAAATTTAATTGTAACATTTTATAATTTATACCACAAATATATTAATGTAAAAACTAGTTTTCAGCAATTTAATAGGTATGTGAATCGAATATTATATTGTTTTATTTTAACACATTAACAACGTTGAAGAAACGAAGACAATTATTGTGATTACGAATATCGTGCGATATATTAACATAAAATTAAGATAACATCTCTCACATGTTTTCAGAACGTACATATCTATATACTAAGGTTAGCTCTGCTAGGCAAAACCACAATGGAATGCGTTTTGACCATGTGGAAGTTTTTTTGGCGCATTCGATTTTTGAAATATGATATATTTCATTCATGTTTACATTTGTACATAAGTAACAGTATTGAAGTCCATAATGTTGCTTCTGTTAAAAACGCGGGGTGGTTTCGAAACGCAGGATGATATATAACCATCTCAATGGTATAGTAGCCTAAGTAAACTTCCTGGGTAGTAGAAATTGTAACTTTACCCTACTTAGTACATTTATTTTGTATATCCTTTCTACAGTGCATCAAAAGGAATATTTACCAGGTTGGTTACTGTAGTTAACAGACGAGTTGGAAGAGGGGCATTACTAACTGTTCAAAAAAAGTTATGGATTTCAAAACTTTAAAAATATTATATTCAGTTAGCACTGACATGTGGTTATAACGTAAATGGTTTGATATTGTAATTTTGTAATCACACACACACATACATTTTACGTGTCAAAACTATTCGGTGTTGCCAGATTGTGTAGTTTACGTATGCCTACACTTCTAAATTAATTGACTTTATAACGTTTTAATTAATATTTTTGAAACGGAATAGGCGACAAATTAAATACAATATACATATAATGTCCTATATGATTAGATAAAAAATAACAGCTATATTAATAAAAATGTTTTTCTTGTTATGCAGTTTTGTCCACACCAAATAAAATAACAGTTTTACAACTTTATTAATTTAATTTCATAATTCTAAGTAACAACAGATTTAAATCTAGTTTTATTTAAAAAGAAAACTTGATAATAATATCTGCATTTTGCTAATATAGCGTAAATTCAAAGATGAAAAAAATGTATTCATGGAAAATATAATTTTGTAGGTATCGAGTAATAGATTATATCGAAGATATTAAATATAAAAAAAAAACTGATTCAATTCGCGTGTTGCAGCAATACACATGAGTTTTTTTTTCCAATATAACGTTTGGATTATATTTGCGCCACAAAGTCAAGCTTGCCAAAAACTCACGGATTATTATTAAATCTGATATCACGCTTATAAAGAACTTCCTTGTATTTTTCAAATACGCAGAACGCTACGATTTCTTTTGATTTACGAATACTGATGACATGATTTATGTTTGTAGTTATATCAGTTCATACACACATTATTTATGTTATGTAATCAGTACTACAGGCACGAATTTGTGAAAATTATTAAGTTTTAATTGATTAAAAAAAATATAAACAGGCTGATTCAAAACAAAATGTACAACGTTCGAGACAAACGACCGAATATTTTTTTTTAAATACATTTTTTTGATCTTTTTAATGACAACAGCTCTCAAATTGAAAATGTCTAGATTTTAAAATCTTAATTTTATTTTCAATTTTTAAAAAGCTTAAATTGACAAATTTTTAACACTGGAATATTTTAGCATAAGTAATAAATGTATAAATAAATAATAAGTATTTATCTTTTTGTTGAAATTTTCAAAATAAGATCGATTATAAAATATACATTTTTTTAATTAAAGCAATGATGTCAATGACCTTACATTACTGATTTTTATATAAATAATAATTTAATTAAAAAAAATCTGGTGGGTTTAGTTCGAAGAAAAGATCTGTTATCACAGTACAGTATTAAATATCATAGAAGGAAGGTACAGTGCTTTATATAATATATATATAACATTTGTAATTTTATTACATAAGTATTCTAACCAATTGTTTATTATATGGTTTTAACATTTTTATTACGACTAAACATGTTCTTGAAATTCTAATTAATTAATTCTATTTAATATGAATATTTCAATTATTTATACAAGGAGAAAATTAAATTATCATAACCCTAACAAAACACATAGTAATAATTGTAATAAATGTACAAACATTTCTTATTTACTTAAAAAATAGAAGTGCTTTAAAAGTTTTTTAATAAATTAAAAAACATTCAGTTGTGCTTAAAAAATATCCAATATGTTTTTTTAGATTTAAAATATTAAATTAAAATTACTTGTTATATAGTTTTCATTTTACTTTATTCGTTTCTAAAAGTCTATGTGCAAATGTAAAATATTCCTCATAGAGGGCTTTGAGTTACCTACATTTTTATGGTAATTATTCTAATTAACGTTTTTTCGTGTACTTTACATATTAAATCAGAAAAATTATATCATTAATAATATTTACCGGTTTTATTTCTTTTTAGAAAATGTATAAACATTTCGTATGAACGTAAAATTGTTTCGGGTAAATCTCAATGACTTGTATATTCTTATAAAGCGAAATATTCAACACAAATTATCAACGCGTCTGAAGTTAGAAGATATTACATAGAAATTTTAAAACCGGATTTGTACTGATAATACAACCATCCAGAAAGCTTACTTTTTAAAATATTTTGCATTTCAAGATTCTTTTTGTGGCCTTGATATTTTTTATACAATTATAGTAACACGTCGTATATTTAAATCATTAACTCGTGATTTATCGGTATATAATAATTAATAAATAATAGATTTTAAAAATTATAATTACTAATTCAGTATAAATGGATTACAATCACGATTAGTCACATTTTACATGTAGAAAAAGCACTGAATTCAATAATTATTTAATATATTTTTAAATGAATGATATATGAAAAAATCAAATAAACTTCATTTCAAAATATTAAATAATTTTCATCCGAAATTGACATTCTACGAACATAAATTAGAAGTAGGTATGTATAAATATTTTGTTTACGTCAATGATGTCACAAAATAACTTATTTTTTGATTATTATTCTAGTATTTAAATATTTTTTGCTTTCAATAATACAATTAATAATTAATACGTGAACTTATATAATATTTATACATCATTTTTTTAGTAAGATAAATTCATATTATTAATTTAATTTTCACGATTTAATAAAATTGTATTTTCACACGTTTTTTATTAGTTTGTATATCGACCTTCTTTATTATTAATAATGTATTAAGTAATTAACATATTATACTATTTTATACGTGAGTTAATTATTATTATTTATTATAAATAGATTTTGCGATTTTGGAATCATTATCCTGTTTAATATTTATCAAATATTACTGAAAAAGACAGTCTCTAAAAGCTATACCTTTTGATATTTTACGACTATGGTATTATATACAAATAAAAGATGGTAAATAAAATTATTGAGTTTATTAATAAATTTAATTGATAGTATATTAGTCATTAAGATGTATCTAAATGAAATGTACAAATAGATGTCTTTGATTGTGTTTTATACATAATAAAACTTTACACATGAAATAAAATGAATTTTATTTGACTTATGGTAGCATCTTTATGTAAAATAATTTTTGAGGCACTAAACAACCATAATAGAAACATATTTTTTTAAAATTAAATAGAGTATAATTATGTTGCGATAGTATAATAATTATTCTTTATTTTATAAATTTATAATTATAAAACAATAAATAATTAATATAAAATGAGTAGTAGATATTGTATTCTAGAAACGATAAATGTTTTTACCTACATGAAATGACATGAAAAAATCAAATTATCAACGAAATCTTTTAAGGGTCCCTGAATTGAGTATAATTATCTCAATGGCATGGCGTCTGTCTGTGAACGTTCTACAGCCAAAACATGAAATTGTACATCTCAAGTTCTTGTGTATAGAGTAGAGATGCATATCTCATTTTTTTAAAAGCATCACTAAACCGGAAACGGATGTTTACTCTTTTTAATGTATAACTTTTCTAATCATTTGTGAAACGAATCGAGAAAAAGGTTGTAGAGAATAATATTATTTAAAATTTGTTCTAACCGTTTTTTGACATTACAAACTATTTTCTAGATATTCGTTTCTGTACTCTCTAAAACTGAATTAGTTAGAAATCATTTATTCATAGTGATTATTCACTAATTGAAATAGCTAAAGTATACCACTACGAATTAGTGAAAATTCACTTCGTCAATTATCATAGGCTAATTTATGAAAGAATCAAAATTATGTTTGAATGATTTTTACAAGTTTGGTATAAATAAACTTACCTGATTTATTGTTAATAACTTGCTTAAAGCAGTTGATTCGTATATACGTTGACAAATCGAAGTAAGAATAAATGCTGTTATGGTGTCACTTTCGATTCGAAATCTGTTCTTTTAGTAAAATTTTAAGTGACTAATTCATTCAGTGAAATAACTTCTAATTCAGTTTTAGGGAGTATAATAACGATTAAAGAAATATTGTGGTGGTTATCGCAAGTTATTGTTTTAATTATAGGATTAAATATACAAGGAAATAGTCCCCAACTTTAATTTTGTAACAGTATACAAAATATACACAAAACGCATAACCCACATAATCTTTTGGTATAATAAAAAAAATACAACAGTATACACTGTCTAGGAAACTGAAATAAAAACAAGCATTGTTTAAAATCCAAATCAACTGTAAAACTGTATACAATCGTTCTATTTATTAAGTCTGTAGCAAACATCAACAGTTTGTGAAGAAGATGCATTTGGCAAAACCTTGAAACGAATTAGGCTAGTTTAAAACAACGAGAAGGCTCATAGCAACTATAAATGTATCGTTTGTATGTATCAATGCACTTTTAACTGTCTCAATTATACTCGCGCTGATTAGACGAATTCAATTGTCATCTGTTTCATGCTGCATTTATCTATAGATTAAGATTAATACTAATTACTTTTTAAAATTTGTAACTATTAAAGATCATATATAAGTGCTTTAAAGAATATTACATAACACGCATAATTTGAGCCGAAATGTTAACCGGAAATCGATTAAAAGTTAAATATCACCGGAAGTACATTTGTTCAATTTAGAGAAAATACAGATAGGGACAAAACTATTTGGGCGAGTCCATGGAATGGATTTTACAAGTTTATGCTAATCAAAACGATATTTTTGATATTAATATAAATTTATAATATGAAATCACCTGAAAAGGAACTGATTTTTTATTAACTTCACTATGTTAAAAGGAGAATTTTGAATTTAGATTTGTAAAATACTCATATGGGCGTTACAAATTTCATTTATGTGTTTTTTTGTATACTGTGACTATTAATATAGGCAGATGTAAACATAAAAATGAAGCTAGAATGATAGAAATGTTAAGTGATTTTTTAAATAATATGTAATAATGAAAAAGGTGTTCTTTCTTATTGTTTCTTTTTTTATTTATCAAGAAGTGAACTTTTTACGCAAAAAATAAATAAAACAAAAAAGTCAGTGAAAGTAGCGGTTAGTCTGAACTCGGCCAACTGTAATTTGAAAAACCAAGAAAATTGATCAATATTTCTAACAATAAGTAAACGTTCCATCTTACCCAATTAAAATTGATTGTAGAATGGCAAAATAAGATCAGTAAATGAAAATATATTTTTTCACACAAGAATTCAAATTTAAAAAAAAATCGTTGACGTATCAATTATAACAATTTAAAAAAAAATTATATAGATCAGCGATATTTAAGATAATACCGCCTCTGCCTTGATTCCTATCTTGTCTTACTAAGGAAAAGTAAATAAACAAAATAATATAATCAATAATTCTTAACAATTGCGTATTTATTGCAAACGTTTTAATTATTTACGATCAATTATTTATATAATAACAAAGAAGACATGAGGTACATTGATAAAAATTCGTTATCATCTGATTTTAATCGGCAGATTTAAATTGATTTTCAATTAGAGTTGAATACAATTGTTCCATTAAATAGGCTAGTGTAAATTGAACTTTACATGGAACATAAATTGTGATAAAAATTATTGCAATATAATTGTCTGTTTGATTTTTATCGCTCTTTGCTCGACCTTTCAACTAGGATATATTTATAGATACATTTAACTGATTGTTTTTATTTGTATTAGGTGTAAATGTCATTATAAAATGGAAAATGAGACATAATGAATTTAGTAATAGATATCACAAAATACAATTTAAATATAATTTTATTAGGAAGATAAATAGTATAAAATATTATTACTTAATAGAGTTATATTATTTTTGTAATTTATTTACATTTTTCAACATTCTAAATAGCAAGGAACAATTTAAAAATTATCAGCAAAAAGATAATATTTGTGTATACCATGTTAAAAGTCATATAATGGTTAAAAAACAAACAAACAAATAATAATGTGATAGCTAGATACAGATAAGATTTCTATTAATATTTAAACCGCAAATTTTACTCGATTAAAAAAATTACACTTCCTGCAATATAATATTTAATAGTAAGTATATCAAAAAATTTCCATTGGAAATACTTTTTACATACATACATTGAAATACATGAAATCGACTGTAAATATACTAAAGTAATTTTCAATAATCATGAAAAAAAACTCAATGATGCCTCTGTCTGTCTGTCGGTCTGTGAACGCTCACACCCAAACACAGTGAAACTTACAAATATGAAATTTTAAATTTAATGTTTTTATGTGTGTATGTAGTGTACATGTGCATCTTCTATTTTTAAAGACAATCACTAAACCGGAAACGGATGTTTACACTTGTCAATTTTGATATTTTCTGATTATTTTTAAAACGGTACGTAGTAGAAAATATGTTCTGAATAAAAGTTGTAGAGATTATTATTATGTTCTATTTAACTTGTTTTAAATTATTTTTTAATAAAAAACTAATAGAAAAAGTTACCTTTTTTTCGGTATAACGACTCGTATTTTGCCTGTATAATGATGCATGAAAAAGTCTTGAGGCGGCCAATCTAGTTCATTTATTTAATCTCAAATATATAAATGACAGAAAAAGAGTTAAGGTTATACCTAATTTTCTGAATAACAATGGAAAAAGTGAAAAGTACAATATTTATCTAGCAGAATTATCGAGTATACGCAGGTTACAATGATACTAGAACATTTTTATGAATAAAAATACTTATGGTATATGAATGTGTATAATATATGTTATAATAATACTATAGCCGGTTTAAATCGATTAAATTCAACGACAAGTGAAAATGATATAGAAAAGAAAAATGGTTCGCGTTCGCAAGTTCATTCATCAGTTGCGACATGGCGGTGTGTGTGAAAATGCGACAGAGATACAGACATAGAGCGAGAGAGACGTGGAGCAAAACACCGTCTCTGGCCAATATTAGCTCGCCCGTCTCTATATATACGCGTTGATACAGGTTCCGTTTATTTTAGAAGATGGGGAAGCTTGCCAAAAAGAACGAGTCTTGTATATATGTGCTCACTTCTACAACGCCTACGCAAAGACGTTAAGAGAAATACTGTTTTCCTCGAACTCTCACAGGCGCCACCTACTTTATGTTACAAGGGGGCGGTCGGGAAAACCAAATAATTTATACATCTATTATGCAATTTTACTGTTGGCTATAAAGTTTTGTGGACTGAAGATATTTATTGTTATTCTTCTTCTTTTTCATTGATGGGATTTAATGTAGTCAACGAATTTATTATGAATGGTGCGCAGATACGTTTTATAGTTTATCAAGATTCTGTTATAATACTGTACCGATTCTATACGTTTTAGCCGTATGTTAAAAATGTTAAAGAACTTGGTATTTTCATTGATATTTAATCATTATCATATCCCTGAATCGATTAGCACGTATATGTACTTGTAATCTAAACTTATGACAAAATTCATTAAGATTGGATATAGATAGTTATATTTGCCAACGATAAAGGCGACATTGAATTTAAAAAAATAATCTAAAAGTACTTGGTTCTGGTAATATATTCAAATTTTATATTATTCAATAAGATCGCTTATAGATACATTTATTAAAGATAAAAATGAAATAAAATTTCATAAAAGTAAACCAGGCATATAAAATCAATAAGCTATGCTTCACCAAAAAAGAATAAACTTTTTTATTTACGTTACACAGATAAATTTTTATTGATGTACGTACTAAAATATTGTAGCATTAAAATAGTAAATTAGTAATTCTAATAAACGTTATTAAAAATACGACTGTTAATTTTATCGTACGTTTTTTTTTTTATTTCTTTCTGGAAAGATTATATAAACTTACATAATGCTTTTATACCAAGCCGTCAAAACATAAAGTGTTATCATAAACTATGTTGATAAAAATTATTTGTTTTTTAAACCGAATTCAAAATTTGCTTTCCTGACATAAAAATCATGTTACTGATAAGGAGGTGATAAAATAAGAAGAAACGTTAATAATTATATATATTTTTTACAATTTTTCTTCAATTATGTATTTATAATTTTTTAATTCAGTTAAATACCAAGTGTCATGACTTTATAAAAATAAATATTACTATACTTCAATAACATTTAGAAATAAACAAAAAGATAAGACAGAATACAGAGAGAATAAAAATTATATGTATACTCAATGAATTGACTGTAATTAATTCAAAACTTCATGTTAAGTTTGGTTTAAAAACCATTATAAATCTTATCATATCGAAACATAAAAATAATTAATTAACGGATATCCGGTTATTATTGATATTTGTTAAATAAATATATATAAACATATCCAGCATAAAAACGACATTAATTTTAAATAAAACAAAAAATAGCAGAGGCCTTTTCGACTATATGTCAGCTTGTAATAGCTTTTAATATATCACACATATTAAGTTCATATATTGTCATAATGAAAGCCATCATTTATCTCAAGATATAAAACCATTAGGACAATCTAATAATAAGTGTCCATTTAGAAGATAAACATACAGCAAAATGATATTTAAAACATGAATGTATTAAATATTCGAGTTTTAAATCAATATCGCACAAATGACTAAAAGTTTAAATGGATCGAGAAGGTCAAAAGTGCTTTTATTGTACAAAAACATAAATATATCTGCACACATTTTTATTTTTTAAATATAAAATATTCTAAAGAAATTAAAGTTGGGTATGTTAAAATTTCTATTCACCGAAAATTATTTATAAACATCAATTCTAGAAAATACTGCTGACATTGAAATATACGTATGTGCATATATCTAAATATAAAATACATACAAGAACACACGTTTTAGAATAAAATAAACCGAATTCCAAGACTATCAATGAAATAATACACGCCCGGTTCTAGAATAAAAAAAAAACATATTGCATTTAAACTCACGGTATTCAATTGGAAAAATTCTATCTCCGAAAAGTTGTCGGACAAGAAATGCCTAGATATCTATCGTTCTAATGGTAAGTACGTACATAGAAATAATAATACTTACAACATAAAAAGAGAAATCCAACAAAAAAAAATCACTGTAATCCAATTTTGTGAACTGCACCAATATCAAAATACCACAACGAGCATATTAAATGCTCTAAAAACATTTTTAAGTAACAAAAAACCACCATACACATACAGAAATAAAACTAACAGACAAATAAGTAGCACTTTTCACTCGTCTTTACACAATGGAATTATAAACACGAACGATATTTCCTAGTTAGAATATGTATGTATGCGAATGAACTGGTCTGGTTCTTCTTTACAGTATGTATAAACGCTGGCACAAAATCGTAGACGCTCACTATACGAACGTTCTCTATCGACTGTAATATGGCTATGGACAGAATGTAAGATCGGCATTTGGAATGCGCAGTAGATGTGCGCACGGCTTCGCTACACCACGTTGGCTTTTTATGAATGAAAGGAAGCCATTATGAATGGGGCGTACAGTCAGCTCGACAACTATGTCTGTGCTCGTTTTATTATAATATCTATATGGGTGTGTGTAGGTACAGTCTCATCTCACACGCACTTCAGTTTTCTCCTTGTTGGTTGGTATTGATTAGCGATTACTTTTTATGCGTATCCCGTTTATTAAAAATGTAAATTCTTTTTTTATTTGTACCAAGAATTGAATGGAGTACACTCAGTGATATAAGTTGTGTGAATCACATACACACACACATACATACACATATGATGCAAGGTCTATTTGTTGTTAATGAGTAGTCTCTATTCATGTTTTTTTATTGGTATTGTATTTTGATAAAATTTACTGTCAATTTTTATGTGCTTTTCAAATGCATTAGTTTATTTATCGTTTTTGATTATGTACAGTTCTATATTGTTTGCTTAAAATGATTACATATTCAATCTCTATTTTTAAACTAGAATAATAATTTCTATACTCAAATGAAAAAACATTAATTTTAAAATGCATTATACTAATTTTAAATGAAAAAATAGAAAATGAATTTTGTTATTAAAGAATCAAAAAATAATAATTTTAATAGTATCTTATTAAACCGCTAGAGTGCAGAGCTTGCAATAACTACTGCTATTTCAACTGTTCAGGCATAGAACGAAAGCTTTTGAACTTAATTTGAAATTTCCGGAATCAATATTTTGGATAAGTGTACATGAGAAATGTGACTACCGAAAAACAATATGAAAATGCATCATTAGAATTAATTTAAGGTTATTATATTATTTGAAACAAAAAAATGTTATTGCAATTTCTTGTATACATACTACAACTAAGCATATCTTTTATTGATATAAAGTGATTATGACGAAGCAGTAAAGAAAAATGTGACGCAAGTTGGATAAAAATTGTGTTCAAATAACCTGTAATGCTGACAAAATTACCTCAAATATATATCAAAATATGTATGGTTTAGTTACGTGAGGCGAAATTCCGACTCCCATTTAAATTGCTAGTTTTAATTAAAGTGTCTTATTAAATAAATTAAATTAAATACAAGTTGGAGTGAATATCATAAAATAACTGTTCATTAAATGTTGAAAAATGTGTATACATATTTACAATAATTGTAATTTTAAATTTCATACAAAGTTTTAATTTACAATTTAGTTTTAACGCTAAATTATGCTAATATAATACAGAATGTTAAATATATTATTAAGTGAAATTTTTAATGATTAAAAAATTCAACTGACACGATTTTAAGATGACTTAACACTTAAAAAAATTAACATTTATATACTTGATAAGTGCAGTCTAAGATCTTAGAACAGGTTTTAATCGTTAAAAAGATATCATAAGTGTAAATGAAATTTGTAATTTTTGTAATAATAATGAAACATTAGTTTTTTTATTTATCTCTATAATTATGCTATAATGTAGTTATTATTAAAATATACATATATTCTCAAATTTAAATAAATAATTGAATTTTATGTATTTTTATTATATATTTTATATATTTATATTTTATTATTATTATGTATATTTATTGTATGTAATATTTGTTATGATATGATGCCTTCGAAAATTATCCCGGTCCTATTAAGAATATGAGTATATTAAATAATTAAATATACATAATAATGTATAAATAAATAGTCATTATGAATATAGAGGTAAATATAACTGAATCATATTCAACATTGATTAAACTTTACAATCTATATCATTCTCACATCATAAAAATGCTACTTGAAAACGGATATACATGAGATGCAAGTAATAATTACCGTCAATATTCACACGATTGTAGAGAGCGCCTAAAGCGACCGAAAAATATTCTCACAATTTACTATAAACAAGTCCGGTTAGACCAGTGGTTCTAAATATAATTATTGCTTATGCGTATACCTGTCTTGCTGATTTCTAACATTACATATAATTATGTACATACATATATATTTGTATAGAAAACTATTTGTAAACATATTTACTTGTGTATTAAAAGTGTAGGAGATACCAATTGTAAGCAGGGTTGCATAAAAATATAATATACATATTAAAAAATATTTTTTTTGATTTAAATAAAAAAAATTATTTAAGATTTAAAAAAAATGTTTTAAAATGCATACGTTAAATTATGTAATTGAGGGGTTTGCAGCAACAACGAGTTAACTCCATTTTTAGGCCAAACAGAGTTAACAACTGTTTCTTGGGGAAAAAAATCATTCTTTCGTTTGGTTCAACAAAAAGTTACCTACCGTTGATAGTTCTCAAGGTATCCGATAGAATTCATTCGCTTGGGCCAAAATGGAGTTAACTCCAGAAGCTGACTCCTTTTTTTTGGGCTTAGAATTTAGTTAGTACACTCGTTACTGTGTTATTTCTTGAAATAAACCAATTTTCTTGAAAATTGTTCTTATTCAATGCTTCCTTACTTTAAAAAGAAAATAATTTTCAACTATTTGGGCCAAAAAGGAGTTAACTCCAGAATAAAATTGACACTAGAATTGCGAATTTGACGAATTTCTCAATGGAATTTGGCCAAAACATGAAGTGGTAGGTGACAAATAATTGGACGAAGACAAAGGCGATTTAAATACATTCTCCATTTTTTTAACAGTTTTTTCTATTTTCCCACAAATTATAAAAACTGGAGTTAACTCCTTGTTGCTGCATACCCCTCAATTGTCATGCGATATAAAAAGTTTTATGACATTTGATACTTTTAAAGTTAATGGTGTAAGTTATATTTTGAAAAAAAGTTTGAGTCTGTAGGATCGCGCCAAGCTGAGATATTAATTATTCAACTTATTTGTTCATTTATCAGTTTTTCTTCTGATTTCAAGAAACGGGTGTACACAATCGGATATCCATTACAGTTAGTTGATAATTAACGGCGATATACAAGCGATTGCACGACGCCTCTGGGTAAATTGACCACACCTATATCTTTCTTACTAACATTCATGGGCGCCTGTAAAAGAAAGGGTGAGAACTTTTTACCCCCATGATACAAAACTATTTTCAATGTTTCTTCTATCAAAGTTAAAAAAAATTGACACAGAAATATTTTGACCCTCTCCCCAGAAAATATCAACGTGACGCTCATGTTGACGTATGATATCACTTGTTGTGAATAATGATAATATGTGAAATAGAATCAGGAAAACTGTAAAGGTCGAACTTTGCACTAGTGACGTAATTATAGAAAGGAAAAGAAGGATTTAAATTTTTTATATATTATTATGCTTATAAATTATCTGTATCGTATTATACATTGATTGCTTAAAATATCTAATCATTTAGATATAGATATATTTTAGATATCTGAATAAGTATGAATAGATAAGTATTTAAATTTCAGGAATTATTGAAATTCAAAATTTTAAATATTTATTACATTTTAACGTAGAGAATAATAATATGTCGTACTGACAATGAGATGTTTTTTCGATTTCTTCAGCAATTTAATTTATAAATAATAATTTTAAAAAATGCGTTGCATCACAAGTATAAATACAATGGTAATATGCTTCTTAAGAATTAAAAAGGTTTAAATCCAGTTATGATTGGTCAATAACTGAAGAGGATAATCCAGCAGGAAAAAGAAAATTATTAGAATAAGAATTAAAAAAAATTGTCACTTCTATCTTACTAATACATTTCAATTTTATATAATTTTTTTTAAATTTATGTTCGTTAGAGAAAAATAATATTTTTTCTTACCATTATAATGGGAATTTGAAGTGAAAAATTACCTGAAATACAAAAAAAAAACATTATTAGTTACATAATAATCACAAAATAAAATAACTATCGATAACGTATTCCAAAACATATATGACATTGCTATTATATCATTTCATTAAAAAAATTACATAACATATACTATACATTATATAAATATGTACAAATATCTGTTACCCGCGACTTCGTTCGCGTGGAATTTAAGTTAGTGAAAACACCATGAAGTTAAGTTAGGTAAACTGGTTTTAAGTATCGTTAAATGTCTACGGCAAATAAGTATAACCTAAAAATGTCACATACCCGTTTTTTATATCTAATAAATTTTTCAGACTGCAAAGTAGCTAATGTCCTTCCTCAGAATGCAATCTATCTCCCTTACAAATTTCATAAAGATCGGTTCAGCGGCGTAGCCGTGAAAAGGTATAGTATTAGTATGGATGCATAATATACATACATATGTACAATAATGTACATATATAAAAACATACATAGTATATACATGCATTAAACAAGTTATATAAACACATGTAACAACGAAAATAGATTGTAAATACACGGACCAAGTACTTAATAATTTTTAATAAAATTCCAAAAATCAAAAAATAAATCAAAGTAAAAACAAACAATACATTAACCAATTTTGTTCTATTTTAATTTTGACCTCATACTCTAAATAAAATTGTTTACAATATACGCATCGGTTGTCTAAATACTCGTATAAAAATATCAGGTTTATGAGTACATAAACTATTAAATTACATATAGTATTTTAGTTTTTATAAGTTATTACGTTTACTGCCAACAATTAATATAAATTAGATATCCAACATTCACTTAAATCTTCCACAATTTTGTTATCAAAATATTATGAATTTTTGAATCTATTTGTTTATGCCGACTTAACATGGAAACTACTGAACCGATTTAAGAATTAGTTTATGGTATATGTATGATAATTGAATTGGGACTGACAGATATTAAAGAAAAATGAATTCATTTCGAAAAAAAATAAAAAATCTATAGGCCTGCACGGTGAGACGAGATTGGCTTAAATTCGAAAACGAGATCAAGACAGTAACAACTTTATTTATGTCGCGTCGGGAATCTCTTCCAAATATTATTTGATATTAATCTTTAAAACAATAATCAAAGTTAAATAAATAAAATTAATTATATTTAAGAATTTCTTGGTTTGGGCTGATTGTGAGACTTTTTTCGGTATCTGGTACGTGTACGATTCGAAACTGACATACTTTTTAATGATACGAGATATCTTAAATTTACACAAGACGAGACTGTGAAAAATTTAAGACAGGGACAAAACTTTATATGCATATAAAAGAAATGCATACATTATCTGAAATATAATTTTACCATAATGAAAATACTTGACAATATTGGCTAGAAAAAACAAATTATATTTACATATCCATAAAATGTGAGTTGTTCTCCAGAGTTGTTTTTCAGCAGACAAATATACATATAATTCAAGTTGACAGCAATCATAGTGACCGCTATGGCAGTTAACCTGTTAATAAATATACGTCGTTATTGACTAGAAGATGACACGGGACTGTGGAGATGTTTTGTATTGAGTGAATTAATTAATATTTAAATAACATAAGAGATATCGGATTTAACACTTGAATTACAGGTTCGGTAATATTTCTTAGTGTGGCGCCAAGTTGGAATTTTATACGGAAAAAGTGTTGTGAAAGATTCAAATGTCTTCTTTAAAATGCATATACATACATTATATTAATGCATTTTATGTACATTTATACATGGTCGATTGTATTTTATCTACAATTAATGTTCTTGATATTAACTATTACAGTTATTGGTTGTTATGTCTAGTTTGCATATTTTCAAGTTTAAATATTAGCAATTTTGATATAATGAATGTATATAATACGTGAATTTATCTATCTTGAAGGGAATTTCATTACCAATTTATATCCTTGTGTATTTCTCTGTTTGCATAAATGTATATCTAATTTCGAGTATTTTAATCAATGTTTTACTAGGTACTATGAAAAAGCTCTTTTATTCTTCGACATAATCTCCATTTAGAGTAATGCACTTGTTCCAACGGTCCTCCCGATACGTCTTATAGTGGTTCGCGTCAAGTACCTGAAAATAGGCGTTTGTTTCCAACTCAACTTCTTAATTAAAGTAAAATCTTTTACCAGAGAGCCACATTTTCAATTTCGGAAAAAGGTAGTAGTCGCTGGGGGCCAGGTCATAACGCATTTTTTTTTTCAATTTATCGGTCGTAATGTGAGTCTTGTGAGATGGTGTATTGTCTTGGAGAAACAGTATAAATACTATGTGCATCCCAAAAAATACTAGCAAGAACTTTACCGGCCGACTGTTGTTTTTGGGCGTTTTGGACGGCTTTTATCAGGTAATAACCATTCTGCTGACCGCCGATTGGACTCCGGTATGTAGTAGTATTTTCCCCCATCAAAATACGAAATTCACTTTTTAACAAAAGTAGCGCCATTTCGAAGGGAGTACATGAAATTTTGACAGTATTCTAGTTAAGGTTGGTACTCTATGGGAAGCATAAGGATTTTTTGTTTATGTCCCCATCTGTATGTCAGGCCAAAGACTTTTCAGCCCATGTAGTAATATGGTAGATAAGTATAAACAATATATTCAAAAATCATTAATCAATTGTTCTCCATACTTTAGATTTTTAAATAATAATATTGTCTACAAATATGTAGATAATTATTTTTAAAGACCTTGTACAAGAATTTCGATAATTTCTACTATTATTAGAAACATATATAAAATTCCTGACAAGTATTAAAGTCGTTGTGAATCAATTAGAAATTTTTTGTGTGTTATTTAATTCTAAATGTCCATACATGTTTTCATTCAGTGATAATTTCTATTGTTGATATCATGCTATTATTTAAGAGTATATACTTTCTAATTACCTTCTCTAAAAATTTGAATCGTTTTTTGATAAAATACTGCATTTCTTTCACTTTTAACGACATTCTTTTAGCCTTATTCATAATTAATTTAACAAAAATAATTCGTTGATCGGTTTTTATGAAATTTTTATTTTTTAACTACACTGGAACCTCGTTAGAACGTTTTTGAAAGGACTAAGGGGAAAACATGTACCTACTAACGAGAAAAACGTATCAACGAAATCATTAAAAAAACGTACTAAAAGAAAATGTTCCACTGTATATTAAATACCTATAGGTATATTTATATAATCATAAATAAAAACAACTTGTTTGTCTAAACGTCAAAAATTTAATAAAGAAAAAGTATTCGCAAGCTTTCGATTCACAGAATCATCGTCACTATTAGTATATTATTTATATAATCATATACGTAAGTAAAAAATCGCAAGGTAAATTTTCCTTATCAATATATGAGTAGGAATGATTTACAGTGCAATTTTTGACATTTGAGAAGAGGGCAACATATAGAATTTTAAAATGTATAATGGGTTGGATATAAACCTTTCGAAGTCTGGATCTGGCCCGCGGGCCGTAGTTTGGGGACCACTAGTATATATTATAAATAAATTCTTATTTATTACAATAAATAAATTATCAAAAATGCAGACGGTCGGGGAAATCCCGTAATAGCGGAGTGACATTAATTAATCATTGTCTACTGAACTTTAAAAAAAACTATAATCAAGATTACCTTCGCGATAAACATTATTTTTATTTCGCACCCGGGTTTTAGTGTTTATTTACACCCCCCCCCCCCACACCCAATAGAACTCAAAATATATTCAAGCGTATATCCGTATTTACAACATTTGTATAGGTATATATGTACATTATACATAAAGAATCTTACTACAATACTTTCACAAATTATCTTTTATTTATTATTTCTCTGTGACGTAAATCCGTTTTGGAGATGTCGACGCATTTTCTAATTGGATGCGTTAATGACGAGGATCAAACTCGCATCCTCTCCTCTTCCTCTTGGACGATTTGCAAAGATAAAATTCTTTCCAATTGACTCTTCGTATATGAAGAGATCAAGGTTTTTGCGAAATATGGTTTCAGTTAATTACGGCGTGGCACATTTACACTAATTTGTTCAACAGCTGGTGTATTCATAAACAGCCTGTATATGAATCCGTAAATGTCATCAGTTTATAAATTATTGCTTAATAGGAATTTAGCACCTTTAAAAGTACAGATATTTTATAGCGGTTTTCTATACGATTCTTGACTTCTAGGTACAAGTTGATTCTTCATACAATGTATAAACAAAATAGATATATGATATATAGCTTTATTTCGAAAGGAATACAGACGGAAGGAAAGTTGACTGTTGAACTAATCAACAAAATTAAGTTTTTCAGTGCCAAAAAAACCTAACCCCAAAATTCTCGTACTGAGAAAAACAGGTTTTAATAAATGAGAAAAAAATTGGCAAAAATCGCTTGCGCAGCAATTAAATAGGTTTTAATTGCATTCGAGAGGATTTTTTTTGTTCACTTTTGGTCAGATGCAATAGTGGGCATATACCACGCAGCTTTTTAGTTTCTAAAATTAATTCTTGCCTGCTGAGATCATTTTGGTATAAAAGTTTTTGCGAAGGAAAAAAAGCTTTTGGCTCTCATACCGTAATGGTTGCTTGAAACGCTTAGTTTTTTGAAAATTGAAAATTTTCGGTTAGAACGGTATGTACCTATGCTTATTTCTTTTCAAAATGTGGGTTACTGTTTTGGCATTGAGCACTTCAGTTTTAGATTAGCATATAGGTACATGAATTTAACGATATATTATCATAGGTATTTACTGATAAACACAATATTTGTTTATCAGTAAATTAAAAAAATATCTATTTCTATAAATATAACATTCCTACAAAAATCAAGTATGTTATTTTAACAAAACTTCATTAGCTGACAATACAAATATGTTGGAAGACGAGATAAACAAATGGATATAGATTTCTCCAAATTTCTCGAAATGTTCCATTGAAGAAAAATAAATAAATATATCATAAAATTATGTTTCGTTGATACAGGTTTGTCTTGAATAAAACAAGACCTATTCGGTATTCGTATGTACGTACATACATACATCTAAGTCATGCATGGCCAATTTTCTTGTCAATTCGACAAAACACTTTCTGATTCCACGTACAACACACACATCCACATGTGTTGTACAGGTAGAGGTATGCCGAGTGTAGGTATTTCGGTGCGTATGTGTGTGTGTGTGTTTGTGCGTATATATGCGTTCACAACGGCCTCTGAGAAGGTCGTCCGCCTCGGTGTGAGAACAATGGCCGACTTGACCGCCGGTGGACGCGCGGCGGCGACGACTGAGGGGCCCGGGGGGCGGAGGCGGGCGCGGTAGCGATGGCTCCGTGCTCGCGCGCGCGGGAAATCAACCGGACGGCGCACGACAGATAGAGATACACGCATCATACACCAATACCTCTGTCTCGTACCCACATGTCGTGTTCATTCGATGTGTGGTGGTGATCAAACGCTTTATTTTATTTGTAAAATCTTCAGGCGTTTAACTGTTACACTATACATGTTTTAACTCAAGAGACTTTACTGTCTGCGAGTGGAACCAGAGATGGGGTTTTAAAGATATGTTGTTTCTTTTTTTTTGTTAATTTGTTTGTCGATGAAACACGTGTTTTTAATTTTTTTTCGAGGCACATATTGGTACAAGTGATATCAGTATGTGTATATATATATTCTTGTTGTGGCTTTAACCATTAGGTAGTTCAAGTATTTTATTTTGTTCAAATAAAGATTACTTAAAATTTCAATCAAAAAAGAAAAAAATCATTTCCTCGTTTTTTCAATTTTATATCCTTTTCCAATAAGAAATAGAAATGATCAACTTTTATCAAATTATTCAAATAATTTTATAATTGGAATTTACATTTTATCCACTTATAAGTTTTTTCTGTGGCTGACTTCTGGCACAGGCCGAAATTAAGTACATTCACTCTACAGCAAGCAATATATGAATGTTAATGTAGTGTATGATGGGAAGAAACATTTTAATTTGAAGTGAACAATTTTGACTCAGGAGTGTCAAGTGTTAAATAGACTGACAGACGGCATGTGTTCTTAAACTTTTACAGAATGAAATAAATTAAAAATTTTAATTGTTTTTCTTTAGGAGAATGAACCCGGATCCATTCTTGACCGATTTTCTTAACAAAATTATTAATGGCGAAGAAAACAGTTCTTTTCAAAATGATGTAATTTTTGAATATGTAGGTGTTTATATTATTTAACGAGACAAAAAAATGAGTCATGAACACATGGAAATGAAAATAAAATTTATTTGAAATTATTTATTAGAATCTTAGAGACATTGTTACCAGTGCACTCCGCAAAAATATGTTCCGTAATGTCAGTGATGTATCATCTTATTGTTTAGAATAATAAAACTAATTAATAATGAACGTTTTGTATTGCTTTTAAAAATATTTAATATAAATATTAACATAGGAACGTCTATTTTAAATCTTTATTTCTCTTATAGGCTGAAATTCAATTGCTCAAATTTTTAACCGCCATTTATGGAAAATATACATTGAATTTTATATTTGGAAAAAATGGTCACCATCAAATTTTGGTGGTTTGTTATAAATCCTTAAACTTTCATAATCAAGATTATAACACTTTAGTGACAGATTCCTGTTTTCAAAGACTGAATCTTTAATAGTTTTAGTAGTTTTTTTCATATTTAGAGAAGGTAAATTGTCCAACTTAAGAATCGATTTTGATAAACATAAAGCAAATATTATCGTAATATTTTTACTCGATTCCAGATCTATTATTCCATTTAAAAGATACAAGCATTGTGTTCTTTTTCTAAAAGAATTCGACTAAAAAAATTATTTGACTACATATTCATTATCAAGTTTTTCAAACATTTTTTTTCACCGTTGAAACACGTTGCGAGCTATTACAGCAGTTTTTTAAACAGTATATCCATTATGGACAAATAATACCAAAACCGCAATAATTGTATTCTTTTATAAAATATTTTGACAAGAAAACAAAAAAGTATACATGGTAAGTAAACAGTCTACCTTCATTTTTAATATTCATCATAGCCAGACTGGCTACTGTGTACAAGATAGCAATAACTCGAACAAATATCACTCTCTTCGTTTAACAAACGCCACGGTTTGCAAAACGACCGAAACAAAAAGAATCGTCAGACTTGTTATATACAGAGTGACTGAAAAAGTAAGAGTATATTGCTGTTATCGAGAATTTTGAGGAGTTGGAGTTATGTATTTAATATTTATTGATCTTGTAGTGCAGGAGTTATTTTAGTGTGTAGTTGTAGTTTGTTTCTGCAGTTCCAAAAATGAAAACTGCAATTGTAAAAGCCAATTTGTGTAGTTGAAAAAGTGCAAGTAGAAAAAAATATATATACAAAATTTGTAGAGCAAAAAAGGTCACGTTAATTTGTAAGATATAGAAATATAAGAAGTATAGAGCAAAAGAGCAAAAAAAGAAGGTATTTGTAATTGAAAAATTTTCTTAAAATAACACCTGCTGTAGTGAGTCTGGAAATCAATGAAAAATAGTCAGTAAAAGTTAAATTAAGGCTTCTTCAGTGATATTTATTTGGCTTCTTAATGAAGGAGCCTAATAGTTCTAGCACGGAACTATAAGGCTCATGATGAGGACTTCTGAAGTCGAAATTTGCAAGCTAGTAAGCAATTTAAAATCGGGTGTTAATTCTGTGATAGTATCTATGGATTAGCTATGAAATTCTTCAACTTATTGTAACACAGTTGGCGACTCTAACCGTACAAAATAATTTTCATAATATCGCTATTGTTTTAATACCGTTGGTGTTTATATACCACGCGTGCGCAAAAATTGTCAAACACTTCATGAAACTAAAGGAGAACTGTCAGATAGGTTAGAAACCTCATTTGAAAGTGCTTGCTAACTAGAAAATTTTGCTAGCTCGTTAATAATACCGGACGCAAGAAACCACAGTTTTTCCGTTTTCCAGTAAATCTTAATAATATAGGACAAAGATAGAATAGTACCAAAATAATTCGTTCCAAATGGCAGCGACGCGTTATATCATTTGAGTACTGAAAAAACCTCAATTAATGATAAATATTTTATATTTCTTCTTTCTTTTAATGATAACTTATTACCAGAGAAACGTCTATTTTCAACTATACAGATCAAAATTATGTGTAATTTTAAGCATTTATGTAGAATACAAATTTTCAATGACGGTAAATTGGAAATTTTCAATAGACGGTTAATTGGAAGTGACAATACATTTCAATTGAAGTAATAATTTATAACTAATAAATTATTAAACATTGTTATTATTTGGATTAAGTATTTATATCAAATAAATATCAATAAAGTAAATATACTGCAAATAATATAAATTGTTTTTATCACATTAGTTTTTATAACAATAAGCTGTAAAATTTTATGTTCCAAAAATATTTTTTTAAATGCTAAAAAACGTTCTAATATTTAAGAGAAATCTAAAAAACTTCTTTGGAAATAACATTTGAGGAAAAATAACCGGTATAAATTTTTGGTAACAGTTTAATATAAGTATGTATTAGATGGCTTGTTATGTATATCCGTAAACTAAACCAATTATAGAATAATTTAAATAAAACAACATTTTGAATTCCAATCGTCGTTTGTTTCACAAAAAACAAATTAAATTCATGGCCCACTCTGTACAAGAGTGTATGGTAAAGAAGAAGAACAACAAAAACTCTGATCTGTCATTATATTGGGCTACCAGATTACGCTGCGTGGCCTGCCGCGATGACCGTTACAAAATCACCATCGATATCGTGGCCAGTGAAGATAGAGACAAAGTCAACCGGAACTCCGAATCAATGAATATTATATGTTCGCTTTTTCTTCTCTGTGTACCAAGTGTAAAATAGTTCATATGCGGTTAAGGTATTTTTTATTATTATTATTTTGTTTTGTGGAAAGTTGTTTTGCGAGTACAATTATGATTATTTTAACTGTAAAATAATTTATGTGTGTATGATTTTTCGTAGAATTCACGTCTTGATTATATTTATTAGTGTAGATATTTTAATGACTTGGGTTTGAATTGTGAGTTTGTGACTAAATTCTTCTGTCTAATCGACATCCTTCTTCTAGAATGTTAATTCCGGTGGTTTTTAATAGTTGGTTCGCATTATCTCCAAGTTCTTTCGAAATTGGTAACTTACCCAGGCTTTTGTTCAAAAGGAAGGGGGGGATTGTTTTTAGAAACTGATTTATACCTGTTATTATAAATAATTTGCTTGAGTGCAAATACAAATTAGCTTCCAACTAAAGCTCTCTACTAGATGTCAAATTGTTATGAAATTGCTCGATATTTTAAAATAGTCGTAATAAATGTATAATAATAAAAATGCTATGCGTTCTATGAGATACGCTAACCCCAGGGTACGCCCATGCAGAGGGATGCTAATTTAAGGATATTTGAAGTACTTAGATGTCACAAGCATCCAACTACTGATTTTTGGTTAGTTGATAGTTTCGTTTATTTAACTAGAATTGCTCTACACAACTTCTTTAGTACGTGTTATGAATTTTAAAGAAGATATAATTGACAAGATGCTGATTGTATCCAGAAGTCTGGAACGAACTTTAGTGAGTAATAAATAAACCGATAGCAAAATGAGTTTATTAAATAAACTAGAATTAGATAATCAAAATAACATCGAAGCGATATTTACATTCGGAGAAAAAAACGCCATTGGAATGCAACTGAAATGTTAAGATAGGTGGGGGTGGGGGGTTGCGGGGGAAGGACGGTGTAAGCGATTTAAATATTAAATACTCAATAGACACTGGATATTCTATAAACACATACACACACACAAACTCGCGCGCGCAGGGTTGCCAACTCAAAATCTAATTTTTAAGAGTTGCTAAATTTTTTTTCTTAAATAAAATAGAACAACGCTGTTTTTAATTGTATATATACGTGTTAAATATTCACATATTAGTACTTTAGTTTTCAAATTTTAAATCGAACAAAAAAATTATTTTTTTAATAAAAAAAAAATGAATATGAATACCTAATAATAATAATTGTATTGATTAAATTATTATTCCATAAATATGTCTTACAGTAATCTCAAATTTTTTTTCTAGTGACACATTTATTTACTACCATTAAATTAATTGGTTACTTTAAAAAAGGAGGATATAGAATAACCTATAAACAACAAGGAAAACCAAAATGTTTAATAATTAAATGTATAGTTTATATCCACTATATTATTTTTTAAATAAGCTATCTGCTAGGAGCCAATTTCATAAGCTAGATTAAATGAAGAACGCTAAATCTAGCTAGAAATATGCTAAATTGGCAACCCTGCGCGCGCGTATGTGTGTACGTATAACTAGTAGTTGTTTATCGCATGATAGGTTGGTACACCTGGAGAGAGAGCTAGTGGCATTCGTTATTTATTTTTGGCAATTATTTATTAGTTTTTTGGCGCCAACTGCCTCACCCGCCCGCTTGCCTTGACACACACCACGACTTTGGCGCTGCTACGCGAACTTGTGACAGGGATGCCAAGTTGTCGCGTTATTCCCATAAGAATGTATGCAAATGTTGCATTTTAATATTTTTCAATGATTCGATATTGAAATAATATTAACGAGTATATTTAATATGAGATGGGTTTGAAATTATTTTATAAATAAATAAGTACCTTCTATATCTGTCACGTCATAACGCCTAAACCACTGGATATATCGAAGCTATATCCACACTATATATTCGTTTGGTACTCCGATAAGTTTATCTCTTTTTTTCGATCTGATAGGTGGCGCTGGAGTCGAGATATTTCGATAAATTGTATTTATGACCAGATTTGTCGAGATATGTATTTATGGTCTGATTTTTAGACAAATTATTTTTGGGCAGAATATCGTTTACCGGGTCAGTTAAATTCTAAATTATCGTACTCTTTTTTTTACTTTATACTGTCAGAATTCTTTGTATGTAAAATAATTTTTTTTTTAAATTGATATGTAACAATTAATAACATTGATATGGAAGTAAAATTATTTGTTCGCATGTACTACCTTTCATTATGTATGAAAGTATGTATGTATGGTATATCTATATAGATAATATTCTAATATATATTTTGATGAACATTCTTCCTTGACCTACAGTTACATCGAATCAAGGTCTAATCTTAGTTTACCATATATGGTTTGAATGAGGTATACATAAATACATACTACAATATATGAGCACATTAATATATCAATTAATTACAATTATAATAAACTATTTATATTTTTATATAATGATAATAAAATTAAATTAATTTAATAGACAAATTCTTATTTGGTATTAATATTGCTGTGTATATTTTAATATTAATATATAAATCTTTCGGTATAGTGTAAATATTTTTTATCTACTCGTCGATAATATAATAAAATTTAATAGTTATTTGAATTTGTATCTGTTAGTCTGATACGAAAACTATTGAATTGATTTTGAAAGCCAAGAATTAGTTTAGGCTATATAAGTACAAGCCCGTATTAAAAAACAGTTAAAATTTATATTTTATAATTAAAAATATAACTAAACCAACAATTTATCTCAAATAATTAAGTCATGTAGTTAATAAAATTCAATTTTAATTTAATAGACAAAACAATATGTATATGCTAATGTCTTCTGGAAGTAAGAAACTAACTATATAACATAACATTTTCTATAATTTAATAATATCCTGAATTTCAGATCACAAACCTCATTAATTCTCTGGGACCTGATAGTATCCGGGAAATTAACCAACTTAAGTCACTACAGCTGCAAACACACACATATACATATATACATAACCTAACATACATTCATAAAAACACTTTAATCGTTCACTATCTCGTTTCCTCAATTCAACGATTTAGAGATAGAATCTAATCATTATTTATTAAGAGATTTATTATAATAGCCCAGAAAAAGGTTACTTCAAATTTATGGTCCACGTTATTAAAATGTAACAAGCCAGTTCGATCGACGCGATTAATTAATATTAATTAATTAATAATACAAAAATAGCAATTAAATGCAAATTCGGTATTTACTTACGATACTAATATCGTAAATCAATATTTCAGTCAGTTAAATAAATATGCCTTGCTTTGATATTTATTAATATATTTTTTGCGAGTTGAGAATGTTTTGTGTTCTTTTATTGATCACGTTTATTTTTGGTTTGGATTCAAGTTAAATAATATCGTAACTGGATTTGTGTTTAGTTAAATATTTTAAAATTTAGTACGTGCGTGATTTTATTAAATAATTATTAGTTTTTACTCATGCCCGACTATGCACTACTATATAATTCAAAAACCAACAAAAAACGAAAAAAAAAAACAACGAAAGTAAAAAATTATACAGACTTGGTACGTATTTTTTTGAAGTCAGCGCAATTTACGTAGTCTGTCAACTAAAGATCTTGGAGACGTAATGCATAATGCATATAATATAATACCAACCACATAAATGATTGAATAAAGTCTACTTAATTTGAAATATTTACAATCATTCCATTAAATTTTTTTCATTTTTTTCAGTGATTTGAAAATTGCAAATAAATTATTAAATTATTTTTTTTGTCTCATTCTAAAACGATTACAAAGCTTCTCGTATCTTCGATATTGCGAGGAAGCAAAATTCGAGTTGCGCACCCAGCTATAATATTTTTAAAATAAAATCGGATGTTAACAATATACTTACCTATGTGATAGTTTTGTAATTTTTTTTTGTCCAAGAAAACATAATAATTAAAAGTCCAATAGTAAGGAAATTAGTTATTAAATAGATAGATAGTCGGTATAAAAGTATTATAATAAGATATAAAATTAGCAAAAGAGAGAAATGACTTAATTGTGAACGAAACAGCAATATAATACTTCCTCAATCCACCAATTTAATAGTAAAATATAATTTTAGTACCAGCATTTATTAAGAAATCTAGCATTAACATTTCCTCAGTTCAATCGACAGTTAATAGTAAATTTATAGTTGTGAAGTTAAAATTTAGGCAATAGAATTCGGTACTTAAACATTTTTGTATAGGATAAAGTTATTCTAACAACATTAAAAACATGTTTTTAAAATATTCTTGAAAATAATATACGCTACAGCTAATTTTATTTTTACCCCGAAGTAATAATAAATTTAAAATTCGAAGATTAATTTAACATTAATGAAACTTATTTATACAGTAATTGATTTTTCTTTGTAGATACGGTTGCATGTTTTACAAATTTTAAATTAAAATATGATTTATTTTTGGTATTTTTAAAGCTTCCTTTATTGATGAATAAAAATAATTTTATTCACGAATGGTATGCATATAAATATTATACACGTATTTACGCAAATAATTTAAATGTCAATAATTGCTTCCTCGCCATATAGAAGATACGAGAAGCTTTGTGATCGTTTTAAAATGAGAAAAAAATTGTTCTCCGATTTTTAAAATTTCATCTCAGATTTTACATTAGACAGTCTCATCTCGTCAAAAATCGTTGTCTCGTTTTAACGTCCTACAGAAGGTATACTCATATAAAATGAACATAATATCTAATTTATAAATTTTTAGTTGGAAAATGATAAAAAAAAAAACAATCACATAACGTTCTTGTTCAGTGACAATATAAGTTCACGATTTTGAGAATACAAAAATACAACAACAGATAAAAAATGACGGTTCCAAAACTGTATTTTAAAAGTCTTTTCAAAGTTCAGAAAAGTTCCAAGAATACTAAAATGAGTTATTTTTATTTACCTATTTCTTTTAATTTATAATACTTCTGGTACATTTTGTGTCCACGTACATTGTATAAGACAAATAACATTTTGAAATTGCGTTCGCTAATGGGTTAATATACAAAATTCATTCCACATCAACAACGTTGCTACTGGATTATTATTACACATACCTTCATTCAATTACCGTCGAAAATAAACTGTTATTTTTTATTTCCAAATAAAAACCCAATTACGCAGAGCCTGCCTTTCCACTCATTACAAGCTGCCATGTATCTTTTATTGCTGGTAAGAATTTATGGACATGTTGTACGCTGTATTTCATATGAGAAATATTGTGACATATATAAAATTCTGTTTGACTGTTTTGAATGAAAGAATACGTAGGTCTGGTGCCCACGCCGTGAAACTTTATGATAGTAGTTTTTATTCGTGTCTCACCGTAGATACCTGAACTATTTGTGTTTGTGTAAGGCACTTTCACACGATCACATTTTTCTATTGCTTCCTCGCAATATCGAAGATACGAGAAGCTTTGTGATCGTTTTAGAATGAGACAAAAAAACAAAATTTTAAATTGATCTTTCCGTTTCAGGTCATACAAACACTTTTTGTTACGTGTCTGTCTGTCTGTATGTGTGTGTTTGGCCCTTGAATCCTTGTAACACGTATGAACCACTGAACCGATATTAATGAAACTTGGTTGGATGGTTGGGTCTGGCTTGAGGATGGTCCCATTTCAAAATCATCAAAATAGTTTATTTTTTCAAGATATATCAAGAACGACACTTGTTACGTGAAAATTTTATAGAATCTTTTTTGTAGAGCATTCAATTTTCTATAATATATTATAGATCTACAACGTTTGTTGTAAAATATTGACATATTAAATGTCTTTTTGACGTTTGTATAAAAGATTTAGATTCATATTGTCAAAAAATTTAAAATATACAAAAAAAATAATCAGGTTCAAATTAATATTTTTTAGTAAACAGTTTTTATTTAAATTGTTCAATTCATTTGCTATGATTATATTAAAATGGAAAAAGTTGATAATAACATGCCATTTATACTATTTAATAATTTAGATTCTCTAATTTACAAATTAAAAAAAAATGCAGTGTCTTTTTAAGACTGACATCCAAAATACATATATTTTTTCTAATTCTATTCGATTTAAATATTTTCTTATAAATTAAATATTTAATTTGTACACTTTATATATATTATAAACGTTGTCATGTGTAGAAGCCTTTATAGAGCTGTTGATCTCTAGCGTAGGTTTCAAGGAAATGCAGAGGCTGTGCCTGGTATGGATGTGATTCCAGCTGGACCGATATTTGTATCGAACGACCAATGTGTTTCATTATTCTCTTTTTTCAGACTCTAATGATTCTAAAGATGCGCTACGGATTGAAAAGGACATGGTGACACGAAACGACTTTAATTAAAATATACAAAGTAATATTTGGCTATAAAAAAAATTAAATGTAATCGTAAATAATTCATAGTTTCAAATTAGAATATTTTTTTTGATCGTGCCGCTAAATTTGTAATTTTTTATATTTGCCATGTGTTTTTTATGTAAATATAAGACATAATAATATCATTTTATAGATCAAACGACATAGCAGAATAAATTATTGTTTTATATACACACTCAATATTCATTTCATTAATGAAAATTAAATACATAATATTAAAAAGAATAATACAAAAAATGGTTAAACAAGTATGGGCTACTACTAAAATGATTGCCAAGTTATGAAAGAGTTATTTGAGTCTTTTGAATGAATTCTTTTCAAATCAAATAATCTTAATTTTCTCCATTTTTTATAAAATGGTGTAGTTTTTGTTATTGTAAAATTTTTTTGCCAAAATACATTATTAAATTTTTTGACCCTCGTAGGATTACGTGTTGAATCGTTGGAGAGATGAAAATTTAATTTAAAGTAATACTACGTAGTAGCACAAGATTTCCCCAGCTGTGAGTTCAAGTACTTATCATTGTAAGACGAGGTCTATTTTAAAACATAATAATAACTAATAATAATTATACATGCATACAGTAACAAATTAAAGGAAGGAGGCTCAGCAGCTTTAGCCTCCCTTCCCAAACATTATAGTTTATATTAATATTATAATATATATAATAAATTTAAAAATTTAAATTTTTCAACCAGCCCTCTTTTACCCAGAATACATCCTATAGCATGCACTTATTTTATCATTGATTAACTGTAAAATCCATGAATATTTATTTATAAAATGTTTTAATCTCTATAATTATTAGGAAATAAATAGTTTGCACTATTAAAAATTATATATACCTAATTATTCAAAATTTTCAAACACCAATTAAGAAATCTGAACCATTAATTTTTTCAGCACAAAACTTTTAATTTATATATAAAAAAAGAAGAATTTAAATATAAATTACTCCAATCTACATTTTAAATTATCTCAAAAATAATTTATGATATTATAACCACAAAATTATATCAAACCATTTTCTTTAAAGCATATTTACAGGTGATCCACCCACAAAGGAATAGACGCGTTAGCTGGTAATCTCGTAGAGATAAATGAATGTCCATAACTGATTTATGGTCAATATGAATCAATGGAGACAGCAGTAAATTATAATTTATTTGCTATATACTTATTGGACATATACTTGAAGGTGGAGAGATATTGATATTTTAAAATATGACATATAAATATCATATTTCTAAGAACCTCTTTTGTCATTCTTACCTTTTAAATTACTATCCATCTATAAAATATGCCATATGAATATACATCTGTTCAAAACAGTTTTTGTGGACACAAGAGACATTCAAATGTAATAAGTAGAAAAAAATTAAATGACAATAAATTTTTTTGTAATTGTTTAGGTTGATTGATGTAAACTAATATATTGTTTTCAAACTCAAGGTTAGGTTAAAAATGTATACAGTAATTATTTATCTTTTAAACAATAGATTAAAATTGGCACAACTAAAAATAATAATAAAACTGTAAACAAATAAACTGCTGTGACATTATAAATATAAATATACATTACTAGCTGTTACCCAAGCGACTTCGTCCGAGTGGTAATACAGATTCGATAAAACATATTTTTAGTTTCGCATCTACACACTTGATGTCTACGCCAAAAAAGTATAACCTATCGAGCACACAAATGTCACAATAATTTTTTTATCTTATAAATTTTTGCGATAAAAATGTCCTTTCTCAGGATGTAGGCTCTCACTCAGACAGAGAGATATACACACTTTCGCATTTATATGGATACTTATATTTTGAATTATATATTGAAAACGTTTTAAAAACGGTTACAATTTTCAAAAATAAAAATATGAACAAAAACTGCTTTTCAAAAATGGAAGATATAACATATATCTAATAACTTCAATTTTAAAATTTCATGTTCGTTAGTTTCACTGTTTTGGCTATGATTGTTAACATACAGACCGACAGACACACAGTCGCCATTGTGATAATAGTCGTTCTCAATACAGGGACCTTCAAAACGTGTAAATTTATTGAAATATCGAATTGATTGCTGTACTTCATTATACAGTACATTATCTATTCTATGTGTATAAAAAAAATAAAAAGTACAATGTACGAAACTATGTAGACAAATATTATAATTTATTATAATATAATTTACTGTGTTTATATTTTTTTAGCTATTAAAGTATTTTCTAAAATATACCGATTTTATGAAAACTCCAAACTTTAAAACAAAATAAAGAACGATATTGTATTTTTCTAGTAGTTTCGTGTAAAATATTCGTTACACATTTCCTTAAACATTATTATTGTTAGCGATGTAATTCACCAAAGTAATAAAAAATATTTTGTGTACATAACCTTTGACAAAGTTCACATAATACCATTTCCAATGATTGCTTCTTTTATTAAATTTACAAAAAAATTTTATATGAATGAAAAGCTTACGTTTTAAGCAGGATTTATTACTTTACAATTTTTTTTCATTCAAATATAGATACATTTGGGTTGGGGTTTGTTTCAATTAGCAGAATTCTTATAGAATATTTTTTCGCAGTACCTATATAATAATATCAAAGGTTAATTTTTTGTAATTAAAATATTCGATACTAAAATTCCTGCGTCATTGCCTGTACTTATTTTGAAATCACTTTTAATATCTATACATTTTATTAGAAACATACATTTTTTTGTCATGTTTATATATTTATCAAATTTTCCTTAATATGGGCCAGCCCTAATTCAATTCGCATACAGTCTAAACTAATTCTAGTATTATAAGCTTTTGAACTGAAAATCGCTAGTTTTTGAGTCAAGTCGAAACATAAGTTTTTGAAAACTATCAAAATTATTTACATTACCCCAAATAACCCAAAGTATTTTCATTATACAGACAGAACCTGCAGATTTATATATTAATACTATCTGCTTTACCTTCGAAGTCGTTCGTATAGAAGTTAGGTTAAGTAGAAGCTGTCAGACATGAAACCCACGAAGAAGAAGAAGGTTACGTAATACAGATTTCTGTTATGATAATCGAGAAAATATCATAGGTCATGGGTGAAAATGTCACGTACCCATTTTTTTCTTCTAAAAATGTGTTTGGGTTACAAAGTGAGCGTTTTAGCCGTGAAAAGGTAACATACAGAGAGACAGACACACTTTCGCATTTATAATATTAGTATGGATTGATTAGGTTCTATATATCACATTCAACGAATTTCTTAAAATATTATTATCAGAATTTTTTATAAAAATATCAAAAGTGAATTTCTTTTTATAAAAAACTGCTAATTAATTTATCAGTAACCGGATATTTATTTTCTAATGAAAATTCCAAAAGGTTGAAACATACGGTACAGTTCATTGATCAGATTTATCAAAATTTGATTTTTGAACAAAATACTAAACATACGTCAATGAGTGCTCCATGAATGAATGAAAAACGCACGACGCAGCTGTATCTGTGTTGTGGGACGCCATCTATTGGTCATTGCGTAGGAAGACAGGTTAGCCAACGCGGATTATTTTTGATACATTTTCACTAAACAACATCGGTGACAAAAACGACATGTACCTACACACTCCATGTGTACGAACCCATTATAATTTTGTGAAAATAAATATGGATTTTTGTTATCATGTAAATAGCGTTTTTATGTTATGGTATTTTTTAATTGAATTATTTTAATAATAATAAATATTGTATGGTTTCATTCAGAAAGTACGGTTTTACAACTGATAGATATCTAACAGTAGAATTGATCAATCAAAATCTTTAAGATATCTCTTTAAAAGAGAGACAGATAGCTATTACAGAAATAATTTTACTTTTGACTACAGGACCTTTATATTGTAGTATATGTTCTTTTTTGTATTAAACTAAAATTTATTGCACACCCCATGGCTTGGATGTGTGTTCTATTATCGTGCTAAAATGTTTTTCGTATGTATAATACATACATTGATAAAATTAGCATTATATCTTAAATTTCTTTAGTAACCCACTTGAAGGTTTACAGGCTCCATATTTACTTAATTTGGTTTTAATTTTCTGTCAAAAAAATATAAATAAAGTTCAATTTGTCCATTTTTACCTATTTTTACATGACGGTAACACGCTATAGGTTGCAAAACGTAATAAATTAACAGCAATCCTTTTAATTCACTTCATCTATTTGCAGAATAGAACCCTATTAAAACTCAGCCAAATCAGAAAACTAGAAATAAGGAAATTTGCAGTTTATTTATGATTTATTTTTTATTTTTGAAAAATTTTATCGTAAAATATAGATAGTTATTCTGGAAGTTCCAAAAATATCCACTCAAATAGCATATAACCTGGCCAGAGAACATAACACTGGTTCTCGAGTTATAAGCGCACTAACGGACAAACAAACAGACAGACAGACGTTCAGCTTTATATATAGGTATAGATATGTAAATATATTTGGAGATTTATTCACTAATCTGCTTAAATCAAGCCCTAAATTCTAGCCTCTTGGAACGACGCAGAAAAACGGCCCTGGAAATTCTATATTTATATTAAATGATTGATTATTTAAATGAAAATTACATATGTATAACATTTACTGATCTTATAAAGAACGTTATATAGTTTTACATATTATATGTATGTATATTATAAATTTAATATTACATATTATATGTCAGTGGTGTGGGATTCGAATCAAATTATACCCGAGAGGTAAAAAACACGGCTCGATAATATTTATAACTTCCTCCCGATTTCCAAAGACTGGTGTGCTGAAGAGGTAAACCGGAATGTAGGATCATTCTGATCAAGTAGCCCGAGAAGGACAGACAGTTGTACTCACTCTGGATGGTAGAAAGAGAGAAACGATATCAGACGTGGTACAGACTGTAGTTTGAATAGTGATTTTTATGTGCGTAGGATATGCTTTTTATGGTTCTTTAAAAAAAGGAAAGACTGCATATGTAGATGAAGTTGGTATATTTGAGCAATACTTCGTTATGAACTGCTTCATTATTAATGTAAAGTTCTTAATATTAATATTCTTAATAAAAATATTAAAGATGAAAATGATAAAATAAGTAATACTATATTTATTATTTTTAAATTTTTTTATATTGAAATCCATGTATTGGGAATATACATAATATAATAATATATAGTGTATGTATTTCTAATTATATAAAAAACCATTCTGACGAACTAATAGAAAAATAATGGATGAGACATAAATTATAAATGATAATATTATCTACAACTTTTATTTAAAATATACATCTGGATATGGCTCTTGGTCAATTTGGTCGGTTTATAGGCCAACGTTTCGTCACATATTGCAGTGGACATCTTCAGGGCAAAGATCCAATTTATTTCAAATAGTTTTTTCTTTTAATTTTCACTCCTTCAAAAATAACCAACCGTTTCTGGTATAATTCTTAATATTTTCTTGTGATTTCAATCAAATAACATTTCATTATAGGTATGCCTAAAGAATAATTGTTTTCTTCCATAAAGTTTAAATACTTTTACAGTCTAGACTGGTAAATTATAAATATAGTTTCAAATAATACAAATATTTATTTTTAAAATGCTTCCATACATTTGTATTTGAATTTATATTTCTTATAATAAACGTTGATTTCAGGTTATTTATTAACGTGTTGAAATAAAGCTAACAATAAATGTATTCTAAAGTGTTCAAAGAAGTGATAGAGAACAACCTTAGCGAGATTCTAGATTAGTTCTAGTTCCAGCATTCTTCTTGGAATGTACATTCCTAGATATTAAAGATTAGGTTAAAAAGAATAGGCGTGTTTGAACATTTATATATAAAATAATGTGTTAAATTTTATAACACTGGAATTTAATATAACAAATAATATGTAAATTCATTTCGAGTTAATTTATTAATAATGGTTATAAAAATAGCATTAAAAATATAAAATAATAAAAAGAAAGAATAATGACCACAAAAAACAATTTCGTACGGCAGTTTACTATCAACAACATGTAGCTAATCAACAAAAATCTCTGCCCGAGAAAAAAAGAAAACGAAAAAAGGCAAACAAATCATCTGTGTATAAATCCGATATCCCATCTCTGTTGATATAAAAAACAACACAATCCATGATTCAAAACTAAATAACTGAATTATAATCATCATTTCTTCATAAAAGTGACTGAGGAACTATTAACAATTTCCAGCTGAACAACGGCCGAGCGCGAGAGAGAGGTGTGTAGTGTTTGCCAGCGGTTAGAGTGAGATGACAGTCGCCTGTATGCTCGGTCTCCAGTAGCTACTGTGCTACGCGTATGATGGACTTGGCCTAAGGCGATTTGAAAACAAGATTTGTGCTCTGCAGGAAATCGAAATGCGACTACTGGCAGACAGAGATGGAAAGAGATGAGTCTGAATCGGTTGTTTTCTACAGAACATGATGATTTTAACCCTATGGTTTCTTATTTTTGTTCAGCCATTTCATTTTAAATATTCATAAATGTACTTTTATATAACAAATATAAATATTAAATATTAAATTGTTAATTGACATTAAAAAAAAAATCGTAATATTATAACATATTTGTAGGCTAGATGTGTATAATTAAAATAATTCGGATTTTTTAGTTTAAAAATGTTTTTATATATTGATAATTTTTATTTATCTGTTTGTTTATTCCGATATGAAAACTACTAAATCCATTTTGATGAGACATTCGCTGTTTGAACGTCTAAGATCCTAGAATAGGCTAATTGATAATTGATTTATTGCAATTGAAGATAGTTAATGTGATGTATTCAACTATGTTTTTAGAGAAACCAGGCATTTACAGATTTGGGAATACACGCGAGGAAATTCTAGTCTTATAATAAAACAGACTATTAAGAATACGATATAAATGTTGCATTAAACAGAAAACTACTAATTAATTGTTGTTTGTGTTGTATTTGTGGAAACAGCATCTCAAACTAAGAAATATATCTACAGTAACATAATATTCCTTCTTTTGCAAATATACATGGCTATTAGACATAATTCTCAATTTCACAGTAAAGATAATATCATCTACAAGAGATAAAACTCGATAAGAAATATTACATACGGTAATATCTCTGTCATTCTATGCATTTTGTTTATTTCGATTTTAAATCGTATAAATTTAATGTCATTTTAATGACCCCCCAATAACGGTAAGCTTAATTAAATGTATTTTACAATGATGTAAATAATTTGATATATGTGTAATAAATATATGAAATTACGCAAGAAACAATACAGAACAGCTGTATTAAAATAAAATTAATGATATTAGGAGTTTTATTTCTTTTTACTGTGATTATCGTAAATATCAGATTTTAATAATAACCAGAGATTTTCGGTATTTAAGATGGTTCATTAAAGTATATAATGCACGTTTTTTTGGTAATAAATAGATTTAATAACAGTTTAAAAATAACGAACTTTCTTATAAATTTGAATAATTTTTCTTTTAATATATAGATACTTATTTTGAATTTAATTAATTTAATTCAAGATAAGTACATAACTTAGTAAAGAAGATAAAAACATATGACTAACACACATATTTTTCATAAAAAACTGGATGGGTTATTCCATATCAGATAGATAATAAATACCTGTGTAATTCTTGCAGACTTTTAAATGTTGAAAAATTTGTATATATGATTTTAATGAGGTAGGTAATGTTATTTTTCTATGAAGGACAGTTAGTGAATATTAGCTCTAATAGTATTTAAATTAATAAAAATAGCACAAATTTAGTTTAAATTTGCTTCAGACCCTTAAAGTTGCTAATTAGTGTTGTGTCATTTTAGATAATTTTAAAAAATAAAAATATTTCTTCCACTACCATGTTTTTTTTACGTATTCCTTGGCATATACACGAGTATTTATATAAATATCAATCTGTAGGATCAGAATGTACAATTTTTTAAAAGAATATAGGTAGTTTTATAGGCAATATAATTTTTAGAATTTTTGTCTCTATCTGTTTGTTTGTTCCAGCTTGAGGCAAAAACTACTGAGCTGATTTTGATGAATCTTCCACTATTAGAAAGCCCAAGAGTAGTGTGATAATTGATATATTCCAGGCCCGTATTTATAAGAAAAAAAAACAATTTATATTCTCTAATAAAATATATAAAAACATGAAAAGATAGTTGTTATGTAGATTAACCCAATAATTATTGTTAATTCTAGTAATTGGATAGAAATTAAATAACGCATATATTGGAATACTTTTGATTTATTCCGGTCCATGTGACAGTTTCCTGCGTAAACGTATTTATCATTATTCTTCAATAACACATGCGGAGAGTGCTGTGCCAGCAGCAGAGAGAGTTTACATACAGCAGAAAACGAGGATGCGGCTGCGCTCGTACGGATGTGACGTCACAATTGTGGTTATTGTGTGTGCAGGGCTATCGGCATCGGTTTATCTGCGTTTCCTGTTGTCTCTCTAAATGCTGCTCACACATCTATGTATGTTACACGGCCGTATATTCGAGGTATTATATGTAGGTGTGCAATATTATATATATTTTATTGACAAATTACAAAAATTCAATCTATATTTATATGTTTAAAAATTGTAATTAGATTTGTTATAAAATATCGAATGTTAACATTAACGTAAGCAATTGTTCCTGATCAACAGCATAAATAGTAAACCGGTAATAAGGTAGTGGCACCAGTCTTGGCAAGGACCCCAGTAATGGGAAATTTTTAATTAAATGTACTGAATTAAAAATATGTGTTGATATTTGATTACTACCATTTCTGAATATTAATCTATATACATTTAACTATCTTACAGCGTGATATGATGACAATCGGCCAATAGGTGTCAAAATGATGGACATTTAAACTAATTATTAGTATAATTTATTTATTCATTATTATATTATTTCAAATTTGTGTTATCATTTTGTAATCATTAGTAAGTGTCCATCACTGCGTGCTGATTACTAGTTTTACCTTTGCTATTACTGGAGAAAAAACATGAATAAAATAAAAGGCTATAATAAAAAAAAAACTATATTTGCGTACTTTGGTAATAAAATTGATTAAATAAAGAGTTATTTGTTTTATTAGTAACATGAGTTCATGAGAATTACAAAAAACAGGTCCATTAATCCAAAAAACTTGCTCTTATAGCGGCCATAACTGGGGATAAACCAGTAATGTGGTCGGCACTCTACAAGAAGGTATTTAAAATTTTCAGGTCTCTATCATCCTCTTTATGCTAGAAAGGCCTAATTCGGGAACAACACCAACTAATCTAAATGTTTGTCTGTCTGTTCATATTTTGACTTAGAACGTAAGAGCCGCCGATCCGATTTAATATGATTTTCATCGTATACTACCAAAGTTTGTGGATGTGGGGTCCGTAGGTATCGAATAATTAGGACCCCAATTGTTCTATATTTATAATTAAATCCTTATTATTTATGGTATGATGAACGATAAATGACCCGTGTTTTTTTTTAATTGTATACCTATCTCAATAAAAAAATATTGATATTATACAGTATTTTATATAATTACTTAAATACAAAAAATGTTACTAGTTCATTTCTAACGAGATTCGTGGAAGGTACAAAACTTATTATTTACATTATTTGTTTTTCAATAATGTCTATAAAAACTTATTCTATGTTTATTTCATACAAATGGGTATAAAAAAGTGAACGTAATTATGTTTAAATGATGTATTAAAAAATTTACGGCGAATAAAATAAAAATGAGTCAAAACTATTATATTATTGATAAAATGTATATATTATATACCTTATACATAAAAGATAGAGTAAAGTTAAAAAATACTGATATTAGATTTAATTATTATTAAATTATTGATGAAACACCGAAAACATAGAAGAAAAATATATTTGTGTTTTTAGTCGACGAGTTCCTTCTTCAGTACAAAATGACAACGAATGCGCTTGATCATCATGGTTCTTATCAATATACTGATAGACACATTCAACATACAGTGGTACTTAAAATGTCAAAGAAATTACACTTATATAAGTACATACCTATAAGTATTTACTAGTTGCAGCAAGTGAATTTAATGAAAATAATAATATATAATAATTATGTATATTTAATAATTATTAATTGATTCAAATATCATTTATTTGATAGATAAACGTTTTTTATTTATATTTTAAATGTATTATGTTCGTATTATCGAGGTTTAGTAATAGGTGAGTGTTCGAGATACATAAGGCTAACAAACTAAAATTTGACTATTATAAATATGTAACATGCATAGTGGTGGTGACTAGAGATATGAAAGTACAGTGAAATGCAGAAGTGGTCGTCCAGTTTTCATTGAAATTCGCTTTCACACACTTAGTAGGCTCCGCCCATTTGATTATTATAATGTTTAAATCATTTCTCCATGTACCAAACATTGACAGATACTTTGAAACTCATTTACTAGATAAAGAAGTACTCTTCGTTTATAGTACTCATATATGTATATTTATTTTTCAATGTTATTATTTTGTATGCCATTACAATGTATTGATGGACATTTTGATATCTACTGGAATCACAGGTTTATACACAAAATAATCGACCTCATTAGGTCAACGCCAAGCTAGGAAGTGGTGACCTTAAATGTATTTAGTTTCATTGATTAGGATACGCCATTGATTAGAAATTAGCTTCAAAAGCAATATTTGTCATGAAATCACGTGTTGAGGATAAATACGATAACAATTTTAAATAGAAATTGAAATTGATTACGAAGTATTGTAAAAATACTGAATAAAAATAAAAATGTTAAAGATGAAAATGATAAAATAAGTAATACTATATTTATTATTTTTGAATTTTTTTATATTGAAATCCATATATTGGGAATATACATAATATAATAATATACAGTGTATGTATTTCTAATTATATATATAAAAAACTATTCTGACGAACTGATAGAAAAATAATGGATGGGACATAAATTATAGATGATAATATTATCTACAACTTATATTTAAAATGTACATCTGGATATGAATCTTGGCTTTTGGGTGTAAGTCGCGTCAATTTGATCGTGTTATCGGCCAACGTTTCATCACACATTGCAGTGGACATCTTCATGGCCAAGAATAATTCAAAAATTGACAAGAATAACTATCCGTTTGTGGTTATAACATCGTTTTCAAAAAAAGGAGGTTTTCTTCTCAGATGAAAATTAATCCTACATAAATATAAAATTTCACCCGTCTATGGTTTGCCGATTTTGTGTTACAGCATCTGCAGATAGACATCATGACGAAAAAAGTCAGAATGAATTCAGAGAAGGTCAAAATGGATATTTCCATCAGAATCTCGGATTCGTAAAAATCGCCTTAACAATTTTTACTTATAATTATTATTCATACATACTTATGGCTGTATAAGAAAGTAAAAAATAACTATAAATAGACTTGATTGCACCTGTGATAAGATATTAAATATGCAATCCACGAAAAACAAATTCCAAGGGCTAAAAATGGATACAGACAGTAAGAAATACTAGGTCCAATTTGGGAGTTAGGATTCCATAGAAGGTCTCAGAGCTTGCTTACATGCAGAACCGTCAACATCCTGAGGAAGCGGCGGCCATTTTGGTTTCCGCTGTAACCTTCACGCCGCCTTCTATGAGGGACTCTGGGAACAAGATGCCGCAACTAATTGTCTGAGAGAAGAACCAACGTGTTCAGAGGTGGATTGACCCCATATAAATGATAAATGTTCGTTAATTCAATTAATAACATTTATAATTAGTGTATCTTTAATGTAAAAATAATTTATGGTAAACTTTTTTTCTTAGATTATTCTCAGAAATAAGGATATAAAGGTTGGTATAGTTTTCTTGTCATTTAGACTTATCCTTTTCTGACAGCTCATTCGTGTAGATATTAATAGGGATTATTAAAATTGAGGTTCCCTATGGGTCAATCATTCGAAGTTCTAACAAATAAGGGGACCGAAATCAATGTAATTATTTGTATATAGTGGATTTTTTTATCAAAATCAAATTTTTCAATTTCAATAGAATTTTTTGATAAATTCATCAAAAAAATGATGATGTTCGTGGAATACAAATTCAGTAATATTAAAAAATAGTTTATATTACTTTTGTGTTTACAAAAGTTTTTCTTATTTTTTTAACAACCTTATAAATTAATATTTATTATCTAAAAAAAGTTATTTAAAAATTAAATCAAAGCATTTCTGAGTGCATTTCAAGCCAAGACCTTTTCAATGATATCTAATGTTTTCAGTCAAAGCAAGAGGTGTGTATAGGTATAACAAAATCATATTAATTCTCTTAATAACCACGGAAAAAAATACTATAGTATTATTAACTACAAAAATTTATAGAAAAATTCCCATACTTAATAATAACTCGAACAAGGCATTGTGCAAATATAATTGCCAATAACCTACAATTTTTTAAATCCATTAAAAAATAAATTGGTGCATAAAAAATTACCATAAATATTTTCTTATGCAGCAGAGTACATTTTAGAAAAATGTATCCACTTTTATATACATTTAGTATAATACATTAAACAAAAACGGTGTGGTACAATTTTTTCTAGAAATAAATCAATTTTTTACAACATTTAAAACAGTACCTACTCAATTTACTTTAAATTTTCCATTATTTATTTCTAAAAATTTCAGTGCAGTTGCAAAAAATTCCCCTTCGAGTTTTCTTTTTATTACCTATAAGTTAAATTTTCCAATAGTTTTTGATACTTAAATGATTATTAATGTATATTGTAATCTAAAAAATAATTATTACGATAGTAATTAAAATAAAAAAATATACCGTCAAAAACATTAAATAAGCAACGGAAATAAAGTTATCTTTATGCTAATCCGGCCCTGACAACACTGAGAAAAAGCCACGGTACCTGATCATATTTAATTCATTTCAGATTAAATGAGGTAATACCATGTGTGATGCATTGTTCTAATGAGACAAATTAACACAGTATTATAATAATACGTCCTTGATATGTTTGAACGTATATTCTTTATGATCCAACACTTGAGAAAATCTGTGTTATTTTCACCTTTTATTGAAAATGAAATTAAAGGTTCATACGCCACTGATTTTTATTGTTATGTGTATATTTAAGATTGTTTATTACTATTATATTTCTTTTTAAATGTTCTGACCTTACAATTAGCATACAAAATTTCATTCATACATTTTAGTTTTCTTAATTTTGAAATCAGGAACCTGAATTTATATTTGGTTGAAGTTTAAAATTAAATTCTGGTTCAAGTTAAACAACTTATAAAGTATCCAGATTTTATAGGTTCAGATTGCAAAAAATTAAATTAAGAAAATATTTATTGAACCTTTTCAAAAATAAATGTTTGGTTCAGGTTCACTAATTTAATGGTTTGATCCAAGTACAAGTTCACAGAATATACAGATTTTTTGAGTTTCAATTTGGATTCAAGACCAGGTCCCTGATTGAATTAACATTTTAAATATTACTTTAACTTAAATTAAACTTTTATTTTTGTAATATTTTATTATTGATTGTTCTTCCTACAAACATATCTTGTATATGTATATATTATAATCAAAGATAACATCCTACAACTACTTCCATACGCGTTGGCGTCACAGATAAAGGCTTATCTATGAATAAAATTAAAAACAACTTCCTCATATCGTCTCTAGTTTAATTATCCACAAAATACTATTACTACAAACTGAAGCAATATAGCTAAAAGATTTTATATAAACAGTATTATCACAACAACATTATTCAAATCAAAAATATGTTATTTTTTTATTTTGACATTTTTAAATCCAATTTCTTTACCCGACGGACTTTTTTTGTAAATAACTCGACGTGGATGGTGATATAGATATAGATATGTGTTCTTCTCAGTTATTTATTTGTATGTTTAGTTACATTATGATATATGACATTATTACTTGCAAATTAATATTTTTTATGAAAATAATAAAAACTATTTATTTGCTAAATAATTAAAAAACTATTAACAATAATCTTTTAGAAAATAGATGAATATTTTTCAATTTGTAATTACATCTAAATGGAAAGTGTTAACGAGACGATCATATCAGCTTTTGAAAACAGGATGACCGAGTTTGAACATTGAAATTAATTTTTATGTATGTCCATTACAAAAAGTCATATGGTGATACTGCAACATAAAATGTATATATAATTATGTATGGGAAGTAAATGTGTATTAAAATTACAGGAATTAAATTTAAAAAATATATAACATAAACTGGTAACGGAAATGTCAAATACATGGAGTGATTTACACTAATAAAACCTATGTTATGTGTTTCCTGTAGAAAATATAATTTTCAAAATGAAATCATATTTTTAACAGTAAATTTATTACATATTTTAATGGTTTAATTTTAATGTCTTTCTCTCAAATTACAGACTATTTTTACCGATTTTCAATTATAGACAACTTTAATGTATGCTAATCAGATAAATTTTATTTGTTTTTAATTGATTTTTTTTGTCAAATCGACAATTATAGTTTCATTGATAAATAAATAACATTTTACCAAAGAATTTTTATGAATGTTGCAAAAAATTAAGTATTTTAATTAATAAATGTATTTTTCACTGAATGACGAAATGTCTATAAATATTATTTTTATACCATTTGTTGTCAATATTAAAATTTATATTTTCTTATAAAATTGAATTTTTAATATATTTTATCAATTGCAAAAATAACTATCCAATACTAGGTTCACAGATTTTTTTTGAGTTTTCACCCAGTATGGGATGATTTTTTTGTCTGACAATATCTCGAAAATAGATCAACGGACTTTAACGCGGTAAATCAGTATAAAATTGCTTCAAATTTAAATAATTAAAATAAAAACTTACATGCACCCAAATACACCATTTTCTAGAACCTACTCTGTAACACAAATTAGTAAATTTGATTGAAAATTCTGAAAAACAATTTTCGATTTTAAGTTAACGGCCTTCTCGCTGGCAGACACGAACAGTGTACGACCGGTCGATGATGTCATGCTGTATTTTCCGGGAAATTGTCCATTAATTAATAATTAGGATATCCTCCGCTCCGCGCGTTACACATCAGACAGTGACGGCTATACTCGTGCCTTTCTGTCGGACAGAGAGCGAACTATCGGGAACTGTTTACCGGATGTATAAAATAGAATACTACTACTCTGAACTGCACAGAATCACGGTGAATTTTGTACAGTGTTTATGTGTAAAATGGATCTAATAAAAATATTGCATAAATTATTTAAAATACTAATCTAGATGTGCTAACAAACCTTGCTGACTGGAAGAGCGCGTAAATTAATAAAAAACAAAACAAATAATAAATTCTCAACCAAAATAGGGAGGGACCAGAAGTGGGGGGGGGGGGGAGATTCTCAAAAGATACAACTCCAAGCCAAGACCTTTAAAATGAAACCTAGCGTATTTATTTTAGATTTTAGTGTATATGGTCAAGATTTGAAATAATATTAAACCTACTTAAATTTCCCCATGCCTAAGGGGAATCGGATAAGTTACCCTTGGGCCTGGGTGCTAGAGGGAGGTGGGAGAATGGAGAAGATCTAAGAAATTCTCAAAAAAGAAAAGAATACTGAAAAGATTCATTCCTTATTCTTAATTTAATTAAAAGTAGGTATAATAAATGTCAATAATAAACGAATCCGAATAGTGAAAATTCTAAATATTTATTATTTTTAAAAGCCCCAAGCTATTACGGTCCTGAGCCTCATCTCATTTTGTAAAGTAATTCTGTAAAATACCTAATTACTGTACTCATTAAAAAATAAGTAAGATTTGCAGTCAGCTTTAGATTTCTGCTAAGGTCATGGTAAGAGAAAATAAATGTAGAGATATTGTCTGATTACGCCCCTGTTAAAAGGATACGAAAATTTGAACGTGATATGAAAGATATTATTTTACTATTTGGTAATCCAGAGGCTTAAATTTATCAAAAAATGTTACAAAGTATGCAAATACACATATCTTATTCATTAGCATATGTATGTTTATCAAGTACATTTACAAGCAATTTTAGTACACAATAGATAATATTGAACAAATGAATGAGCAAAAAGTAAATAAAATAAAGAATATACACATTAAGGCAAACAAACTAACACCGAAATCTACAACGACAATCACGTACGCACAACTATCCATTGATAGTTTTTCATTGAGCAAAGATTAAAAGCTTACAAAGAAAAGAAAACAATTACAATGTTCATTTCCGGGCGAATTACAAGGAAAATAAAAATTAGTGAGTGGGCCAGTTAAATTATTCTTAAAGCGTACGGATATACATACATTCTCTCAAATACACTCATACATACGCATAATATACAGAGGCGGGCCATTTATTAGTAAGTAGTGAGTAATCTAGATATAATGAATATTAAACATTTATTTAATAATATAAAATTAAGGTAGTTCTCATGCTATAGTACTATCAAAAAGTTACGTTCATAATACCATGGTAAAATTTCGAAAATAATTGCGTTACTACAGAGAATTTTTGATCAAGTTTTCTTTATTTTATGACTAAACGCTTCGACAGATTTTGATAATAAAACTACCAAACAGCAAAGGGTTATTATTCTGACATGTGCTAAAAAATTCAAAATGATTGACCGTTTTGTTTTTGAAATACAATTATATTTCAAATACAAATATAGAAAACGAGAAGAAAAATGCATGCCTCTTTGTAATTAAATAAACATTAATTTAAAAACAATTTGATTATAAATTTTATCAACTTTCCTCGCTTACAAGTTACAACGTCACTCTGTTATAACGTCAAAATTTAATACACTTAAATTTTGAAAAAACCACTTAGATAGCAAAAGTCAAATTCAAGCTTTTAAAATAAAATCACGATTAAAAAAAACATTTATCAAATAATATTAATCTTGAATAATTTTTCAGGGTCCGTCACTGCACTTCCACACACACACATACACTTGTATTCTAAAACACAGCGGTGGCATCTTATAGAAGTCTGGAGGATATCCGGCTATTGATTGCACACAACAGTGTAGTTGTGAGAACTCCAAACGTTAAGGTCATTAGCACATTCTTATAGAACGCCACCCACTATGGTCAATGATGGTGTTCGTACGGATTTAGAAACCGTTCAGTCGTTTAAAAGTAATAAGTAGAGCTGCTTTAACCCTTTATTTGTTACTCAGAATTTAAAAAAATTTAACACAAATATTAGCAAATAGTAAAAAATGTCAAAATATATACCAATATTGGAAAAATTGTGTCATCATACAATCATAAAAAAAATCTTCACTAAAATTATAAAAAAAGTATTTCTTTTTCCTTCAGTTCGCCCCTCCCCCTTTCCTTCACCTAGGAGCCCTAGGAAATTACCTATATCTTATATGTAGATATCAGTACAAAAAATAAGTATCAATTTGTGAAATCATTTTAGGAAATTAAATGCTCTACAAACAAGGTTCTATTAAATGTTCACTTAACATGAGATATCTTGAAAAAATAAATATTTTGGGATGTCACCCCTTCCCCTTACACACGATTTTAATGATTTTGAAAAATCCAGACCCAACAATTGTTCCAAGTTTCATTACTATCGGTTCAGTGGTTCATGAGTTATGTGTGTGACAAGGATTCACTCGACAGACAGACACACGCACACGCAAACAGAAAGAAACGGAAAGATCAAGTTGAAATTTTGAAATCAAAGAATAATTTTTTTCTCATTTTAAAACGATCACAAAGCTTCACGTATCTTCGATAATGCGAGGAAGCAATATTATTAAGTAGATTTTAGATATATGCAATATTAAAATTAAAACGAATTGTGTATTTTACGCCATTTTGGTAAATGTGAAGAAGTATTTATAGATATAAAATTTTATTAGCTGTCGATAAGGCGAAAACCTTCAATAAAATAAAGAAAGAAGGACTTTTATATACATGTAGTTAAATTTAAAACTGTACATGTAAGTATGTGTGAATACATAAACATTAAATTAATTTATAAAAAATAATAAAACAAGAACGTAATAACGGCTATAATGTTTAAATTTCACGTCCATTTTGGACGGAGAAAATAAAATAAAAAACTTTATTACCTTATTGTATGTTTTACAAAGTAAGTTTAAATATATTCATTGTTAATTTAATACAATAATCCAGTGGTATAAAAAATCTCAAATTTGTAATAAAAAAGTTTCACTTTTTTGCTAAGTTAATGTAATTTAAAAAATAAATAAAGTAGGTAAAAAAACTGCCAAGTTTGAAGACTTCTTGTTTGTTAGTTTCCAACACGTAAAAATGCATTATTGCAAGCATTGGTCATTAAACGTGACTGGCGTGCGATTTCTGTTTTTAACAGAAAAATAAAGATAAATAAATCTGTCGTCTTTAACATTTTTATATATTTATCATTGATTTTAAATTGCATTTACGTGAAATACGGTTATTGGTTTTCAATAAGTGATATAAACCAACTATTTTTATAGTAAACAAATAAATTAAGTCGTGGATGTGATAAAAATTAATACAATCCTGTACTTCAAGATAAAATACATACAATGTAAATGTTTACCCCTTTAAATTACCTATTTACTGAATTTAAATATATGTATAATGCCATTTAGTTAAGGCTTCTTGTCGAGACATTAACTTCCCGAGAGCCCCAATTTTTGATATCTTCCTATTAGTAGAATTTTTCGCACAACAAATAAAACAGGGGAGTTGCCTCTGTGCCTGTCAGGTCGGAAACATACAAACAGTACTGCAGGATTGGGTGTGGTGTTGGGAGTATGAAGAGTTGATTGTTTTTACATGATTTCTTATTTATATTTTTAAATTAGTCTCCTTTTTGAAATTTAGAATAGCTTTATATTTTTTGGAGAAAGAAAGAGAAGAGAAACTTACATATACAAAATTATATGGGAGCTATACAAATATCGAACTTGATGGAATTTATGTATTTATCTAATTTAATTAAAAGATATTAAACAAATACATAAACAACAATAATTGTAATATAAACAAAAAAACAGTTTGTTTAATAGTAAATAGGTCACAACTAAGTATTTTTTTTTTAAATTTAACCACACATTTATCGCAGGTCTGTGTTTTTCGTTGATCACCAAAAATAATATTCAAAATAAAATAAAAACAGGTTGAAAAATATAATTAAACCAATGAAATCAAACAGATTTTAGACATCCACTACCAGATTTCGAGTATTGTTTGTAAGGTAAATTTCGCAAAAAAAATCTTGAAGCAAAAAACTGACAACCTTCAACACGGTAGCCAAGCACGCTAACCACCGAAACAAACAAACAAGGCGTCAATTGGTGCAATGAAGTTATTCCAAGCGGAGAGACTTCAGAGCATTTTTTGTTGTTCGTGTGTTCAGAAAATTCAAACTCACACAATAAACTTAATTTGCAGCGATGTTATTAACGATAATGGTAAGTTTTTATGCACTGCAAAATATACCTACATTTACAGGTGGAATTCAAGCTGCAATTGTTCAAATATACAATATACATTTATAATGGTTTATTGTATTATATTTTATAACTATGATATTAAATAAAATACAAAATATGTACTTACATACATATGTATTATTATAACTAGGGCTGTGGAGTCGCAGTTTCAACTCCAAGCAGGTGTTAAATTTAAAAAAAAATTATATATTTATCAAGAACTGTTTATGATATTAAGGTAAATACGGACAAATAATGTTCAGTAAAAATAAAAATTTCGACATTCAACCCCTAATAACGAGGGAGGGGGAAGTGGGGAAATTTTTTATATGTTTATCTACATAATTGCTTAAGTTATATTGGTGAATTCGGAAAAAATAGTCTGCAATAAAAATAAAAATTTCGACATTCAACCTCTAATAGCAGGGGTAGGCGGGGGGTGGGTTATTGAAAAACTTGATATTTACGATTTTGTATATTGAATAAAGAGCAACAAAAAAAATGTAACCCCCTGTCACGTTTGGAGGGTTGTAATTAGTTTCATTCGATCTGGCGGAAAAAATACAACGAAGCCGCGGTTATCAGCTACTTTTGTCTGTTGTGTCTGTGAAACTTGGTATAATTTGGCATAATTCTAATATGTTAATATGTACTTTATAATTATATAACAGTAGTTTGACACCCTTTTTAATGGGTCTAGGGTTTTTGGGCTAGTCGTTGATGAGTGACTTAGGTTTTTAAAAAATAAAATTGGCTTAAATGATGTTAAAAATCCGCTATAATATTTAAAACAAAAAAAAAAAATTATACACATGTCCCCTTAATATTTATTTGTGACGTACAGTTGAACCGGACTTTTGCGGTTGGAATCCCTAATAACTAGCCTTCTACACACCAATACCAACCTAATGCCAGTAGGTATATAATTATTAAAATTTAAAATGGAAAACAAACACATAAATCCGGATCTCCGTTTCGTCTTCTTATTCTCTCTGAAAGTGTAATAAACACTACATTGGACTTCCGCATTGCCAATGAATGAATTAATGAATGAACGGTAGGTCGGGTGGGTGGTGACCGGCGAGGGAGACGACTTTCACAACTGTGCCGATGATGACGACCTGGATTCCACTACGGTACCGGTGTCCACCGATAGTGATCGATTGACGTAAGTACTGCCCCATAATTCCACAATCATTTTTAATAACATGTTATTTATAATTATTATTATTTTATGGCGCTTCTACGTCTAGAATCGATAGTGTCATAGTTATTGTTAATAATGATGGTGTTACTGTTGACTATATTGCTAAAGAATTTATGTGTTAATAAATATTCAATTAATACGTTATTTAAAAAAAATAGATATCAGAATATATTGGTTGAAGGACTATTGATTTTATAGATCTTAAATATTTTTATACCTCAATTTTTATATACTTTTGGCTTCCTCGCAATATCGAAGATACTAGAAGCATTGAGATCGTTTTAGAATGAGATAAGACATAAAAATTGTTCTACGATTTCAAAATTTTAAATTGATCTTTTCGTTTCAGGTCAAGACAAACACTTTTCGTTCCGTGTCTATCAGTATGTCTGTCCGATATTAATTAAACTTGGTTGGACGGTTGGGTCTAGCTTGAAGACGGTCCCATTACAAAATCGTGTGTAAGGAGGAGGGGTGACATCTCTAAATATTTTTTTTTAAGATATCTCAAGAACAGCACATGTTACGTGAAAATTTTATAGAATCTTTTTTGTAGAGCATTTAATTTCCTATAATATGGGTTGTAAAATATTCCCTTACCAAGATTTATCTCAATTTGCTGTAAAAAATCGTTTTTTTTTTTAATTGATACTTACTCTGACATATTAAATGTCATTTTGACGTTTGCATAAATTTAGATTTGTAAAAAATGAAAAATATACGAAAACAGGTGCGTCTTAAGAAAAATTTCGAACTAATATTTTGTAGTAAAATTGTATAAAAATTAAATGGTTAACCAATGTCAGGCAATAATTAACTACCTTTGGTGAATATAGCACGAGGAAGCACTGTGCATTTACTTGGCAGATGTTTTTTTGAAATCTTAATGCGAGCAATACCTGTATTTAAATTTCCCAAAATCTGAACAAGCCAGAAAATTTCCTTAAATTTTTATCTAAATCTGTTTCATTTATTTTTTTAATAACACTCATTTCTTTACACTGAAATCATCTACTTTGCATATGAATTTATCACTTTTTAATTAAAATTCCTTCTTAATATCAAAACAATCACACGGATATAGATTATATAATATTCGATAAACTTTAAAAAAAAAACATGTGTTCTCATAACGTACATGGTTCGTTATGAATGATATTGCTAGTTTTCATATGTTAGGTTACATACATATACAATATATGTACATGTATATACATATGCCTACATGCTAGTGGAATAATTGGAAAGCCCCATTTCTATACGAGGCCAAGCCCCATTCAGTGAACCTACACATTATCAAATACTTATATTATGCACGTATACATTTATAAAGCTGTATATACATATATTATACTCATATATTTATATATAGTAATGTTATAATATTGGTACATATTGCTACCTAAGTTACATGAAAATAAAGATAATCGAAAAAGTAAAAAGGACTTTATTAAAATTCAAAAAATCGTTCAATATTTCATACCGTTTATTATTAAATTTTTTTATTTTGTTTTATTATATTTAATGGCGTTTTTGACAATATAACACGTAAGCTATAATTAACTAATTATATCCAATACCTGACTAGGATTACTTGAAGGGAAAGGGAATTGTCTTGGGGCGATCAAGGCTAGAAAAATTCACGATGTGTTTTTTATATTAATATCTTGTTCCAAATATATTATATTAAAAAAACTAAGTAATATTTTAGAGTAAACAATACCAAATTAATATTTGTTTTCAATAGTTACATTTTTAACCCTTTGAGTCCCATTGGGACAATACGTTCAATTAGCAGATAAAAATCACTTACACAGATTTTTTCCACGGTCGGGATATACATATATTTCAAGGAAAAAATGACTATTTTTTTTTAATTTTCCAGTTATAATTTTAATATACATCGTCATTCAATGACCATCATAAAAAATTTCAAAAAAACAATGTTTTTCTCGGTAATTTCCATTTAGATGAAAATTACTGACAATAACATGTTTATCAAGATATATTCAATTGCAATAATTTGCTTGTAAATTGTAATTGTAAATGCTATACAATTACAATATACCTACATATACATGAATATAATTTGTATGTTATAGTATATGTAATATATAGTTGAAAAATATCATATTTGGGACTAAAATAACTACACCTTATTAGAAAGTGAACCGACTGATATAATCTCATATCGCTATCTCTGTCCATCTCTGTATGTCGTATATTATGTTTCTATAAAGCGGCATTCAGAACGAAAGGTAAATGTACGTAAGTATGAAAATTTCTCTATGTACTTTATAATAAACATATGTTGTATAGATAGTAATAGATACATGAATGAAATCTAATACACCTAAATACCTGTCCAATATGTATAAACTTTACTTGTGAAATAAGTTGTGATAGATTAATTTTTTCTGTTAAATATTTTGAATATTTAAGAAATTTTAATTATTTTGATTTGTACAAACGTTAAAATAACGAATTAGGTCGTTTAATTTTTGAAGATTTATGTTAAATTAAAGTTAATATATACCTATATCTATTATTGACAGGTTCAAATAAAATTTGTATGAATTAAAAAAAATAATTACAAATCTAAAAACATCTGCCAAATAATTGCACATGCATTTTATAGAAAACTGAACAATTTCTAATTTTTATATAAGTATGTATAAAGATATTATTAAAATGAATTAATTTATTCAATATATCGGGTTTTTTTGAGGTGTACATTAAATTATTTAAAGGCTGTAATTACTGAACAATTTTGAAATTAAAATACGTAAAATTAGACCATTTAACATTTCAACACCATTACAAAGTTGACAAGATATTTTTTTTATCCACCCTGTATATTAATTATAATGCATGTACAGATAATTTTAATCGAACTAGTAATATGTACGTATATCAATACTCATTATTATTATTACTTATAAAATAATCTGTATATCTATACTAAATAATATAAAATTTAAATTTAGAACGTACGAATACATTTTAAGTAAAAACCCATTAAAAAGTCTATAAAATCAGTAGGTCTCGACTGAACACTGTCGACTAGATACTGAAGACCTTTAAGGCTTGGCTCCAGAGTGGGTATTATCTGTAGGCAGACCTTCAGCCTCGCGTCTCCTAAAAATGGCATCTATTTTATGTGAGCGGGCTTGATTTGATGTCTCAACATGATTTTTTATTCAGACTCGAGCGCCTGTCAACATATGGTTGTTTTTCTCACGTGAACATAGATTTGATATAACTTCTATTTATGCAATCTGTTACAAGCCATATATAAATAAATAAAATTATGTTGCCATTATTTTTTTAATCATATTCGAGCATAAAAAATACATATATTATGTGTATATTCATTTCAGAATTAAAATTATAGTGAACTTTTATATTTAAGAATTGAAAGAAGATATTTTTGAAAACGATTTTATAATCAAAAACAGATGTTTACTCTTGTAATTTTTTAATTATTCGAATTTTTTTTGATATGTTTGTATAAAATTGAAAATTAAATATGTTTTATTAATTTTTCCTTAAAAGTCACTGTCTAAATTTCAAAACAAATCCATAAATAATATCACAGAATTAATACCTCTTTGAAAGTGTTTGTTAGTTAATAAAAGCTCCTTTATAATACCGTACATTAGAATTAGTTATTGTTTTTATATTCTATTAAGTACCACAAAATTTATTTTTTCTTAAAATATTTTATTAAAAATTACTTTTATACATATAATACCTATATTATAAAACTATTAATTGGGTTTTCTATGATCTGTATAAGAAAGCTCCGTGGGGCCCATAGTAGCTTTTTTAAAAATATATACCTATTTAGTTGCCTGGTCAATCTTTTCAATTTTGACAAAAAAAGTCTACTATATGCACTAGGGTGTTTTTTTTATTTTTATTTTTTCGGTCCTATTGGCCTATGTTTTAGTTTTGGATCAAAAGTTTATTGTCCCACCCTAATGAGAAAAAGACTCGGTTTGCGCCGTTCACAGGTTTGATCTACGAGTCTAAAATTTTGGGACATTTAACTTTTGATTCAAATCTAAAACATAGACTAATGGTACCGAAAAAAAAATAAAAAAAATATTCAAATATGCACGTTATGACTATTATATAAATTGAATCGAAACAGAATTCACGTTCGACTGTACATATATTTGACAACAAACAATAAATCATTAATTTATGATATCACCTCTCATACAAAAAGAAAACAATAAAAATTCAAACCCATAAGGCGTTAAAATTATAAATTTCCTCATGCACTATCTGCTTATTTGTATTAAAGCCATTTATCCAACAGAACGTAACTGGCAATGGTCACAAAAAAACTGTCCGTCCATTGGTCACCTTAACTTATCAGCAATCGAATCAAAAATATTAAACGTTCTTCATCCACCAGTATTTTTATTCATACATTTTACTCACTGAATACAATATCAGAAGCTAATAAGTATCACTTATAAATTATACATATACATAAATGTGTATTTCTTTCCCTACATAATATTTCACACACGTCTGAATATATGTATAAATGTGTATGCATATTATTGCAAACACGTGGACGAGAATTTGTATTGTAATTCATTCGGACTGTTTTCAAATCTACGCATTTAATGCTCGAGCAGATTGTTTTATATTATTTATTTTATTTAAGACTGGCATGAGTTTCATTCAGAGCTATGCACAACACAAATGGAATATTTATATAAAATAATACACGTGGCATATATTTTGTGGTCAATTTTGTTTATAAAGAACGAGCTAGGCCCGCGCGGTTTCGTTCACATGGACTACGGAATTATTGTTTAGGATTTAAAAAAAAAACATCTGCCAAGTAAATGCACAGTGCTTCCTCGTGCTAAATTCACCAAAGGTAGTTAATATTTTAAATAAAAACCGATAGTGTTTATATAAATTGCCTAGAATTGGTTAACCATTTAATTTTTATACAATTTTACTAAAAAATATTAGTTGGACATTTTTCTTAAAACGCACCTGAATATTTTTTCATATATTTTTAATTTTTTGACAATTTCAATCTAAATCTAAATTTATGCAAACGTCAAAATGACATTTAATATGTCCAAGCAAATATCAATTTAGAAAAACTAAACACGAATTTTTAAAATAAATTGAGATAAATCTTTGTAAAAGAATATTTTACAACAAACGTTATATAGGAAATTTAATGCTCTACAAAAAATATTCTATAAAATTTTCACGTAACATGTGCCGTTCTTGAGATATCTTGAAAAAATAAATATTTTGGGGTGTCACCCTTTCTTCTTACACACGATTTTGATGATTTTGAAATAGGACCGCCCTCAAGCCAGACCTAACCATCCGACCAAGTTTCAATAATTGAATAATTCAGTGGTTCATGAATTATGCGTGTGACAAAAATTCTGGGGACAGACGGACGGATAGTTCACGCGTTATAAATAATATTTTACCGTATATAACTTATTTAAAGTTATTTCCTAAACTAAAAGACCAAATTGGATGCTGTAAAGGGCAAATTATATCTACATTAAGTACTTATGACGATGAAATCATTTATTTCGATAAGGATTAATGTTTTGCAGGTCATAAGTCCACGTAAACAAATAAAATGAAATAAATTAATATCTTAAGTTTTTTAACTTACATGTAAAACCTATCAACAGTTGTCAGTATAAATCATAAAATTTTATCGCCACGAATCAAATTTCGATTATCGATTAAGTATGTTACAGATTGAGTCGTTAGTTTATCTATGCATGTAATTTATTACAAGTCTCCATGTACTTATATTCTATATGTATTTTTTATGATTTCATAATACTTAATTAAATAAATATGCATTAATGTACATTACATATTTTATGTACACATACACTACACGTATAAAAACAATGTATTCTATAGTGCACACATATGTAGTTAATAACGTTTAATTTTTGTTTATTTGTCAGACAGACAGGAGCATAGACCAATTAAAAAACTGCGAATCTATTCGGTCCTTTTAGCTAGTCATACTGTTAAACTATATATTAACCGAAAAATATATACATTATACTGTCTGTTTGTCTATTATGGCTAACCTCGAAAACTACTAAACCTATTTGAATTTTGAATGTATGGTTTCCACCAATAGATGGATTATTTTTCAAAATAGGTTTTAGAACACACATAATTGATGAAAACCTTTCGATTAAACATCAAAAGTTTAAAAATACCTAACCTAACATGTATCCGAATATAAGCATATCTGTATTTTATATCAGAATCTTATTTATCATACTGTCACATATACATAGATGGCACTACTAGGCATCTTCTAGGTTTAAAATATTGAGTTTCTTATATTGAATGATATTGAATATATGTATTAAATATGTTAAATGAAAAAATATATATTTTGTAAGAACTATGTACTTTCATACTTATTTAACAGAAAATTAAACGTAATTGTGAAGAATATTATGTACATCAAATAAGATGTATCGTTATAGCATCCATTCACCCCCACGCAAACTCCTGAATACGTGCCTGCGAAGGACACAATGGTCAATTGATAGATAGCACACGTATAGTGAGGGGGGCAATGCGGGGGACATAGTAAGGTGAGATTCAAAAGTCTGTAGGTGGAATGAGGAGGCGACACAACAACTATCACGAAACCGCCTCCGAATTGAAGGCGGCTGTTGTATGTAGGGAATTAGTGACAGTTGAAAAGTTTTGTGAATGAAAAACAACTGCGTGTAATGTTTTTATTGTGTTTCTTTTTCAACCATTCATGTGTTTCGATGTTTTCCGAAATAATTTACTAACGGGAATTTTATGAGACGCGAAAATCATCACGGAACATAGTTTTTTAGTGGATTTTTGTTACATCCTACTCATTTTTCATAAATGTTTTATATTTATTTTTTATTTTGTAGGTATGCAGTATCCGTGTAGAAATTTACAAAGAGGCCACGGTTGGCCCAGGCTTGCGTCAACGCTAGCCAACACTGGGTCAAGATACAAATGATAACTTCGTTCAAGACTCGACCAAAACTGGCCCAATCTAGGGTAAAGAATAGGTGACCCGAAGCTCGATATCTGAATTGTTCAAATGACTGTATTTATTTTTACTCAAAAATTATTTCAAGTTAAAAAACTCAATAAATATAAAATTATTGTTATTTTTCCACAATATTAATATAAATGCAATTAAAAATCACAAATCATGGCTCATTTTTGATCATTTGCCTGTATCATATATTCAAATATTTCTCTAGACTTTTAAAAATAATAAAAAATATCGGTATGGAGAACCATACATGACTTCCATGTTCTTTCCATCTTTTTAAATAATTTTTAAATATAATTTTTTTGCAAAAATATTTTATTAATATAATCTACTACTATGAATATAAATTTCGTAATACATAAAAAACATATATACTTACGACGGTTACAGCAGTTATTGCCATTTGTATATAAATATATAATGTCAAAAACATAATACACATTCGTAGAAAAACTAATTTGACAATTTGAATTTAGTTGCATTTGTTTCCAAGGCAACATGAATTAATGACATATTAGTATTTAAAATTCAAATTTTAAGTGTGTTTTTCACCCCTTTAATGGCTGTTTGGGTACGTACAAATAATAAATGTCCTTTAGATTCAATTGAACTGCAAATGTACCAAATCTTATCAAAATTAGTGAGATAATACTCGCAATATTCATTTTTTTGACGAAATATTTTTTCGAATATTTCCAAAACCCCTTATCCGATTAGCACCAAAATCAATAGGTCTGGAGTACTCACTGAGACAAATATTTTCCCCAAAAATAATTCAGATCGGTGCATTTTTACAGTAGTTATCGTGAACGAAAAAAAAATCTACATCCTGACAGACAGACACACAGACACACAGACACAAGCACAGCCGCCATGCGGAAATTAACTTTTCTTTACGTTTTGAAGTTAGTACAATCAGAATTTGTCATTTTCTCGGACACGATTTTTCGATGGTATTACAATACTTCCATTTCCTTCGGAACATGGAAGTAAAAAGAGAAAATGCGAAACCATTATTAAAATTTCACAGCACACCACTGGGTATACGATGTATATTATTTTATTTTATTTATTTGTTTGTATGGTATTACTGTATTACTAACAATAAATATTAGTTAACTTAAAACAATTCATTCAATTAAGTGTCACTTTTTCCATCAAGGTAAAAATCTACAAACAAGAAAATACATTAGTTTTGATCGAAAGCATTTGTTTAGAATCCCTTATTAAATTTCGATAGTGGAAAGAAGTGGACAATTGTACTTAATACTAAACATAAGATTTTCCATAATTATTTAACATTCCTATAAGAAAGAAGAATGAAGTTCTTAAGACCGACTGCAGAGAGCAGCACTTGTTTAAAGTATATAATATCTATTCGTGAACACAGTTCTATTTGACAGCATCCTTAAAATTAACAACTGCGAGCTGTCACTTAATAAAACATAAAATTATTTACCAAATATTTGTAGGTAAGTTTTTCAATAAAAGGTTTATATTTTTAATTTTATTTACACCACACTTTAATGTAGTGTAAAAAGGTATTTAATAAATCCACTAAAACTGATTTTTAATAGAACTCACTTTACAAAAATCTCGGATGTAATCTAGCTGAACAAAATGAGTATTTGTTTTGTAATTAAGTTCAGCTTACGGCGAATAAATAAACTCTACAATCGTATCTATTGTTTGAACAAAAAAGAGCTCAAGAACTATGAGTGCTAAAAAAACTTTTAACAAAAAAAAATGTATAAACATATCAAGCATGTTAGACACTTAATCACAAAGTATATTAATGGGTACACTAATTTGTAAAATAATATTTACAATGGTTAGAAATTAATGGAGTCTAGACAAAAGAGGTAATTTTGAATAGATATTAATATTAATTTTAAAGCTATATTTTGTTCTAATGAAAAAGTAAGGTATCCGGTTTCACCTAATATTTATAGATAAATATAAAATATGCATTTTAAAAACATTGTCCTGAAGAAACAAATCATCTTAAAGTTATACAGTCAATTTTGATACTGAACAATTATTTTATATATTTCCTTATTATTCATTGAAAAAATATATTCTTTATTTTATTAATAGTAAATTAATAATAAAAGTGATTTTTTATACGTCAGAAAATCTCCTAATATTTCTAATTTGAAATATAACTTTATTTCATAGGCAATAGATCAAAATCAAAACATTGAATTACTATTAAACATTATTTATTGAAAGGAAAATAAATCTTAAAACTAATTTAAAGTATTTTTTACAATGTTTTATTTGAATATACTGATAAATTGTTCAATGAAATATAATAAGAAATTACTTTACAGTTAACATGGCTCCAATTTACTCGATTTAGTCTATGGTTCCATAACTGGGTCTAATTAATCTTATATTGTTTTGTCTACTGAAATTTAAACAATGTATTCCAGGCAACGTAGATTTTTGTACTGGTGTACATTTCCTAAAAAAACTCCCTATCAAAGTTCGCCCCGGAACACCTTCAACTAAAGTCCCAAAGTTTTGATTTTGACAGTGATTTTGTGAACACACTGTATCTAATAAACGGAATATTCAATCAAGATCGTCTCAGACAGATAATTAAATTTTCTAAAACCTTGTTTCTTATTATTTTAACCAAAAATAATTGTATACCTTTCAAAATGACGGTTAAACTGAAAATTTTACTTTTAAAATGCAAATTTTTTAGTTCGACAGCCTTTTTGATAGGTATACAGTTATTTATGACCAAAAATGTGTTATAATTAACTCTAGTGCATTTAATTTTCTTTCTAAAAAATTGTAAATGGGATTATTCGGACTTTTAGTTCACTAGATATAGTTATTTTATGAAACCATTGCAATATCTATAAAACACTATCATATTCAGCAAATAACAACCGTTGCATGTAATTTTTCTAATGGCCACTATTCTAATCATGGCAATCAATTATTAATATGCTAAATATGTGTTGTTCTTATCTTAGTATGCACTAATGATCATAATGTTAAGGTGTGGCAAGGTTAAATAAAAATAAATCATTATATAATATTGTACTTCGTATTCTTTATGAATGATTTATTAATAAAAATATAATAACTCTACTACTAAGCATAAACTACTTAATTATGAAATTAAAGGATATGTTATTGTTTATTATAGTAGAAATCTACATTTTAACTACATATTTATGTAGTTTTAAATTAATGCTATAAATGAGAAATCAATGCCCAATTTTATAAAGAATTTGGTATAGATCAAAACCACCCAAAGAGTTTTTTTTAATTCTTGAGTTACCTTCAAAATTTGTTTGATCATATTAATATTTGGAGAGGCTTTTTAAAACGTCAAAAATCAACAAATCTGTCATTTAAATTTGATACCCTACAAAAAATATTTTGGTCTAGTCTAGACTAAATTCTTTTTAATACCAGATTATTATTATTAGACTCTTGATGAGCACTTCTTGCGAAATCGAAACACGTGTTGAGTATTGATTCATCGTGGTTTAAATATATATTTTTAGTTTTTAAGATGCTAATTGTGTAGATCTTTTTATATAAAACTAAAAAATCGTTTAATATTTTATTTATTTATAAAAAAAATGAAAACATCTTTATATATTTCAAATATTGTATTTACAAATACGTGGATTTATTTAATTCCTTGATGATTTTGTCAATTTTGTGTAAAAAGATTTTCGATATAGTTATAGAATACTGTACCCAGTTTCAATGTTTCAATAATATAATGTATTTCTTTTAATGTAATATCTTCTGAGAATATTACATAAAAACATAAATGTTTAGTCATCTAATAAAAGGGTATAGCATAATTACAAGAAAAAATAATTCTTGAAGTTCTTACAGAGTACAAATTACTTTGTACAACAGGGAGATAATTGAGTTGATTCTAGGGATTTTAATTTTAATTTTAGTTGGTAACCTTGGTTGTACGGAATGTAGCTTTAAATGCAAACGATGTATTTGTATTATTTTCAGTTAAATTAAAAGGTCTTTAAAGACAACAAAGCTATAATAATAATAATAACTATGTTGCATTATCTGTATCTATTAATAAATAAATCAAGTTCATTCTGCTTATATGATTACTGTCTGTATGATAAAGTATATATCAAAATATAATATTTAATGTAAGTAACTTCAAAATATTTAATATAATATGTGATCATACTGTGTATTCCTAATCAACATTAATTTACATCAATTAAATTTCGCTTAACCAACTAACAATTAGTTACATTAAACAATCTGTTTCTTTTTTATGTATGACTAGCGCATTGGACCCTGTGTTATCTGGGTTAATATTTATAAAATCATAGTAACCTAAAATATTCAACATGCCCACAATTCACGGTTCACCACGAATTGTTTTTTTCTGAATTCATGAAATTAACCTATCTATTAGTGAAAACCGGAATAAAATCCGTTCAGTAGTTAAATTATATTTTCAAACTCCCAGGAAACACCAGGTTCCGTCTGAGGATTTGTATGAAAAAAAATAGCTAGGTAAGCAATAATCATAATAAATTTAGATATTTTACCTTTCAATCAATATACTTCAAAATATTTAATTGTTAACATGTGTCACAAATCATCCAATTGTTCGACAAAATATTTGAAAGAGACGTGATGATAGTGACCTAAATTAATAAAATATTCAAATTTCAAACCGTAATTATAGAATTCTTTATTCCATGGCTACTATGTTTTTATATAAATGACAATTTTGTACTGACACATCATTGGGAAACAAAACACGACTTGATAAAGAATTTTTTAGTCTTTTGATGTTAAATCTTAGGTTTTTAGAAAATATTAATAGCCACACAAATGCACAGAATATTGATGAAAACCGCATTGAAATCGGTTCAGTAATTCCCGAATCTATAAGCTTCATACAAACGAACATTCATTTTTATATGTATATAGAGATAAAGTTCTTAAAAATGCCTTCTTGATTGTATAAAAATTTGGCATTTACAATAATTGACAATATATTTATGAATAGAACTAATGAATAAAATATGCTACAGGATTATTAATACAAGATCAATTGAGAGTGGAGCCAGAACAAATATATCAGTAAATACAGTTGTTTTCGTGTGTCGTGTGTGATATGAAAACAAACGGATGTATTATGTCCGACAGTATTGTGGTGCTTGTTTTGCAAACATAAATAGAAACGTTCGATGTCTATATATCGCAGAATAGCGGTATTTGCCAGTGAGCGTAGGCATAAATTAATATAGAATAATCCCACTCGTGTTCATTCACTAATAAATTTTCAGTGAATGAACACAAAAAGTACATATCGATTACATAATATAGTGTGGTATGTATAGGACATATAATAATAATGTATGTAGGTAGGTATAGCTTACCTTATATTTTTCGGCGTAACTCGGTAACAAATTTGCCCGGCGGAACGCAGGAGCGTGTCGCTGGGGAGGGGTTGGGGGGAGGCTGTACGGTCGTCAGGGGGTCCGGACGTCACTATTTAACACACACACAAACGAGCACAAGCAACCAACACAAACACCAAGTTGTTTTGAGCGCGCTGACCACGTAATTATAAATAGAACTGTTTTGCTATTTCCTCATTGGAAATGTTGACTATTGGCTCTGCGGCGGCAGTACCTATGTATATACAGTTCAGTATATGTTATTTTCCTCTTTTCTCAAACGTTTTAAATAAGCACTCGGAATATATATGGCCGTGTGCCAGAACGAGCGGGCCAGTGAATAAAGCACAAATCTTATTAAAATCACAAGTGTCTGACATGCAGATACACGGCACAATATTCGGCCGCGTTCATAGTCACATAAGTAATTCGCTGACAACGTGCACGCATGCCGAAGTCACGCATAATGATGCTATCGCAATGACCCCGCGTTCTTGTACAACATTTATTTTTTACCGCACAACAAATCACAAACAACACATGTACGAGAGAGGAGTATCTCTGCGAGTGTATGTGTGCACGTATATATGTATACACTTTACGTATATATGTATGTTGTGAACACTCAAACTACTGAAACAACTCGCACAAAGTTTGTGCACATAGCTCGACAACACCACTACGCGACATTAACCGCGGTCAGCGAGCAAAACTGCACTTTTTCAGTTACCAAATCGTTCATTTTGTACTAACATCACACAATTCCAAAGCATGTAGCAGCCAACACACAACGGATCACTTGCCAGAAAGATGAGATGATGGTGGTGCGTGTGCGCATGCGCGCTTCGCGGCCCGACCGCCGACAGCACGGTCACGCGATTACACAGGTTGAACCAGCAACGCTGAAACATTCATTCATATATTACACCTCATATGTACCTACCACCTATCTACTGCATAATTACATGCTAAATATTCATATTGTATCTATATATAACTAACGCGTACGCTGCTATCTAATCTTATTTTTTCATACAATAAAAGTAATAAATATATAATCTGGGAAACGTTTAAATATATTATTATCAACTTATTAATGTTGTTGGAATGCATCCATTTAAAATAAATAGTCAAATTGTAAAAGAGGTAATGATTATTGTCTGCCCTCGATAACTTCAAAAATATTTAATCACTTAAGTATTTTATGGGATCCTGAAAGTAACAGATACATTTTATTGCTCTCACCAACAAATTGAATCAAATGATGTAAGCGGTAAAGAAAATTGTCACGCAAACTATATCAAAATGAATGGTTAGGTTAGGTTGCATTTCAACATCTAGTTACTATACAAATAAACAAAATATGTAACGAATAAAAAAATCTATAAGTTACATATTTTATAAAATATATTGTTTTTATATTTTAATTATTAGATATTAGTTAAAATAACTATTAGAAATTAGTACAAATCAATAATTTAAAAAAGTAAAAAATAATATATTTTATGTACTAAAAAACAAAAACAAAATACGAAGAATATTTCTATATATAGATACACCAAATAAACATGTAGCAAGAACGGCGCAACCAGGTAGCAGCTGTAACCGCGATGGCAGCCCGCCGTTGCCCCGCAACCGCCCGTCCCGGCGTGCCAGCAGTATCGTCTCAGCTACCATTTCATTCATGATGGCAAAGCAAGGACTTGGCCTTTCCGATCGGCCGTTCTGCGCCACGCCATGTAGGCCAAAACGAGTCCGGCCGTAGCACACAGCCACTGGTATCCCCGCGCGTCCCCTGACACCCCTGCCTCTGTCTAAAAGCTACACAGCAAACTGACGCCCGTAAAGACAGCACCTCCGACAGATTGTTCCAATTTTAAGATATTATTTGAATTAATTTTTTAATTAGCAATAAAAAATTAAGTTAAAGGTAAAATTGCATTTCACAAGTTTTCGATATTACAGCTACTAACATTTATAAATACCTACTGATTTGAATTTAGTACGGACATTGATATATTATAATTTATACTATATTATAAATATGCAGGGATTGTGAATTTGTTTTTGTGTATGCTCGATGATCTAAAAGAGTACTAGACCGATTTTGATGAATATTTAGGATTCTGTAAATATCATAGATTATGATCGATGGACTGAGTAATAGAAAAAATATATGAGATATCAAAATCATGTGTGAAACTTATGTAGAATTTAATTAATTCTACATAAAAACCCACGCCAGCATAATATCTTTAAAAAATAACTCTAAGTTTTTACGAAGTCTTACTAATTATGAATATTTTCAGGAAAGAAAAATTACAACTTTGGAAATACAAGAGTGGGGGGGGGGAATAAGATAATCGCTCTAGCCCCCCAATTTTAAATCCTGCACTAAATCTTAAACAATAGTCTAGTTTGTTTTTAAATAGAGATGCTTGATTTGGTATTAATAAAAAACTCTTTCCAAATTCTATCACCCAATCTGCAGGGCCAATTTCTAGGAAGGTAGAGTGGGGGTAAATCGTAGTAATATATAGTAAGTAGTGTTTTTTATATATATTCGCCCCGACTTACCTATACACGATCCAATTTGCAGGGAGGTGTATAGAGGCCTTTAGAATTATAAAAAAATCCTAACAAAAATTATAATACAAAAAATCATCAAAACATTTTCGAAACTACTGATCCTTACCGGTATGCTATAAAAACATTTAATTGAACCCAAAAAAGTTGGCAAGCAGTACACAATACTGTTTATATGTATACAGCTGGGAGGCCAACTTGTCGCATGTAGCTTGAATAGTGCCGGTGCGGTTGAACTGAGCCGGGCGTGTTATCCGTCAGAACGCGCCCGAGTAAAGCGACCCAGCCGGCCGGCACTAGCATGATAACGACGCATTAATGTTTTGGAGCGAATTGTATACCGAATCTATCGCCGACGCTTGTCCCCCGTTCTATCAATTGTATGAATGATTCGAGTGTTCTTCATTCAGTAGCAATTCGTACATTCTGAGTCGCAACATTGCGAAAATTTCAATCGCAATAGGAATTTGGCGCTGTTCAAGAATAAATGAATGATATTATTATTACTGTATTATTATGCATATAAGTACCTATTTATAGTTGACTATTATATAGAGTAGGTAAACAATATATTAGTTTTGAACGTAGACTTTCTCGGTTATTGAATTGTATAAACATTTGATTATTGGGTTGTATACCGCGTTACACTATATTGTCACTTGACGTTTCGACCAACATTTCGTGGTCTTCTTCAGAAGTGAAGTGTTTAGTACAGTAAATAAGCGTTGACATTTGCCAGAATTAGTTTTTATAATCAAATATTTATACAGTATATTAGTTGTATTTTCGGCTACTTTTCGTTGCAGATTACAAAGCCACACAAAAAAGTATGCGATATCAAAAAAGCGACCTATATAGCATTGTAGTATTGGTCGAGCATAGTCGAAATCAAATTTTTTGGAATTTTCTGCTTACGAGTTTTTTTTTAATTTGAGCTTGAATTTTGGATTTAGATTGAATTTTTCCAAAAAAATGTGTGATACCAAAAAAGCGACCTAATAGCATTGTAGTATTGGTCGAACATAATCGAAATCTATTTTTTTTTTAATTTTCTGTTACCAGTTTTTTTTATTTGAGCTTGAATTTTTTCAAAAAATTGTGTTTGAACCCCCTCCTCCATCAAAATTCTCGTTAATTCAATTCACATGAGTAAAGAAACATTTTTATTAAAATTTTTGGATAAATAATTTTAAATTGATTTAATGCAACTACATATAGTAAATAACACGATAGAATTCTCAGAATACAGAAAAAGTGAGGGCAGATAAACGAATTGCCTTTTACATTGAAAAATATTTTAAATGTCGATTATTTTCTTATTTTTTTCTGGGGTCACATCAACCCCGCTACAACCCCCTTATTACCGGCCTTGTAACATGACCTTCTAATAAAAACATTTTTGCATCATTGCCACTGCTTTACTAACAATAAGTTCAAAAAATGTATTACGTGTATATTATGATACAGAGATACGTTGTATTTATTGTTGTATCAATATACTTTCAATAATACACACATATATCAACCTATTATTGTATATATGTATGTATTATTTGTTCTTTGTTTTTTTAAATCACCATGTTTTATTTTATAATATTATACTTTATTACGCAATTACATACAGATATATGATAATTCTATTGTTTGATATTCATTTGTAGAGATCATTTGTTTGTCTTGGATTAAACTCGATGTCTGTTTAAAAATCGATATGAAAACTAGATATGTATTTAATTTATTAAAAATATTTTAACTATACCTTTTTTACTTAACTGATAATATAGACGTACTGTAATTCTAAAACTAAATTAACAGGGTTCAGAGACGTAGCCTACGGCAAAAACAGAAACAAGCTCTCCCGATTGTTTCTCTCGTTACCATGCCATTTTCAGCACCCTTCTTGTGTAAGTAAAGATCTTTAGTCAGTAGCGCGATATACTCCAGTAGGTACATATTTTTGGCAATAGCTGAGGGTCCCGAGACGAAAGGGGCCTCGAACCGAGAGAAAAAAAATGAAGACCTTTTTTAAAATTTAAAAATTTTCAATATTGTAAGTAAGGACTGGGAGATTTATTTGCGTACCTATCTGCTAATTATATCAAAAAATGTAAGTGTAAAGGAGGAAAAATTAATATGTTATTAGTAATTCGAGACCAGTGAAGAGTTTTTGGGAAAATTTCAAACATGCATGGTAAAATTTCTTATAAATAAAAAAAATTGATTTTAAGTACCTAATTATTGTTTCGAAATGTATGTGACGTCATAACAAGGGGGGGGTCATACGAATGTGATATATATGCCAAAAAAATATGTCTTTTTGATTTATAATATTATCAAAATTTAGAATGGAAATGTCTAGTAGGTAATTACCTTCAAAACTATTTTCATGGGACATTAAAATCATCTTAAGCCGACTCTGTTCATGTCGATGTATCGCATATGACTGATTATAGAAATGCATTGAATCGCAGCTGTGTGTATCCGTTTCCGTTCTCCGTAGGTTGCAATATTTACTGTGCCGGAAACTGTGTTGGCCAAACCGGAAATCCAGAATATATGTGTGGCATTTTTATTGACTTATACTCGTGCCTTTTTATCAATACATTTAATCTCATTGATTTCCTCTCGAAAATAAATTATAAATATTAATATTTAAAAATTTCTAATGATCTAAGTTTTCCTACCTATGATAATATTTTTATTTAAGGTGTTTTATTTCTTGCTTTTTTATATTTTTGGATCAAAAGTTAATTGTCATAAAATTTCAGACTCGTATAGATCAAACCTGTGAACAGCACAAACCGAGTCTTTTTCCATGTGATTAACATCGGAAAAATTACTTTTTCACTTATACGTGAATAGCTCGTTGAAAAAAAATTTAAAAAACACCCTTTTTTATAATGTGTTTATTTTTATTGCTACTTATAAAAAAATATAAATTCCAACTGAAACAATTTTAATAAAATAATATATATTTTATTATATTAAGATTGAATAAAAATAGTACCATATTTATATGTAATCAAATAAATACTTCAAAAGAAATCCGAAAAACTTAGATTGAACTTTTCTTATCGGCCAAATTTGTTATCATTTTGTAAATATGAATTATCGAGTGTTTACTACAATATGTAAGAAAAAATATTGTTATGTAGATGTTATTGTAATTTAAAAAATAAATATAGGTTTTTATAAATCATACCTACATTAATCGAAGATTAAAAGTGGAAAAATGTCAGTATTACAAATGTGAATTTTTTCACGAATATTTTGAAAAAACTCAAACGAATTTATTTTTATGTTTGATGCATATCTCATTGATATTGTACATTGAAAGTAACAGAAAATGTAAATTAATAACTACGAAGCTCCACGATTTTTTATTTCTATTTCTAAATCATTCACTATATGTATTTTTTTAAATTATTTTTTATGAAAAATGTAGAGCTAGAACATGTGACCGAGGAAAGTTTCCATATCGTGCGAATTATTATTGAAGTTATACTTCTTTAGACGCATTCAGGATGAAATTTTAGCAATGCAACGAAAATTAAAGGCGCGCTGCAATGATGCGAGCGTACCATGCAACGGAAATAATTTAACACCATGAAGTTAGGTTACGTGTAGATAATACAGATTTCTGTTATGATGTCACTACACCAAAGATGTATAACTTCTAATGCGTGTAAATAAATAGCTACACACACCCATTTTTTTCTAAGAAAATGTTTTTTCTACAATATTTTTTTAATATAAGAATATAAATTATATTATTGTTTCTCATTAAGGGTCGAACTTAACTAACGAGCCAGTCTCGGTACAATCCATGCCAGGTTCGATCATACTTCAGTAAAATATTCTTTGCACTATGTTGTATGGAACGAGATTGGACCGAGACCTGACCGATACCTATAGTGTGAATTATTTTATTGTTTATTTATATTTGATTCGAGCGAGAACGGATCGAGACCGGCTCGATAGTCTGAATCGGCCCTTAGGCGGTATTGTATGACAAAAACATTAAATTCTCTGTTTTAAACAATATTTTCTCTCGCTTTATGTAAACTTATATTTGAAAAAAAAATTGACATCGTCTTCACCTCATATCTCGACGTAATAATAGTTATAAAAAAGTAGTTGAAACAATACTAATTGTTCATGTTAAAGTCATTTGCAAAATTATTTATTTTCGCTGCAATTCCACGTTTTCTACAATTATTTGCTATTCTCATATACACGTACACTGGCATACATAAGTAAATAAACACGAACGAACACACACAATTACAAAATAAATCCTATTGAGAAGATTTTCTATGCGACGTTTATAAGATTAGAAAAAATATCCTACAGCGTAAAAAGAGCTAACCCTGACCCTTTGTATCAAGAAAATAGCTCTACTTCCGGCCTTATATTCACTCAGACATATACAGACAGAAACGTTTCTACATATAAAGATAACTATTCATGCCTTTATTATCAACTGTACAAAGCATCCCTGTTATATATCATCAGTGGCGTCACTTGACTGGAGATATCAGAGGTATGTAATTTTATAGATCAATGATAACCGATGTTTGCAAACGAAAAATGTTAATTTATGTAATTAAAACCAATGCTTATGTTAGCTAGAGAATATTGTTTTAATCTATAATAATTAATATACATACATATGTTTGAACAAAAAAATATTTCGAGCAATTCAAAAAACATATTTATATATTTTCGATTGCTTCTTAGGTTCATTTCAACATTATGATTTCTTAATGCTGATTATTGAATTGAAAAACTGGATGTAATGTTTATAGTTTGATTCAAGTATTTATTTTATGTATAAGGAATATAAACATATAAGTTAAAATAGCGAATTAATTGTAGAGTACATTTTTATCATAATTATATAAGAGTCTATTAGTTACGTAGGTATAGATAATATTTTTGAAAATTTCGACCCTCCCCTCCCCCCATACGTCTTTTCTATAAATCTGTAAGCTCTGTCTCTATAATGTAATTTTTTTAGTCTAAATTATTTTTATTACAGATAATAGAATTAATTTTAATAATTTTTCAAATGTTTATTTCTGTTTATTTGTTTCAAGCCGACACAAAAATTAATGAACCGATTATCATTGGATTTTCACTGATATAAAGCCTAAATAATTATTAATCCGTCGTCACTGGTTCAGTCGAACATTCATCGATTTTGAAATGGAAACATTCTAGCATTCTAGTAACCAAAATTATATTTGTTTGTATTGTATTTACAGTGCACATACCTAATATTAGTTTTATAGACAACAGAGTAAGCAATTATTTACTGAATTATCCCCTTTTTAATGCAGAAAGAAATGCTGAGAATTTAGATATACTCTAAAATGACGTGTATACACGCAAACTATTCTCCGCATCTACTGATAAATAAACGTATTTATAGTTATTATATTATAATTACGATATCTACTAGCATCACATCCGCTATAGGTTAGTAATATTACATGATATATGCATATAGAAGACTCCACTGCCATATCTTATCTAAAGTTTTCCATTATTAGTGCAGTGGACCTTATAATTATTAAGATGTACAGATCGTAATGTAAACAGTCGAACGGAAATCCTTGTTTTGGTCGGAACTGATAACAGTGTGTTTTGTTTTAAACCCACTCGATCGTTTGTTGTTTCAATAAATATCGCAGGTCAACAAATACGTGGCGAGAAAAAATTACCAGATAGTTTGCAAACGCAAACTAAGCTAAAATTGTCCCGTGTTTATGAAAATGTTCTGTTTTCTTTCTTGATGAAAACATATTTTTAACTTCCGTCTGAAGTTTTTACGCAGAGATAAGACTTTTCTCGACCTAGCTGATTATTGGGTTTAGGGGAATGTCAATAATCCGTCGATTTTAGGTTCGTTATTAGGATATAATATAGATCAACCTTTTTAGCTTCCCCTATGGGAAATTATAAGCCCAGACTTGCGCCAATGCTAGCCAACACTGAGATAAGATACAAATGATAACTTCGTTCAAGACTCGGCAAAGGCTTGTCGTACCAAGGCTGACTCAGAGTTGACCCAGTCTTGGATAAAAAATAATGACCCGAAGCTCGGTATCTGAAGGTTACCCTGGACTGGAACCAATATCGAAAAAGTAACACTGGCAACTCAATATTGGGCCAAGCTTGGGCCCATCTAAAAGAATATAGGAAACTATGTGATCATAATAATATCTAAAAAAAGAAAAAAATATTTTCCGTTTTAAGTCATTCTGTGTCTGTCTGTCTCTCAACGTAACAACTGAACCGATTATAGTGAAACTTGATTTGCTGGGTCTGGCTGATAGATCATCCCATTTAAAAATCATCAAAATTGTTTTTATATACTTATATTTATATTTTTCAAAATATTTCAAGATCGCCGTACATATGATACGTGAAAATTGTATAGATTTTTTTGTTGAACGAAAAGGGTTAGATGTAAATTGTTAAAAAAAACTAAGATAAAAAATATATAATAATCAGGAACGTATTAAGAAAATTTTTGATTTCATATTTTCTAATAAAAAAATAATATAATTGGTATTTATTAAAATTATTCGATATACGATCAATCTCTTGACAGATGTTTTTTTTATATTTTTCTTAGAATTTATCATGCTGTTTAACATATAGTATTAACATTATAACAAATATAACAAACAAATGTCATATTCTTCAACGCTTAATCAGTTCTTAATTTCCTAATTAAAAATGTTCAAATCAACCATGACTCAAGCAGAAGGCACAGTGTTATATTATATTAAACCAGCTTGCGCACCCTCGCCGTTGAGAACGGATGGTACGTATGAATGACTGTACACCCCAACGCCGGACGTAAGGGTTGCCGCTGCCATTCATCCATCTACCACCCATTCATCGCTGGTGCACTTTTAGTGAATGGAGCGATGGGAACCTTGGCTGTTTCCGGTACCGGAAGGAAGCTGGTCGTAGTTAGGTGCCTCATTAGCACACACACACACACACGTACGGGTGCGTGAGTGTTTTGTTTTTGGCGATTGCGTATTTAGATTAAATGTGTAGCAGTTTTATGATGTAAATGAGTGTGAGCACATCTCCACTGTTGATATTGTTTGGTAATTACGACTGTGAGGTTGGATAATGAAAAGGGCCGGCTTAGATATAGGGGGCCATCCATAAATTACGTCACACGAATTTAATGATTTTTTGACCCCCCCCTCCCCTCGTCCTTGTCACAGCTGGTCACATTTGTGAGACCCCCCCCTACCTAGTGTGACGTTATATATTTTGCAATTTTACACCTTAAAATTATTAAAATGTCTACAAAAAAGCTAGTATATTATATTTTGAAATGTGATGTCAATTAATTTAGGACCCCTTCCCACCCCTTGTCACACAATGTCACACTTCGTCGACCTCCCCTCCTTAACGTGTGACGTAATTTATGGATGGTCTCTAGGTAGGACTGACAAAAACCCAGGGTCTCTCAGTTTCGAGTTTGATCTACTCAAATCAGTTTTGGTTTTATTTTACCAGTGGCGAAGCGTCCATGGAAGCAGGGGAAGCAGTGCTTTCCTTATTTTAAGGCGCAAATTAATACAAATCTGTGTTTCGGTTGATAAATAATTTAAAAATATTATTAGAATATTCATCTTTATGCGCAACTCAGACAATTTAACCGAAAATCAAAAATAGCATTTAATATTAATTTACACGCTCAATTATAAAATTATTTTCTTGTAGTTTAGTCGATATTTGTATAACAAGTTGAAGTTTACTGTAGGATATTTAACAGGTCAGTATCTTAAACCGTTCTCGAGATATAGCCTCTCAAAGTTTTAGTTTTTTCAAATTTTTGGAGAAAAATCATCATAACTTTTGAATGAGTCGTCGGATTTGATTTTTGTCGACGAATTTGAAATTAGAGTGTCAAAATATATATAATTACATATACAATACCTAAAAACTCGAGAAAAATTTTTTCGCAAAAAATTGAAAAAAATCCAAGGGGTATACCTTAAAAAAATATCGATTTTCGACCAAAAATTTTTTTGTCAAATTTTCAAGTATTATACATGTCATTGTATAGATTTTGACACTCTGATTTCAAAACCGTCGACAAAAATCAAATCCAACCATACGTTCAAAAGTTATCGCCATTTTTCTTCAAAAATTTGAAAAAACTAACACTTTGAGAAGCTATATCTCGAGAATGATTTGAGATACAGATCTGAGGTTTTAAAATTTCAATTTTTCACGCCATTTTCTATAATTAAACTAAAATTTTTATTTTCTACGTCAAACGACCGACATACAGATAGACACATGTTGATTCCATAATTATTCCTTTTCCGATTTCATTTCGGATAACAAAAAATTAAAATAATTTTATATAATACTCATTCGTATCTTAAATAATATTTGGCGTCAAATAGTTAAGTAATAATTTATATACAGATGCATAATTAATATACAGAGTCACGCACAGACAGACACACACACACACATATACTCACAGTAAGCGTTAATGCGTGGTAGTAATCTTATATAGAGGAAATGACGTGATTGTATTATCATCGCATGTTATTAAAATGCACTTTTTCTGTAATGAAATAATACGTGATTGTGTTAGAAATGACCAAAACATTGATTTTGTAAGCACAGATGTTTATCAAACATATGCAGGTACATATTTATTTAACTTGTTTATTAATTATATAAATGTATTTTTTAATTTAAACATAAACGAATGAAAAAATATGTATATGTATAGTTTCATTATTATCTTTTGACTACTATTATGTAATGCTTACTAAAATAATTATAATCTAAAAGTCAGATATTATTATATTAATTTAAATATTAATGTTAGTAATCTATATATGTACATATAACTTATCCTGACTGATTTATCATCGCCGAGCCGAAACTCTTGGACCTAGAAACGTGAAATTTCAGAGATGTCTTCCTTTTATGACGTAAACACCTATTTTTTGAAATTCAACCCTAAAAGGGGTTATAAGGGGGTTCAAAATTTATATGGAGAAACATTATTTAACAGTTCTATTGACTTAAAACTTGGTAACAATACTCTAAAATAAAAATAAATATACATGTATTTTTTATTAAAAGTTTGTAATAGAAAAAACAATTTTTTGGTCAGATTTACTTAAAACTTAGAATAAATACTACAAGACAAATAGCATTTTCGTTGGGGTTTTCAAGGGGAAAAACAACCCCCTATCTCACATAGAAGCCGAGATATTTATGATTACGTATAATGAATAAAAAGCAAAAAAATAAAATTTTCACCCGTTGTCACATATGAAGGGTTGTAATTATTTTCATTCGATTCGGTGGGAAAAATACTACACTCCATAAACAATTAATAAAACGCGGGCGAAGCCGCGGGCAGGTCTGCTAGTAACTAATAATTTGATTAAAAATGTTAGTTTAATTTATGTACATTTTAATTCTATTTATAGGATTTATTTTATTATTAAATGAATGTTTTTTATTGTAATTTAATTACTAAGAAACATGTCATTTTTTATTTGGTATATAATTTTACAGTGAATAGTAATCGTATATTTAATGACAAAATCTTTTGAGTGTGACTAAATCATTGTGACTGGCCGATATAATATGTAATCATATCTATTTGACAAAGTACGGCATAATTGTATTATCTCAAATCTACGATGTGTTTAATTTAAAATTTAAAATTAACGTGCGCTAATGACCTAACTGTAGGTCAATAATAAATAACTCTATCTCTTTGAAAACGCCGAGTCACAGCCGCCGCTTTAATCAACTGTCACAAATACGTTCTGTAACTGAAAAATAGTATTCGTATATACAGCATCTTTGGTCCAGTGAATAGAGATTTCATCTTACACAGATGATTGAGCAGGGATTTCGCTTTAAAACCGGATTACTCACTAATCATTGATTTCCTGCGCATAAAAACCGTTCCCCCCGATCTTGCTCTGTGTAGTGTAATTGTTACACTTCCGCTCGCCGACGTATACTGTGGCCCAGACGCACTAGAAAATAATTATATTTTAGAGATGGCTAAGATAAAAATATGTTTATGTTCGACATAATACTATACAAGACTAGTTTTTTTTAAACTTTAAATACATATAACGTCTGGTTTATGATTTTGTCTTGTAGGGAAAATTATAAAATAATTATGAGCTATTTTTAATTTAGTATGTTTATATGTTGGTACCTATACTTATAGGGGGTACTATAGGTAATATTATAATTATGAATATTCATTAAAAAAATATCAAATTTATTTTAGAAATGTTACGTAGAACATAAAATATATCAATAAAGAAAGAAATAAAATAATAATATTTTTACCCTTCTTTTATAAATTATATTAATCTTTTTAATAAAGTTGACAATATTTTTATATATATTGAAAATTTTTATGTAGGTAGTTATTAACTACATCTCTATTAAAATTAGTTTATTGTTGAAGATTATTATCTTTAAATAGGTTGTCGATCCAGTAGATAGTTTTCAAAAAGAAAAATATTGTTTTTAACAAATTTTGCGTTTTTATAATATTAACTGCAGTACCCACAATCTACTTCCCGACAAATCGGCCCTGCAGATTGGGTGGTGTATTTATAAAATTCATTGGAATAATATGTAGAAATGTAGGTACCGCAATGAAGTATTAAAACAATTTTGTAGAAAAACAGAATTTAAAAAATAAAATTGGAAATTGGAAACAAAAATTGTTAACCAGATCAACAAATCGTTTATGTAAAAATAAAACTACCGGTAAATATTGTTCTAATTTCACAACACAAATACAAGTGTGTTGGTTATAAATAAATACATACTGATATATTAATTAATATCGCTTAAAGGTTTTTCGAAACATTATTTAATTTGCTCCAAGCCATTAAATAGTTATAACTTTTTATAGAAGAGATTCTCGGAAATATATAGATTATTTTTAGAAATTATATTTAACAATAAAGAAATCCACGTAGGAGTAGATACTTTAATATTTAAGTGTACAAACAATAGATAATTGAATTTAAACAATGCGTTTTAAAATATGTGTTTTGCTTGCTATTTTTAGAATACAATATTTCTGGCAATTAATTAAATATTATTGATAAATACTTGAATTGTTTTGTTTATGTTTTTTTGTGTTTCATTCAGATTTTAAATCTTATCGTGTTATTTGATAAGAAGATACACGTACTTATTTTCATTATAAAGTATGTTATTTTTAGTTTCATTATGATTAAATATTTTATAATTTCCTAAATATAGTTAAAAAGGCTTATTTACTTAATTAATTTAAAGAGAAACAATGAAGTATTGATAAGATTATATTCTAATTTTAAAATAATATTGTTTTCGTTATAATTATGTCGAAATTTATATATCCAATTTGAACCTATTCAACGGCCCTATCTCATTAAATAAGCCTATATACAAAATAATTTGAGACAAAATTTGTATGGTTGGCTGTAAATAAAAAATGAGGCCAAAAATATATATAAAAAAAAAAAATTGTATGGAATTTATTATATATAACATTGATATTAACTAACTTTGTCGTAGGACCAAATAAAAACAAGATATTACAAAAATATCGGTATGGAGAACCATACATGATTTCTATGTTCTTTAATATCTTTTAAAATAATTTTTAATATATGAAAAATTGCAATGGGATTTGTCAGTAATAAAACTCACCTTTATATTATAAATATTAGTTTTTCTAATGTCCTAATGTCAAAAACATAATACACATTCGTAGAATAACTACCTAATTTGATAATTTGAATTTAGTTGCAACATGAATAAATGATGTATTAATTAGTATTTAAAATTCAAATTTTGAGGGTGAATTTCACCCCTTAGTAGCTGTTTAGGCACGTACAAAAAATAAATGTCCCTTAGGTTCAATTGAACTGCAAATTTTTTTAGCCTATAATAGGTACAAAATTTCTAAAACCCCTAATCCGATTAATACCAAAATCAATAGGTCTGGAGTACTCACCAAGGCAAACATTTTAAATTATAAAACATTAAAATTAACTTTTCTTTACGTTTTGAAGATAGCACAATCAGAATCTGCTCTTATCTCGGACACGATTTTTCGACGGTATTACAATACTTCCATTTCCTTCGGAACATGGAAGTCAAATGCGTTTTCTTGAAAACTATGTGACTCTGTTAAACTTAAAAAATTCCTCGATTCAATAAAACCCAGTTGTATTTTTTGGTTTGTATTGTTATTATTATTCAATCTGCATTCAATCTTGTTTTTTTTCCGTTTCCCCGATTACTGAAACAACAATTTTTTAACCTCGCGTCTTAAAAACATCCAACATGTAACAAAAGAACAAGGTTGCCAATCCAAATAAAAAGTAACCAAAGTTGTTAGTAGCAGCACACCTGGCTTTTGTGTGGACATTGGGACACCGGAAACGCGTGTTCATGTCTGTTTATAAGATGAAAAAAAAACATTCACAAGAGATTTTTGCAACTGCGTCATATACGACCAGTGGACGAATACATTATACGTATTATAATAAACTAGGGGTAACCACTAACCAGTAGTTTTTTAAACGTGTATTTCTCGTTTAATTATTATTAAAGTTCAATGTGAATAATTATTTTATCGATTATCAACTTTTTTTAATTTTAGTAAAATTTATAATTTTTTGAAAAGAATATTGAATCTGTCATTATATTTCTTAAGCAATTATTATATTCTGTACTAAAAGGCGCAGTGAGAATCTCTATTTTTGAATGTTTTCATATAAGGTACTGGCACCAGTCTTGGATATGACTCCAGTAATGGCTATTTTTAAATTAAATATACTGAATTAGAAATATTTGTTGATATTTGATTACTACCATTTCTGAATATTAATCTATATATGTATATGTGTATTAAACTGTCTTACAGCGTGATTTGATGACAATCGGCCAATAGCTGTCAAAATTTTGGACATTTAAACTAATTATTATTAGTAAAATGTATTTATTAATAATTATATTATCATAGCAACTGCTTTACATTGTTTCAAATTTGACGATTCTTTCTTTTATATCTTTTGTGTCGTAGTACTTATTATTTTGTAATCATTAGCAAGTGTCCATCACTGCGTGCTCACTACTGGTTTTACTTTATCCATTACTAGAGAAAAACTATATTTTCCGACTTCGGTAATTAAATTGATTAAATTAAGAGTTACTTGTTTTATTAGTAACATGAGTTCATGAGAATTACAAAAAAAATCACAAAAACAGTAAACCTTGCTCTTATAGCGACCATAATTGGTGCCAGTACCTTATATGGTTTTATAGAAAACTAATTGTAAAGAATGGTTAAAAAAGAAGACCAATTATTATTTTTTTTTATTGACATGTATTTATGATTAAAAATGTTTTTTTTTCATATCACATACATTTTTTTGTAAATAAGACAAATACATTGCTTCAATTCTTAATGTAGGTGTGTATAGAATAGGTACACAAAGGGTAGCTTTTATAGTAAAGGAAAGAGATATCCCAAGACGAAGAAAGAGTAAGTTGTTTTGTTGAAAAACCTTATTTGATATAAAAAATAAGATCTGAAATCAGCGTTACCCAATTACTTAAGGTCAGTTATAACATTAGATTCACATTTTATATGGTATTCATACACAGGCCATTGCTATTATTAATTGCATCGCCACAAAAAGTAGCTACATAATTCAATTTACCGAAAAACAAATATTAATCCGCATTTCCTTTGCAGATACACATAATTTTTTCCGTATTAAATAATGGTTTACGTAAAAACCACACAATAACAATTATTTATAATAGCGAACGCCAAAAGCGTTTGTATGTAAGTAATTTTAATTTGATTAACGGAGTTTTGGCGATAAAGCAATAAAACTTAACGAGCATCCGTGCCTTGGTTCTCATGATAGAGCCGGAGGGCTTGCGCGAAGATCGCTCGTCGCATTCCGTGCGGGTTTTTGTCGACCAACAGGATATGTCATTTCCTCCTACAGCCAACTATAATCATAGACTTGTATCGATACATCGAAAAAATGTATCATTTATGATATGGTTGGTATGCGTGTTGTTTTTCTGCTTCCATGTAAAAACAAGAAAGGAAGGGATAAATTGTTGATATGTCTTAATGAAAATAAAATGTTTTGTGAGTTGCAAGATCAATGTGGATTAAATTATAAAAAATATGGTAGGATCAGTCCTTGAATAATTCAATGTACAATTCATAAAATTGATATTTATTGATAATTTAATTAAGTATATTGTAATTCTATTACTTGAAGTTGTAGAAATGGAAGTATTGAAATACTGTCGAAAAATCGTATCCGCAGATTCTGATTATACTACCTTCAAAACTTAAAGAAAAGTTGATTTCTGCATGGCGGCTATGCGTGTGTCTGGATGTAGAATTTTCTTTCGTACACGATAACTACTGTAAAAATGCACCGATCTTAATTCTTTTTGGGAAAAATGTTTGTTTCAGTGAGTACTCCAGATCTATGTATTTTGGTTCTAATCGGATTAAGGGTTTTATAAATATTTTAAATTTTGTATCTTTTATCGTCTAAAAAGAGAACGTTGCGAGTATTATCTCATTAATTTTGATAAAACTTGGTACATTTGTAGTTCAATTGACCTTAGGGACATTTATTTTTTATACGTGCCTAAACAGCTATAGAAAGGGTGAAAACCACCCTCAAAAATTGAATTTTAAATACTAATTCATGTTGTCAAATTAGTTATAATATTTATAATACAAAAAAAAGTTTTATTTCTGACAAATCTCATTGAAATTTTTCATATTATTAAAAATTATTTAAAAAGATTAAAGAACATGGAAGTCATGTATGATTGTCCATACCGATATTTTTTGTAATTATAGTAACTTATTTATTGTTAATTGTTCACAATTTTTTATCTTAATCAATAGTCAGATATAAAACCGTTCATTACACCAGGGAATTGGGTTATTATTTTCATAAACAGATACGTTATGACAAAAATATCATTATATCGCTTGTTATTTATAGAAATGTAATAAATACAGAATGTTTTGTAAAAACAACTTTGTTATTTTAAGTAAAACACTCCGTTGAAAAACTAATCAAATCTAACATTAAGTTATATAAAACGCCTGAATTATATAAAATACGCCTAAATCCGTAAATCCGATTTCGAAATATCATTGCACAAAAAAATTGTTACATAAATGCATAACATTATTCTAAAAATTGTTGTTTATGGGTTGGGGGCTAAAACGTAAATATTGTGTGAAAACTCGAAAAAAAATTGTGGGAAATCACAATAATAGTTATTAAAATGGAATGGTTTAAACCAGGGATGCTCAATATTTATATATTTGGATGAAAACTGAAAATTCTCAATCTAAGGATATTTTTTTTTTTTTTGTAAACATTTGAAAATATACGAAAATATAATATATTGTTCAAACTAGGTATTAAAATAAATTGTTATTGTTGTTGAATTATTTATTATTATTAATATTAATATTTTCCCAAATCGTATTTTCAAGGTCAGCACATAGGTTTAATGCGCCATAAGCAAAACTCAAAATTTGTGCTTTATTTGTAATTTATATTTTTTTAAATTATTACCTTTTCCTTAATTATTATTATTATCCATTTTTCATTTTTTTTTAAATATTTTCAGAAAGTTTTATTTAAATATCAAAGTATTCTGTTCTGAATCAGTATAAAAAAATCTAAATAAAAGAATATTCACTTTTAAGAGTTCTCAATATATCTATGTGTATTGCAAAGTGTGATGCAACATTAGACGAAAAAAAATATTAAATTGACGAAGTTTACACCTAGAAGCAAAAATCATCTAATGGCCACAGTGGTTCTAAAGCATATTCTTTATTACATAGATTACATTTTAAAAAAATGTTGTTTGTTTATTTAAAAATATTTTTAAGTTTATTTAATTTAATAATATTTTTTATAAGCTAAAACAATTATATTTTCTCAGGATACGACCTGAACCTGATATACACCTTGTTGAGTAAAATTATTAAATTACATTGTATTATACTTCTAATATATTTAGGCCTATACACATATTTTAGATTGTTTTTTTTTTTCTGTGAAAATAGATTAGATAGATTTTAATAGGTCGTGACCTTCAAAATTTTAAAAATTGAGTTTTCGATTGAAATAAAATTAATAAAGCAATTTAATAAAAATTTATTTTTAGCCTGTCATTGTTTTATTTTATTTTATGAAATGTACTATCCTCATCAAGTGATTTTTTACATTAAGAAGACCTATCCCACTGTAGATTAATATTTTTAAACTTTAACTCATTCATAACAATTGATCAAAAAACGTTCAAATCGTTAAGTCAACTACAATTTGATATTAAAAAAATATTTTATCACCCCCTATAAATTTTTCTCAATGAGAGTTCAAACCTATTAGAATTTGCTCATCCAAGGGATATTTTAAGGAAATTTTAGAACTGCACAATATGAGTAAAAGCCCAAACAAATCCCAAATGCAATTGAATTTTTTTACATTTTCAAAGCTACGACTGCACACTAAAATAACCCCTGATATCATTGATAGTGATGGAATATTAATGTAACAGCTTATCATCAACTATTGTTCCAATTAATTTAATTTAATTTATGATCTCTGTCATAATTCTACATTTAAGATATATATTAAGAATTCAATACATGTTTTTGTAAGTGAGAATATGTGTACAAGTGTTATAAATAAATTATATTGTCAATAAACACCCATAGTACATATCCATAATAACAAAGATACATACACATACATCCTACACAAGCAATTAGAGCAAAAACAAGAGCAGGGCGACACGCGGGCCTGTGATAAATACTTACATGTTTCACACACAACACGCACCTTGTCAACAAATCAACGCCACCTAAACTGCAACAACAAACTGCACCACGGATGTTGATAAAAAACCACCACTAACAACACAACACAAAATAACTGAGTTGACACACATTACGAGATCCAGATCTTTGCCATGGTGGTCGCTATGTTACGAGCTTTCCGGGCCTGGAATCCGGGGCACGGGAGCGTTATTACCGGACCGGGTGTGGAGGGGAAACGTTCCGGGCTCCGGATCAATGAAGCGCGTGGGGAGACCGGGCGGGACCTAGACCTTGGAAACACTCCCAGACACCCACGGCCGGGCGCGTAACCCGGACGACACAGCTAGGCGGTGGCATGTTCCGGACCTACCCACTTTTCCGGTGATTTCGTTGTAAGGTTCGATGCAAAGCTCTCGTTGAAATTTTTCTATCAGCCATAATGCATATATGCATACGTAATATGTAACTAGCTATCATAGTGGCGATATTGGAATATTTTTAAATTAATCAAATACGATATTTTTCACTTGAATGTACCATTCACTAATATCGCGTTGTTGTCAATGAAATTCGTTGTAAGTACAAATTATTATTTGTTATGTATTTGTAGCGCAGTTATTTCTGTTTCTTAATTACATATGGACATTTAGCATTTTAAAATAAATAATAGTAATAAATAGTATTATAATTATAAATAATAGTTTTACAAAATCTAAAAAAAAAACATGATTTGTTTTGTTTTTTGAATATTGTTATGTATTTTGTATTCAATTAGTGAGAGGGGTGCCTTGGATTAAAAATTTAAGAAAAAATCTTTTAAACAGTACACTTTTGAAGATATTCCTTATATAATAATATAAGATGAAATAATTTATATCGTATGTTATATTGATTAAATTTTTTGTTTAATATTATGGCCTCGTTCAATCTTTTCTTGAAAATATATATAGGTATACATAATATGTAATATACATTCATAGGAAAGTAATTATTTTTTTTACAGTTGACGAGAGTAAGATAAATTTAGCCTAGTCTCTTTATTACCTAAACTGGCTGGGCTGTGCCCTAGGCCAGGGTCACACGGGTTTGTACAGAAAAATGGTCTTAAACTGCATTTATTTATTTGGTTACAGTAAAAATATTGAATTTAACAATGGCATCATGTCAAATAACACCATTTTTTTCAATTTTAGTACTGTCTAGAAGTTAAATATAGTTTATTTTAATGTTTTAATAATCTGAATGTGTAATTGTTCTATTATTAGATGGTTTCAATATACAAAAAATAAAATTAAAGTAAAAACTTTTCTATAGGACAAAATAAAAAAATAAAAAGAATGAACAATAGAAAAATTAGTAGGTTTATAAAATATAGGTACTGGTAATAGGTTCAAATTATTATTATAATATTTGTTTGTATACATATACTATATTTAATTATAATTTTATAATATTAATAAAATTTATCGATCATTGTTTAGGTACATTAAAAGAGAAGTTAATTCAGTTAATTAAACATAACTTGAAAAAACCAGCAAAGTGTGTATCGTACCTACGCAGTATTCGGGTCCCGTCAATGTTGACCGATTTAAATGAAACTATTTTATCTGAAAGAACACATATTTCCTCTATGCTTCTATTTTTTTAGTTATAGGCGTGGAAATCATTTTCAATATTTTTAAATCACAAAACGCGTATTTTGATATTTTACTTGTGCATATAGAAAAATATTTTTGAGTATTTTTAAATTTCAGCGAATAATGATTTTTTGAAATTATTTATATTCTTCCCGAAAAGGAAAGTTTATTACAAATTTCATCTCAATCGGTCCAGTAGTTTCTGAGTTATATTGTATTGTTATATTTGTAAGAATTTCCTATTGTTTTATAGTCAAATTCGAGGACAAATTTTCGAAAATCAAAAATTTGGATCCAGCTTGAAATTAACAAAACTAAAATGTATATAGTACACACTCGTATATACCTACTTAGGTACAAGATTGCCGCAATATCGAACAAAAACAAAACAATATAAAGCAGTTTCTATGACGATTCTTTCTTTTATATCTTTTGTGTCGTAGTACTTATTATTTTGTAATCATTAGCAAGTGGCCATTACTGCGTGTGCATTACTGGTTTTACTTTATCCATTACTGAAGAAAAAACATTAACAAAACAAAAGGCTCTAATTTAAAAAAAAAAAAAACTATATTTGCGTAGTTAAATTGATTAAATAAAGAGTTAGTTGTTTTATTAGTAATCAATCACAAAAAACAGTAAACCTTGCTCTTATAGCGGCCATAACTGGTACCAGTACCCTATTAATTTCTATGATTATTAAGTTTACAATATTAAAAATAAATTTGACAGAAGTTTGTAATAAAAAACAATATAATTTTGAAACGTAAACATACTATAAATTATTTTTGTGAAGAACACCCATCGCGAGGTAGGGCTAAAACTGTTCACAGCGTTTCATTTGTTACGTGAAAAGTTCGCGTGGGTGTTGAAACTACCCTTGCTGTATCTTGTTTCACCTCTGTCCGCGTGGGTGATGTTTTACCCCTCCCACATGATACTCGTCAAACTGAATTGCACAATATAAATGCAGCAATATGTATGTTATAAGTTATAGCGTATTACTTTATTTTTATTGCTGCGGTTTATTGTTTACAGCAGTACCTAACCTCGTAGATAATCGATTTGAGGAATAATATCGAGGGAAGATAGAAAAATACAGAAATTAAGCATTAAGGAATAAATAATTATTATAATCTTCGGTTCTAGAAAATATTTGTTAGTCGAAACATTGTTATGTTTAATATTTCGTACTGAAATTGGAAAACAGAAAATTGTGTCTGTTTGTCTGTCTTAACTTATAGTCCAGTAACTTTATACATCACCGCATGCGTTAAATCCGGTAGTTCTGATTTTTTGCAGACTTGTTTATGATGTTGGCCTAATGAATAATCCAAGTTTGTGACCTCGAGCGCCGAACGCAACTTTGTCAAAAATCGAAAAAACCGCGAAAAAATCGTTATTTTTTCAAATTTTGGCGATTATAACCCTAAAGGACTAGTTTTTGAAAAAACTTTTTTGGAACTTTTTTAAAGTAGACTAAATTTGCTACAATATGATACTAGAATTGTCTCTGTAGACCCAATAGTTTCCGAGATTAAGCCTTTCAAAGTTTATCATTTATTTCGAACTTCGCAATTTTTTGCAATTCTGTCGTTCTGAATGAATTTTGACCCTGATTATACTATCGAAGCCCTGTACTTTTATGATGGGATGTTAAAAAAGAAAATGATAAGTGTGAACGATGATGTTTAAGCTAAGCTATGAATAATGAAGTAAAAAAGATAAGTACAACAAAAGTTAATAAGTTTATTTGTTAGGAAATTGAGTAATATTCAAAATCAAAAAATTTAATTAATTTAGTCCTCTTGAAAGGTCCCGGTTGAGGTTCGTCCGTATCTGGACGTATTGGGATGGCATATCCCCATCAGGATGGTGGTGAATCGTCGACGTCTTGTGCCCACAAGTCTTCCATTTCGACATCGGACAGATCGTCGCCTTCTGGGATATCTACTTCTGCAACATCAGGTATATTGTCACAAGAGGCCCCGCTGCAGTGCCTGCAGACTGATGAGCATTTTAATCCTGCCTTCCTGCAGCTGCACGCGTTCCCACAACCCTTCGTGCAGCCACAAGAAATCATCCGCAAGAGGTGTTGTGGGGCTGCATCTCTGGTCATCGTTTTTGGGGTTGAGGCCTTGTGGCGAGAATATCCACCCCCAGGAGAGAGGGTTCAGTGTGACTCCCAACCACGCCTGTACCTTTACGAAGATTGTACATGAGAATAGAAAATGATGAATGATATGTAACTGATGCAAGGACAAATTTTTACCTGATGGTATGTCCGCAAGGAGTGAAATCGAGCAGAGTCTCGTGTAGGAGGTAACCTGGCTAGATTGAAGCTGGTTTTCGTCGCAGCCCTGGTGAATAGTTGGTACCGCAGCTCGTCAAAGTTATGGGTGTTGGGGTTGCCTCCGTATAGAGCAATTATGACTCGCTCTTCTGCTGCTATTATCTCGTCAGGTGTAGAGTTGGTGTCGAGAAAAATCGCAGCTTGCTTTTCAACGTCCGGATTTTTTTCGACTATGGACATCATTTGCATCTTCCCTAAGCCAAAGAAGCAGGATGTCGAGTCACAACCACTAAAGGCATGGATGAAGAGGAAAAGCTCTGGTTTCAAAGAGGATTTTGAAGAAGCGATGCTGGAATACATGACATCTGATGCTTTGCCTCTTCCACATTTATTGTAAAAAATTTCACGTTGGTTTGAGATCGCAGTAAGGATGATCAGCAAGTCAATATCCTCACCAACGACTACCACTATATCATAGGTAGGGGCAGCAGTTACAGCTGTAGTGATGATGAGCCTATCAGCATCTTCCTCTGCTTGGAGTATATATTATAATAATAAATTAAATTCTAAGTTTATCTAAGAAGACAAAAATTAAAACTTTACCAGTTTATTTAATCTTAATCTAATATTACGTGACGACGATGTTGACATGTTTTCATTATCAGAGATAATTGTGAACGACTCACTAGAAGAGATCCTGGAAGATCCTGGAATGATCAACTCTATATTTAATGCTGTCTCTGTAACCACGGTAAGGTAGCAAAATAGACAAAATGGCGGAGCACTGGGGACCAGTTGCTAGGTTCTGATTCGTGACTTCACACGAGCAATACTAGTACACTCCGTCGGAGGTAATTGGAACTTCATCCCGCTAGAGTTATTCAAGTGACGTCTAAAATATTGCAAAAAATTGCGAAGTTCGAAAAAAATGATAAACTTTGAAAGGCTTAATCTCGGAAACTATGGGTCTACAGAGACAATTCTAGTATCATTTTGTAGCAAATTTAGTCTACTTTAAAAACGTTCTAAAAAAGTTTTTTCAAAAACTAGTCCTTTAGGGTTATAATCGCCAAAATTTGAAAAAATAACGATTTTTTCGCGGTTTTTTTTATTTTTGACAAAGTTGCGTTCGGCGCTCGAGGTCACAAACTTGGATTATTCATTAGGCCAACATCATAAACAAGTCTGCAAAAAATCAGAACTACCGGATTTAACGCATACTACCCCATACATTCAGGCGACAAAGTTACTGGACTATTAACTGTTTGACATCGAAAGTTGAGATTTGGCATAATTATAGAAAATTATTTAATTATATTATAAAAATAAAATTTTAAGTTTTTGGCATTTTTGGAGGAGGGCAAATGGATTACCATGGTTTTTATTCAATCTCGGTGAGTTGGGTATCAAATAAAAGTTGACAACTTAAGGAATTTAAATATTCAAACATTTTGTTTAATGAACTTGAATCGTAAAAATATATTTCCCTAGCCCATATCTTCGACAGTAATTGTAGAAAAAAATATTATTAACTTGTACTTAAAACAAGTAAATAAAAATGATAAAATAGAATGAATGTACTATCAGAAATAGTTGTTTCATAATTTAGGGCATTTTATTATCTAATTTCAGAAGAGTCATTAAAAAAATACAAAACATTATTTGGAAACGTTCGGTTTCTGGGGAGGTTCTGCTATACAAATTTAATAAAATCGATTTTTTTCATGATTTGTTAGATAATTATCTTAAAAATCTATTATAAAAATAACTCCAAATATTTTCGGAGTTATGACGAACTTACACGCGTGACCTTGTCTGAAAGTCTTAGCAGGTGTAGTAAAGCTCAAAAACAAACTCAAAGTGACCAGCAGGACTTTTACGAGAAAGCAGTAGGTCTACTGTACGGTTCAGGAATACTTTGTAATTTTCAATGAATATTAATTTTTTACACATAAAACTTTTTTTACCTCAAACGAATTTTTTTTCTTCAAATTTGGCGTGTATACATCATAACCAAAAAATTATTCACTCAATCATTTTCAAATTTTATCATTTTTTCATATCGATGAACCTCGATTTACTTTAATAATTAAATAATTCATTTTAGAGAAAGAAAAGCATTTACTCTGAAAAATTAACATTTGCATAATTTTTCGCACTTTTTGAGATTCATTGTCCACTTTGCCGCTGAGGCTCCGCAGCTATATATCTCTTTTGAATCAATTAAATATTTTTAAATGAAATTTTCAAGAAGTATATTGAAAATGTCAAAAGAATCGTTAACTTTTTTCTAAAAAAAAACCTAAAAAATCCCTCAAAATTCGCGTTTTATAGCTGAACCCCTCTTAAGACGCCATTATAGTATATTATTATATTAGGTGACAAACTTTAAACATGATAATATTCAGCCTCCTATGTGCTTAGTCCATCAGCCGCAACTTTTATAATATACTGAAAAAGGAGTTATAATTAGGTGATTACTATCTAGAAAAAAAAACAATGCATTTTGGTAAATATTTTTTTATTTACATACCACGCACCAGACGCGACTACATTTTTTTTATATAATCTGAGTTTCTGTTAAAGAAATGAAACAGCGACAATAAAAACTACTTAAATGAATAATGGTAGACAAAACAATATTGTCGGTAAATGTATACCTTCTAAACACTTGTATATTATTGTATATATATATAATTCTTCATAGTGCGATTTTTTTTAACGCGAAAATCCCTGTATGAAAGTTTGAACTTTTCTAGGTTTGGATTGTTAATTACATAACAGTGTACTATAAACACCGGAGAATCAAAAACCTATATTTTCTTTAAAAATACATATATCAAAAGGTTAATTAATAATATTTTTATATTGAGAAATGATGAGTTATGGGGTGTTATTCTCATAGGCCAAAAATAGGTAATTTCTATTATCTTTTTTTCACCATTTTATTAGTTTTTTAACATGCTCTTTTTTAGTTAAAAAAATCAGATTATGTTCGTATTAGTACCATTTCAAAAAAGTTGAAATATTTTAATCTGCCAAAAAAATACCGGTCCAGATTTGAATACAGTAAAAAAGTAAATTACTTATTTTTTGGCCATATTAAAGAATAATATTGAAACTAAAAAACAAATAGGATGGATGAAATTAAGAAGCAAGTATAAAATATAAATATATAATAGAACTTTTGATTTAAGTAACCTAATTTAAATACAATTTTATAAAATTTATCAAATTTAATTGATAAATATTTTTGTTTTAAAATTTAACATAAAATATATTCTAAATAATAAGATAATAAAATAATCATAATACGTGTATGTTTAATTCATTTACATTTTAACTCATAGGGAACTATTCGTCCTTGAAAATAAAATCTCCGGGTTTCGGATTTCGCCATTTTTTACTATTAAATAATGAAAATAAAAAAGTAAAGAAAATTATACTATCATCAGTTTTTAATGATATTTATTACCCATAAATTTTTTTACATTTTTAGAAATTATTGCTCGGATGTATATTTTTTAATAAAATAGGGATACCCCCAACAGTCACCGAAAAATTGACAGTAAAATATTTTTTTTTGGTTTTTAATTAATAATTAAAAAAAATTACTCAAAAGTTTTAAAACCTCAAAGATTCCAGAAAAAAACGACCTTATTCATTTCCAAGAGAAAACTGGAGTTCCTGTAGGTAATAGTAAAACTTTGTATTACCTATATTTATATGTTTAATTGTTAAACATAATAAGTAACTATTTCAGAATTTTTTTAATAAAACGTTTATCGCTATTTCAAATCTTGAATTATGATTATCAGTTTTGATTATTGGTAAATATATGTAATAAACTAACAATGATTATTTTACACCAATACTGATTTTTTTTGTATTTGTATTTTTATATAAAACAATATTTTTTTTAAACCGAATATATTTTTGTTCATTCCTTTGCTGTCTATAGAAGTAAAATTTCATACATTTTTTTCAACAGAATTCTAAAGTAATAAGTATATATGAATTTTTTATAATGCCTACAAAAGTACATTACTATTTAGTAATTTTGACTTTTGAATAGTTTATGTGCATATTATTGCAAACAATTAAATTTTATTAAGATAGTTAAACTACACCCTCAAAAATATTTTATGATTATTTGATGACAGCAAATCAGTTATTTCGAAACATTTTTTTTAAATCATTCATTTTCTTGGAGATCTTTATAAAATGAGCGCGTCAATACATACAGCGACGAAGAGGAAGAGAGACAATAGTACAATGTATGATTGTAAAATAAGATGACACTACAAAATTTGGAACAGTTTCTTGAGCTCGACCATCAGCATCCAATCATTCTTCTGTAAGTCATCTCTGAAGTAGTCTTTGCAGGCGTCGATACTCTGCCGGGAAATCTGAAACAAAAAACACATATAAAATACACAGCCACACAAAAAACTCTTATCGAATGGGGTGCTGAAAACGAAATTGAGGCTATAAAAGTTTACTGATCCTAAATTTTGTTGTCTATTATATCGTCAAAAATAACAAAAAAATAGAAATTTTTATTACAATTTTTTTTTAGTAAAATTAATAAATGGTTTCAGTAGACAAGAGTTTTCTCTTCAATTTGCTTTTTTATTATCGCTCTATGAACATTAATTCATTTCATTTGTTCTCTAGTTATAGGAGCTCAAAGTGTAGTTTTTGCCTTGATTGCAAACATTTCGATCAAAAATAGTCGTACTGAAAAGCATTCATTAATCTGGTCAAAAATTTATCCAGGCTCGTGGAGGCTCTCAAAATTTATATATTTTTCCATATAAATGGATAGGTGTTCGCAATTTTTGAAAATCCATGTAACCTTGAAAATTACAAAAATCAATTTTAGATCTTTGCTGCATAATTTAAGCACACAATTTAAAATTCACAAAAAAGAGGAAATGGCAATCAAAATACAGAGACGCATTTGTAAAGATACTAATGAGAAAATAATTTTACAATTACGTTTTTATTCTAGTAAAAATGATATTTCCAGAAAGGTTGTTAGTCTGTTCGTTCTGTAATTCATTCACCACACTGTAGTAGCTCTTTTAAAATCTAAAATCATAATAGGTTTCGAAATCGGAAATTATATACTACATAATATTTATTTGTGAAAAATTTGTCTATTTTGATTCCTACATAAAATTTTGTGTTGATTCTAATTTACAAAATCTCAATATAATAACTAAATAATATTTGGAACAAAGTATCTTAATTGATATTATCGATAATAATTAAAGAAGTTATTATCTCTCCTAATCTTTTGTTCATAAAAATCTACAAAATTAAGAAAATCTGCTTAATTAAGTTATATAATGAATCGTAAAAATATAAGTAGTTTAGAAGAAAAAAATTACACTTGAAAAACATTTTATTGCGTTTAAATTTGAACTAATTGTAAGCTATAAGTTCTCCAGTTTCAAAAAAAAGATGGAAAACTTGTTTTGGTTTTTATTACCTGCAACAACTGATTTTCTTTTTGTATATTACTGATATAAATGAGGTTTCTACAAAAGATAAAACGCAGTTGCATTTGGAAAACAAATAAAACGTTTCCTGCAATTATCATTGCATTCATTATTTTGAATAAAGGAACAAAAAAAACAAACAAACATAAAATATAAAAATACTCCAATTATTTATTGTGTAACATTACTTAAGTTTTTTATGTCTATTTTTATTAGCCTTTTAAACTTATTAATCAATGACAATAACAAAAACCAAAAACATTACATAAATATCACAAAAAATATTGCATAATAAATTAAATCTAACTCTATTATTCTCACATAAAATTTATTCAAACAAAAACAACGAAACAAACAAAAAAGGCTGAACACAAACAAAAACAAAAATGTTGCGCAGAATCAACGTTCATTGATGATTTTGCAGACAATATCGAGCGATCAACAGAGATGGGAAATGTACCAAGGACGGCGGAAAACAAGAAGCAGAGATACCATATATTTAGGCAACATGGGTGACCAAAGAGTTAACTATTCAAAATTTAAATATATTTATTTTTTGAGCAAGCTCTTGGTTTAAAATTTACTCCATCTAATTTCATTTTTTTTATCAACTAAAGAGTTGATCCGAAAGTCCAGATTTTTTTGATGAAAGCATCAAAAAAATCTGGACTTTCGGATTGATATTATTAGACTTGATATAAAATTTCAACCTTAATCTTCAGAGGTCTTGAAACATAAGATTATTTTTAATCAGTTAAGTAATTCTGTAAAATGAAATATCCTATCTTTTCTGTGTAAAATAACCTGTAAGCGAGCTGAAAATTTATTTAAGCCAAATTATTTTATCTAATTTTGTAAAATTATATGTATAATTAGGCTTAAAATTATTTTTCAGCTCGATTAAGATTATTTTACTAGGAAAAGAGGATTACTAATTTTTTTCATTTTACTTTAATATGCTGAAATGTCTTAATTACTCTAAATATTATTTCGTTATTATTAGGTTAGGTTGAAATTAATCTAGAGGTTAAGATTAATGAAATTCACTTTTTTTACGGAATAAGGATCATATCTTATTAGATAAATGTAAGATTTTTAATAATATTGTTGTTCTAGTTTTACGTCTAAGAATTCATAGCTGGATATTTATCACATCCCTGCAACGCTAGTGGGCCACAATTTCACCCCATTTCATTATTGCAGGGGTAGAAAATGTAGGTCAGATAGTATTCTCTACGCCAAATAAAGTGAAATAGACGTACACAGTTGTCTTCTTCTGTAGATGTGAATATTTCAATGAAATGAAAAGGATTATTGATTAATTTTTAAGACATTCGTGCCAAGTTATATATGAGTCGGTGAGTTCCAAAACTTCTTCGTTCCAATTTAAAAATTGAGATGGCAGTGGATTTTGAAAGAATTTTTGTCATTTTTTTATATTATAATATCAGTTTTGAACAAAACTCGCGCAATCATAATATGACTGAGAAAGAAAAATTCCGAAAATTATTTCAAAATCCACCGCCATCTCGATTTTCTTTTAAATGGAACGAACGACTTTTTGGAATTCCCCTCCTCATATGATAAAGAAGATATATATTCCAAGGATTGGGTCACATACAGTATCTAGATTAAATTATGAAGAAAAAGTAAAACAGTTTAATTTTTAAATTGAAATAAAATATTATTTTTATGACCCTATTTATGAAAATAGACAATAATATTTTACTTTTGTTTTAATATGACCCCACCTTTTTCTCCTTATTTCAATTATAGTTACGCTACTGACAAAATCCATTTTCATCTGTACTAAACCAAAAACAAATAAAATAGAGAAAGAAGAAACATCAGCAAAAAACAAACAAATTGAAAGCGTAATATAAAACGTACTATAAAGTATAAAGAATACCAAGTCACTATTATTAAGTGACGTCAGAGCGCGTGCTATGGTCTCTAGATCCATTAACTAGAAAACGCATCAATGAGGGTTGTGCGGTGGTGTGGGGTAAGACAAGATGCATAGTCGGCGACTCGGGAATTTAATGGTGCGATTAATTTTAATAGCATGGAGTGTAATTTTGGAATGAATGATGTAACTGAAATGAATTATTGTTTGACTGGGAGTTGAAATTTTATACTTGAGAGTTTAATTTAGTTTTAAAACAATATTTTGAAGATCTTTATAATTTTTAAATTATCGGATAAGATTTTAATAAATAAGGAATCTTGCAATTGTTTGTTTAAAATGTTAATAAAAAAATATGTACGATATATAAAAAAAATTCATTGATTAGGATTTCCTCGCGGCTTCAACCGCGTGTATTTTAAATTCGTTGAATGGCGTGCGACTGGCTGTTCTAAAAACGTAGGTTAAATTACATCAATATCACCACTGTATTTTTGATTTTTTCTTTCATTTTGTATGCTTCAAATAAATTTTACAGTCTAGGTATACTAATTCTGAGGCCTTAGGCTTTCTAACTGTGAAAATCACATCAAAATCGGTTCAATTCTTGAATTAACAATAAAAATTAGAAACTATCAAAACGGATTAAATTGTCCATAGGACTTATAGACTCAAAAATTTCAAAATATTTTTATTACACGGATTCATGTCGTATGCGGTCTACTGAACATTCCTATTTAAAATATCCTTACAATTTCACCATCACTTGTGACCACAATATAACATAATCCAAGATAAACCTCATTAGTTTGGCTCCCCAACATCCAAAACGCACTAAAATTTGTTTAATAATAAGAATTTTGCTAATCTTCTTTCCCCAAAAATAAAATGAGAAAAAAATTTATAAGGCGCATATGTAAAGTAACAATATCCTTAATGGTTTATTGTGTTCTAGGGCGAGGTGGCTGTAATTTTTATGAAAATAGAACCGTCCTTAAATAACTACCACCTACGGATTAATATCATTAATTAGAGTTGTTTATTTTAGCTAATTATAAGTGTATTTACTGACTCCTTATCCGCTCTTTTTAACATTAAGTAAATTACACCACGGGCATGGATGAGTCGTCATTTTACATGTAAGGTACTTGGGGGTAATAAGACCTAACACATACATTAACTGTAGACAAGTTAAATCCATTACATAACCTCGCAGTTCCCCATGTTTTACCAATTTTAACTTTTGTTTCAGTGAAGAAAATTCGCTTGAATAGTAAAAGATTGTTGCAAAGGATTGTAAGTATTTTCTATATCAATACATGTGTTTAAAAACGATCTAGGTTTATTATATTTCATTAAATTTATTGTTTCTTTTTGTCATTCTCAATATATTGTGGAGAAGACAGACTGGCTGATATGAGGAAGTACAGTCGATGCAGCAAATGGTATCACAGGAGAATGTGTCGGTCTATCAGCAGAAGATGCATATTTCGAATGCCCTAATAGCTGCCATTAGAGTTATTATTACTGTTCAAACTATTTACAAAGTTTAAATTGATTTCGATTTTCAAATATGTTATATGTTGATACTTAGATTGATTTTGAAGATTTCCCCTTAGGCCTTATTATGATATCGTAGTATAATAAGACCTATTTATGTTAATTTTAAAAATGATCATTTTTGTATTGGTCATTGATAGAATTTATCTTTCTATTTTATTTTAAATTTAAGCTTTGCATACCTTATTACCCGCAAGTACCTTACTATATTTATTTTTCTTGGAATATCTTCACTACAATAAATGATTCAAACTAAACTTTTTTTTTATAAAATGTATGTTTACTATGAGCAATATTTATTTACTTTCTTTGTTATGTAAATATTTAGAGAAAAACTATATAAAATTTAAAAAAATATATATTTATTCAGTTAATGTGTTTACTAAAACTGTCATAAAAGGAAGTATATGTTTTAAATATCTATCAATTGTTCGACAAAACTGAATATGTACTACTAAAAACCTTAATTGGCGATATTGTCAATTAGTTAAGACCTTCGAAATACATACTTCCAAGAAGTTAAAACGATTTAAAATTCAATTGCCTAATTAAAATAATAATAATTATCGATTGTGAATCAACACTTGTATTAACAGACGTTATTTTAATATCTTTATTGTAACAAATTATTATTCAAACAGAAATGCATTAATATGTATGTATAGAGACCTTGACAACTGCAAAAACAAATAAACAATTGTCCTTATTTATGACTGCATTAACCCTTTACTATATAGTTTTTCTATATTACAAATATACCACGTGAATTTTCGTGAATGTTTTGTAAAAAAAATTGTTAAATTCTACTAAATAAATAAAATTAATTAACTGTAACAACATATTCTACATTTCAATGTTTGAAACTTAATTAAAAAGTAGAATAACAGAAATGATAATAATTATAAATTAAAATAACACAAATAGTAATAATCATAACAATCTGAAACAAGGAAACATAATTACATAATATGTAATTCAAGGTTGAACACTAAATTAGAGTAATGGTTTAGAGTTATGTAAATACAGAGAAATTAATCAGTTTACAGGAACTATAAATATGGCGTGAATGGGATACGGAAATTGTATACTGGGAGTTTATTACAGAAAAAAGATAAACTTAATTAACAGAGTATTGAATGAAGTTCTCATTTAAACAAGCAGAATGGAATTGTATTCAGTTTTTAGTTGTCCAACCATTAAATACATATTATTATCTGGTCTAGTTTATAATGTATAGACAAAAAATGTATAATAATAGTTGGAATACGTATGTATATTAATGTACTTGGAGCAAAAAAGGTCATTCAGAAATCAAAGCGGCATACATTACTTTTTTTGGTATTTTGATATCAAGTATTTGATTACCTGTTAAAATATTTTTCATAAAAAAAGTTTTTCATTTTATAACCTTGAATTACTTTTTTCATGCCCGGTATTGTTAAGAAATTGGATCAAAATTAGCTTGCAAACAAATTGAACGGAGTACTAATTACTACTAATTCTGTGATATTATCTATAGATTTATTTTGGAATTTCGAATAGTGAACTTCAATATATTAACCTCTATTTTTAAGTATGCATATATGAATCAGGTTAAGACACATCAAGAGATATGGCACAATACTATTTGACAAGATTAGGAAAACACTTTTCCTTATTAAGAATTAAAAAAAGTTAGGTACCTAGATCTACATAATTATCAAAACATGATTGTTTCATTTTTTTATCCTTACATATTATACAACGCAATATCTCTGTCTGTCTGTCCGTTAGTGTGCTTATCACTCGAGAATCACGTATCCAATTTACGTGTTTTTTTTTAATTCATAGATATGGTTTTTGTCCAGGGCCCCTATTCTCGAGTTCACTCGACTTTTTTTTCGTTCGACTTTCTAGTAAGTAACTAGATTATTCCCTAAAATTTCGAACGCAACGAAAATAGCGTATTCTTGAATCTCGATTCGACTTTTCGTTCGTAAAAATGTGTAAAAAGTCGAATGAAAAATCTAGAATGGTCATTTGTATGCGAGATTATAAATCTCTCTCGATCGTCGTTCGACTTTGTTATTTGTTTGGTTATGTTGGACGGTGATCCACAATTAAAGAATGGAAAATTTGACCAAGGATTCGCCAAAAAAGATGCTGAAAATAGATGGCAAGATATTGCTAATGAAATAAATAAAATCCAAGGACCTAAAAGGAATTGGAAAGAATGGAGAGAAGTAATTTTTTTATTATTTCATTACACATCAGTCAAAGAGTAGTTAATTCATTTTGTTAGTATTTAGTATATTATACAAAATCATTATATTGTTTCCTTTTAACATCCACTATTAATGAAATATTTGTTTTATAGAACTTTGAAGATGATCAACCGATTTTTCACACTGATGAAAACGAAGGCAATTTTTTTGAAAACTCTAATATCATCACCCCAACATTAATAGAAACACACGATATTAGCACCCAGTCACAGCCAAATAACACTGGGGTTGACAATCATGTTCGCAAAAATACATTAAAGCGAAAGCCTCACAGGACAAGTGATAATAATCCTAGTAAGAGGCGTCTAATAGCTACGCAGCGTATCGATGAGAATTTCGTATGCCAGAAAAATATCAAAAGATGATCAACCTATTTTTCACACTGATGAAAACGAAGGCAATTTTTTTGAAAACTCTAATATCATCACCCCAACATTAATAGAAACACACGATATTAGCACCCAGTCACAGCCAAATAACACTGGGGTTGACAATCATGTTCGCAAAAATACATTAAAGCAAAAGCCTCACAGGACAAGTGATAATAATCCTAGTAAGAGGCGTCTAATAGCCTAGCAGCGTATCGATGAGACAATTTCGTATGCCAGAAAAATATCAGAAGATTACAATGTCAGAAAAGATTATTATAATAATAAAATTTTAGCTATTAAGGAACAAACCGAAGCTACAAAAACATTAGGCAACCAAATTTTATCAGGTTTACTAGCAGTTGCTACAGCTATTAATAATAAAAACACTGACATTCAAAGCAACATAGACAATTTTTCGCTTTTTGCTCATGTTATTAAAGATGTGGTGTGGAAAAATTTAGATACAAATAGCTAATTTTACTGTATTTTACTATATTTTATTCCATAGTTCCCACACAACACACTAACGTATAATTAATAATATCTACACGCGTGTAATAATACATAGTTCGATATATTACAAGCCGTATACATAAAATCAACGTTTTCTACCTACATTATATGTATATTATACATGAGTGTGTTGTGTGGGTTATCAAAATAATAGTGAAATAAATTAATTTATAACAAATATTTCTTCTGTTAAATAAATAAAATAAATAAACATCCAAAATTATTCTTTTGTTTGTTAACCTCAAAAATTAAACCAACACAGTAAAACAGAAACATTTAAACACTATAATTTTTTTCAATCCTGTAAAAATTTGTATTTTTCTTATTATTAGTTTTATATTTTTAAAATAATTAAATTTTGATAATTTTGATTTTAAAATGATAATAAAAATAAATAAAACATAAAATACTTGAATTTGATTGGTCAACAGCCAGAAATAAAGGTGACAACGTCGCATAAATGTCGAAGGCAAATTGACGTTCGAAATTCATCTCGATCGAACTTAAGAATACGCATTTTAAGTATCGTGCGACTCGACTTTTTAAATCTCGATCGAAAATCTCGAATTCTAAATTATCTCGAGTGAACTCGAGAATAAGGGCCCAGGTTTTAGTAAATATTTTGTTACTTAGGTAACATAAGGAATAAGCAGTGACAATAATAGTAAATCAAGTCGAAAAAAGTTTGCCGCCTGCGCTCTTTTGCAATACACTACCTAAACCGTTAAATATTGAACAATACAATGTAGTAAATAATTGTGTAGAGTAAAAAGATCTAAAATAAACTCAACGATACCATATATCTAACTTTTATATTTAAGTGAGCGAAGCCGTAGACACAACTAGTTATTGATTAGATTTAAAAAGTATATGCAATTGTTAGATACAAATTGTAAGCATCAGTTATAAAAAAATGGGAAAGTGAAATAGTAAATTTAATTGAGCGACCACCACGAAAGTTTTGTTTAAAACAGATGTGCTCCATTTTCATTATTTTATTGGCCGGTGTTGTACAAACACATAAAGAGCTTCGGTCAAACATCGCAATAATTTAGTAGCGTTTTGAAACCTTGGCGAGCACGCGTAAAAATTATTAACGCCTACAAATTTACGTCACTGGCGTTATTAAATTTACATTTTTCCTTCGAGTTCATGAATCACCCAACCTTGGACTAGCAGTGGCAATTTATCTAGATAATATCTTCGCGTTGTTGAGGGTGGATATATCAATCCATTCATTAGCACAACACAAGCGCTAATCGCTACTGGCTTTGATCGGTGGAATTAAACAGTGGTGGTGAATATTGTGCGAGGAATATTTGAGGACAATCGTTTTCAAATATCGATAAGCTTAGGTGACATTTTGGACATTTCTACTTTCAAAGTAGGGGAGGGAGGTATCAAAAGTAATATGTTTTCTTTTTCCAGAGTATCAGTCAATATAACATTTTTTAATATAACAACACGCAATTACAAACGACACCTTCAATTCTGTTACAAGTTACAACTGTGATTTTCGATAATAATTATTACAGGTTAGATTTTTCCAAAACTTTTAAACTAGCGTTAAACTAAACATGAAATACAAAAATACATTAAATTGTGAATATTGACTCACGCACAGAAACATTTAAACACGTTTTTTTTAATAATGCAACAATATTGCCCTTTTTTAAATTTTTCACTCGAGACGGCCAAAACTTTTTTTTGTTGTTGCCATTTGTAAACTGACATGAAATAAAAATCACAGTTTGGTAGTACTATTATATGACATTTTTCTTAAATTATGAAAAGTTGACGTAGTAGATCCTAGTTAGAACTGACACCTATCTCCTCTAGGTAATGTAAGAATTTAAGCCGATTTTTGTAGAATTTGAGATTTTGATGAAAATTATCTACATATTGTATCCTTCCTTGAATCTATTCAGACTATTTTCGCCATGATGCATGTCTATCTATCTGTCTGTAGACGGTGCAACTCAAAAATGTAGAATGTATTTGTAGCAATGTAAACAAATTTTATAACTAAATTTTCACCCACTTCTAATTGTTATATAGATTTGAAATTTTGTACACGCGTATAAGTCCGGTGACAATGCAATATAGTATAATATCTAATATTGTTCTAAATCCAATATGGAGAACGCCCCAAGATGGCAGATTACCTTTTTCGTCACAACCCCCGTGATATGGATATTAAATGAAAAGTTTGACGTGCCATACCTATTGAAATATCTAAGTTGTGGCGAATAATAGCTAATTGTTTGTCAGTATATTTGCAAAAAATGAGACATTTTTTTACAAAAAATATTGAATTGAAATTCGTTCACAAATATTAGATAATATTTGTTAACAAAATAAATTTTCGAGTTTGTGTATTTTACAGAAGATGATTAAAATTATATACTATTGTAAATTATGTTTACCAAAATAAATTGAATGCTTTAAAAATATATCTACAGGGATTAGTAATTATTTTTCAATTAAAAACTCAACATACGACCTATTAGCCCATCGATTATGCAAATTACCTCTTATTATGAAATAATTAGCAGTGTACCTATATCTATGTTTACTAAATTAATTTTACAATTAGTAGGAAACATATTGACAAACACTGCTAAAAGTTTTTTTTTAATTCAAACTAATTAAACTAATTGCTTAACATTGCAAAATTTTCTCTAGAATTTCACGCAATTATATAACAACGTACGACTTTTACGTAGGAGGCAAATCTATGGGGGTTAGTATTGATTAAAAACGTAGTTTTGCTACCGCTTAATATAGTTATAACAGATGTAGCAATTCTTGATTTTCAACAGACGCAATTAGAAAGAAAAGTCGTATTAACGAATTCATTGAAGCGTGCGAGACGAAAAACAAACAGCCAAATGAAAAATCTGCCAACGTCAAGTATCTGAATGAATATGATCGTATGAATGAATATCATAATGTTCAATTCATAATTTCATCAAGTATTTACGGTAGTTACAAATAGACATTCATTGATTTTACTTTTTTACTTTCTTTTCTGAACCTAGTAAAATCAGTGTTAATATAATAAAAAAAATGTAGTTGAATATTTTTTTTAATAAAAATGTATTTGGGTCATTTCAAAATTTGTTGCAGATAAACTTGTCCCAGAAGAAAAAACATTGATTATTGTTAGTCACATTCAAATATTTTGGAATCATTAAACAAAGTACCGTATTATTAAACATCTTTTATAAAAAGAAATTAAAATTTTCCATTTTTCTTTAAATAGAAGACAACTTTGTTACCTTTATTGACCACTATGTTACTTTAAAAAAATCATTTTAAGTGGGATTTATTTCTTTTTATAAAAGATGTTTAATAATACGGTGCTTTGATTATTGATTCCAAAATATTATCTAAGTTTGAATGTAACTAACAAAAATCTTCTGAGACAAGTTAGGTTAGGTTTATCTGCAACAAATTTTGAAACGACCCACTTAAGTACTTTTATAAAATACATTAAAAGTACATTTCTAAGTACAATTACTTTTCAATAAATGACTTTATGTTAAAATGTAAATAATATTTTTTATAATACATACATAAGGTACTGGCACTAATCTTGGATATGACCCCAGTAATGGCATTTTTTAAATTAAATGTACTGAATTAGAAATATTTGTTGATATTTGATTACTACCATTTCTGAATATTAATCTAAATATATACATTTAACTGTCTTACAGCGTGATTTGATGACAATCGACCAATAGATGTCAACATTTGACGATTCTTTCTTTTATATCTTTTGTGTGGTAGTACTTATCATTTTGTAATCATTAGCAAGTGTCCATAACTGCGTGATCATTACTAGTTTTACTTTATCCATTACTGGAGAAAAAACATAAACAATAAAAAGCTATAATTTGAAAAACAAACTATATTTGCGGACTTTGATTAAATAAAGTGTTACTTGTTTTATTAGTAACATGAGTTCATGAGAATTACAAAAAAGAAGTCCGTCAATCACAAAAACAGTAAGCCTTGCTCTAATAGCGGCCATAACTGGTACCAGTATGTTTTAATGTATAAATTATGCATTTTAATAAAATCGTCTCGGTCACTTGTACGAGACAAGCTTAGCTTAAATTTTGACAAGACGAGCCTTAGCTCATTCAAATAAAATTGCGAAAACTTATAAACAAATATTAGAATATAAATTGAAAGGTTTTATTTTTTGTTGGAACAAAAATATCCTATTAATATTCAAGAGTTTGCTTATAACGTTAAATATCACATTACAATTCTGAGCATGAACCATACATTTTCTATAGTTTAATCTACAACTTGTAAAATCCAATTATGTCACATAATTTCGAACAAAAAATAACCTCTAAATGTACCCAAACGTTTCTAGCAAACACGCGACATTCTGATGAATGAAATCCACACACAAGGCTACGTGTACCACAGTGAATGACACCGTGTCCTGCTAGAGGATGTAGCAGCTCTAGCGTGGTTCTAAACGCTGCAGTATTGACGTTTTGCCGCCGTGTCCTCGGTTTGACCTGATTCCGTCATATACCCATTGTACTCGATCTCATGCTATTAGATTTTGTACGCGATTAGATAATACGATGTGTTTTGCATGAATTTAAATATTTTTAACTAGAATTTTCAAATGATTTTTAATAAAACGTATAAGCGTTTTTCATGCTGTAATTTCAGTTTCAGAATAGAATGAAATAAGGTACTGGCACAAGTCTTAGATAATACCCCAGTGTAACACTTGTTTAATTAAATGTACTAAATTAGAGTTATTTGTTGATATTTGATTACTGCCATTACTGAATCATAATCTATATAAGTACACTAAAACAGCTAATTTGATGACAATCGTCGAATGGGCGTCAGAATGGTGGACATTTTATTTTATCAAAGTATCTACTTTACATTGTTTCATATTTTACGATTCTTTATTTTATAACTTTTTAGTTGTAGTAAGTACCTACTTATCATTTTGTAATTATTAGCAAAAGTCCGTCACTGGGTGCCTATTACTGGAGAAAAAACATTAACAAAATAAAAGGCTATAATTAAAAAAAAAGTATGTTTGCGGATTTCGGTAATTAAATTGATTTAATAAAAAGGTACTTGTTTTATTAATAATATGAGTTCATGAGAATTCATCAATCCCCCAAAAACAGTATATTTTAAAAATAATATTTATGAATGTTTCATATTACGCTGCGTAGTGAATATTAAAAAAAACATTTTGTATAGCTCTGGAGATTATTATTATGGTTTTAATTATAAAATCTATGTTTGCAAAACGAGACCAGCTTTAATTTTTACAGAGTGAGAGTCTCATCTCGTCACAGATTATAAAGGATGGGCAATTTGTTGGTTTCTTTTTGACGTTTGCATACAAGATTTAGATTTAAATTGTCAATAAAAAAAAATATACGAAAAAATAATCAGGTGTGTCTTAAGATAAATTTCGAACTAATATTTTTAAGTAAAATTGTATAAAAATTAAATAGATAACCAATGCCAGGCAATTCTTCTGAATATTTTATCGGTTTTTATTTAAATTGTTCAATAATTAACTACTTTTGGTGAATTTAGCATGAGAAAGCACTGTACATTAACTTGGTTAATTAATTTAAAAAAATACAAACGCACCATATTTCTTAATATCATCTTGATAAATACAAAAGAGGGGAAATACCAGTTTTAAGATTTTGGTCCAGTATTTTACATAACCACTAATTCTACATATTAACAAAATAACAATTAATCAAAAAATTTAATTTTATCTACCAATAAAATAACAGCAATGATATGAATGAATGTTTAATGAATGAGAAGCACACATATCTGCTAGCTGGATACGAACCAACAGTAACTAGGTTGAATGGTGGTTCACAGGCTGTTACCACGGTAACCCTCTGCTGCAGTATTGACGTTCTTTGTGTCTCTCACTGGCTTGACCCAATTCCAAAATAATACGTTAATAAATAAACACCGGGGTTTCATTCTGCTACAATTTTCAATGAAATGGAATAACCCGTTTGGATGATAAAGTAATTAAATCTATTTTATTTATTTCGTAAAACTTATATCTTTATTAGCTACCAAGAATTATTTAAATTTCTATGCTGATTTTTTTGGACTTTTCCATTCAATTCGATATAATTTATAGCAGAGATTTTAATAATTAATTAACAGTCACAAATATTTTATTACAGAAAGAACAAAAAGAAAATTACGCACTTAATATACTGCATAGACTAAAAAGACGTACAGATGGCGATATAAATAAAAAATCCTTATGCTTCCCTTAGAGTACCAACCTTAACTAGAATACTGTCAAAATTTCATGATATTTCATGTACTCTTGTTCAAGTTATAGCCTTCGAAGTGACGTTACTTTTGTTATTTTTTTAATTATTGATTAAACATTATTTTTTGATAGGGAAAAATACCGTCTAAACAAAGGAATGGCTTAATAAGTGTTACGGCACATCTGCTCCAGCTAATTCAACCATAAAATGTTGGTTTACTAAGTTCCGTAGTGACCCTACGAGCATAAATGATGCACCACGTTCAGGAAAACCAAATGAGGCAGTTACTCCAGAAAACAAATTCGTGAGATTGTGTTGTATGACCGCAAAATGAAAGTGTGTATGCTAGCTAACACGTGCTGGTTATATCCTTAATAAATGTTTACATATGAAAAAGGGGTACCGCGTTTTTTAACAATTGATCAAAAAGATGAACGTGTTCGACTTAATAAATATCAATTTAAAAAAACAAATCACGGTTTTTAAAAGCAAATTTAGATAAATCTTTATAAGGGAATATTTTCCAACAAACGCTGTAGACCTATATTATAGGAAATTAAATTCTCTACAAACGTAACATGTGTCGTTTTAATATATCTTGAAAAAATAAATATTTTGGGATGTCACCCCTCCCCCTTCCACACGATTTTGATTAAATGGGACCGTCCTCAGGCCAGACCCAACCATCCAACCAAGTTTTATTAATATCGGTTCAGTGGTTCATGAGTTATACGTGTGACAAGGATTCAGGGGACAGACACACAGACAGACAGACACTGAAACGGAATGATCAATTTTAAATTTTAAAATCGGAGAACAATTTCTTTATCTCATTCTAAAACGATCACAAAGCTTCTCGTATCTTCGATATTACGAGGAAGCAAAACAATGGTACAGAAACAGGATTTTTTTTTGAACTACCATTCTGACCATTCACTTACACGTCCATTACAATTTCAAACCAACCTGTTCATTAAAAAAAAAATCCTCCACCTCTGAATGAAACCCTGCAATGAATGAAACATTAAAGACACCAACAACAGTATCACCATCATCGCGGGCCCTGAATCAGTAGAACCAACAGTTTATGAATGGCTGGTGGTAGACAAACATTAGAGCGGTCTCTGCAGAGAGAGAGTATCGACTACTGCGTCCCCAATTTGACCTAATTCCGCGAGATATATTCTCGCACCCTCCGTTGTTATGGTAACCGGTTACATTCGCTATGCACCCTCTGTAATCGGGTCACAGGGGCATGCAGCATCAGCCGTGAAGAACCTTGTATAAGTTATATGTATGAAGTTATCGATTTTACTGCTCCTTTAAGAATAATGCATGTTTTTTTGTTGGCTTGAAGAAATTTGGTTTATACTTATACAGAGAAGTAAATACTAAGGCACATATATAGGAAACATTTGGTTTTGTCTCAAATACACAAGAATTCCCACACAAAAACAGTAAGCTACAGAAGAAATACGTACAAAGTGTTTCCCATTTAAATAACATGGAAATTTTATTCTTTAGTACTAAAGTTGGTATCACTGATTCATGATAACTGATGAAAATTTTAAAAGGGCGTCAATTGGTAGATAATAAAATTATGTTCTAATGTTAGTTATCGGCTTGGTCATTCCTTTTCCGACAGCTCAGTACTAGGGTAATATATTGCTATTTTAACTCATTGTATTTACACCTATAGCTCTCTGAACTATTTTTATAGAGAATTAAATATCCTACAAAAGTACCATCTAACTTATTTTTATAGAAAAGTTCAGTTGTGAGAGTTTTTAAGAGGTTCATTTAAACAAATAAATCACATAAAATGTTTGTCTTTTGATACGTTGACTTTGTAGACACTTTTGTAGAGAATTTTATCTTCAACAAAATGATGTTTTTAAAACAGTTATCATGAATCAGTAATACCAATTGTTATTTAAATGGGAAACAGGACCCCACTTTGCAGCACTTCTTATAATTGAACTACTAGGTAATCCTTCGGCAAGGGTTTATTTTAGGTCATAAATTAATTATTTCGTAACAAGAACGAATGTTCATTTTTTTGACACACCCTAATATTCATATTATTATATTATATATGACGCGAACGAATAAAAAATTCTGACGTGATAGAATAAATTTAGAAATCAGCTTCTCCGTATTATTCAAAATTAGATAATAGATTACATACATACTTTTCTGGTCTGGATTACTAACAATCTCTTAAAATTGTGACAGTCGATGATACTTATAGTATATAAATAAAGTTGAAATCGTGTCATAAAGAAAGGGAGATTGGGGAAAGTCTTATCTCGGCTGGCACACAGAATCCACTAATTACATCATGAAACAATTATACCGGCATATGGGTAGAAAAAGACCACTTAAAAAATCCATTCATACATCATTTCAATCAATTCAAAAAGTAAAACATTTATTTTTCACTAAATAAAAAAACGATTCATCCTGCAGACAAAAATAAATACTAAAACACACACATGCATATCAGTATAAATATACATATGTGTATGATAAACTGAAAGTAAGATATTTTTACATTCGGTAACATTTTCCATGGGCACACAGGCATACACACATATTCGTACACCACGTGACCCCAGTCAGTGTGAACGCACTGTGCAGAGGTGACCTCATTCAGGAAGGAAGCTTGAAGCTGCTGCTACTGCTTCAGCTACGGGGTTGCAGCAATGAATAGAGAAACAGGGGACGTAAAGGGGGGGAATTGTGCGCACAGTGTACATGTGAAAGAACTCAATACCTTGAATAGGTATATTTTATGAATGAGAACAAATATAGATATATGTTCGGTCTACTGAATGGGGGCGACGAGCTCAAGATGATTCGGATAATTCTGAATTATGTTTTACCATCTGGTTATAATGCGAAATAATTAATGCCGTGGAGTGTACACGGGTAGGGCCTTGTGCTAAATAGTTAGGGGATAAGGTATGAATGGATGCAATATTGAATTAATCTTTACTTTAAAAAATTCAGTCAAGACATACACGGATGTATGCCATAAGGGTTCCGAAATACGTACTACGTGGACTGTTTGGAGCCACTTACAGCTGCATTTTTTAGTAAGAAAAAAAATATAAAAATAATGTCATATTCTACTAATTGAGATCTACATTTTGACAGCCCACTTGCCTAGATATAAAATTTATCCAAAATTTGAATTGTTGAGTTTAGTATTTCTTATCTTACACGCTGTCAGGGTCGTACTTACACATTTTGAGGCAAGATGTATAAAAAAATTGAGACACCATTGGAAAAAAAGAAAAGGTTACCATAATAATGTGAGAGCTTTTTTTTATTCTTCATCACTAATCTAAAAAGTTTTTAAGTTAACCAACTATCTGTTTGAGACCCCTATCTCCTTTTACTTCAGGGCCTTAATTTCTCTCACTAGGCCCCCAGCTAGTGCTTTTTCATTAGTACGGCTCTGTACTGACAAGGGGACTTTACAGGGGAGAGAGTTGGGATTTTAGCCAGCTTTGGAAAGGTGAATCTAGATAACTAGGAATAGGACATTAATTATAGAAAATATATTATAAAAATTTCTTAAAAAAATAAAAATATTATTTAAAAAGTATTGATATTGAAGTTTGATAAAATATTGATCAAACAAAAGTTGTTTATTGGTATTATAAACAGAAATATAAGTTTCCATTTGAAATCAATTATAGCAAATATTCGGAGAACTGCTCGTACGTACACAATGAGCCGCAGTTTTCTGACCCCTGGTCTAGATTAAACTTTTTCTTCATGAAATGAAATTTAAATGACAATGCTTTAAAACATGTAGTTTAAAAGCAATGGTGATCAATGTACACAATATAATGGATGGCAGTTTTACATTATTATAAAATTATCACTGCTCTAAATTTGAAACTAAATTCATAACGCTTCGATATCTTGCAGAATGAGTTTAGTTAAGTTTTTGTCGCAAACAAATTCATTATAATAACGGCTATTAATGTTAAAAGGAAATCCTGTTTGGAGAAGAAGCTTAAACTTAGATAATTAAATATTTCATGGCGCTTCTACATTTTTATAAATGTATATTATAAAAGCTAAACAAATAACTACCGATTCTTAAATCAAACAAAACGGTTAATTTACTTTTCCGTTTTTCCAAAAATATAAATCAAATAACAGTGAAGCAGCACATCCGATAAATAAACTAATGAACTGATAATATACTTTATTATCACAGGATTATAAATACACATTTTAAAAACAAATAAGGTGCACGTATTAACGACTGGGCGACGAGCGAGTGATGGCCGAAGTGGCGGGCGGGTTTGGGGTTAGATGAGGGGGTGAGAGGGGGGCAAACGGTTTCCGTAAATACAGAAGCGGATGTGATGCGATTTTAACAGACCGCGTTGACGAAAGCGATTGCTTTCATCGTTTCAAAAACAAGCAGCGGGTGCAGACGGACGACTTCAAAGCGAGGCCCCCGACAGAAATAGACGCGCGCGCCGGATATCGGCCAGTGTTGCCAACTCGTTAAACGTAAACTTTATATACTGTTTTTCTACGGAAAATCCTTAACAAATATGATAATTATAGACGTGAAACAATATTTCGTTGAAATATAAACAAAATTTGAGATTTTTGCTAGATATACCTAACCAAAACGTTACTATCGTGATTCGATGATAATTGGAAAAGTATCCCAGAAATAAAATGAACTTAAAATATGTTTTATTGTTTTGGAAATGATTTTCGTTACATTTTATACAAAATCTATGACATATCTAAGAAAAACGCACATATATTCTCTCATCGATCAAGTCCCAGTGCATTATAAAACGATGCTAACGACATCTGTTGACGATCTGTTATAACTACAGTTCCGATCTTTAAGAATTGGGCAATACGTTTAATTTAAAAAAAGAAATGGATACTAAATAAAATAAATATATAGTTAAAAATATTAACAGCATACAATTATAAATGTACGTACCTTTGAAATAAGGAGATCAGTTTCATCGAAATGTCTCCCGAACATTTTCGGCGCTTCCCCAGGTATCGGGTCTATCTTGATGCACACCTCCATGCCTTTACGCGCTACCTCTAATTGTTTATGGTTGCTTTCGATACTTGTTACGATACCCACATCGATAAACTAGAAACAAGAAAGAGAAAACATAAGAAAAAAACATTAAATTTACATATACTATAATACCAACGATACAATCCGATTTTTAAATGGTGAAGTGGAAATTTGGGTTATGAAGATTTCAGAGATGGAAATAGTTAAATAAAATGGTGATAATTTTTATGTCACTATACATATTTTAAATATTTACCCGCTTCAAAAAGCGCCAAAAACTTTTAAAAAATATATTTTTAACTCAGGATTATTATTGGATTACCATTTGCTATAATTATGCAAATATAAAGTTATTATAGGATAAACAAAGAATTATTTGACATTCAGTTCAAATTTTACGAGCTTATTACTTTAATAAGATTTGACATCATAAATATATATAAATATAAATGTTTATAGAGCCTCTAACACCCTACAAAATTATTTTTTAGTCGTATTTGTCATCTCAAAGTTTTGAAACAATGGGAAACCTCACATAGGTAATATGAAGACTATTAAATTTCCAATTTATCTAAAATTTTATAGATCGTTGTAGTTTTTCTTTCTGGTCATGAAAGCGATCAAAATTAAATAAAATTTTTATCTTTAATACAGTTAATTTATTAAAAATATTTGCTGGCCTTTGTATACGTCAGTAATCTCCAAAGATCCAGGGGGTACTCAAAGTATGTGTGTTATATTATATTATATTATAGGGGGTATAACTTATAATTATTTTCGTCTTGGGGGTACGCAATAAAAAAAGTTTGGATATCACTGATCTACTTAATTAAAAAATCAATACTAAATATATCATTTTATTTACACTTTCTTACAATAGATCAGGAAATTGGCCAATACATCTAAATTAAGCACATGCTAACATTTTAAACAAACAAATAACTAGTGGCAAATTTAAATCAATTTTGTAACACTAAAACTGTACTAAATAATTCATTTGTGTGTGCGTAATAGAAGCAATAATCAAGTGCATGTTATTTTTTGCCTTGTATCAACAAATTATTAAATTCTGAGAATTATTGCTGTACTGAATGATAAATTTAATATGATTACGTCCTGTTCCGGACATTGCTCAACATATCGGCAATTTGTTACGAAACTACGGCATGGATATCAGCGGAAATTGTTTTAAAATTGGTCAATGGTATATATAATTAATAAATGGCGTTCAAATACAGACTCGATTTAGAAGAAAATATCATAAACTAAATATACATTAATTGAGATCAAGATCTTTACTTTTAATTAACGTCTTGTTCAAAAATTTTTATTTATTAAAAAAACTGAAATATTAAAATACAAAATGTGGGATAATTGTTTGCTTTAAAAGAAGCTTGGTTATCTTGGTTAGATTATTTTTCTACAGTGTAAGACTGAATGTTAGATTAAGATGTGTATTAACCCTCGGATTTCACACCTATTTTTTCGATCATCGCGTACAATCTGGATCAATTAGACCCTATTCACTTTTTGATCGCCTATAATTCCACCATTGAACCATATTAAATGAATTTATAAGTATTACAAGTACCTTTGAAGTATTAAACATACTGCGATTTTCTTTAAATGTAATTTCATGAAAAAAATTGTAAATTTGTGGAACTGTGGTATTGCCCTTTTTTAAAATACAATTCTCTGCCAAAGTCGGTTTATAGGTCAAACTGACTCATATTGAATAAATAAACTGCATTAATTTATAAAAAGTTGCTACTTTTTTAATTAAAACTATCGAAGAACCTGTTATAATATATTACGTATATTTCTACTATGGATCTTGGCTTCTGGTTACAAGCCATGTCGATTTGATCGTTCTATTGACCAATGTTTCGTCGCAAAACAACATTAGTCAAGAAAAAACTACGCCCATACCAAGAAAACTTAAATATTGCTTAATTTTCAACTATTTATAAAACACGAAACATTGTGAATGTAAACGGTTTACATCAACACTTAACTTTGTATCAGTACAGCGGATATGTCGCAAGATGTCGCGCGTGTGTCAATCCGGCGATTGGCGGTCTATACGCATGGTGGCGCACTAGTCGCACATATGCGTGGCCGCCGCGGCCGCCGACGTCTACTGACGTCACACACACACACAAACTATAAGTCAGGGTGTGCGTAGGATGGTGATATTCGGCTTCATTACCGACCCACCACAAAATGCTCTCTTATATACCTTTAATTAATATAATATAATATATAAATTCATACAAATAACCACGAAGCTAAGAACTGTATGTGGGATGTACAGTATTGTACAGTCGCCTGCAGAACTCGTCTGGCACCCTAAAGGCTAGAATCGCTTACAACAGATTCCAAATTTAAAGACAAACATCATCGGTTATCTTTTTCTATCAAGTTTAATATATTTAAATACTAAAATTCGGAATATCAAATATTTATTGCCACAAAATTTACGTATACAATTTTCAATAGATTACATAATAATTTAATTGCACAAATATATATGAGTACTATAAACGAAGAGTAGTTCTTTATCTAGCAAATGAATTTCAAAATATCTTTCTTTGTTTGATACATGGAGAAATGATTTAAAATATTATAATAATCAAATCGGAGGAGCCTACTAAGTTTGTGATAAACGAAAATGAATACAAACTGCAAGACCATTAATGCAGGTGACTGTACACTACTATACGTAGATGACTGCACTTAAAAGTCTTGAATTATTTGTCTAATATTATGTAAAATTATGTTTATTTAGTGAAATGGAAATTATATAATGTGTACATTAATTTAACAGAGTACCTTATGAAAGTTATTAAATTTTTTGTAATGTGTAATTTAGTTGTTTGCTCGTTAATGAAATTATATTTTGTTTCGTTTAATTGATGAAATAATTGTTTCATTCATGATTCTACAATTGGAATTAAAGTATGGACATCTCAACGTCTCTCTGTCTGTCCGTTAGTGCGCTTATCACTCGAGAACCACTTATCCGATTTACGTGGTTTCTTTTTTAATTCATAGGTACGTTCTCTGGCCAGGTTATGGGCTATATTTTGTTACGTTAGGTAACATAACAACTAAGCAGTGACGATAATAGCAAATCAAGTTGGCGCGCTAATTTGCAATACGCTGCCTAAACCATTCAATATTGAACAAAATAATGCATTAAAGAATTGTTACAAAGAAAATTAAAAATATTTGGGTTTTGTTTACGTGGACTTATGACCTGCAAAACATTAATCCTTATCGAAATAAAATATTTTATCGTCATAAGTTACTTTATATATATTTACTTGGTTATAGCCAGAACGGGCATGATAAAAAGGAAAACTAATTTAATTTATATACTAACAAAGTAATTTTTTGGCGATAACCACAATACGAAATCATTACAAATTAATATAATAAAGTAAACATTTTCATCCAATTTCAATAAAAGTGAATGTCGGGTTATAACATTATACGTTCATGTAATAAATAGATACTAAAAAACTAATTAAATTAAAATATTAAAGAAGCAAATTGTAACAACAGAACATGTTATGTTTATTCCATTTAGAAAATTAGCATACTATAGCTAATTAAATTAATAAACGAAATTACAGATGTTATTCCCATGTTAGATATACATATACGCCATGAACGAGATATATATTTTTATGTTTGTTTGTCATTCACTATGTCCATTTATGGCAGATATAATGAAGACATAATTTTCATTTCCAAGAATAAACAGAACAAAATATTTCTATGAAATACGATCAATATTATTATTGATACAAAACGACAATATGTTGGATGTTGATATGCAGAAAGGAATATTATTGTTTTGTGATATAATATTCTAATAAGGTAAAAATATACACAACTAACATAACATTTATTCGAAGTATTCTTGGAAGATACATTAGTGGCGAGCAATATTTTGTGTAAATGTAAGTAATATACCTACTGTTATTATTGTAAAGAAATTAACTGTTGTATGTGAACTGAAAATTGAAGAAATAATAATTTAAAATAAAAGCAAGATGGCGGTGAAACTTTTATTTTTAGTTTTCAATCAATAAAAAATTTGCCATGGGTCCCATATTTGTATGTTAGAGCTGTACCTCTCGGAACGAGATCGAGAACGAGATGATATCAACTTTATTTATAAGTCTCGCCGAAACAATTATTAAAAATTTACTATTTAATAGTAATTAATAGACCCATAATTAAATTAACAAATAAAAGAATTGTTACATATGAATTGTTACATATATACATGTTGTTACAGTAATGACTATTTTTAATTAAATGTACTGAATTAGAAATATTTGTTGATATTTGATTAATGCTATTTCTGAATATTATTCTATATACATTTAACTACCTTACAGCGTGATTTGATGACAATTGGCCAATAGGTGTCAAAATGGTGTATATTTAAATGTATTGTTAGTATAATTTATTTATTAATTATTATATTATAATAGCATTTGCTTTATATTGATTCAAATTTGACGATTTTTTTTATATCTTTTGTGTCGTAGTACTTATCATTTTGTAATCATTAGCAAGTGTCCATCACTGCGTACTTATTACTGGTTTAGTAGCATGAGATCATGAGAATTACAAAAAAGAAGCCCGTCAATCACAAAAACAGTAAACCTTGCTCTTATAACGGCCATAACTGGTGCTAGTACTTTATTTCAAAATTTATTTGTTATTATTATACAGATAAGTACTAAATACAAAATGTCACCTTATCGTTTTTAAGTCACAGCATCTACAGACAAACATGGTGAAAAAAGTCAAAATGTATATTTGCATCAAAATCGCGTTCGTACATACAAAGTACAAAATGAACGAAAATAAAATAATCACAGACAGAGTCTTTCTGCATTATAACGTCCCATCGAAAATAATTTCTTGCTTTATAGACAAATTGGTTAAGAAACTGGAAACGAACATATAATAATATGTTAAGATAAAATAACAAGCTTTATTTTTTGTTTCTGTTTCAGATCTGATACACCACAGTTATACAATTCTCAGAATAATATTAATAAGAGATGAAGATCGTATGCCAAAGAACGAAAAAAAAAATCTTACTAAATAAAAATATATAAGTCAAAATATTAAAAGTATAACAAATCATAATATGCGAATCTATTACATTTTCATACTTCTACCTGCGGCTTTGCTCGCATTGTTTTCATTTATATGAACAATTATATAATTTATAAAATACTAGCTGTTACTCGCGACTTCGTCCGCGTGGAATTTGTTTTTTTTATGTAATTAATTTTTTCGGATACAAAGTAAGCTATCTCCCTACCAAATTTAATCAAAATCGGTTCAACGGTTAAACCGTGGAAAGGTAATGAACAGACAGAGTTAATTTCGCATTTATAATATTAGTTTTGATAATAAGTAGAAGAATATTTTTACTGAAATTGTAATTCGCCGTTATAATTCGTACCAAAATTAAAACCATTTAATACCCTTTTAGGAGTCGATAAAAATAAATGCACTCCTAAAATTTCTCGTTTCTAAATTCAGGGGTTTGCACTGGGAGTTGATGAGTCAATCACTTAGGATTTATTTCTTTTTATATGTATGTATAGATAGACAGATTTGTTATATAGCTTTACGTAATTCTTGGAAATATATTTTGCGTTGACAAGTTTCTCAGAATTCCCACAATACACAGCATTATTATTAATTACGTCTACATTACCACATTGTCAGTGATATACTGCGTAGATTAAATATTTCTATGAAAAAAAGTAATTAAAATAAATATTAATAATAAAATGTAAAATTAATTTCATTATATTATGATATAAGCATAGTTATTTGTACCTATTATATGGAATGATTACTTTGTTAAAATGACCAACTTTAAAAAACATGAATTGGATAAATTTAAATAATTTTTCTTTAAATTTTGACTTAGGTACTCGTAAATAAAGAGGTGATTTAATTCAATGCAGTTCCGTTTAAAAGTAAGAATAATATCTAAAAGCACTTTTGAGAAATATAAAAAATATATAGCTTCTATTTAAAATCCCAGACACTATTAAATAACATTCATTAAATTACATCTACCCCACTACAGAACAAGATTAAAAAATAACCGAAGTCTTAATTGAACACAAAAACCATCGCACATAACTCAAACACTTGAGTATGTATCAACAGCATTTCATGTTCTTGGTAATACATACTTCAAAAATAGTCTCTAATTACAGGAACCAATTACTCAGGGAGTGAAAGACGCGGTCGGCTAACAAACAGCGCCAGTAGCAAATTACAAACAGACCGTGTGGCGACTGACGCTCATTCACTGCATCAGCGTTTGAATCAACCATTTACATGTTCATAAGTCAATACGATTAACTACTCCGTTCACTTTTAAACGTAATAAATAAAAGTATATCAATAAATATATTACAATTACAATAACGTTGTCTTTCATGCAAATGCAATATAACCAATTTTGTCTGTATCTCTGTCTCTTAAACACTTCGTATTTAAAAATACATAGGGTTTATTGCACTTTTGTCAAAAAGACATGATGTTCCTGTTTTGTTTTTTCGGTCTAAACACAGCAAAAGGTGCGCAATCATTTTAATTGTACAAGCCGCCTGAAGATGGATTGATTTTAAATCATGTAAGTTTGACAAGCTTAGCAAGCCACGCTTGCACAAGCGAAACTGAACGTGTGTATTAAGAACGTGCAAGTTTGTACAAGCAAACGTCAGTCGTAAGTGAGCTCTACAGGTTACTGTAAATCTTTCGTGGGGGGTTATAGCTTCTCTCATGATCGTATACTTTTTAATTAAAGGTGAAAAAAGATTCAAATAAGTTTCTTTATTAATTCTGAGATAATTATGCCAATCACGCGGATATATCTTCAATTTACTCAGTAAATTAATAAGGGAATATGTTTTTTTATTTCATTAACCACTCTTTACACCACGATTCTTCTTTCGCGTGTTCCTCTTGTGGACAAGGCAAAAAGTAGCCAAAACGAGTGCATCGTCCGAGCTTAACATAGTCCAAGTGCAAACTGGCGCTTGTTTAAGCATACTTGTACCGTGTGGTGGTGTCGGGGAAATTGTGCATGCTTGTACAAAAATATGGATCACGCATACTTGTCAAGTTTGCAGTTACGTGTGACAGGATTTTAAGAAATTTTTTTTTTAGTCTCATGGGATTTTTTTTAGTTTTCTATATTTTATGAAGCTCATGTTAATTTAAATAATATACTATTACTATAAATCAGATAAATGTATGTACCTACCCATTATTGACCTTAAATTCGTTATGAAAATAAAATATATAGTTAAAATCAACTTTAAAATACAAAAATTAAAGAATAATGTGCTACTACAAAACCTTATCTTGGTAATGATAATATTTTTCTCGGGATTCGGGAATTGAAAAATTGACGATTTTTTCGTAAATTCCTGAGAAAAAAACATTATTTAATTCCATAATATTATTCAATATAAATTTTTAACTAGCTTTACAAAAATGTATAATTATTATTACATAACTGCCATCCTGCGAACCAACTGTAAGGTTAAACAAAGACATTTTTGCTGCACCAATGTTTTCATCTCAATCAACACGTAAGTATTTCTAGAAGGTTTAATGAAAACACAGATTTACACTGTACGCTAAAACGAGATAATAACGTATGGAACAGAAAAGCAAAGATTGATTTTGGGGTTACATTTGTTAATTTGTACGATGAGTGTTAGAGCATCTGTTGAAAATAAATTTTACTTGTCTAGTTTTCTACTGTCACGAAAATAAGTGATAAAAAACCGAAATGCTCTAGATTAACAAAAAAAAACAATTCGTTACCTTGTAGAAAGATTTTGGTTAATTGTACTGTTGTGGTATTAAAACGCATAACCGCTGTAAGGAAAACAACTTTTCTTTGGGTTTTGAAGAATCTACCCTTGGACACGATTTTTCAATCCTATTATATAATATAGGTATTCATTTACTTCGGAAAAAAACAGACAAATATCTTTAAAAAATGTTAATATTGTAAGTGTATAAGATAGTTATTAAAATACCCTAAATAATAAATTAAGTTAAAAATAACCCAGCTGAAAATACTCTTTTTCTCTAGCACTATTTTTACTACCAATATATTTCAAGTAACAACTACGGGTGTTTTTAATAGAACACATTGACGACAGGTTTTACAAAATCAATCAGCAATATATCAAGTTAATTGTCTTATATTAGCTCACTTCACTCTACGTACACATTTTCCCCGATGTGTTGGTAGACGTGTTTGCTAAACAACCTTGTTACCAACATCCCAGTCTGACGTCCACCTGAATCAACATAAACACCCTATATTGGCGCCCCTCGTTACATACAGAAATGTATTTAGACTAATTTGGTCAGACATCAATACAAAAATAGAATAAAAGCAAATACAAAATTTTCATGTCATACACAGCGAAACCTTGTTAATCTAATGTGATTGGAAAGGGGGGAGAGAGTATCACCAGGATATAATTCAGGAAAAATTGTTGTTTTTCGATACTATGTCGGTTTGGCGGTTTTTGGTTGCTTATTTTGTTTCTGTTTTGGCTTGAGACCATTTTCACAATCTAGGTTGTTTCGTTCGTTCAGAGACATTTTGGAAGTGAGCTCTAAAAATAAAATAAAATTGTTTTTCGCTTATAATTCCATTTGAATATAATTTTTATGATGTTTATACATCATTTAAGCCAATAAAAAAATTATCAAAAATTAATTAATATATTAGATATAACCCCTTAAGTACTCTCAAAGTTTGTTTACCAATTAGTTCATACATAGTTCATTAATATCTGATTTAGGACACATTTTTCTTTACTGCTTATCTCATTTCAGCAACCCTAGTTCATAAGGACAACGGCCATGAAAGTCTGCCGAAGAAATATTCAGTGATGAATGTAAGTACATCTAACACCGGATATCTCGCAATATGTAGTGAATTAATATTAAAAGCCGATGCAAGACCGGGCCTGCATTATCCGCGCAATTCACAAGAGTCGCAACACGACGATGGGGTCGACGAGAACGTTAAATGAGGGAGGGGGGGCAGTCGCCCGGCGCGCGGGGGGACACTGCGGCGTTGTAATAGCACGGTGGAATCACACTACTGCATGTAGGGCGAAAGTTATCAATGAAAAATGTAGATTCATTGAATAAGCCTGAATGGGGGACTTATTTTTGGCGTACTCTTGGCAACCCACATTCGGTATGTGTCGAAATCGAAACGGCGGCAATCACCGATTGTTTCTCAATGGTGATTGAACTGTGAAATCTCTCGAGTAAGGTCACGATGTACAAATGTATAATTATATGTTACTGTATAGTAGGTTACACTAGATTACTAGACTTAGAATGAACATAAAGCAGTTTTGGTTATTGTTATACTTTTCGAAATTTTCTGGTAAACACATATGTAACTTAATTTTGTTTTTACACGATTTTAAAATAGCACGGACGATAACAATAAAAGAAATATTTTTTACACGATTTGATTTTACACGATTCATTTTTAAAAAATTAGTGTTAAATTTATAAAATTTATTATTTTCGTGTACAAAGTGGTGGTATTTTTCTTGTTAAAATTTGTTTTGTCTTTTTGATCTAAACATGCCATTAGAATTTATGTAGAAAATACTGTTGTACTCTAGATCTACACATAAAAATATTAAATTGAATTCAAATTCAATTAACAAACATTTTTTGTTATGCTGATGTTTGCTATTATAAAGATTAAAGTTTCTTTTAAAAAGCCATTATGTGTTGTACACATTTACAAAAATTCATTCAGGGTATGAATGGATGCATTTATAACGGTAAAACCACACGTTTTCTAAAAAATATATCTAAAATAAAACCATTAATCGTAGAACTGCCGGATGACAAAAAAATGGAAAAACGGTATTCGGCGAATCTGTGAAATGAGGAAACAACCGTGAAATCCACCGAAAATGGTATAAAAAAACATGGCGGGAAGTTGACAGCAAATTGGTGGTGTTACCATCTGGACGACAGACGGATCGACACACGGACATAAAAATACACGTGGCGTGTTCAACAGGGATGTACAATGCGTTGTAAATAACTTGTAAAAACTCACAGGAATTTTTTGTATCATTTACATATGTTCATTTGAATGTTTCTCCGTACATTGCTCTTTTTTGTTCGTTCAGGAATGGTTACATTGTATGCTATACATATTACATGTGTGTATAATTTATAAAAAATATGTTTTTTTTCAAAAGACAAGTTTTTGGATTAATTAAGTTTATTTAGTAATACTTTTAGAACTGCATAATAAAAAATCAGTATTGTCTATTAAAAAAAAGAGATAGCGATATGAAACTTTCAGAGAGTAAATGGTTTTAAAAAAACTTAACTTTTTATGACTATTAGATTTTTACCCTTTACCTGTCAAGGTTATCGAGAGGTTAACATCGTCAATCGTTTTATAGATAATTTTAATCAATATACCTTCCAAAAAAATTGTGTTGTTTTGTGAGTCCCTTAGCAACAAAATATAAGCTTTCAATTATTTCATTTAAAAGGTATTATATTTTAAATATGACAGAAATAAATACAACTTTGAAATACCTTTAAAAAGAGGTCATAGATTTTTACTTACCCCTCGCTTTACTTAATAGATAAAGGGTAAATATATACCTATTTCATATAAATCCATAAATAAATGTATATAGTATATAACAAAATGATATGAAAAACATACATATCAAGTTTAAGTTCTATAGCAGTCATAAAACATGGTCGATTATAAAATATGAATTGTTTTTGGCCCACCCTACACAAATTACGAGGGCGAGAGTCTGAATTCTTGTGCCGCTGTCATAGACGTCTTTTAAAACACCAAAAACATAACCGTCAGTCTATAAAAGAAAAATACAGGCACATGATATTGTATGTGCTAGGATTACCAATTAATAACTTCACAAAAATCATAACTGAACCAAAAAATTATTCGTGAAATATTTATTTAAGGAAACAAAAAACAAAAACTACTGAATCGATTTTGATGATACTTTCACTGCTCGAAAGCCTAATACTCTAGAATTAGTTCAGGTTATATGCTAAATAATTAAATAAGATCAGTCCCGTATTAAGAAAAATTTAAAAATTATATTTCTAATAAAAATATGTACATACATGCAAAAATATATAATTAATTAGGTTAGACAAGTATGAAGAAAAATTAACAGTAATAACGTTGTATAGCAATAAAAAGGTTAATCAATGTATGTAATTAAACTAAAAAATTGTTATTGAATAACAAAGACAGGCACGTATTTAGTTAACATTTTTCCAATGAAATTTCATGTATAGATATCATAATATATCAGTTGTATTGTAAAATTTGTTTGTTTTTTGAAGTTAGTCGCTCTCCTTTATGTAGTTTTAAATACGCGTCAAATTATAAGTATACCTACGTGATACTTTTATGTTAATGTAGGTATATTTAATTATATGTGTAATTATAACAAGAAATTGAATACTTTGTTGATTATAAAAATTAATTTATAATTTTAACATAATATGATACTGCTGTATTAAATTTAATGGTTCATATTTCCTTTATTTTTGAATAAGAAAAAGTAAAGTAGGAAATTGTATAATTGTTTTATACTTCCTTTTTAGATTTAAATATGTCTATATTTAATTTGTAGCTCAGAGGTTTTAACATAAATAAACTTTTAAACTAGAACAAAATTGCCATACTAAAAGAGGTAAAAATGAAATAATAGTATGTGTAATGTGTACAGTGGCGCACCTAAAATTTTTTTTGTAGTTATATGTAATTTCTATTTTTGTAAGTATCACAATTGTTAAGTTAAATAATGTATATTTACAAATTTGGGGGTGGGGGTAACATACAGCGCATATAGACTATATCTATAATATATACTATGGCCTCGCAAACTGTAATTTGTTGCACTTGCACTACTTGCACACGTTGTTTGTCTGTAAGTCGTACTCTATTTCTTTTACGGATGCGTTTTTATCAACGTTGTCATGACAGAGTGGTATCTCACTAGTTTTTCATTACTTTGAATAAACCAGGTTATGAAACTACACGTGAGTGGATGTGTTTTATAATTTTTATAGTATTTAAAAGGGTTGAAGATTCGAATAATCAGTGTTTAAAACGTTTCTATATAGAATTTCAATAAATAGAGCATTTCCGGTGAGTTCTCTCATTTACCATGTAGTAAAAAGTATATTTTTAATTTCCAATTACTCAAAAACCATATGTCCAATATTAAAAAAAATTTACAAAATATATGAGCTATCCATAAATAACATATTACATTTTTAGACTTTTATCTATACATTGCTCTAACGAATAAACTTAATTAAAAGTAATTAATAAGTAGTAATAATTATTTAGAAAAAAAAAATTGTAATAAGAAAGATAACAAATTACAAAATATGAATTTAACTGTCCTGGTAGCTGCTGGTTTTGGACCACAATACGAACACAAAATACAATAATCCTATTCTCACTCTAATGGAGTCATCTTACCAGCTATGTGGTAAAATATGTAGTAGTAGTATAATAATAATAATTTCTCCGTTGCACTATGTCAGCAAACGTGTACGCATACACATGCGTGTGCGTGCGGTATCGGAAGTGCGTCTTCCGTTTCCGCCGCCGACACGACTTCCGGTGAGTTATCATCATCAGAGAACGGTTATAGATTCTGTCGACCTATACGATTTTTCTACGAACTTATCTGTGTGTGCGTCACATGAAGCTCACGAGTGCCAAACGTGTTCTAAATTAAGACAGTCTTGTTGACAATAGTAACATTGATTTCTCTTATTTTTAAAGAAAATATTTTCATAATTTTTTTTTGTCCGGTAAACACTAAAAATTTACTATAAAATATATCAAAATTCAATATAAGATATCGGGTTATCCCTTATAAAATATGCAAAATATTACGGGTGTTTAAATAGGCATGATGCCAGTAAAATTATGATTTTAAATAATGAAGTAGGTTACAAAGATTCTAAAAAATGTATTTATTTTTATATTAAAAGTGAGATTAATATAATTTTTGTTAAAATAAAAACACAAAATACAGCAATCCGCCATGTTAGATGGAATACCAATCAGAGAGAATGACGTCACGCCTCAGTAAACATCATTTTTGTTTCATTAATATCTGCACTGTTTATAAATTATTTTGTTATTTTAAATTATCAATTTGCTCAGTTTTGTGTTACCAAAACTAAAACCGAGAAACGTTAGCGATGGATTGACAAGGAGTGTTTACATAGGCGTGACGTAAAAAATGCGCCATGACACCTGCGAGCGTTTTGGCGTTAAATTCAAATTTAGTTTTAAAAGGGTAAATTTTTGTGATTAAACCTTTATTTTCTGCAGAAATAAGCATTTTTTTGGAAAAAGGAGACACGTGAGACCATCATAGAATAGTTTTTTTTTTTAATTAGGCATCATGCGTATTATGAACAATATTAAGATTCATTCCCAATGAATTATTTTCAATAAATAAATATACATTCGAAAGTGCGTATGTCTATCTCTCTGTCTGTTACCATTTCACGACTAAACCGCTGGACCGATCTTGATGAAATTTGGCAGAGAGATAGCTTGCATCCTGAGGAAGGACATAGGCTACTTTGTATTGCGAAAATTGTGTAACCTAAATTTAACCCAAACCATAAACATGTTATTATATAATATAATATGTATAACGTTGTGGGTAACAGCTCGTATATTAAATAAAAATATATTATCTTTAAAGCTTCTGTCAAACTGCAGTTTGTCCCATGTGGGATGCGCTTCTGTCTCGTCTGGCAACTAATATTAATTAAGGTTTACATTCTTTATAACAGTGGATGTTCCATCAAAATCGGTTCAGACCGACAGAAGAAAAAATTCAAAAAACTATAAAAACGCGAAATGCAATAAAATAGAATAAATAAAACACAAACCTCTTTGGAAGGAACACATATCGGCGTCCCTTCCCTGACGACTCCCGCCTCGACGATCACGCCGCAAACGATCGGATCACGCGAATTGAACACGCACTGCGGCATCACGCGAAGCTTGCACGGGAACACCGCGACGTGCTTGTGCTGTTCACGACGACGTCGCCGTAGCTCATCCACGTGCGCCGTGAACGCGTCGAACAGGTGGTAGATGATGTCCGCCTGGAAAATTCGCACGCCTGCCGCGTCCGCGAGCTCTTGCGCGTCGCGCTCTACCCGCACGTCGAATGCAAGGATCACTGCGTATCTGAGAGAATAAATAATTGTAATATACATGCATAATATTGTATAACAAATTAATTGTTTAAACGTCAAATTTATTAAAGAAAAAGTATTCGCAAGCTTTCGATTCACAGAATCATCGTCAAGCTTTCAGAAGGAAATAATTATATTAACCCTTTGGACGAGTGTTTTTTGTTATCTTTCAACGCGTAAATCGACTATAGTCCACGGTTTATATTTTTATATTTTACATGTAATATAAATACATTTTTAATAATTGTTGTTGTTTTTTCTTTTTTAATTATTTTTTTTATTCTTTCTACCCCCTTTAAATCTTAAACCACTCGACGCTCATGTTTTGTAAATATTTTAGGTCAAAGTGTGGAATCACCGATCAAAGTATAATAGTTAATAGTTAAATATAAAAAGATAAAAATTGATACTTACTGCTCGTCATGTTCCAACATAATCGAAGCTTTCATGACATCTTTCTTGACAACTGGACCAATCCGAATGCCAGCATACTGAAAAAAAATAAAACACGTATTATTCATACTACACATTTTGAGGAGCTCTGCATCAATGTTAACAATTAATAAACACACTACTAGTCAAATTAAAAATAGTAACCATAAAAATACACTGAGTATTATTCTTGGGTAAACTAACGGGCGTCATATAAATGTTATTTATTACTTCGTTGTATTCAATTACACCAACTGAAGATCATAATTACAGACAGACACATGGGTACATGTAAACGCATAAATGTAACGAGAATAGAAAGCTAAATATAAAACTCCCTATTTTCTTCTAGCTTAATAAATTATTCATAAAATACTTCAATGGTATCTTCCTGTTTCCATTCATAAAGAGAGCCAAGGTTAGAACAGAAATGTTTATTATACAATTATCGCATTAATATAATGTAATACTGATTAATTTCAGTGAAAGTTAAATAGTTTGTACCTGTGATATGAATATTGTTAATAACATGCGGTGAATGTATAATACTATGGACTTCAGAAGTCGTCTGCCATCCTAAAGGTCAGATTCAAAAATATTAAGACAAATATCAACGGTTATTTTTTCAAGGGTGGAGCTTATATAGTTACATCATTTAAATAAAAACACAAATATACGCCCATTTAATAAGAAAATTTTTATCAAGTTTAACATATTTTAATACTAAAATTCGGAATATCAAATATTTATTACCACAAAATTTACTTGTACTATTTTCAATAGATTACATAATAATTTAAGCGCACAAATATATATGTATGAGGACTATAAAACGAAGAGTACTTCTTTATCTAGCAAATGTGTTTCAAAATATCTGCCTTTGTTTGGTACATGGAGAAATGATTTAAATATTATAATAATCAAATGGGTGGAGCCTGCTAAGTTTGTGATAAGCGAATATGAATGAAAACTGGTCGACCACTTCTGCATTTCATTGTACATACAAAGAAGTTTTAAGGTTTAAAATGTTCTAATTTAAAAATATATTTTTTAAAATCTATTAAGTAATTAAGAATTTAATAGGACTACACGCCGAAAAAAAATTATTTTAAATTCACACGATTTTTCTCGGAATTAAATTATTAAAAAAAAAATTTATTTAGTTAATTTGAATGACATTTGTTTCGAAACTTTTGCTTACAATTAGTCTAATAATACATTACATTATATATTTTGGTGATAAGAAACAATAACAAAAAATATAATGTTGTTCATTATATTACATACAAACAGACCTCAATCATAAAAGATTAAATTAGTTTTATTATAATCATATAATATTATGTTACATCATGGATAATTATTAATTATGTAGACTACCGATAATAAAATTTGATATAATAAAATATAATATAATACAATGTGTACAAAAACTAAATCAATACAATAGAACTTTTTCATTGATAAAATGTATCCAAGGTTACTAGATCATTAAACATAACACTGTAATATATACAGTGTTGGACTTATGAATATTTAATTACATTATGTGTTGTTATAACAGTAGTGATTTTTGTGTGCATACACCGTGCCTATATAATTTTAAAACAGATCTATGGAATAAAAATAAGATAAAATTGAAATAAATAAATAAATAGAAATTATCCTACTTAAATTAAAGGAAAATTTTAAATTCTACGTTCTAATGCTTTTTACCAGATTGTTTTGATTTTTTTCAAAAAAGAGACACTACTACTAAATGGTGGTCCAATAATAAACCTACTATAATATAGTTTTTTGCACCTTTCGAAGGGGGCAAATAGGTTACCAATTTTTTGTCAACTCTGACTAATAGGGTATCGAAAGAAAGTTTGAATTTAAATATGTCAAAATTTTGTAATTACAGCAGACCCGCGGTAATCCGACAATTGTTTTGCAAAGTGGCGTCGGATTAGCAAATTTGTCGGACTACAGAGTACTGCCCCTTGTAGTCCGGAGTTCCTTGTAATTCGACAAATAATGAAAGAGGCGATACAATGTATAAAATTGATATTATACGCCAATATAAGGTATGCAATTTCGTAAATAAAAAAAATAAAAAAATGGCATGTCGGATTACAGGGGGCGCCGGAATAGACAGGGGCCGGATACTGAGGGTTTACTCTATTAAAAAAAAAACGCTTTGTAAAAAGTACAGATGTCCTTATTCCGGTACTGTATTTTACGTAAAAGTTATTTTCTAAAAATCTATTGACATTTGGGGACGGAAGACATCAAAGGTCACACTAACTGCTAATGGTTCCATATCTGCGGGTCATTTCCGGTGCGCCCGTTACGCACTTCCGGTGCGGGTAGATGTGAGAAGTTTTTATATGGACTGTATTGGAATATCGACCGCCGTATTTGGGAATGGGAGACAATGGACAGATATACGCTAGGAAATTTGATTCATCCATACCAATTAATTTCATTAATGTGATGGCTAACATTGTACACTGTTATTTATTTTACTTGTGTTTGTGTTATTTCCAGTAAAAGTACGGTTTTAGATGTCTTTTCGATATGTGAGAGCGATGCCACGCCTAAATTATAGTACTGTTTAAACAGTGGCGAAGCGTCCATGGAAGCAGGGGAAGCAGTGCTTCTCTTACTTTATGGGTAAATTAATACAAATCTGTGTTTTCAGTTAGTAAATAATTTAAAAATATTCTTAGATAATTCGTCTTTATGCGCAACTCAAACATTTTAACAAAAAATCAAAAATAGCATTTAATATTAATTTACACGCTCAATTATAAAACTATAATAGGTACCTCTACGTCTTATTTTCTTGTATTTTAGTCGATATTTGTAATATTTCTATGACGAGTTGAAATTCACTGCAGGAAATTTCACTAAAAAATTTAGAATTTTTGATTTCGTTAAAAGTATGTTTATTGTATAGAAAATGACGTGAAAAGTTGTTTGTTTCAAACCGCAGGTCTGTATCTCAAACCGTTCTCGAGATCTAGCCTCTCAAAGTTTTAGTTTTTTCAAATTTTTGAAGAAAAAAGGCCATAACTTTTGAACGCGTGGTCGGAATTGATTTTAGTTGACGGATTTGGAATCAGCGTGTCAAAATCTATATAATGATATGTATAATACCTTAAAAGTCGGAAAAAATTTTTTCGTGAAAAATCGAAAAAATTCAAAGGGGTATACCTTAAAAAAATGTCGATTTTTGACCAAAAATTTTTTGTCGGATTTTAAAGTATTATACATGTCATTATATAGATTTTGACACGCTGATTCCAAATCCGTCAACTAAAATCAATTCCGACCACGCGTTTAAAAGTTATGTCCTTTTTTCTCAAAAAATTTGAAAAAACTAGAACTTTGAGAGGCTATATCTCGAGAACGGTTTGAGATACAGATCTGCGGTTTGAAACAAACAACTTTTCACGTCATTTTCTATACAATAAACATACTTTTAATGAAATCAAAAATTCTAAATTTTTTAGTGAAATTTCCTGCAGTGAACTTCAATTTGTCATACAAATATCGACTACAATACAAGAAAATAAGACGTAGAATCATTTAGTTACTATATAAATATATAAAAATTTATTTTAAAAAGTAAAAGCTTGAACTTAGGTGTTTCATAACTAGTTTTTTTGTTAATAGGAGGAGAGGATTGACAAAATATGCTTCCCTTATTAAAAATTTCAAATAATCATGGGACCCTCTTTATACAGAATGATTTACAACTAGTATAAAAAAATTACAGTATATCGAGGATGTTGTAAAAAGAGTTATTCAATTGTTTAAAAATTTAAACTTTATATATTTTCGATAGGAATGTAAACCGCAAAAAATTTCCGTTTAGCGTTTTTAACGGTTCGTAAATCAATTATTATGTTAAGGTGCATTAATTTTGTTAGGTTCATTTTTTTACTAACGGCTTTTGCCGTTCAGAAAAAAATGTCAGTTATTTCAGACAGGAAAATATTTGCTCTTTTGAAACATGATTCAAAATGAGTATATTGTTAGTTTTGAATTTTGTCCTTCAGTTTGATCGTAAAAAACTATTATTAAACTAGTGAACGAAGCAATTTGATGGGGATTTATCCAAAACATCAATGTTGATTCTTATAAATTTTGTCGTTGAACACTAATATTTTAATATTTAATTGGAAATCTTTAAAAAAAATAGAGCACTATTTCGATTTTAGAATAATATAAGTAAAATGTCACTGTATTGATTTACTTCGATGATACCTACTCTTTTCTAGAATCACTTTGAATCTATTTTTATATAAAAATTGAAACATTACAAATATTAAACTGGAATAACAAAATATTTGAAAGTATTAAAAATCAAAATATTTCCAAATCATCAACATAAGCATGTATTTTATGACGTTACACACATCGTTGTGAAGTAGTTCAAAACAGTTTACTCAAAATCATTAGTTACTTTCAACAGTTGTAATTAAAAACGTAAAATCACGTGAAATAAGTTAGATTTGGATACTTATAATTCACATAATATGACGCTTATATGTGCGTGTGTTATTCGTGTGCTCAAATGTTGTGGTTAGCCACGAGAAGAATGACCCTACTGAGAACATCAAAACATATTGAATGTTGATGTACTATGGGCTTCAGAAGTTGCCTGCCACCGCAAAGATCAAAATCGCTTACAGCAGATTCAAAAATATTAAGACAAACATTATCGGTTATCTTTTTCTAGGGCGGAGTTTATATAGTTACATCATTTTAAATAAAAACACAAATATACGTCCTTTTCATTAATTAATTTTATATCAAGTTTAACATATTTAAATACTAAAATTCGGAATATCAAATATTTACTGCCACAAAATTTACAATTAATTAATAATAATTTAATCGCACAAATATATACGAGTTCTATAAACGATTACTTCTTTATTAGTAAGTGAGTTTCAAAATATCTGTCTTTGTTTGGTACATGGAGAAATTATTTAAATATCATAATAATCAAATGGGAGGGGCCTAAGTTTGTGATAACCGAATTTGAATGAAAACTGGTTGACCACTTCTGCATGTGACTGTACAACTATCATCACTGGTTTTAAACAACTGATTTCTATTTAACGACCATTCGTCAAGGTCATTCATATATAATCTGTTAAACCCGATTAAACAAAAAATATAGTTAAATATAAACAATGTTAATTTGTAAAAAAATCCAAGAAAAATCGATTATTTAATAGCTCTTAACTAACAAATCCTTATTCAGCAACCCAGAAAACCTTTAATAAGGTATTAGCTAAGATACTAACTAATCAACTTATTTGTTAATTTATTAATTTTAATTTGTTTATAATAGGAGAAGGGGGTCTCGACAGTCTTAGGGCATTTGATAGTCTTAAAGTTAATGATGTAAGCTATATTTAAAAAAAAAAGTTTGAGTCTGTAGGATCGCGCCAAGTTGAGATATTAATTATTCAACTTATTTGTTAATTTATCAATTTTAATTGATATTTTCGGTAATTTTTAAACATTTTTTAGGGGGACAGAGGGCAGAAAAATAAATCTCGCCTAGGGCGCCAGACTTGCTAAGGCCGGCTCTGATTAAATATAACCCTACTGCTGAGCTGTCGGAACAATAATGATCCAGCCGACAACTGGCATAATTAGAAAATAATTTTATTCTCTACAAAATGACCTCCTTAAATTTTGTTTATCCATTATCATGAATCAGTACTACCAACTTTAGTTCTAAAGAATAATTTTTCAATGTTATTTAAATGGCAAACTACCCTCCCCCCCTTTGCGACACCTCTTAAAATTGAACAACAGAGTTATCCTTCGGCAAGGATTTATTTTAGGTCATAAACTAACTTATTTCGTAATGAGAGTGAAGAAAAAAAATGTTTTTTTTTACACATCCTAATGTATATGAAATATATATTTTTATATCTGCTGCGTAAAAATTGTCTGAATAATCTCATCATGGCAAACCTATAGAACACGTATGTGTACACATGGTTCTTATGTGTGTGTGTATGTGTGGGCGGAAGGGCACTCGGCGGGAGGTAACGGGCGTCCGCGCGGAGCCAAAAATACACACATATACACACACACACGCGAGTAGTCGGCGAAAGAGCGCCGTGGGCGGATTTCCGGTGCAGTGGCGGTCCGTCTCGACCATTGACGCCGTCAACGGCTAGCCGGACAGATTTAAAAAATAATCAAACAAGACAACATTACTCGATACGCATCTTCAAATTATTTCATTAAATAATGCATGACCTTTAAATATTTTGTTTGTCTCGAAAATGTTCATATATCATATATCAATGAACAATCTAGAAAAACTTGTGAAATGATGAAGATTAAATATTGTACCAAAATATGTTTATACTATATTTATTTATAGTCCAGGCTGTCTAGACTGTTTTTTTTAATTCATAGATATGTTCTAACTTTTATATTTAAGCCACAATGTTATGTTACAAAGAAAATTAAAAATGTTTGGGTTTTATGACCTGCAAAACATTAATCCCTATTGAAATAAATGATTTCATCGTCATAAGTACTTAATGTAGATATAATTTGCCCTTTAAAGCATTCAATTTGGTCGTATTGTTTAGGAAATTACTCTAAATAAATTATATACGGGGCAGAGGGAAAGATAACAGGCCGGCATTCGGACTCCCTCGACTCGGCCGTTGTCTTTTGATCGTCAATTTTTTATTTTTTTTGTACTTTTTGTTCTGATTCGTTTTTGTTAGTGTTGATTAGTTATGCGTATCAAATCAAAGGGCTTCATGTCCAGACGAGACTTATCTATCTCGTATCATCTACGAACTCGAGACGAGATAGGATAAATTTTAATGAGTGAGACAGACGAGACTATCATGCAATTTTAAATCCAAAACGAGACGAATTTTACCTAAATTTTGTCTTGTGTGAACCACAATTATCACATTATCATTATCAGGGAGGGGAGGAGAACATTTAAAATCACTCTGTATAAATTTAATTAATTTTTACTTCTTGTAATTTCAAAAAAACAAAAAAACAAAGAATGATTGTGAATCAGGAGAAAAGGGAGCTATACCAACCAACATAAGAGGGCTGTCAAGCAAGTCTATTGTAAGGAAAAAATTACAGGGGGGTGGGGTAACGAGGGGGTGTTTGTACACAACCATCAACACTTCCGGTTAAGCCGCTCTCACGCCTGCCTTCGCCGGAAGTGCCACAAGAGTGCGCGTGTAACACAACTTCCGCCCGCCATTCATAAAAATATCTTCGACAAACACAATACAGTGTGTGTATGACTGTCGATATTGAAGTTATTTGAAAGGTGTTGTCGAGAAATATGAATAAGAAGTGGGTATAAGCACATGTAGGTATGCTAGATATTTTCAATGGATTTTGATGTTTTAAATAAACGAGTTTCATTCATAATGTTTGAGTTTTGTATTTGTAAGATACAAAAGTGTACGTAATACATGGGCGGCCAACTCAATTTGTGTTATATACTTTTTACTTTCTTAAACCAATGTATATGAAATATACACATAAGTAAGTTTAGTGAATCCGATTTTTTTCGAAATCCGGATTTTGATGGAATTATCCATTTGACCTTCCCTGAATCCATTCTATTGACTGTGTGTCTGTCTGTCGGTCTGTAAGCGCTGTAACTCAAATACTACAAGTCTCAGAAGGGTGAAATTTTATATTTAAGATTCATTTTTGTCTGGCAATAAAACCTCATATTTTTGAAAACGATCTTTTTTTTAATTATAATTCAAATGGTTCAAAAATATCTGCCATGAGTGTCATGGGACTTTCTTATACGTACTACAGAGATTGAACAATGTGTGTGTTTGCCATGGGGGGGGGGGGCTTTCTCACACGTAATAGTGAGAGTGAAGTGTGTAGGATGTTTTTTTTATAAAAAAAATGAAAATGGTTTACAGAAAAAATAACAATTTCATGTAGTATAATTCCTGATTATGACTGATTATATGATTCAATTAAAAATTATACCTAACTTTTTTAAGGATCAAAATATGTAACCAACCTGCATTAATAGGTATATTTAATATTGAACTACTACAAAATAGAACGGAAGAGGCGAATTATAATATCTACAGGTGCAAACAAAAAAAAAGGTTGCACGCATCTGATATACCTACAAAAGATTTTTTAAAAATTCAGTACCCTTTTGAATGATTTTTTTTTAAATATTACGTATAATAAAATATACAGGATGGATAAAAATAAAATATTAATTCTATGAAAAAATGTTTTCAAAAAAATTGATTGACAAATTGTTTGTCATTACTTATCCATTGTTTCATATGAAGCCCTGTATTTTTTATTATACCATTAGTACTTCGAGAAAACTGGATTTTAAAATATAATTTAAATCAAAATTTATAACTTAACAGAAGTTTTAGCAATTTTTTAAAAGATACGTTAAATAACTTAATATATGGGTGGTATAAAATATACATTAAATAGATTGAAAAGATAGTTTTTTTTTATATAACGAAAACAATAAGGTTTTACTATTTTTTAATTAAATTTTAAATTTTTTTAATATCAACGAAAAGCAATCTTAAGGCCTCTTATACACCACCAATTTTACTTTTTAATTAAATTTGACAATTTTTAAATATCAACGAAAAGTAATCTTAAGGTCTCTATACACTACCCAATTTTACATCCAATCTATAGGGGTAACTTGCAGGGTTTCTGCAGATTAGGTCGTGATAGGCAAATCAGGGCGATTATACATATATATAAAAAACACTAATTCTAACTCCCTACAAATCATCCCTGTAGATTGGGTGGTGTATAGAGGTGTTTTTAATAAAAATTACGTTCATTTAAAAATATTTAACTTACATAAAAAAGTGACTTAAATTATGACGTCACATAAAAAAGAACTGCAAATAATAATCTAAAAATTAATATTTTAGACTGCAGAATCAACACCCCTTACTTTTTATTCAGCCTGTATAAGACAGCGTTTTATTACAAAACGTTAAAAATAAATAAAGAACGCATATACAACAATATTAAATATTAAAATATATTCATTGCACATTAATTTTAATAACAAATCCTAAAGAACGTGACGCTTACACACATTCAAGAGGGGGTGTGGATGTGTAAACGTGTCTGTAGTATACACACACACACACACACATACACACACATGTACGCAGGTGTCGCGTTGTTTGTCGGAGATGGGAGTGAAGGACGATGCGGGACAATCAGATACATCCTTCTTGGCCGCAGGATGCGACTCATTGTGCAGCGCGGGGCTCTCCCCGTGCTCTCTCTATCACATGTACAGGGGCGGCGTTCGCATTTAAATCTTTATTAATAGGTATATTTCTGAATTTTTATTTTGAAATATCAATATTTTGTATTATATTAATTGTTATTTATTATATTTTAGCCTGATGATGATTCTGTGAATCGAAAGCTTGCGATTACCTTTTTTGAATAATTTTTGACAACAAGTTTGTTTTTATATATGTATATCTGTATATACTATTCATTTTTGTAATTCAAGTATTTTATAGACGAACATTCTAAATAGTGAATATATTTATTTCTTAACCTTTAAGATTATTGGCTTAGCGCCCCTTTAGTTGTGAACTATACGTTTTTTTTTCTTTTTCGATAAAGAAATATTTGATCTCGAAAAATTTAGTTTTTAATTTATATGCAGAACAGATGGACATATATACATTAAATGGAAATTTATACTTAATTTTATTAAATTTAAATTTATACCAAGAAAAAATTAGATATAATAATTTGGATCAAAAGTTGACTGTTCTAAAATTTCAGACTTATAGATCAAATCTGTGGACGGCGCAAACCGAGTCTTTTTCCCATTTGATTAACTCCGGAAAAATTACTTTTTTACTTACGCGTGAATATCTCGTTGAAAAAAAAAATTTTTTCGAAATTTCTCAGGGGAATATTTTATAGAGAATTAAGTGTTCAATTTATAAATCCAATAAATTTTAAGAAATGTTTGTTTAAAAATTATCATAAAAATTGGATTTTACTTTTTATGATAATGTTTAAACGAACATATCTTTAAAAATATTCGATTTATGAATTGAGCACTTGGGATCTTTTTTGTAAGAAATTTAATTCTCTATGATATGCTGCTGTAAGAAATTAAAATAAATAGTAAATAAATAAATTTTTCAACGAGATATTCACGCATAAGTAAAAAAGTAACTTTTCCCATGTTAATCAAATGAGAAAAAGACTCGGTTTGCGGCGTCTATAGGTTTGATCTATGAGTCTGAAATTTCGGGACAATTAACTTTTGATCCAAAGCTAAAACATAGGCCTGCGGGACCGAAAAAAAAACAAAAAAAAAAACACCCTAATATATACTGTATCTTTAATATATACTATGGCCTCGCCGAATCTAGTTGTTGCACACGCACACGTTCTTTGGGTATGGGGGGGGGGGCTGAAAGTACTCCGGTCTTGGAGCCCGGAGTGGCGAGCAAAAATAGAATCATTTAAATATTCCTATGATTTTTTTAAGCCCTATTGAAAGACCTACAAAAAGGTCATTTGAACTTGAAATTTTTTTTTTTAGTTTCGGAAACCCTGAGACCTGGCCACCCTAAGCATCAATGATTTTAGTTTTTTTCATAGTTTTATGACTATTTTTTAAAAATATTCCATATTTTTTGCAGTTCACAAAATTCAAAGTATTTCGAAAATAATTCTATATATCTAAATAACGCACAAATCATTATGGTATTGAATGATGTTTGCATGGGATATTTAAATGCTTGAGTGGGATGTGGGATTAGCTAATCTCCGGCAGGTCAGTCCCATTCCTGGTAACCGTGAGTACTAATGAATTAAAATAAATTCTATATCTAACCATTTTCAACTCAGTAGATATATAAATGATAAATAAATATAATATAATAGTAAAATACTGGAATATAATTTAATTATCTTATAAGTCTGGTGAAGATTGTGAAGTTAAAAACACTTGTAAGATTAAATTGTTGCAATTTTAATTTTAAATAAAAACAAACAGATAGAATAAAAAATCACTCACCGGAATTTTACTTGTCTTCAAGAAGTCCAGAAGAGCTTCTAATGATCCTAGAGTAGACGCTTGTACATACACGCCCCGTTCTTGGAGTTTGATAGAACTAAGAGCTGATTTCAGTTCTTTTGCAACTTCTTCTTTCACGATTTCTACTTCGTCCGGATGTTGCGCTACAGCTAAATTCAAACCGGCGATTGCTTTTTCTAATTCTTTTGCTGCTATTTTCACACCCTGAGCTGCTTTAATTTCCTTATATTCTACATATGCATTCTAAAAAAAAAAAAACACAATTTTCTACTTTTGTTATTTCCATGATTATCACATAACAACTTTGTGTAAAAAATTATAGCTGTTTAAAGTTAAAATAAATAAGAATTGGATTATTATTGACTATTACAAGAGACAGTCAATAACTAACCCACAATGCAGCTATAAACTTTATATTTTTTAAATAGAAAACTATAACTATATTCCCACTGTTACAGCAACATAAAATATATAACAAACTTTATAATCACCTTTACTCGAAGTTCTCTCATAGGTTGCGGCATCAACAACGACCTAATCTGAGTAACAACAGGTCCCTCTGTACCAGCTAAGATCATAGTATCACCTTCATGCAGAATACCGTTGACTAAAATAACATCAATCGTTGTTCCCAAGCCAGGAATTGCTTTAACCTCCAGTACCGTAGCTTGCAATTCAGCTGAATACATCAGCCTCTTTGCCAAATGAGATTGACACATATCAACTATAAGCGCCAATAGATTTCCCATACCTTCACCCGTTATAGCACTCGTTGGCACAAGAGAAATATATGATCGTGGATCAGGATTATCATAAAACAATGCTGCGTTTAAACTTTGTTCAGCAAATTGAACAACAACTTCTTTTGTACGATTTTCAAACTCTATTTGTGTGTGTTGTGCTTGACCTTTAATGATGTCTCGTACATCTTTGCGGTACATTGTCTGCCAGTCGTACAATCTATCAATTTTGTTTAATGCTACTACAAATGGTGTCCGCCTTTGTTTGAGTAAATTGATTGATTCCAGTGTCTGGGGTTCAAGACCGTGCATAATATCCACAACAAGAATGGCGATGTCACATAAAGAGGAACCACGACTACGTAAGTTACTGAAGGACTCGTGCCCAGGTGTGTCAATGATTAACAATCCAGGTAGTAGTAAAGGTTTTTCGGCAAACTGAAAATAAATATCATATTTAATATTTTTTAAATTTCAAGTGTTTAAAAACCTTATTTAATTTTTCTATCTTTCTATTGTAAATAGATTTTTAATTCCCAATAAAATAAAGAATTTACTCGCAAGCAAAATCTTTTTGTAGAGAGATTTGGATTTCTTGTCATGTTGGTCCGTAGCTTGTTACAATATGACATGTAAAAAACTGTAAATCACATATGACAAGAATACTAGATTTAAAAATGTATTAACAAACATTTACAAACTCTAATAAGTGTCTACTTTGATATATTTACTGTTTTTAAAAAAGGGCAAGATTCATAAATAATATTACTTACTCCTTTCACCATTCTTGTTTGTTCTTTAATATTTTCTATCGGTACATTAGTTGCACCGATTTGCTGCGTGATTCCTCCAGCTTCACTGTCTTGGACATTTGTTCGTCGTAATTTATCTAAGATCTTTGTTTTCCCTGTATCTACGTGGCCAAGCACACAAACTACAGCTGCACGTAAGTCATCTGGAGTTTTGTTTTTTTCAGCTTCTTCACGACGTTTCTGAAAGTAAGATTATTATATCAGTTTTGTGTAATATATAATAATAATAATCATGTAAAATATATATTCATATTTCAATTAAATAAAAAAGAGAAAGCACTTATTTGTAAATAAAAAATAAATATAATAATAATATCAGAATGATGTACAAACTATATTTAAGAAATTTAATTATACTTGGACTTGAAGTAAGTACTTCAAGTATTTTATTTGTTAAAATCAAGTATTATGAAAAAGTACTGAAGTATGAAGTACTTTTTGCTATTTTTAAATTTAGAAGGTTGTTTTTTTGATTTTTCTCTTTTATATTTAATTTTAAACTAGTTTCTTAAAATTTGACTATTTTAAATTCAAACATCATCACGGGTAACTATAAAATTATTTCAAAATTAATCATAGAAATATATTTGATAAATTTTTATCTATAGAACATAAAAAAGTATATTTAATATTATTTCACACCTGTATTCTTGCCAACGCTTTTGCTCTTTTTCTTTCAGCGTCTGATTGTTTCTCTACTTCATCTTCAGATTCATCGCTTCCTTCTTCGTCATCATCATCCTCATCTTCGGATTCTTCTGATTCACTTTCGCTCTCACTCTCTTCAACTGATTCTTGTTTAGTAACTTTCTTTTCATGTTTTACTGGTTTGGATGAGCCTGTAAAATTATTATTTTTAAATGTAATCTCAAAATATTAAAAGATACAAAAGGTTTTGTAAAATGTACCTTTGACTTCTTCAGATGGTTCATCATCTGAACTATCTGCATCCCAAGCATCTTTAACATCATCTTCTTCCTTTTTAGATTCAGGTTGATCAACGATTTGCACTTCAACCTTTTCTTCTTGTTCACCTTGTTCTTCTGACTTACTTTGTTCCTCGGTAGATTTTTCTTGACTTGATTCTTTCTTTAGTTTGTTTGGACGGACTCTAGTGCCTGGTCTGGGTCTTTTTTCACCAACATCTGGCATATCAAGTCCTTGAGCTTTCAAAGCTTCAATCATTGCTTGAGCTCTAGCACGGTCAGCTTTCTGTTTCGAACTTAATAGTTTGCCTTCGGCTTTCAATCGTTCTTTTCGCTCCTTTTCTTTTTGTTTCTTTCTTTCTTTTCGTTCTTGTTCTAAGCGTATTAGTTCAAGTCTTTGTTGTTCAGCTTCTTCTTCACGTTTAATACGTTCTTCCTCTTCTTTCTTAAATTTTTCTTCATCTTCTTTCATCTTTTTTAAAGCTTCCTGCATTGCTGCAATAGCTTTAGACCCAGGCCCTTTCTTAGCTTTTCCTTTATCTTTTTCATCTTTAGCACCCTTCTTTTTCTTCTTGTCATCTTTTCCTAAACATTAATAAAAAGCAATTACATAAATTGTATAATATTAATAAGTAACAATTTGATATATACCTTCTTCATCTTTTCCTTCGTCATCACCATCTTCTTTTTTAGGTTCTTCAACTTCTTTTGTTTCAGAAATACTTTCTGATTTATCCTCTATGGAATCTTGTTTCTTAACTTCTTTTTTAGTAGCTAGTTTTTTAGCCTTTTCTCGTTCTTTCTTTTCCTTTTTCTTTTGAGCAGCACTTTTGATTGTATGCTCTTCTGCATCATCTTCTCCAGTTTTTTCTGATGGTGTTGCCTCTTTCTCTACTTGTTTTGTTTTCTTTTTTTCTTTCTTAGTTTCAGGTTCTGATGGTGCAGCAATACTTTCTTCTGCATCTTCTTTCTTTGCGCCGGAGTATTCTAATTCAAGTTCTGCTAATACTTTCTCTAAATCTTCATCGCTATCATCTCGTTTCTTTTTCTTTTTACCCTTTTTTCCTCCTTTAAAATTAAAGTTATGTTATTTTAATATACATAATTCAAATAAAAGTTGTTTCGTTTTCAGAGGGAAACAAAATGGCATTATTAGTTTTTGATTTTGGTCATCTTTTTCTTTTTAAATAGAAACTTATATTTTTTTATTAGGGTATCTATTTTAACTAGCAAAAGATTACAAAAAACAAAAAAAATGTTTATCTTGTTCTAATAAAACTTGCGAAATTATCCTAGAAGCTTTAAGGCTTCCACAGTTATCTTGATATGAATTTTAGTTTCTAGGTATGCAAAAGAATAACCAAACAGATGTGGTTTATACCTAGAAGCTAACATCCAATTATCCTAGATATTTTCATTAGGTATTTATTTTATACAGAAAATATACTTTTATTAACTCATAAAGCCTTTTAAACATATTCTCATATTTTTTAAATAGATTTTTTTAGCTAGAGTAGGGTATTGGGGTATAAAAAGTAGATATAAAAAAATTATTGCTGAATGAATGTTCAAATTATGATATTGGTTTACATGCCAAACTAGGGATTCATAGTTCAAAATGTGAATAACTCTGCCACAAAAAACTGTTATTAAATAATTTAGAAATAGGAATCTGTCCCTGTTTTATTTTATTATTAATCTTGACTATGAATACATCAATTAATTTCAATAAGATATTAATTACCTGTATCTTTTTTATCACCTGTGTCATTTTGTTTTCCTGATTTTTTTGTACTTTTTTTAGCTACAATTTGACTCTCCTCTTCATCTTCATCTGATGCAGGTGGACTAGGAATATCAGGTTCACTCTCGACTTCTAGCAGTGCAAAACCACCTTTAGGTTTATTTTTTGCAGTTGTTTTTTGTGTAGCTTCTTCATCGCTATCATCAGATACTTGCTTTTTTCCTTTTTTACCTTTCTGTTTCTTTTTACTAGCTTCATCTTCCGAATCATCATGATCAGAAGCTTGTTTTTTAGATTTGTTATTGGTTTTAGATTTAGTTTTTTTCTTACTGACATTTTCAGTCTCTGCATCTGATTCCTCATCACCGGAAATTTGTTTTTTTGAAGATTTCTTCTGTTTTGTTTTCTTTTTACTAACATCTAATTCCTCTAATTCATTTGCGAGTTTTTCTATATCACTATCGTCATCTTGTTTCCCTTTTTTCTTTTTTGTTTTCTTACTATCTTCATTTACAGTATCACCTGATTCTTTCCTAATGAATGCAAAGTAAAAATATATAAGTTGTACTAATATATGATCTATCTTTAAAACCACTTATTAAAATACGTACGTTTTATTTTTTATATTTTCTTTACGACCTTTCTTATCAGATTGGCTAGTAATATCAGTCTCTTCGTCGCTTTCACTGAAATAAATGTTATTCATATGTTACAAATTGGTACATACAACTTATAAATAAATATGGTACTTACACTTCATCATCTTGAAGATTTTTTTTACCCTTTTTAGCTTTTCCCATACTTAAATTATAAACTAGTAACTCTTTAAATATACAAAATATAAATATTTAGATTTTTTATATACATAAATTGTTTTTCCACGGCATGCATAAAAAAAGTGAGGTTATGATGCTTTCAGTTTCATATGTTACGTGACATTATAGGGGTAAGTTATCTGCAGGTGGATTGAATTTATCAGAGGAACCAACCATAGAAACCAACTAACACAATGAACCACGTGCATTTGAAATAATTTTATAATATTGAATATGATGGAAAATAAATAAGATATTAAATTACATGTATTTCTTAATCGTACTATTATTGTATATTGATAGATATTGGTATATTGGATAAATACATTTTAATTTATTATTGGTTTGTTTATTTGTTATTATCTGCTGCTGCCATCTATTTATTTTATAGCAAACTCCAATATTTTTAAATAAACTTCGTTCTTATCATTAACTATATTAGTTATATTATTTGCCAATAGATGGAAAAAGTAAGTAATTTTCACATTTTTTCACTAAAAGAATTTGTGTTTTATATAACTATCATATTATATAATATATAAGGTACACATCTTAATTAAATTAATTTCATTTATCTTACAATAAAATAGTATATACAGTATACACATATATAATATTGTGTAACCAAATGTCCCTTGCGGGGAGACACCCCCCTCCCCCCACCCCCCTATGAATATGGCTACTGATGAATTTTAATAATAAATTAATGCAAGCATTATTTTTATATTTAAACTTTAATAATGAATGGAACTAATTTTATTAATAATAACATAAATATTAAAGTATTCAAAAATAATATTCAATAACATAAATAATTATTTATTTATAAATTTATCGATTAAACATTATATTTACATACCAGTGTGTGGAATATTTACAGTTAAATCCCTTGATACTGGATTTGCAGCAAGTCAAGGAAGCATGCTTGGTTTGATTTGTCTAATCTGTGCACACTTCCATATAAAAGGTAATACTTATACTATCGGGAATACATCTCTCACCTCTACCAAATGGATTACCTCTATTGGCTGTACGTTCAGAATTGCCTTCAAGCAGAGACGGACTGATTTTTTAAATATTTTTTTATTGAATATTAAAATTCCCGGATGGAGAGATTTCCACTGTATTTTTGTATATACGAGACAAAAACGAATCAGAACAAAAAGTACAAATACTTTTTGTTCTGATTAAATTTAATAGTTAATTATCGAATGCCGTCCTAGCACATGCGAATCTTTGCTTCTGCCTCACATCGATGCTGCACTTCATTAGTTATTAATAATATGTTACCGTATAATATAACTTATTTAAAGTTATTTGCTAAACTATAAAATCAAATTGGATGCTGTAAAGGGCAAATTACATCTAAATTAAGTACTTATGACGATAAACTCATTTATTTCGATAAGGATTAATGTTTTGCAGGTCAAAAATCCACAGAACTCAAAAACTTTTAATTTTTTTTGTAACATAAAAACAGTAATTATGGCTTAAATATAAAAGTTAGATATATGGTATCGCGGACTTTATTTTAGAACTTTTTATTCTATACAATTCGTTCCTACATTATATTTTTCAATATTTAACGGTTTTGGAGGCAAACTTTAAATCATACTTGATTTATTATTTCGTCACTGCTTATTCCTTATGTTACCAAATGTAACAAAATACATACACATACATACATACATACACAGCCATGCATATTTATGTGAATTTTATGACGTGATAAATGAATTTGTGGAAAATAGAAAAGCTCAAGAGCAAACTATTTTTCTTTAACAAAAATTAAAAATTTGCCCGCTTTAATATCTGAAGACCTTTTTTTCGTTTCCATTTTTAAAATGATTAATAAACACGTTTATTGAAACCGGACCTATTATTTATTCGTAAAAATATTTATATTTTTCTCTAATGGTTGCATTTTTTATTTTTTCAAAGAAATAAGATAAAAATATAAACATAATTTTGTAATACGTTATTTGAAAATGTATTTTTCAATGTAAAACTAAAAAGTAGAATTTACTGCATATTAAAATCCTGGCAGATTTCTTTGAACGTTAAAATTGAAATAATGTGTAGAGAATATCCTTTCTGAAATACAAATAATATTTCCTTATGGTTGTTTAGAGAAAAGTTCTGTTCTGTATGTTATATAAGTTAGCAAGGTAGGTATACTGAATATGTAAAAATATGGGTCGACTTAAAAAGTTTATTTAAAGATATTATACTATCTAAACAAATATTTAAAAAATCCTACCTTATGTTTTTATTAAAATATCTCCTAGCTCCATCCAAAATTATACAATATAATATATGAGACGGAGAGTTACAAAACTCGTTCGTTTTTAAAAAAAAAATCGAGATGTCAGTGGATTTTGAAAGAATTTTTGGTATTACTTCAAAAACTCAATTAGTCATAATATTATTCAACGAGTTTTGCTCAAAACTGACATTACAATATAAAATAATGCTAAAAACTCTTTCAAAATCCACTGACATGTCGATTTTTTTATGGAATGAACGAGTTTTGGAGTTTGGAACAGGTTTTGTTATATGTTCACAAGAAAGTATATAAAAAAGTCTACAATTAAAAAAAATAAAATTTACCCTACGACGTTTTCTCGTTAAAAAAATCAAATTTTATTTTTGAAAATTTTATCACGTATTTGTAACATAAAAATACATATTTCCTCTTTTTTTCTTAAAAATCCTTTCATTTTTACGTTACTTATTGCATTATTAGTGATAAAAAAAGTTTTTTGACATTTTTTTTATTTTTGAGTTCTATAATCTATAAGTATTTTATGATTTTTTTTATTTTCCTATGACGTATAGAACCGGAGATATTTCAAAAACAGTGTAGCGATACACTCGAAATGTATCAAAAATGCACAGTTATGTAATTTTCTCGGGACGCACATGGACGATTTTCCCAAGAGAAAATCCAAAAAAATCCAACTTCTCGAATGCTAATTTCCCTCTACTAGTTAGGTATGCGTGAGGATTTTCTATTTATCTATACTTAATAAATAATGAATGAGTTTTTTTAGATTGCTCCAGTTTTTCACTTATAAAATAAATAAAATAAAAACCTTACATAGATATTCTGTCATAGCTTATGAACTGAATGTTCACTAATTCGTAGTGATATACCTTTAACTATTTCAATTAGTGAATATTCACTATGAATAAATGATTTCTAACTAATTCAGTTTTAGAGAGCATATAATGCTAAAAAGCGGTTTAATATTTAATAATCATCCTATATACATAATTATCTATCTTTATTTATATTGTTTAAAGAATGTTGGCAATTCCGCGAAACTTGAAAATAAAATAGCAACAATTTTCGCTACTAATTATAACAACTGATTAACTCGGATAAGATATTTTTAATCAAAATGCTCACAATAACTGATGACATTCTTTAAAAAAATAAAAATAAAATTACACAGAATAGGGGACATGGAATCATTGCGCGATATTCTAACGATGCGTGTTATTTAAAAAATTTAAAAAATTCCAATGTCGCGAAACAGGAATACACAGTTTAAATGTACCTGTAATGTATAACTTGTTACGGGGAGGCGGAAGGAACAGAGTGCGCGAAGGAGTGAAATTACAAAAAACAAAACAAAGTTCATGAATATGTATATAATGTAGAATGTAGATGAAGATTCTTTTACACAGAAGACGTATGTTATTGCAGAATGTTTTTACACCTAAGATATACGGGGTTATTATTTTTTTACCTGGAATTATTTATTTCGTATTACTTAAAAAATATTTCATTAGCTCTATTTGAACAGTTTTTATCTTTTATGTAATTTTAATAATACTGAAGTAGTTTTTGAAAAGTAAAATTGCTGTTGGTTATTTTGTTACCTAGCTATTACAAAAGGAAATGGGGAGATGTGTGATCATTTCTGAAAGCAGAAAACATGTGTTCTCTGATTTAAAATTTTCACTTGAATTTTCAGTTTCAGGTCAGGACAAACACATTTAGTTTCGTATCTGTCTGTCTGTCTCCTGAATATTTGCCACGTGCATTTAATTAATGAATCATTGAACTGATATTAATGAAACTTGGTTTGTTGGTTGGATCTAACTAGTAGATGGTTTTATATAAAAATCATTAAAATTGTCTGAAAATGGTAGGGTGGTATCCTAAAGATTTTATCAAGAATAGAGAGTAGAGAATTACAAATTTTGTAGTAAAATATTTCTTTTTGAAGATATTTCTCCCTATACAGAATCTTGATTCCCAAAATTGTAGTCATCAATTGTTTGGCTACACGTGCATTTTTGACGTAGATTTTTTGATTTAGATGATAATAATCTTCAGGTGCATATTAAGAAAATAATAAAATTTATATTTTATAATAAAACTGTATAAAAATGGAAAAGTTAACCAATCGTAGTTTATCAGAATACTTTATTAATATTTATTAAATTCTTCGATAAATAAATCATTTTGGTGAATTTAGCACGAGGAAGTTATGTGTAATCATTTGAAAGATGTTTTTATTTAATTTAATCAAAGACGGTCGCTTTGGCTTATGATATAAACCCATTGTACTAAAATACTTCTGTAGATAACATGTATTGAACTGTCACACTATACTAGGGTAGAAAATGTTAGTTTCTAGAAAAAATAATTTTCAGGTAGATGAGGTAGGTGGTAGGTAATAAAAGATAAATACAGTAAAATATAATAATTTATTTACAATAGCTAATTAAATCACAACACAAGTTCAAATATTCCGCATAATATATAAAAACCAAATGTAAGTCTAAATAATATTCATTTCGTTATTATAATTACAGTTTTTTTTATCTATCTTACAACAATTTGGCAATATACATTTACAATATTTATTCTACATATTTAGCAAGCGATCTTTAATAGATCTACATTTTTTTCTGTAACATAAACCATTTAAAACAAATATGATTTTAAAACATAAATTTTATTATTATGAAGATACAGATTATACATAATTATGGCCCTTAAAATAATATCTTCATTTTAAATTTTAATATCGATTTAATATTTTTGGGATGGACATATTGAACTAGTGAACGAAAGTAAAAATATTTGTAATATTAATTAATTTATATGATTAATTGATAATAATTATAATATAAGAATCAATATATAAAATTTTCTTAAAAATATAGCAAAAATAAGGATTATTTATTTAAAAAAATGATTAATTAATAATATTTTTAATATAAGAATGTAGTAGAAAGAATATAAAAATTATTTTTTCTTAAAAAAGTAGTAATTATAATGATTAATTATTAAAAAAAATATTTAATAGTTTATTGTCTAATATGAGTTGTCCATCTTCAAATAGTTGAAGTGAATATAAAGATAATGATATAATTAATAACAAATTTAATTACTTCATGTAGTAAAAATATTGTTCCAATATTCAAAGAATTATTTATTAGAATATATCAAATACTATAATGTCATTGTAATTGATTGATTAAACCTTAGATTAACGGATACATAACAAGCCACCTAGAACTTTTAGTCATTTTTTTCAACGAAATTTATTAGATTTATTTTACATAAAAAACTTTTTATATTTTGAGAAGGTTATTATATAATTTTACGGATATTTAATATTGTAGTAACTGCCATCCGGTAAATATATTTCCTGATCTTTGATCTACATTTTCAAACGATTTTTAATATTTATCACTTATAAATTCTTACTTGAAAATAAATTTAATCTTTTGACATATTGTTGGCGTTCGTTAGTTTTTATGGTGTATATATGTATATGTATATACTTACATACATTTAAAATTCAGTTTAAGATCTTCAAGAGAGGTTATGGTTTTGTAAACAAACATTTCTGCCTGCGTTAATGGATTATCGCTAATATAAGTACTATAAAAATATTATTAGTTAATTTCAGAGTTCAAAAAATGTTTTTTCGGCAACAGTTTTAGGTAGTGTGTTATGAGTCCTAGCTCTTTCCTCATCTAAGGATTTTAATCTTGTCAACTGTCAAAATAACGTAACTATGGCAACGGACAACAATCACCAAAATTCAGTTACCATTTGTTGCAATAGTTTTGTCATTTTTACTGGCATTTGCTATCATTAAATATTAGATAGCTAAATATTTTCACGTCGGGTTTATCCGCTATAAGTATTTTTATAATTTCCTAAAAATTTAAAAAATAAAATATAACAATGTATATATAGGGCCTTTTACAGAAGTTACGCCATTTTAATAATTAATATCAAAAATAATTTCATGTGATAAAACAGAGATGGGTTAATTGTAGTTTATATTTCACATAAAATTTAAATTATATTTATAAGTTAGAAACATTATTAATTTATTATGTATAATATATGAAATTTAACATAGATAAGTATAAAAGAAATGTTTATTTACGCGAAATAATGTAAAGCAGAAGAATATCTTTTTAGACATGTTTAGACATTTAATAATTTAATATTTAGTGAAATAAAATGACGAGGCATGTCCTACCATTTTTCAATTTTCATTTTTTGTACCTCTTATTTTGTTTATGTAAATTATACAAAAAATATGGACAATACAGATACTAGCATATAATTATAACAGTAGGTACTTATAAATTGTATTTCTATACTAAAAATATATCATAAACTAATTTACAATTCATAATAATATACAGTCACATGGAAATTTTTTTATGATAAACAGGATGTTAGTAGAAAACGAGTGATTTTTTTGCTAATTTTGTTGTTATTTGAGTTAGAAGTTCGGATTAGCAAAGCATTGCGTTTTTCAGATATTTTGAAAAATATTTTTTTTTGTATTGTATAGTCAGAAATATTTTCCTATTAAAATGGTGTGAATTTGATATAAAATAAGCTATAACAAATTTTAATTTAATAGAAAATACTTAAAGGATTACCTAAAAATGATAAAACCCTGTGAACAAATGATAGTTTTCATAGCACACTTTTTTTGGTATTTTCTATTAAAATAAAATTTGCTAGAGCTTGTTTACTTTCAATTTTAATGCTGGTATTATTAATATATGTACTATTAATATATAGAAGAACGCCCTTTCTCGCCCCGGGACAATTAATGACACTTTGCACATTTAAACGATCTTTTAACTCTTATAATAATAGAGTTAGCAATGACCATTCGGTTTCTGCAATCAGCCTGTATAAAAAAATCTACAAACAGTTATGTTGTTAATAAAGGAAAATCAACTAAATACTATACTTATCAAGCGTTTAGGTACCACCAATAATTTCTTACTTTGGCGACCATGATTAACAGAAAATGCCTCAATATTTATGAAATCTGTTTATATTCGGTTTATAGTATATTTGAAAGCATGTTAACAACTTCACAACAATCTACAGCTATAGTTGTTATTGACATATATCACAGCGTAACTTCTGCTTATATATTCCATGTTTAAATTCAACATATATGTATATTTAATCTATTTTATACAGGCCTATGAGAATATACAAAAAGCTTCTCTATGTAATTACAATTGGACTGTAGTAACATTTGAATTTGTTTAATTCACTAATTATCATAGATAACAAAATTGTTCATAGACAATGTGATATTCTTAACACCACGATTTTGGTCATTATTGCATTATTATTATTTTATTGTTCTGTCTTGATTTAGTTACCGCACCATATAAAAAGCACATTATAAACATCACTAATGTGGAGCACTATAGGAAGATTCTATTTAATTAGGCGAATGCATGTGGAACGCCGATGTTAAGTCCTTGGAGTGGTCTGGTCCCCATTTGTTAGCTGAAAAATATAAGTATCTAAATCAGAAAATACAAACGTTGAGGTTATAAAATGTTTTCTATTAGTGGCCGCAATGAATTCTGCCGAGTTATTAAAGCAGAACTTTGAGTGTCAGATAAAAGCCAGTGAATAAAAATTCTTATTAAAATGGAAACGGGATTTGTACGCGGTTAATTATCAAAATATGAATTTACACGCTCAATTATAAAACTATAATACCTCTACGTCTTATTTTCTTGTACTTTATTCGATATTTGTATCACGAGTAGAAGTTCACTGCAGGAAATTTCACTAAAAACTTTATAATTTTTGATTTCGTTTGCTTATTGTATAGAAAATGACGTGAAAAGTTGAAATTTTTAAACCGCAGGTCTGTATCTCAAACCGTTCTTGAGATATAGCCTCTCAAAGTTTCAGTTTTTTCAAAATTTTAAAGAAAAATGGCTGTAACTTTTGAACGGATGGTCAGAATTGATTTTAGTTGACGGATTTGGAATCAGCGTGTCAAAATCTATATAATGACATATACAATACCTTAAAATTCGTGAAAAAAAAATTCGCGAAAAATCGAAAAAATTCAAAGGGGTATACCTTAAAAAAATGTCGATTTTTGACGAAATTTTTTTTGTCGGATTTTAAAGTATTATACATGTCATTATATAGATTTTGACACGCTGATTTCAAATCCGTCAACTAAAATCAATTCCGACTACCCGTTCAAATGTTATGGTCTTTTTTCTCAAAAAATTTGAAAAAACTAAAATTTTGAGAGGTCATATCTCGAGAACGGTTTGAGATACAGACCTGCGGTTTGAAACAAACAACTTTTCACGTCATTTTCTATACAATAAACATACTTTTAACGAAATCAAAAATTCTAAATTTTTTAGTGAAATTTCCTGCAGTGCGGGAATTGTCGTCACCCAAGAAATATATTCAAATGTTATAAATGTATAATAGAATATCATTTATAAAAAAATCCTTTATTTATACTTGTTTTTGTATTTTTTTTAACACATACAATCAAAGAAGTACAAATTCGACTTTGCAAAATCATAAAAAGCTGTCATAGACAATTTTGTCTATTCGGGAAGCGTCATTTTAACAATTCTAAATTGGCAATACGTTCTGTGTCTGACAGCTTTTTATGATTTTGTTATGTTGAATTTAGACTTCTTCTGATTTAAAAAAGTCGTCTTATGATCATTTGGAGCTCAAATTTTTTTTATCATGGGTAGCTATGTTAATGCGGAATGCCCCTTCGTAAATAAGTTTGGAGAAACCATTTTCTTTATATTCAATTTTTTTATTCTTAAATTATGATCAGGAAGGAACAATTCAGCATTACGATTTTATTAGTCGACAGCAAAAAAATCATTGTATTTATTTTGAAAGAAATATTAATTAATGTTCCTTTAACTCCTTATAAAATAATAATAATTACAACAGTTTTTTAATTTAATTAAAAGTAATTTTCAATATCACACACAGCTTTGTACTTTCTATATAAAACAGCACTTTTATTTATGAGCGAAAAATATAATAATAAATGGTGTGTAGTGTGTATAGGTACAGAGAATTTATAATACACACAAAAGTAAATTTGATTAAACTCCAGGCTGTTGTGAAAGTAATACAAGATACGGATATTTAATAATAATCAGTATTGTCGTTGTTGAACACAGGTAAAGCGGAAGTTAATATATGATTTCAATACAAACCTTTGTAGTGCATCTCTTTGTACATAGTGGGACAGTTTTTGTTCTGAAAAAGAAAACAAAACATCAGCAAATATAAACGTGACTTATAATGAAGCCTAACAGGACCTCAGTGAGTTTATTTTTAGATGATATTGCGATTGTGTTTAATATTTGATAAACGTTTTCATTTATATTGATTTTATATTATGTTATTCTCAATATATAAAACGATAAAAATATATCTATCATTTTTGATTAAAAATATTAGTTCTGAATACATTGATAATTGGTACTCTTGCTTATCATTTTTCGATAGTATAAATTGAAATATTTGTATGAATTATAGATGTCACTAGAATCGATTTTGTGTTTTCTGTATATACCTACTAAAATAAGTAAAACGGCTACATACGGCGGCGGATTTACGTAAAGTGGCGCCCTGGGCAAAAAAAATTACCGCCCCTCTACCAGGGGAAAATAGAATCTACTTTTGAAGAATTAACATATGAACTGAAAAGTTATAACTGTTTTTATAAGTAATCTAGAAAAATCGTTTTGATAATCGGAGTAATTTTTTGGATTCCTATTTTTTTAGAGTGTTGTGTATTAAACTAAAAAAGTTGTATTCTCCCAGAATCTGCCGCCCCCCAAAATTTTGCCTCTCTGGGCAGTAGCCCATGTTGCCCATGCCTAAATCTATCGCTGAGTACATATTATGAGTTAAGAGGAAAAGCCACTGTGACGAGTAAAAAAGATCTGCTAAGTAAATGCACAGTGCTTCCTCGTGTTAAATACACCAATGGTAGTTTATTATTAAACAATTTTCAGATAAATTGTTTGGTATTGGTTAACTATTTAATTTTTATACAATTTTACTAAAAATATTAGTTCGAAATTTTTCTTAATTATTTTTTCGTATATTAATTTTTTCACAATTTCAATCTAAATCTTAATTTATGCAAACGTTAAAATGACATTTAATATGTCAAAGAAAATATCAATTTAAAAAAATGACGATTTTTTAAAGCATATTGAGATAAATTTTTGTAAAGGAATATTTTACAACAAACGTTGTAGACCTATAGGAAATTGAATGCTTTACAAAAAAGATTCTATAAAACTTTCACGTAACATATTTTGGGATGTCACCCTTCCCCCTGACACATGATTTTGAAATGGGACCGTCGCCAAGCCAGACCCAATCAACCAACCAAGTTTCATTAATATCGGTTTAGTGGTTTATGTGTTATACGTGTGACAAGGTTTCAGGGGACAGACAGACAGACGGAACAAAAAGTATTTGTTTTGACCTTAAACGGAAAGATCAATTTAAATTTTTGAAATCGGAGAACAATTTTTTTGTTTCATTTTAAAAAAAAGCTTCTCGTATCTTCGATATTGCGAGGAAGCAAAATATTAAAAATACATTTATGAACAAATTCTCAAAGATGTCAGTTATGCAACACTTACTAAATCGATAATCATTGTAATTCTATTTCTATTAGAAATGAAAAACATTCTATTAATTTGGTGAAAAATTTTGACGATAAAATACAATTGTTAGTTATAAATGATTAATTCATATGCGAGTATTACCTACAAACTATATCATAATTAAATATCTATGTAATACATATTTTAGTAAATATTGATTATTGTAATGAAATGATACGAATAATAAACTACATAATACTATTAATAGTATTAAATGAATATTATCCATTTACAGGATATAATTTGTAAATAAAACATTTCTAAATATACGTGATTTTTTTATTTAATTAAAAAATACTCTATTTATTTAATTTCAATGTTGTTTCTAGCTTTGTTTAATTTGTTATTTATAGGGGTTTGCTCGCAACGTTTCAAAATACTGTCACTTTGTTTACTGCTACTATGTATACATAACTTCTGTTTAAAATCCCACTCTGGTGTTCTATTTCCAAAGAGTATATTATTTTAAATATTCATATATGTATATTTCGTCTCTAATTATTTCTATATAGCTTGTTATAAAATACACGTACGTGTTCATATTTTTTCTTTGTCAATTTTCTTCGTGTTTTCTTGAATAAATTATACGGGTAGGGACACAATAGGTATTGTTTACGTTTCAAGAATGTAATATAAGGAACTCTTTTAATGAGCCTAATGTTTGTTTATTTTATGATATGTATTTATTTACATGTATGGTGTATTGTTATTTCTTTACTCTTTGTTTTTATTTGAATTAATTATTAATTAATTAGTAATTAACTATATAAAATCCTATCTTGCATACTATTATATCGTTATTTTATTTTTGAGGAGTTAAATAGTACTTAAATTGTAAGTATGTATATTTGATAAATGAATAAAAAACAGTAATAGGTACATATACCTATATAAACAAAGTAAAGGGTCTAACCGGCTTACCATATGAAAAATGCACTGACGGCTTGAACATAATTTCACCTTTTAAATATTACTTATTACCTGAAGTATTCCTATAAGTAATTTCAGATCTCTGCTTTCACTCATAAGGGAGATATAGAGGTAAGAACTCTAAACGTCAAACATTTTTTTCTCAGAAACTATGACAGATATTTGACCCAAATATTGACCCATAAAAAATAGATTCTATTTAAAAAATTAGGCAATAAAAAAATATTAAACACCCACAGATAAAAATTCAAAATATGATAATATTGCCACCTCCAAAGTAAGTGACTGTCTGAAAATATTTTCATTAACCAGCTTAATTTTCGAAATAAAAATTTGTAACATTTTATTGATTGTGGACTATCGAGTCAAAGTGTAAATGCTGATCGAGGAAGTTATTATATAATCATTCTGTATATTGGAACAGTAAATATATGTTTACTGGTATTTGTGCACACATATTCACACATAAACGCTACCATATGGAAGTGACGTGTTTTCTCATTTCCTGATTTTAAGTAAATAGAAATACCAAACATTTGTAGTGTGTGTTAGGATTAAATTGTAGTGTTAACGGTGTATTAACATTTTCATTACAAAAGCTGATTCAGCAACTGTGCTTATTTATGTTTGTTGTAAAGTTCAAAAATATCCAAATTTATATATTTTTAATACCTTATGTAGCCATAATAGAATTTAAAAGAGACGCTAAAATAAAATTTTAATCGAACAAAATATATTAATCGCAAAACGTACTTCTATAATAATCCTAGACAATCCTAACATACTGTATGTCGAATCCTGCTCTGATAGGCATAGAAGCAACCTCCTTTCCGTATTTGTGTCCCCGTTTCTAAATATTGTAGGTGTAGGCGTTCCTTATACATCAGGAAGAAGAAACAACATTTAAAGAAAATTAGATACTGATTTTGTAAAAAAGAATGCCACCAAAAAAATATTTATGTAACAAAATATTTGTGATTTTTATAAATGTAGCTAGAAACAAATTAAATTTGTAAAATATGTACTTAAAAAATAAACAATAAATATCATAGGGTTGCATTAAAATCAGATTTATGTAATTAAAAAAATCCTACCATTTAAAAAAAAAATTTAATCATAATTTTCAATTTCAATAGTTCCTTTTGACAACTGCAGATTCAAAATCCGTCAAATAAAAATTTAGTTTAATTACGAAAAGCAACAATTCTTTATTAAAATAATTTTTTTATAAATATAAAAAAATAATTAAAACAAGTTTCAAATTCGATACCTAGAAATTTTCTTTGAATAAATAATCCATAAATATTATAAATGTAAAAGTGTCTCCGTCTGTCTGTTTACTTCCTTTTCACGGCTAAAGCGCTAAACCGATCTTGATGAAATTTTGCAGTGAGATAGCTTCTGAAGAAGGACATATGCTACTTTCTTTACCGAAAAATTTATTACATTTAAAAAAAATAGGTTTAAAAATCTGTTTTATCGACAATCATAACAGAAATCTGTATTACCTATCCTTAATTCCACATAGACGAAGTCGCGGGTAACAGTTCGTGATACATATTTTCTTATAATTTTTAATACAAAATCATATTCTTATTTAAACATTTAATTTATATAAAATTACTTTTTTAATAAAAATATACTTAAAAAATAATTATAAACATTATTTAGGTACTTATATTGTATGGAAAGAATCCCACAATAAAAAAAAACTAAAAAACTTTATACTGTCCGTTATGATCAAAACACCGAGTTGACTGCAAAAACAAAAGCAAACGTGTTACTAGAGTTTAGCGTTAGGTGCTGCCACATGACGGGAGCTATATGAACTGTAATGAAAAGCAGGAGCATTTGAATGGTGGTGCATTTGCAATAGGATTGTTTGCTTAGGTTGTACTGTCTGTAAAGTTGCTAGGAACTTTTTGTGACGATGGAATAAGTATTTGTGGTTTGTGAACGTGTTTCTTTTCTTATAATTTATAATTAAAACTAAACGACGAACTTGTGAATAATTTTATGCAACTGTTTGCGTTTGAATGGATTTTAGTTGTACAAGTAAATTATTATTGTTGTTGTTGTTGAAATTAATTGAAAATGAAGGGATGTCCATTTAGTATTGTAAATTATTTTAATAGTTACATTCAGGGTTAGATATTATATGATTTATTCGGGTACTAGAAAAAATTAACTCCAAAAATTTTTAATCATCATAAAAAAAGGGCGATTTGTGTTTTTTTGGGGGGAGGGGCATACACGGCGGGATATTTGTTATAATTATTAATTTAAAATTTGTAACGTCTCAGTCTGTCAGATGATTTTGATTTTGTTTATAGAATTTCTATAGTCTGTTTTTTATATTAATTTCAATTCAATATTAAATATTATAAGCGACAATGGCGTAGCCAGGATTTTTTCAGGAGGTCATTGACATAGGTATAACATATATTTTTTACAAATGTTTTATATGGTAGAACTATCTGGCCTCTCGACGCTTACAAAAATGCGGAGAGGGGGAGGTCCCTTGCCCTCCTGCTGGTTACGGCACTGTCAGTATCGAACATAAATCATTAATACATACCTGTTTATTGCGAAAGTCAATGTTGGTGCGTACAGTACGGTGGTGAAGTTGTTGTAAGGGGCGCGAGTTGTTGCCCAGAGGTGCTTTGGGCACGTCTTCAGTTCCTTGCATTAACTTTCTTAATGCGTATAACTGAAATAAATAAATAAGATTAATTAATTAAATTTAATTATATTTCAATCAGGGACTTGAACCTGAACACGAACCCGAAACCCGAAAAAACCCGTATTTTTCATTAACCTCAACCCGAACCGAACCATTATATTTTAAAGTCAACGAACCTAAACCTGAATCATGAATAACCATATATTTTTAAAAGGTTCAATAAATTATTTTTAATATTTTTCTCCAATGTTTTAAAAATAGATTATAAAATGCACTGAAAATCTGTTTGAATTTTATGGTCTGATGTGAGTTATCAAGTCAACTATTAAAATTTACATATTTTTTAATTCTATGTATAATTGAATTACATTTCAATTTGCAAAAAAAATCTGAAAAGTACAGATTTCAATCTTTAAAATGTAATTTTTTAATGGCTATTAAATTTTTTTTCTTCAGAAAATGTTTTATTTGTTAATTATAATTTTTTTCCAACAAAATAATGTTCTTTCAATTATAAACTTGAACCCTGAAAAATAACGGTATCTGAACCCAAATAGTTTGCATCATGCTGAACTCAAGCCCGAATCTGACTCATAAATAAATTCCGGTTCAAGTCCCTGATTTCAATTATATTTAGTTAACATTACTAATTTTTTTACTGATTTTTCATTTTATTAAGTGACTAGCTGGGCCCACGCGGCTTCGCTCGCGTAGACTACGGAATTATTGTTTAGGATTTTTGAAAAATATAGTTTAATTAATTAAGTACAAACACGATTAGTTATTATTGTAATAATAATTTATCAATACCTAAATTACCTAACAAAAACGAATCAGAAGAAAAAAGTACAAATAATTTGTGTTCTGTTTAAATTTAAATGTTAATTATTGAAAACAAAATAAACACAAACGATCAGCCGAGGGACTCCGAATATCTACCGAGCGTACGCGAATCCAGTCTGATGTACTACTCGCTTCGATGCGGCACGACACCATACATTTAAGATATTATCTTTATAAATATATTTTAAGATATTTTCTAAACTATACGACCAAATTGGATGCTGTAAATGGCAAACTATATCTACATTAAGTACTTATGACGATGAAATCATTTATTTCGATAAGGATTAATGTTTTGCAGGTCATAAGTCCATGTAAACAAAACCCAAATATTTTATGTTTTCTTTGTAACATAAAAGCAGTCATTGTGGCTTAAATATAAAAGTTAGACATATCGTGTCGCTGACTTAATTGTAGAACTTTTGATTCTACACAATTCTTTAATACATTATTTTGTTCTATATTGAACGGTTTAGGCAGCGTATTACAAAACAGCGCGCCGACGGCAAAATTTTTTCCGACTTGATTTACTATTATCGTCACTGCTTTGTTGTTATGTTACCTAACGTAAAAAAATATAGCCTATAACCTGGCCAGAGAACGTACCTATGAATTAAAAAAAAAACTCGTAAATCGGATAAGTGGTTCTCGAGTGATAAGGTAACTAACGGACAGACAGACAGACAGACAGACAGACAGACAGAGAGACGTTGAGCTTTATATATATTAAGGATTCATAAATCTATCAATGTTAAATTTATTTGTGAATTATTATTGAAAAAAAAACATATATGCTGAACGAGTTGTTCGCTTAGGTTTCTGAATAGCTCATGCATATTTATGAACCCCTACTTACTCTAATAACAATAATATTAATACCTACTCAAACTAATGAAAAATGCACCATTTTAGTAAACATGAAATTTAATACGTACTTTAGAATAATTAACATCAACTTATTCAAATTTAACCAACAAAAAATAAAACCATACAAGAAAAGAGCATAGCATACCCTCTACCCACTAGCATACATAGTTTATACAACTAAACATTTTATAATAAACTACAAACAGGGTGTGAATTACACAAAAGCCTATTTGAAGTCGTATGTGTAGGTATGTAAGAGCATGCATGTATTATATGTTTGCATGTGTGTGTGTTGTAGGTTTAAATTAACAAAGACAAATATACAGTCCCGACAGAAATCTCTCCACACGTTTAACTATACACTAATGCGTCAAGGGTCTGTTGTAGAAATAAGGTACACCTATCTAGCGTCACAACCACAGGGGTGTACTGACAGAAATATTGTTTCATATTCAATTGTGTAGCGGTTTGAATTGTTCTCTCTGCATTTGCTTTTATGTACAAGTTATTTTTTCGCTTGTAGTTTCATGACTTCCATGAATCATATGTTATTACAATAAATTGATTTTATTGACTTTATAAAACAAATTTTTTTTTCATCAACCTGTTGATTTTGACGTTCATTTAAGCTGACTTTTGCGCTTCTCTGGTGTTAGCAAAGATTAGCTACATCATGCCATTAATAACGTATCTGATGGTTTTGGAGGATGAAGGTTAGACTAGGAAGGTACAAATTACAAAAAAATACTTAAATAATAAATGAAAAAGGGTCGGGAATATTTTCTTAAAGAGCAAATGTGTCTCAAAAACTATTCTATATTTAAAAAAATCAGTATAATCTTTTTTAAATCTAACAACTTCTATAAAACTATATTTCCTCTATACCCCCACAAATTTATACTTTAAGAGAAGTTTATGCATTTAGAGAGTATATACTTTAAGAGAGGTTAAACTGTAATATTACATGTGTTATAAAATAACTATTTAATTAGCCACCAAATAACTACAAATTCATACTATCTATTAAACAATTTAAATAAAAACCGATAGGGCTTAGATAAATTGTGTGGAATTGGTTAACCATTTAATTTTTATACAATATTACTAAAAAATATTGCAAATTTTTCTTAAGACGCACCTGATTATTTTTTCGTATGTTTTTAATTTTTTCACAATATCAATCTAAATCTAAATTTGCATGTCCCATTTAGAAAAACAAAACACGATTTTTAAAAGCAAATTGAGGTAAATCTTTGTAAGGGAATATTTTACAACAAACGTGTAGACCTATATTATAAGAAATTTAATGCTATAGAAAAAATATTCTATAAAATTTTCACGTAACATGTGTTATTCTTGAGATATCTTGAAAAAATAAATATTTTGGGATGTCACCCCTCCCTCTTCATACGTTTTTGAAATGGGACCGTCCTCAAGCCAGACCCAACCATCCAACCAAGTTTCATTAATATCGGTTTAGTGGTTCATGAGCTATGCGTGTGACAGGGATTCAGGGGACAGACCCACACACAGACAGACAGATACGGAACGAAAAATGTATGTCTTGATCTAATTTGATAAAATTTTGAAATCGGAGAACAATTTTTTTGTCTCATTCTAAAACGATCACAAAGCTTCTCGTATCTTCGATATTGCGAGGAAGCAAAATACTACTTTATTACAACATGTGACACCCTTTAATAAACAACACTCAGGTGGCTAAATAACAATATCTGCATTCTGTAGTGTTGGATTTAAACAAAATATCGCTAATGGATGCAAGTCATCGTTGCATTTCTCACAGCCGTGGAGTATTATCTTAATTAGAATGGGGTGCTTGAGTTACTGTATGATTGTTCGGTATTAAATACCTCTTCTATTTGAACACTGAGATTATTATTACACAGCCATTTGTAAATGCGATACTGTTATGTAATACCTAGTTTAATGTGCGACTCGTGGAATAACTAAACTGTATTAAATGCGTACTCTTTCTATACGATGTTTAATTTAACGACGGAACATAGGGAAATCAATGGTCTTTTAGATGCATGCAAATGTTTTCTCTGTAATATAATAAATAAATATCCCAAGTAAAATAAATTTGGTTCTTGATATAGTAAATATAAAAACCACTGGCTAAATGAACTAAAGTAAAATTATTCAACCGAAATATTCCTTTACAAAAAATATCTCCATTTGCAGAGAAAACAACTTGGTGAATATTTTTTTAATAGCTATAGGTACGTGCGAATGATTATAATAATATTTATGTAGAAGTTTGTGTTATTGTTTTGTGTAAATGAATATTTTATTATTTTATTAATTGTTTACCTTTTTGTTATTATATTTAAATGTTCAATGAGAAAGTTTAAGAGTTTAAAAAACTATTGGTAATATTCTCGTATAAATTAATATTATAATAATAAAGTACTGGCACCAGTCTTGACCGCTTTTTTTGTTTTTTTTTTTAAAATATGTACCTCTTTATTAAATCAATTTAAATATCAAATCTGCAAATATAGTTTGTTTTTTTAAATTATAGCCTTTTATTTTGTTTGTTTTTTCTCCAGTAATGGATAAAGCTAAACCAGTAATGAGCACGCAGTGATGGACACTTGCTAATGATTACAATATGATAAGTACTACGACACAAAAGATATAAAATAAAGAATCGTAAAATTTGAAACAATGTAAAGCAGATGCTATGATAATATAATAATTAATAAACAGATTACATTAAAACTTAGTTTAAATGTCCCCCATTTTGGCACCCATTATCCGATTGTCATCAAATTAAGCTGTTTTACAGTTAAGTGTCTATAGATTAAGATTCTGTAATGGCAGTAATCAAATATCAATAAATAGTTCTAATTTAGTACATTTAATTAAACAACTGGGGTATATAATATATAAATTATAATGTATTACTTATTAAAAATTCTAATTACAATTGTATTAATTTAATAATGTATATAATACGGGGTCGTTCGTAACTGTATTTTTTATTCAGAATATTTAAATAAAATAGAAAAACTATATACCTGTTTCCCAATCTTTCAAAATTAAAACTTTTATTTACATAAATAACCGGATTATAGGTGACAATTCAAAAAAATGTTACAATGTACCTTTTACGTATAAAATATACATAGCACAACAAAAACAAACAAATTATTAATTATATAACATTCTCATTCCACAACAACTCTATCAACAGGTCGGGCATCAACAGATGCAAGGTTTACAATTGCTCTATCAGCAATCGGAGCGGACACAGCAGGAAATTAACAGAGTACGTGTATGTGTTGTACCTCCTGCTTGCTAATGTAGATGGGCTTGTTGAGTATGATCCACACAGTCGTCTCCCAGCATCCAGGATGTGTTGTGGACCCCTCATACGTCATGAAATGGTCGGTGTTCGGGAGTAAACTGTGCAGGGACAGGTGTCTGATTTCTGTAGATTGACCTGCAACAAATAAATATGATAATTGTAATTATTGTTGAAAATATAATATGAAAATCTATGTAAATTACTAGAGATTGGAAAAATAGTTATTTTCAATGAAATAGTTACTAGTTGAATTTTTCTTAGGAAAATAGTTTTTTTACGATTTAATAATAATTAGTGTAAACGAAGCAGTAAAAAGTGTCACAAATACATAGTTTAAAAATAGTTGGAAAGGTAGTTGAAAATAGTTGATTTCAAATTGTGTTCAATCAAACCTGTTTTCTGAAAACGGTGGAGATATGTAATAAAAATTACAATAAATGCATTTTTACGCAATAGTTGAAAAACTATTTTTCCAATCTCTATAAATTACACTATTTTTATTTTATAAATATACCGGGTATTTTTTTAAAGACTATCCAGTGAATTATTTCCAACATAACGAATTTTCAGAAAAAATGTTTCATTGTTTCGAGGGGGTTAGAAAAGTCACTTTAATGGGTTTTCAGGTTCAACTTTTCTTTTTCAAATCTAAACCTATATTTTTTGTTGCAGATTCATAATTTAAGAGATAAACTAAACAACTTTTGTTTGAAACATTTTTTCTTAATGTCCATTTTTTTGATAAGGAGCGAACCAAATTGAAATTTCTGGATTTTTCATAATTCTTGCAGTTCGAACATAAAGTCTGCAGTGTGCATGGGCTCTAAGTGCTCACGTTGCCCTTGTATTTATAAATGTATAGGATTTGTTGTCACTTTGTCAGTGTTTCTTTTTTTATCTTTTTGGTGTAAACACTAATTAGGCATCACTTAATATGTTTTGCTTCAAAAGTAATAAAATCCTGCAAGCGTTTTTTTATTATAATTGTTACAATAAGAAAACCAACAATATTTTAAATGTGTATTTAAGATTTAACATAAATATGTTTAAATGAGACTGATATTATCATGTAAATCAACAAAATACAATTAACTCATTTTTTTTAACATGTCTTATACTATGTATATACTATGGACGGTTATTTAAAAAAGGAGAAATGTAGTTTTTTTTTAATTGCGAAGTTAAAATACTTAGTCAAAAATTCGCATTACCTTTGTGTGGTATATTTGTAGCTACATAATTAGATGTACTTTCTAGTGGTGTTAAAAAATCCATTAACCCTTTAACTACGGCTGTCGTCAATAGACGACAAATCGAAACTTTCGTGAGACACATCTGTTGTCAATAATCTATTTGATGATCTATGCTGATACGGTTGTCGCTTATTGACCTTTTTTGGCCAATTTCGTTAATATATTTCAGTAGTTAAAGGGTCAAAGACACCTCTACGCTACATATATTTGAATATCTTGAAATTTACTTAAAATCTTAATAAAAACAAGTCCATTTGACTTTTGATCTATGACGTTGTGAATTTTATATTTATAAGTCTACATCTGATCTACAACATACACTATATCTTTACGCCCACTCTCACAACACAGACACACACACAGACATATATGTATACATATTTCATAGCCACACAACACCAGCCGTTGTTGTTGTTGTCTAAAAGGACGGCGAGCGAACACGTATGTCAGTCCATATGTGTGTATGTGTGTACCGGAAACACCATCTCAAACGAATGCTGCCCTCTTCCGGTGTTGCGGCAAACGTTACTTATACTGTCCCCCCCGCGCGACCGCTGTTACAGCCACTAGCTCAAGACTTCCGGAGAGTTGTATGTAGCAGGCCATGACTTATGAAAACCGGATCTCTAACTCTAGACAGTTATTTTCACTTTGTGTGTATGTTTTGCGGTACTGGAGGATAAGAAGAATAAGAAAAAATATGTATTCTTTGCGATTGTATTATTAGTTAAAGTTATTTGGTTAAGTGTTTCGAGTTTGGGGTTCGACAATGGAAGTTGCTTAAGAAAGGGAGGGAATAAAACACTAAATTTTCAGATAATGGGTATAGTTATAGTTAATTTATGTTTTATGCTCATATATGTGGCTAAATCCATTATTGTTATTACGAAAATTTTTGACAGGGCATGGAGCTGAAATTTTTGTTTTGAGGCTTCATGTAGATCTCCAATGCCATTTTTGAGGAAACGTTGGACAAAATAACGTTCAAAATAACGCGATATACCTGGAACCTAAGAATTTTTGTATGTCTGATATGTGTAAATATATTAAAATTTAATCAAACAACAATATTGATGAAGTTACTTTATTATAACAATTTCGACATTTAAAACATTTTTACTGTGTCAACTTTAGAAAAAAAATTCCAGCTCTGAATCGTACTAGAAAAACAAAAAAAAATACTAAAAAACAAAAATAAAAAATGTAAGGATTTTCACTATAAAGAAATGTAAAATACATATATTACAATTTTTTAAATAATCTTTTATTGCAAAAGAGAAATTGTAAATGAAAGTACTACATATTTTTTATTCCAACGCTTTAACTTTATATTCAGTACATTTATAATTAAAGAAAAATATTCAAAACAAGAATAAAAAACCGTATTGAATTATTAAAGAACTTATTATTTCGTATTAAAAAGAACAAGATTTATCAACAGACAATAGCTCATTGTGATAGCGAATCCTTACATATTTTTATTATTCATTCTTGCTGTCTTATAAAGTACAATTTGCCAAACACGGGGATGACAGGGGGCAGTAAAGCAGCGACAAGGGGCTGCTTTGCTCGCCAAGAAAAATGTGTACTATTTGTATTCATCAAAAATTAGGTCGCCTCGGTTGAGTTTTTTTGTTATTCTGTGTTTTTTTAAGACTTGGGAATCTTGAAGATATAAAATTAGCACTTATATAATTTGTCAGATAAATTCTAAAGTTTTATGCATAATTTAAAATTTTATTTTAAATCCAAGATGAGTTTTTATTTTGATTATTAAATCTAGTATCCAATATAAATTATTTTATGACAATAAAATTGTAAAAACACATAATTTAATAAATATATTTATATGTATATTATGTATATTTATATCACTGGTAACATCGGGTCCAATTAGCTAGTATATTTTTTACACCAAACATATTGATTAAAATTAGAATTAGAATTATTCCACTTTCAAGAAAGGTAAAATATCGAAATTGATTATGATTGTTGTATGGCGGAATTATGCCGCACACAAGAAAAAAATTAAATTATATAAAATAATTTTAAAAAATAAAATAAAATAAAAACTGGATAAATAAATTTTGCTCGTCGTTGATTAGCAATTTATACGTTTATGAATACTGGGGTATTGCAGCGTGCTGGGGCACCGAGTCTCTTGCTATTATTACCTTTTTAAACAAGAGGGCCCAGAGTCCTGGTACAAAACAATGGGTAGGAGTTTAATTCGGTGTTATTCAAATTAATACAACGCAGTTTTCAACTATCTTATTTATTTATTCTCCTTTTTGTTATACAGACAAATACTTGTGAAGACAGAACTTCAACGGTAAGTATAAAATATATGAAATAAATAACTTTATATGCAATAATAAATAAAACTAACCTAATTAAAATATGGTTTATTCAATCTTTCAGGGACTTCACAGGACACAGCATGGGTTAAGGGATTCCCAGGGTGAAACAAGGAAGCCTGAAGCGTTAAAATTCCGAAGCAGAATATTTTCTTTAGTGAATGTAATGTCAATGTATATTTCACATGAATAACGTATAACCATCAGTGAATAAAAGTTTTTTCAAATGTTGTCTTTGTTTTATTTTCAGGTTATTTTACGAGTACAAATATTGCTTTACCTCACGGACGTTGTTTCTCCTTTTTGGGAGACCGTGCCCAATTACACACTATAGGGGATAGTTCCCAATAAATGATTTTTTGTTTTCTGACAACATATGGTGACGACGAAATTGGAATACCTTGCGTAAGATAGGTTGGGGTCATTTCGCCCTTAACAGACCAAAAAAAGAAAAGGGACCTATTACAGCACTCCTCTTAGGGCAATAATGCTGTAAGGTATTTTCTCAAAAAAAAGGTGCCTTCAAGTGGCTGCCCACTAACATGCAACCTTACGTCTCGTTTCCACCATTCTTTAGCCCAACTATGATCAGCGTATTTACCATATGGGATAACCCAGTATTAATTGAACAAGGCCTTTATCGAGGATAAACGTCGCCGTCGTCAACAGCAGAATATAGCTTGAACCTTTTTTGACGCTTGTACTCTAATACGAAGAGTGTATTCGTGAGTATCTAGCGAGAGTTCAATTATACTTTACTAACACGGCAAGAGTGTATGATTTACTGTCAATTCCATCCTTTGACAAGACAATATTATAATCTTTAACAACCACTATAAAATAACCAGAAATTTCTGATACCAGAAATAATTATACACTATACATTGATATTGGTATGACTTTCACCACTTTTCTTTTGTTGAAGTAGACTCTTTTGTATGATCCTTGGAATATTTTAGTATTGGCTTAACAAAGCGCATATCGAGGATGGCTATAACCGTCGCTCGACAGTAGGAGATAGTTGGAACCTTTATGGACGCCTATACCCGTATGCGAAGGATGCATTTAGGGTGTATTAAGCGAGGGTCCCGGTATCTCTTTACTATAACGACGATGGAGGATGATTCACTCTTCCTTCCATCCAATCGAAATGCAACTTCTTAACCTTTTATAATATATTTAAATGAACTCAAGGAAAAATATAATAATGTTGCAAATAATTAGTTCTTTATTCATACGTAGCGCAGAAAACAACAACCAGGGGACATATTAATAATGTAAATTATCAATATCTTATATACATATATTTTTGCATAGGAAAATGTTGCCATAAATACCAGCACTAATGTCTGCTGATATTTTCTGGCAGGGTAAATAAACCAAAAGAAAATTTTTATCAACAGAAGAAAGTTGATATTATTACGTCGCGTAGCGAATTTAAATTTTTTCTTGTCACACGTAGCTGGATTCTTGTTTTGGATCACATAAACTTGTATAATGTGGCTGATACACGCGCACCCGAGGTCACAGGTAATTTTCAAGGCCGTCGTTTGAAAACAATTTCTTGAAGCGTTGGATTTAAAATATTCACTTGTTGATAGAATTATTAAATACTCAGCTTACTTGAATTTCTTTCTTCCTTGACACGTAGTGACCAGATATAACGATGTTTCTTTTTTTTATAATTTCTTGATAACGTGGACGTCGAAAATAATAAATACGATATTAATTATGCTTCTCAGTTGATGAATTAAACAAATGTAGTAATATAAAATCTTGATTCGTCGATTTACTACATTTTTCGGTGCCACGTGTTAACCAGCAGTGAGAACGACATATACGATGTGTTCGCTACGGCAGTCGATGCCGATCTCATCTACAATATGGCCGCCTCCGATCCACGCACGCAACCCTTCTCAGTGGAAGGGGAGTATATCGCGCAGGTCTGACTTGCCCGACGTCACTGAACAATCACGCTCTCATATAATTGGTTTTCACGGAGTCGTAAAATTAGGCCATGTAGGTGTTATTTTTAGCAACTGTCATTTAAAATATTTATATATACATATATAATAATATGTGGTGAATTCTGCTTCGCCACAGGCTCCCCCCCCAAACTCGACTAGGGTGGCTGATGCACCCAGGAGAGGAAAGGAAAAAAAAGGAAAATTAAAACCACACTCACCACCTTCTCCCCGCTGGTGACGAGGTCGCAGCTGATCCATCCGCGCCTGAAGGTCCACGCTGGTCCTCGGGGGTTGTCTGGCCACACGTTGACTGGTGACGCGTCTCCACTATCTTCTGGGGTGGCGAATGTCTCCACGGTAGGTTAGATATTGCTGGGTCTCCCTGCTGCACCTGGTAATGTCGTCGCTGATGAATAGCGTGTCCCTCATGTGGTAGAGTACGCAACAACGATTCCGGTTCTCTAGCCTCTTCATCCTCCCCCTGGCTCTCTTTAATGCTTGCCGGATTCGTTCCGCATTAGAAAGATCAGGGTTGATGAAGTCCGGCCGTTGCCAATAGTATTCCCACGAAAGTGGTAGTTTTCGGCCCAAAAACAATAAGGTTGGTGAATGATGGATTGCTTCATTCACCGTGATGTTGTTTCGCTCGTCCTTATATGAATGTCTTTTCCACTCGTGGTGAGTTCGGATTAACTGGTTCACTGCCCTCATTACTATAGCCTTTAGGTTCCGGTTCACCTGTTTGGCCTGTTTAGCCGGAGACCGATTAGGCGGTGCCGTTATGGAATGATTTCCCAACTCTTCGCTTGGCACTTTTTTCGACATTGGGCATCGGGTATTATCGACCACGACTTTATCCGTCATCTGGGTAATGACCTGTAAATTCATGGCAGCTGATAAAACATCTGGAGAAGATTTATCACTAGTGAACCTCTTTTGGTTAGCTTGAGACGCGTAGTCGACAGTACTCTGTCCCTTCACTTGTTTCTCCGATTGTGGTTCGGGAATAACGTGATCAACTTCGTGCGGGTCAGAGCTGGATACCTTCACTAGTTCTTCTACTTGTGGTTCGAAATTTATGTGATCAACTCCGCGAGGATTAGCGCTGGACCTATTTTCTAATTTTCCCGACTGTGAATCGGAGTTAATGTCATTCGCTCTGTGAAGAGTAGGGCTGCATCGCTTAACTATTTTCTCCGACTTTGGTTCGGACTTAATTGGATCTGCTTCGTGATGATTAGCAATGGACCCAATTACTAGTTTCTCCGGCTGTGGTTCGGAGCACATGTTAGTCGCTCTGCGAAGATTTGGGCCTAATACTTTTTCTCTTGATCGCGGTCGATTGGTAACCTCACGCCAATTTTGGTATTGATATGGGGTTTCCTGTCGCACAGAGAACGACGAAGAAAAACGACGCTGATACGCCGCTGTCTGTCTAGCCAAAATTCTAAACTCTTCGATATTTTTCGGGGGGACGGTAAAGCGCATTGCGTTGAATGATGCAGTATTCGTATTATTGAACATCATTTGTATTAACACCGAGTCTGGACGTTCATATTCCAATATTCTTGCCTTAGCATATATGTCTTCGATAAATTCCGCTAGATCTTCGTCAAAGCGTTGACGTCGACACACGAGCTGAGCAATTAAGGTTTCTCGGTCAATAAAGTTAAGGTATTGGTGGATCAACGCATGCTTGGCTTCCGCCCACGAGTTCATCGAGGGGAGTCGGTCTAACAACCATCTCAACAATGGCCCCTCGCATCTACGTGCAACCATATTACAAATTTGGACGTCAGTGAGAAATATACACGGTAAGGCTTGATCAACTTGTTCCAGGAAAAGTAATAGCTTCATGGGATCAAGCCCATTACACTTCGCCACTGATTGAAACCAATCTTGTGTATTTAACACAGCTGAGGCTCTATCTAATTGAACACTAGCACGAGGAATTGTTTGAACCATTGGCTCGGTCGCTTCTATATTGTTTGGCATTATAGGCCCTAACGCGGAGAGTGTTCTTTGGGTTTTTTCCTGCCGCGCCTCTAACCTAGCTATTGCATCAAATATATCCCTTTTCCAGGGATCCATATTTTCATTTGCCTGATTGGTCGCTCGAGGTAGTGAAGGAATTTGACTAGGTACACTGACCCTAGTATCATTTGCCTCAGGCGTAAAGAATTCATTATTATAAAAATCCGTCGAACTATGATATCGGGCTGAAGGAGGCCCTTTTTCGCTTTGAGGTAGCGACATATTGACGGTAAAATAAATATAAAGCACTTAAACTTACTAATATAAATAAACATAACAATAATAAAAGGTTATCAAAAAAATTGTATACCACGGACAAAACTGTGAATTCGATAATGTACGGGTACCTTGAACTGAAATCATTTATTCAGCAACCCAAGAGTTGAATACAACTTCTTGGCTCTATCTCTCAGCGTTGAAGGTGAGAGTTGAGTAAAAATAAATTTTATGAATGATTTTTAATCGAACGCAGGCTCTGCTACCATTTCTATGGCGGAATTATGCCGCACACAAGAAAAAAATTAAATTATATAAAATAATTTTAAAAAATAAAATAAAATAAAAACTGGATAAATAAATTTTGCTCGTCGTTGATTAGCAATTTATACGTTTATGAATACTGGGGTATTGCAGCGTGCTGGGGCACCGAGTCTCTTGCTATTATTACCTTTTTAAACAAGAGGGCCCAGAGTCCTGGTACAAAACAATGGGTAGGAGTTTAATTCGGTGTTATTCAAATTAATACAACGCAGTTTTCAACTATCTTATTTATTTATTCTCCTTTTTGTTATACAGACAAATACTTGTGAAGACAGAACTTCAACGGTAAGTATAAAATATATGAAATAAATAACTTTATATGCAATAATAAATAAAACTAACCTAATTAAAATATGGTTTATTCAATCTTTCAGGGACTTCACAGGACACAGCATGGGTTAAGGGATTCCCAGGGTGAAACAAGGAAGCCTGAAGCGTTAAAATTCCGAAGCAGAATATTTTCTTTAGTGAATGTAATGTCAATGTATATTTCACATGAATAACGTATAACCATCAGTGAATAAAAGTTTTTTCAAATGTTGTCTTTGTTTTATTTTCAGGTTATTTTACGAGTACAAATATTGCTTTACCTCACGGACGTTGTTTCTCCTTTTTGGGAGACCGTGCCCAATTACACACTATAGGGGATAGTTCCCAATAAATGATTTTTTGTTTTCTGACAACATATGGTGACGACGAAATTGGAATACCTTGCGTAAGATAGGTTGGGGTCATTTCGCCCTTAACAGACCAAAAAAAGAAAAGGGACCTATTACAGCACTCCTCTTAGGGCAATAATGCTGTAAGGTATTTTCTCAAAAAAAAGGTGCCTTCAAGTGGCTGCCCACTAACATGCAACCTTACGTCTCGTTTCCACCATTCTTTAGCCCAACTATGATCAGCGTATTTACCATATGGGATAACCCAGTATTAATTGAACAAGGCCTTTATCGAGGATAAACGTCGCCGTCGTCAACAGCAGAATATAGCTTGAACCTTTTTTGACGCTTGTACTCTAATACGAAGAGTGTATTCGTGAGTATCTAGCGAGAGTTCAATTATACTTTACTAACACGGCAAGAGTGTATGATTTACTGTCAATTCCATCCTTTGACAAGACAATATTATAATCTTTAACAACCACTATAAAATAACCAGAAATTTCTGATACCAGAAATAATTATACACTATACATTGATATTGGTATGACTTTCACCACTTTTCTTTTGTTGAAGTAGACTCTTTTGTATGATCCTTGGAATATTTTAGTATTGGCTTAACAAAGCGCATATCGAGGATGGCTATAACCGTCGCTCGACAGTAGGAGATAGTTGGAACCTTTATGGACGCCTATACCCGTATGCGAAGGATGCATTTAGGGTGTATTAAGCGAGGGTCCCGGTATCTCTTTACTATAACGACGATGGAGGATGATTCACTCTTCCTTCCATCCAATCGAAATGCAACTTCTTAACCTTTTATAATATATTTAAATGAACTCAAGGAAAAATATAATAATGTTGCAAATAATTAGTTCTTTATTCATACGTAGCGCAGAAAACAACAACCAGGGGACATATTAATAATGTAAATTATCAATATCTTATATACATATATTTTTGCATAGGAAAATGTTGCCATAAATACCAGCACTAATGTCTGCTGATATTTTCTGGCAGGGTAAATAAACCAAAAGAAAATTTTTATCAACAGAAGAAAGTTGATATTATTACGTCGCGTAGCGAATTTAAATTTTTTCTTGTCACACGTAGCTGGATTCTTGTTTTGGATCACATAAACTTGTATAATGTGGCTGATACACGCGCACCCGAGGTCACAGGTAATTTTCAAGGCCGTCGTTTGAAAACAATTTCTTGAAGCGTTGGATTTAAAATATTCACTTGTTGATAGAATTATTAAATACTCAGCTTACTTGAATTTCTTTCTTCCTTGACACGTAGTGACCAGATATAACGATGTTTCTTTTTTTTATAATTTCTTGATAACGTGGACGTCGAAAATAATAAATACGATATTAATTATGCTTCTCAGTTGATGAATTAAACAAATGTAGTAATATAAAATCTTGATTCGTCGATTTACTACATTTTTCGGTGCCACGTGTTAACCAGCAGTGAGAACGACATATACGATGTGTTCGCTACGGCAGTCGATGCCGATCTCATCTACAATATGGCCGCCTCCGATCCACGCACGCAACCCTTCTCAGTGGAAGGGGAGTATATCGCGCAGGTCTGACTTGCCCGACGTCACTGAACAATCACGCTCTCATATAATTGGTTTTCACGGAGTCGTAAAATTAGGCCATGTAGGTGTTATTTTTAGCAACTGTCATTTAAAATATTTATATATACATATATAATAATATGTGGTGAATTCTGCTTCGCCACAGTTGCTAACCTATTTCTCTTAAATAAATTTTTGAATTTTATAAAAATAAATATTTTAATTTTTAGCTAACCTTCGAAATGGACATGCAGTCGGCAATTAACAATTATAAAATCTACGGACTATAAATCACGAAAAACATGTGAAGATACGAATATTTACATTTGGCGTAATATATTCATAATAAAAATGACCAAAAGTGTCATTTTTATAATATATCTGAATAAAAAGTAAATAATTATTCTATTAACCATCTCATCTAAAATACTCGACAAGAAGACATTCTGTATATGAAATATTCAATTTCTTAAGTTGGTACATTCGCGCCACCTCAAATCAGAAAAAGGCAACTGATGAGACTGTTTGATTTATAGGCATAATAAACGAGATAACTTTGCTTGAGTATACACGTAAAAAATCCGACTGGCACAGTCTGCTTTTTTATTTTCACTGAGCAGAAGAAATTCTTTGGAATGAGAGGAGATATTTCATCTGTGCGTACGGGAACATTTTTATTGTCAACTTTGTACGGCTGCATGCAGACGTCAAATTTAAGACAACTGTTATGTCGGCAATTTGAATAATAGAACATGTAAAAGATTGTCTGAATACACAAAGCAGATTTTATGTTAGGACTTTTATTTTTCGTACTATTGGTACTTTCTCTATTTTACTATACATTCACTAAATCAAGTTTGAGTTTTGTATTTAAATACATGGAGCACAAATGAATTATTATAAAAGCTGAATAAAACGTAAGGGACATTGATTCTACAGCTTAGAACAGTGGTTATCTTTACTTGCCTGATGCTCAGTTAAGAATCGATGATTTATGTCTTTATTTCTGTTTTGATAATTTGACGAAAATGAAGCCTATTTATAGTGAATTCCCTGTATTGAAGACTGTTGAATTATATTACAGGAACGTTTAAATCAGGGCGATGATAATTATCTTAGTAAGATATTTTTTAGTGGTAGAAAAATAGCATGGCTTGGTCATAAAATGCACCCCTTTACTTTTTAAAATGTATTAATTTCTAGTTATCCAATTTGGTTGAGTTTTAATAGGGTTCTATTCTAATTGTAGATGAAGTGAATTCAAAAAGATAGCTGGAAAAAAATCAGCCAACACATTTTTGTATAAAACTTTTTTCATACATTATGAAAGGTTGAAGAGTAAATATCCTTCATATTCACTCTTTATGTCATAACTCATATTGTAAAATAAAAAATACTTTTACAAAATTTTATTTTGCACTGGGAATTTTCTTTTACAATTTGACGCGATTCTTATTAATTATTATTATCAATGTTTTACATCTATGAATTTAATATATATTAAGATAAAATATATTTCTTTTAGAATAAAATAAATAAATTTCGATTTAAAGGTGAACAAACTTCAGCGTTAACTTTTTCGACCTTATATTCTGAAGCGAACCAACCACAAAGACTAAAAAATAAACTCAATAAAACTTTTTGTCTCCCACCCATTAAAAATTCAGTCTCGTACCAATAATTTAATTTCCGAAACACTTTTCAAACTCTCCGGAACAGGTATATTTTTTATTCCATTCGAGCTTCCGGTCGGAATAAAAAATGCACTAGTGTAAAATCAATCTACAGACAATGCATGCATTAACGGTGACGTCACGGGAACGTTTGTCGAATCATAACCGCACACATGGGGTGTAAATGGGTAGTGGGATGGTGAAGGGCTGGAACCAAGCGAGCTGAACGCAATTAACGACGATGATAGGCGTCCGCAAGTTCGCGATGACTGCTGAGTTGGTAAAAACGTAATACGTACTTGATGTATGATCAGATGGACGCTAAATGCAGGTACGGATTTAGAATTATGTATATTAGTTTGATCTTCTTCTTCTTTTGACTTTTTTCCCATTCCAGTTTTGCCTTCTTCAACCTACAATACTGTCTATCTTTCCAATCTTCTTTACTTAACACTTTCTCTGCCACACATGCTCTGGATTGATGTATTTCATTTAATCGCTGGTCGACCTCTTTTGTTTCTTCCTCTAGGTGACCCGTTCATAATTAATTTGGGCCATCTTTCTTCATTCTCATTCTTATGAAATCTAATTTAGACTTCATATTCCAATAATGGCCTTCTTTTTAAATAAGAAATTACTGTTGACATCCAATTACACATTTTTTTGTATTTTCGATAAAAAACCTCGCAAGGTTACAATAAAATTAGCTGAAACTGTTATACAGTGTCAAAGGCTAGGGATTTGCAGCTTAAAACTGTAAATTCTTCCCTTAAAACCCATTTATCATAAAAAAGAAATCCAAAAACGAGAAAATCAAAACATTATTTAATTATTTATAGTAATGGATAAATAAAATAATATAACAATATAAATACTAATTTTTTTTATGTTTAATATTAAATACACCTCTGTGTCCACTACGTCATCCACGGTCCACAGAATCTTCATTGTAAGTAAATCATATATGACGTACATTTGTGTGCATGTGGATATAAATGTATGTATGTATATCTCTGCACACATAAACTCGTGTGCCTGTGTTTTTAAGTGCATGCATGTGTGTCGTAATATTTGTCGAATGCAAGTGTAATTATATTCAAAACTATTATAATTTATAGTTTCCTAATTTTTATTTGTTTTGTTATATAATTGCAAGCATTAAATCCAGTTATATATTTTAAAAATGTTGTTTAGTCACATATTTTTTTTACATTTTTCGACATTTAAAAAAAGGTAGATAGAAAAATGTACTGTCATAATAATAATATGTAAAACATAATTATATTTATTCCAAATTTCGTTTTATTCCAAAAATCCTGTTCGCCGATCTTCTACGATCTTTTCTACCAGTTCTTGGCTTTCATTCGAATACTTTTCGGTTCTATCTTCCTTCTTCACTTCATATCACGTATCCTGCCCATTACCATTTAAAGATTGCTAACGTTTGACGACATCCTCTACTCTTGTTTTGTTTCGGAACAAAATGTTCTTTCTGTCTTTTAGTCGTATCCCCAAAATTGATATTTTAAAGGTCCTTTTTGCTACTAGTTCTTAGTACAACTCAACATATAAAAATAGTAAAGCGGGAGAAACTCAAATGGCAAAAATAAATCGAAGAATTCGAAAATAACTTGTGCAGTATTTGGCAAATCACGAGACGTTTTCTTACTGTGAAATTCCTAACAAAATCGGTTTAGAAGTTTTCGTGTCAAATCCGAACAAACAGAGACAGAAAGACCTGCTATATGATATTTTTCAATGGAATAACATTGTGATATTATAAACGTTGAAAAAAAAAACAGTTTCGCAACAGTTGGTAATAACGGCTATGTATTAATGTTTCCCCAACACTAGACAGTATAATTGTAATATATAATTTTTTTATTGTCTCCTGAAAAATTACACTTTGTGACATAGCAGATTTTAATGGGAGTAAAACGACCTATAGAATTAAAAAAAAACAGAGAACATATTGCTTTGTATTATATAATAAGATGTACTGTAAACATTTTTTTAAAGTATAAATGGCCGCTATAAGAGTTTTGTGATTGACGGACTTCTTTTTTGTAAATCTCATGAAGTTATGTTACTAATAATTTATTTAATCAATTTAGTTACCAAAGTCCGCAAATATAGTTTGTTTTTAAAATTATTATTTCTTCTCCAGTAATAGATAAAGTAAAACCAGTAATGAGCACGCAGTGATGGATACTTGCTAATTATTACAAAATGATAAGTACTACGACACAATAGATATAAAAGAAAGAATCGTCAAATTTGAAACAATGTAAAACAGTTGCTATGATAATATAATAATTAATTAAATTATACTAATAATTAGTTTAAATGTCCACCATTTTGACACCTACTGGCCGATTGTCATCAAATCATGCTGTAAGACAGTTAAATGTATATTGATTAATATTCAATAATCAAATATTTTTAATAGCCATTACTAGGGTCATATCCAAGACTAGTGCCACTACCATTGATTTTTATTTTACAGTACGTCATCATCTAGTATTTTAATGCTAGTAGATAGGAGAGGGTTTATTTGTGAGTATGTATTCAACATATATGTAGATATGTATGTGTAAGTGTCGGAAGGATGTGAGCGCGGATGCACGATATGTGTTTTTATTGTAGAGCGGTGACACCGCGTATGAACCGTTCACAAATCACCGACAGATATGTATAAAACCACCGTTGGGGTCATTCGCTAGCGATAAGCGCCGCCACCGTCTCCGTCCGTTTGACTTAACTGCACAAGTAATTGTCACGCTTGAGTTGCTCGGCGCAGTAGGCTGCGGTGGCAGTAATGACGGCCTCGTGCGGTTGTACGTCAACTAAATCACATTCACGTGTAGGGGTGGACAGGCAATTTTTTTGCAATGTTAGTAAAAAGTTATTTTTGGATATGCGAATTGTGATGTGAATTTTAGTTATGTTTTTCCGGTTAGATAAACTTTACTACTAACAAATATTATGGAGTTTATATAACCTATCGCTCATACCTACCATATAAGTTAAAAATATTTTTTATGCTAAGTATACTTATCTTGTAATATTTAGCACTATAATTTTGAATTATAGTATTAATATAATTATAATAATAAAACATTAAAATATTTTTGCTTCCTCGCAATATTGTAGATACGAGAAGGTTTGTGATCGTTTTAGAATGAAAAAAAAAATTGTTCTCCGATTTAAAATTTTAAATTGATCTTTCTGTTTCAGGTCAAGACAAAGATAAACATAACTCATGAACCACTAAACCGATATTAATAAAACTTGATTGGATGGTTGGATCTGGCTTGAAGACAGTTCCATTTCAAAATCATCAAAATCGCGTGTAAGAGGAAGGGGTGACATTCCAAAATATTTATTTTTTCAAGATATCTCAAGAACGACACATATTACGTAAAAAATTTATAGAATCTCTTTTGTAGGGCATTCAATTTCCTATAATATAGGTCTACAACGTTTGTTGTAAAATATTCCCTAAAGATTTATATCAATTTGCTCTAAAAATCATGTTTTGTTAAATTGATATTTACTTTGACATGTTAAATGACATTTTGACATTTTAAATGCCATTTTGACGTTTGCATAAATTTATATTTAGATTGAAATTGTCAAAAAAGCACGAAAAAATAATCAGTTTAATTAAAATTGTATAAAAATTAAATGGGTAACTAATGCCAGGCAATTTATCTGAACACTTTATTGGTTTTTAATTAAATTGTTCAATAATTAACTACTTTTGGTGAATTTAGCACGAGGAAGCACTGTGTATTTACTTGGCAGAAGTTTTTTTTAACATTTATTAAAAAATCGGTTATTTTAATTTTAAATATTTACATAAAGATAAGTAATATATAATACATTGTTTATGGACTTATTACCTAAGAACTTGGATATAAATAATATAAATTTCGTTTGAAAATGTATAATGAAAGATTTGATTTTGAAATAAGCAAGTGAAGCCGCGGGGACTAATAAATCAATATAATAAATTAGCAATGAAAATCTGATTTATTATCTAAAATCAATATTAAATTTTGAAATTCAAATCACGAATAATCAATATTAAATATATCTATACAATAAATATTATTACAAATTGATGAACAAACTCAATCATCATGAATAACAAAATTGAACGTTTTTTCTCGTACAAAACAATACAGTATCCAATTACTCAGGTCGTCGCAAACCACCCGCGTATTCAGTGGTAGGGAGATGGGGATGGGGGGGGGGGGTGAAGAACAGACTCCCGTTGGGGGCAATGGGGCGAATGCTCGGTGGTCATAGATCATTTTGAATGAGGGAGAACGCGCATCAGTTAGCCCCAGTGGGACGATAATCATCGCTGCCAAATCACCAGTTAGTGTTTACCGCCAACAGAATACTGCAATACCGACTGTTCTACAGTATTTAGCACTTTTCTGATAAATGATATCAATATTTGTACATATGTTTCAAATAAGTATATATCTTTTATTAAATCATTTTTTATATAAATTAATTAGAGTTTAATATTTATATTTTTATAGTATCGGAAAAATAGAAAATTGTTCTAATATATGGGTGAAATTTTTTTTAAATAAGGGTAAATGAAAATTTGGCATTTTTATTTTTTATACTTTTCTATTAAATTTATGATATCGCTTTTGTCAGATAATACTGACTATGTAATAAATAAAACTAACTTTTTTTAAATTTATATGTCGGTTTATATAGGAGTACGATATAATTCATTTTGGTAGTTTTTGGAAATTTTGTCTGTTTGTTCCGTCTTGAAAGAAAAACTACTGAACTGATTTTTTGATTGAAATTCCGAGATCCTATAAATAAGTTAGGATATATGATAATTAAATTAGGGTAGGTCCATAATTTGACTGAAACGGAAAGATTAATATAAGGAGAACAATTTTTTTGTCTCATTCTAAAACAATCGCAAAGTTTCTCGTATCTTCGATAATTGTGAGCTTATCTAAATTATGCCCAGTATTAGGGACAACTCCTTTTAAAAAGTGTCGCAGGATTTATTTTTAATTACATAATTTATGTTCTCAAATTGCATCAATACGTTTGTATAATTTTGAGTTTTGGTATTTCATATTAATCGCACTTTACTACCACTTTTTAATTATTGCAACCAAAAAAAGTTATATTTAAATTGCTTTTAGTTGTTTCATCAATAGCATTTATATCACCGCACTATTCATGAGATTTATCCGATTTTTATTTACATGAAATTAAAAATCTAACAAAATCAAAGGGTATTGAAAATTAAAATTGCATTGTATTTAGTGTAGCGTATAAGTGATGTAGCGGGGAAAAAGAAAAGGAAATAATAAATAAATATTCAAATTCCAAATTAAAATTTCAATTCTTTTAAATGTAGATCGCGCCACATGAATATTAAAACGAATTAAGTTCAATTAAGAATTCAGAGCTCTTTGGTCGACATAAACGCTCGCTTGTGTTAAAAGTGGAGAAATACTGCAACAAAAATTCTGGCATAGTTTGCATGCATTGTAAAAATATTCGTAATGCAATTGGAACATGTATGTTTATTGTACATACTATGTGCATGTATAATAATTTTACATGTAACATATAAAATGTGAAGTGAAAATGTTGTTTTATAATATTGCATTATTCGTCGTAATTTGTATTTGGTTGACGCTATTATTACTATAAATAGGATTTCACACTGAGACGAGATTTTTCTACTTTTTTAAAGTAAATATAAATAATATAATAATACTATTATTATAATAGCTACAGTTGTAAAATAATTTATTTAACATACGATTCATTAAAAAAAAGTTAAAAATAAGTCGATCTTCGCATATTAAGGCCACTAAACACCACCCAATTTAACATCTAATCTGCAGGGCCTCTGCAGATTGAGTCGTGTATAGGGAAGTCGGGGTGATTATATATAAAAAAACTTCTTAATATAACAGTACCCCTTTAGTCCCTTACACGCACGTCTAGCGTGTAAATGCGAAACTAAAAACCAATTTATAGACAATACAGATTTCTGTATTATTTACCTAACTTAAGTTAAATTCCAACAGTTGGTAAATATATAAAACAAGGAATGTCTTGGCTCAAGTCAGTTATTTTACTGTGTACTTTATTCTTTAAAAACAATATTTTTCAACCCTGGGAGAAAACCATTGAAATCAAGTGTAATTTAATAAAAATTTTGTTGTTTGTATTATTCTTTAAAACAATAATTATAGTAAACTATGTAGAAGTACATACATATATGCAAAATTTCTTTCTTTAATTATATAATAATAAATAATAAAAAAAATCGCAGTTTCGACTTCGTTTTCGTGTAAAAGACGAGAACGAGACGAAATGGCTTTAACTTTCACGGGCAATTTATACAATCAGGTACTAACAGATGTAAAATTTGAGACCGAGACGAGACTGCCAACTCCAATCTAACATCGTGTGCAGCCATATTCATTATATGAACCATATAACATTTTGTATGTAATGTATCTTTTCATTCATCTGATATTCATAAAATATATACATATATATGTAAGTATGTGTATCCATAGATAATTCTGTTATACGAGGAAGTTTCGTATAATGTATGCCATACAAATATAGTAAAATCATTAAAAGTATCATTAAACAAAACAAAATTAAATTTCGTACTGACTTTAATTTATGGAAAATTATTATAATCTGTGTAATTTATCTTTATGTCTAGACGTCTATTTGTTTATGTTTCGTCGGAATTATATTTCATATACTTTAATCTTTAAACAATTATTAAAATAATCTTGTGAAAATAATGAAAGTAATCTAAACTAATTATGTGTTACATAAAAGATAATAAAGTAATTTTCCAATGTGAATTTTGCTGATGTTAGATATACATATATTTATTTTTATTTAACATTTATAGAGAAAGGTTTTCAGATATTGATAATATCTATATTCATCTGAATTTAAATAATGAATTTATAAAATGAATTAGAAGACACGTATGTGTATAATTAGGTGTTTGGGATTTATCTAACAAGTAATTTTCAGATGATCAATATATATTGTCAAATTGCATTTGCTTCATACTAATCCGGGAGGTAGAATTGCAAATGACTTTATCATTTCATCCCGTTTAATTCCTATTACAAATTATTCCTTTTGGGTAGTAATTTGATGAGAATCAGCTGCTTTTGGTAGTGGTATGACTTTTGGAGAGTTCATGGATCTACCCCAAAAGATTTTTAAAATTACTTTCGCTTGACTAGCACTTATTGAGAGGAACTTTTAAATCTAGTAGGCCAGCTATCGTGATTAAATAATAATATACTTGTTGACTTTAGCTCTTCTAGATACAAAATGAAGTATTGTCAATAATGACTCTCAGAGGATCAATATTCACTGATTGTGAGACAATATTTAAAATATTTTGCTTTTCACCAAACAACCTAACAAATATTGACAATGCTTCAATCGGTTCCTTCATTAGTTCAATAATATGGAAAATACTAACTTATTTTTAATGTATTATGTGTAGAAACGTTAGACGAACTATTATTTAAGGTATTAGTATTAATTATAAATACGATAAAAAGCAAACGGATTAATAAGTAATGTCTAAAGGTTTTATATTATCGTGTTACTTGAAACAATTTATCTAAGTAAATGCAATCCCCACGTTCACATAATTCCACATATTTCTTCAAGTTCCATTTACAACAAAACACACCAAACAGAAAAGTAAGTAATCTAGTACCAAGAATCGTCCAGAGATGGCGTGGACTGTAGTAAAGAGCTCTACTACGGGTTCGTTCCCACGATTGGTACAATAGACAAAAATATTCAAGTGGGTATATTTATATTTGAGAATTCGTACTACCTATTGGTTAATTTGATAAATATATAAAGCAATTATCTATGTATACAACTAATAAAATGCTAACCCAATTTTCAGGACCTCACGCCAGTTCGTTAATTCTTCTAATTACATTTTTTTCATAGTTAAAAAAAATATTTGAAAGAATAAAACTTAATATTTTATGTAAAAAAGGAATTCGCACGAGATCAAGAATTTTTTCGGTCTCATAATCAGTCACATGTATGAAACGAGACCTCTTTAATTTTGACGAGACGAGACTATTAGTTGTATAATTTTTTGTGTGTTAATGAACTGTGAATTCTAAAAATAGTAAATATACGAAGATAACGTTTAAGGGGGGAAACCGGTTTATGAGGTCGAAATTTTGCTGTTTTTCATGATTTTTTTTAACCAGGAAGGAATAATCACAAATTGTTTAAACTTGGAGGATATTTTATTTATGTTTTCAAGTACACTTTAAAATTTTTTCAAACGATTTCCGCCGGAAATAGTGGAGTTACCGCGTGCAGTCCATGGGCGATTGCCATCCGAGCATTTGGCTGGCGTACATCCCTGACGTCGCAATTTTTATCTGTAATCATCAGGATTTTTTTTTTCATTAAAAACATATTTTCTAAGAATATGAACTTAATTTTGATCAAACAAATTGAAAATTGCATGTTTTTGAGGTGTTTGAACACAATGTCATGTTTTTATACTATATTTTTTCATCTTTCTTGCATAAAAAAATATATTTTTAATAACAATATAATCCCCGAATTTGGTTCATGTTACGTGAAATTGAATAAAGAATATCTACACCAAATTTCAGAACGATTGATCAATAACTTTTTGAGCTAGAATCGTTATATAATTATTTAACAAGTTAAAAATTGTATTTCTTTAAAATTAAAAAAACTGGTTATATAGACCTCACTAAGATAGGAGTGAGAAAATATTTTTGAGGTAGGGTCATATTAAATATTATAATTTATACAGAGGTGTAGCTAGAAATCGCTGCGCCCTGATAAAAAGTGAAAATAGCGTCCTCAAATATTTTTTTATGTGGTTTTCCTTACTGACTTTTCTATTGGATTTTACACCAGTCTAAAAGAGAACCTAATTTTTTTTGGCTCATCAACTCGCTATCTGAACTTATATTAGTCGTGGACCAGAAATCTTAATTGATTAGTTTATAATTTTTATTTTACATAAAAAATTTGCTATTTTCTAATATATTTATATTTAATTATATTTAAATATAAATTTCAATTAATAAGAAATGAATTGTTACTTCGACGTGATAAGTAACACATATATTTACCAAGTAGAGCAGTCGTGGAAACGCGTTCTATGTTAGCGCGGTGGGGGGGGGGGGGGACGTTGGGGGGAGAGGCAATGCATAAATTCAACCGGACGCACTCAAATTATTTTTGCGCGGTCCCGACACGTAGCCACATATTTCCAGGCGCTGCTGCGCTTTCCCTCGGGAACATCTCCCGCGTTATTTATATTCAGTGGCCGTGCGGCCGACGGTCGGATTTCGAACCGAACGCCTTAAACGCTTTCCAATTTTAAGAATACATTTTTTATGGGTTTTCTGTTTCCAAAACAAACTATTGTCCGCGATACAGTGTATTCACTGGAGGGGGGTCAAGGGGGAGTTTGAAATTTATCGGTGGTAATTGTAAAGAATCTGGGATGTGATGGATGGTTGTTTTTGTTTTGTTTTTTTTTTTACTAAATTCTGTTTAAAGTTTTTTTGTGATTATATTTTAGTTTTTATTTGTTTGACAGGATGAAACGTGTGGATGAGATTTAATATTTCAGTGATGATATTCAACATTATTGCGCTAATTTTAGACAATTTGGTTTAATATCAAAGGTGAAAATAAAGCAAAATGCAGCGGTCTGAATGTTGTCCAATAATTAAAATTCTCAACATCAATAGTTACATCGTAATTTTTAAAGCTAATTAAACTAACCAAAATGTAATTAGTTTTTAAAGTTATTTATTTAATAAACTTTAATATTGTGTATTTAATAAAACTGATTATTTTAAAGAATATATTATTAACACTTCATTTTAATGGTTTAGTTAATTTTTTGTAAATATCCAATACAAATTGTTCATAATTATAATTACTTTTAATTTAAAATGGTAGGTACGTATAGAAAATTTTTCATATTTTTCATTTTTTTATCGAAATAAATTATTAAATATAAAGCGAACATTCTACTGAAGTAATTATAAGTTTTTCTTCATCAAACATTAAAACCTATGTGGATAATCCTTCCTCAGGACGACAACGTGAGTGCATGCATATGTGAAATAGCAGCCGATTCGAATGCAATCGCGAAACACAAATATAATACACTCTGGTGGTGGCACGAATGGCCCCCACGATGCACCGTGGCTAAAATGCACCGTTTAGAACCCCCCTTACCCCACTCACACCCGTATTTCTATCCGCAACACACATGGATAATCCACTGACGTTTGTTGTTACGTATAGCCGTGTGTTTTTGTTGTCAACATTTGCGTTTACAAAATTATGGGTGACAGTTTTACAGTTTTTACAGGGAGGTTTGTTGTATGCTCAAAATTAAAAAAAATAACTATAAATAAATTGGGGTTGCAGCCGAGACTATTCTCGATCTCAAAACGAGATTGAAACCGAGACGAGATCCTTTAAAATTATGACGATACTAGGGTGGACTACGGAATTTATTATTGTTTAGGATTTTTGAAAAATATCTTTTACTCTACATAATTTTTTACTACATTATATTGTTAAATATTTAAGGGTTTAGGTAGTGTATTACAAAAAAGCGCACTGGCGGCTAACTATTTTCCGACTTGATTTACTATTATCGTCACTGCTTATTCCTTATGTTATCTAACGTAACAAAATAATTGTGTTTTATACATATAATATTTAAGGATGAACTATATTTATATAAGTTTCGACAAGATAACTTTCTCGATTTCGGTCACGTGTACGAAATAAGATCAAGACGAGACAGCTTAACCTTATTACGAGACAAGGTTGAGATCATATAGCTCCGATTTTTAAGAGAAGAGATTGAAACGAGACTGTATTTGTAACTCGTCCCGTCTCGTGTGCAGTCCTTTAAATAAATTATTGAGTAAAAATCAATTAGTTTTTTATATTTATAAATTAAATTGAAATCATATCATTTTAAATAAAAAAAAAAATTACATTCATCGGAAAGAAATAAATGAAGAAAAAAAGCCACTAATATTATTGTATTAAAAGTGACTTCAGAAATTAAATCATTGATTATCAGGACTTACAAAGAAGTAGGGAGAACTTTTAAAACCTATCAATTAAGTCAAAAGTTTTACAAGAGGAAATTATTTGGTAATTTTTGTCACCAACTTGTGTTCTTAATTGATATTTCTTGTATTTTTTTTAGAAAACTTTTAGTTAAAAAGTTATATCAAAAGATATTATTTTAAAATAATGTGTTTTTTAAACTGAAGTTGACTTGTAATGAATTATAATAACATTATTAATTTATATATTTAAAAATTATTAACCTTTTTAAATTTAATATTTCTAGAAAAAGTGAGGAATATTTGAATTGCAGCAAAAGGGGACATACACTGATCGAAAAAACACATACTTAAAGTTTGAAGTCTCTACGGTCCATTTTTTTGTAATTTGAAATTAAATTAATTTCACTGAAGTATAGAAAATTTTATTTTGTCAAGAAAGGCACAAGAGGTTAAAAAAAATTTGAAGAAAAAATCTATGAAAAGAGATCAAATTAAAAAATAGCATTTTGAAGCTGAAATTCTGTTTTTTGTTTTTGTCCGCAATTTTTTTAAAGCCCATGTATCCTTACAACGTTTACAAAAAGTATGCTTTTCTACTTATTTTATTATCCCCTAATTTGCGAACTTATTGTAAAGTAGATATTTCAATCATGAAAAACATTTTTCTGTATTTATTTTGTGATCATTTTCACCAATATTACAGACCTTCGTTTATTGTCTTTTTTTATTCCTTAATTTTTGATAAGTGTATTTTAAACATAAATCTCAAATAAAAAATAAACTTCAAGCACGCCTCGTTTTATCTACAAATAGCAATCAAATAAAAAACCAAGATATAAAAAACGACGACCATCAAGAATATAAAAAAACAAGAACAGTAAGGAGAATTCCTTCCACCTGCCTTTCTAAATCAGAACACCAAGGAGTGTCCACCTCAAGTGACAATAGTTTATAGGTGTCTAGAACACTAATCGGATTGGGAATCCCCAAAGAGGCTTTGCGCCGCAACGTGCGGCAAGAAGAAAGAACCGGTGGCCGAAGGGAAAGGAGAATCACACAAAGATCTTTCTCCTTGGTGTCACACTGTCTCAACACACCCACAATTTTCACGGGAAAATACACCTAAACTTCTTTAGTCTTTATTTTCTTGAAGTGTCTTGTTGTATTTCGACGTTTGTCTTGTTTATTGTATACTTCTTTCTCTTGCGCACTAATGTTGACCGTCTAATTACTTACAATGTTTGGTTTTGCTGTTTTTAATAGAGGATCACATAAATATTTGGAAGATTTTTCTGCTCTACTAAAAAGAATAAGTCATTGTGAGAAACTACAATATTTTTGTGATATCTACAATGTCCACCATTTTGACACCTATTGACCGATTGTCATCAAATTATGCTGTAAGACAGTTAAATGTATATAGATTAATATTCAGAAATGGTAGTAATCAAATATCAACAAATATTTCTAATTCAGTACATTTAATTTAAAAATAGCCAATACTGGGGTCATATCCAAGACTAGTGCCAGTACCATATATTTTTTCTCAACTGACATTAATTATAAATAGAAAACAATCCTTGTTAATACTACTTTACGAATGTATTGTCACAAATAAAATAAAACGTACACTGTATAAGTTTATATCGGCTTAATTCAAGTACCTATGTATTATACAAGAAAATCGTCGACCGCTACAAACACGGTTTGATCCTATTTGCAATCGGTGACTTGCTTCAGGTATTAGTTGATGAGTTCTTTGTGGAGCTATTTTCATAACGGATGTGAACTTTGACCACATGCGGTAAGAACAAGAATAAGACGAATGTTTTGTTACAGATACACAATGTAGTAGACAGAGTCGTATAGTGCTTATTTTAAGGGGAGATATATTATGAGATATTTTTGCTAGTTTCAGTTATATTAAAATATTAAATCTTTAGAGTAATGAGTCTATTTTTTGTGACTAAGGTTACTCTACTAAAAATTCATTAAAACAATTTTTAATGTGTATTTTATGGTTTATTAGAGGAAAATATGATATATTGGACAATTCGTTAAATTGGGCCACCCTTATATCTCGAAAAGTAGTTTTCTGATTTCTTAAATGGCAATACCGTGAAACAAAGCTCCGAAAAAATCTATAAACTGCTGTTTCATTTCATAAAAAAATAATTTGTCTAAACCTAAAATTAGTATACTAAATATCTTAATTTAAAAAAAAATGATTCAAATTAACCGACTTTCCCCTACACTATTATTATATAATTTAGTTAATAAAATTTATTCCAATTAATTCAATTAAATCAATGTTCATTCCAACATTATTTCAAAGTTTTGGTTTCTTTATAACATAAAATTTCGTGATTTAATAACAAAATAATAAATCAGTTTGACTCAGTGGTGTCGTAGAAAATTGTCCAATGACTTTCCATAGACCGATATTTTTTTAGTTAGAATTGACAGAAAAAGGTCATTTGGTTTTGTTTTTCTCAATTGAAGATAATCGGTTTTATTTTTTATCATATAATTTGTGACAAAAATTATGTTTGGATTTGTACCAATTTACTCGTACCTCATTGAAATAAATATATATTTTCTATCTATACTGAATACATCCCTGCTAACCGCGTACATGTGTAAATGTCTAACATAAGAGAGCTTAAAATTTATAAGTAACTTATAAATGTGGAATATTTCGTATTTATAATAAAAGCAAATGTAACTTTTTAAGTAGCTTATAATTTCTTTTAAATTGTTGTTAATTTGAAGTAAATAGCGGAAATCAGTTTTTGTATATTACATAATATTATATTTTGTTTGTTGTTTTCTGTGAGATTCAAATGTTCTTAGTATAATAAGTTTATAAAGTTTGAAATGTTATAAATACCTACTGGTATTTGTAAATAATGTGTAGGCAGTTAAAATTTGTTTTTAATGAAAAAGATTTTATAATTGACAAGTTGATTTAAACCTTATTTTTAATTTATGTATGATTCTTGATTTTTAGTCTGTCATTTATTATGTAAAAATGTTATTTAAGGTACCATTATAATGATAATAGTTTAAAAATAATAAAATAATTAAAAAATTGACAAGAGTTTTTGGTTTTAAGAGTTTTAAGAAACATGAGGTTTTCTTCCTTGAAGAAAATTGATCGTAATTATAAAATTATAACCTTCTATGTGTTGCCGTTTTTGAGTCACGGACAGACACACAGATATCATTGAAAAAATGGTGAGAATTGATTCAGGGAAGATCAAAATGGATACTTGCTTCAAAATCTCAAATTCTAAAAAAATTAACTTAACAATATATTTTTTTACTATGTGGCTATATGGTAATTACTGGGGTCCTTGCCAAGACTAGTGGCACTACCTTATTTCATTATATATGTCCTATAAGGAAGTTACATTATTGATACGTCAAAATAACAATAATAATTGTAATTACATAATATAGAAACATTGATAGAAACAAGATAAGAACTTTTAAATCGACTTATCCTGTTTTCCCCTACATTGATTTATAATTTAAGTCAGATGAGAAAAAAAAACTGAAGTTAAATAACAATCGGAATAAATAAGCGTATCTTAGAGAAGATTCGATTGCTCGGTGGAGTTGTTTATATTTTTCCGGCAAACGTATCTGCCGAGGGCTTGTTTATGTGACGATAATGGCGGCGGCGCCACCCGGCGTAGTGCCGAGAACGCTCGCTAGATGGCGTTGCGGAAGTACCGCAAGGATAACGATACCACAACCGGAAATAAAATGTTCACGAAAAATGTGCTCGATTTTGTATTTTCATATCTGTGGGAGCAGGACCGCGACCGTGTCTGCAAACAGTTTCACCTAATAAAAATATAAAATTATTTCGGTAAATATTTTTCCAGAAATACGTGATATAAAAGCCGACTTATTGATAACGGTATCATTTTTTTTCTTTTTCGGTTTTAAGGTTTTAGATGTTCTTATAGTTGATTTTAGTTAGAGTAAGTATTGAATATACCTACTAAGATAATACAATAAGTAAAAGGGACACACACATTATAAATAATATAAAAATTCATTTATATCTACTATAGCTTTTATCCTCAACTTCACCATATTTTTTTTAATCTTAGTTATTTAAATTAATATCCAGATTTGACACTTTACAATAACGAAAATCCCATTACGATCGGTTCAGCAATTTACAAACGTGTTTATTATTATTGCTAAGTCACCTTATTTAATTTTAATTTAATTTTATTTATTTATTTTTATATTTTTGTTGTTTATTTGTGATCTTTTGTATCTCCTCGGAGACATTTTTGCAAGAAAAATATTAATATTATTATTATCAACTGCGGTTTCCTAAATTATTTTATACTTAAGTAATTTTTTTTAAATATTTGATAACAGAACATTTAAATTGTTATAGTTAGGGCTGTAGATAAGACGAGGCGAGAGTCAGTTAAGTCTAGTCTCGGACTCGTCTAATTTGAATTTAAGTCAATCTCGTATATATCTCTCATCTCCTCTAATTTTAAGCATTCTCGTCTTAGCGTACAGCCCTAGCTAAAGTAAGCAATTTTTTCAATAATAAATAGATTTTATTACTATTCGTCTATTGATATGTAGGGATAAGGATTAATAAATTATTAATTTATTTCATTTAAATTCTTTTATGAATCAAAAGTTATGAAAAGTACTGAACTTGTACTGTACATTTAAAAAGTTTATTTAATCTATGTTGTTCTACTTATCTTCTGAATTGTTCATAAATGTATTAAAAAAGAAATAATACGAATTAAACTGCAACGTAAATTAAATTTAACAAAAACCGTTCATAATCCTACCCAGCTCTTATGGGTGTTATTACTGAAGATAATGTCCAATATCTGCAGAACTTGTTAAAGTAATTATTTCACAGACTTTTTGCAACGCTGCAACTACCGAGTTTCTGACTATAAAATGTGAATATTAAATAACCGAGATTGGATCACGAAACTGTAGATACTAATTTAATGGACGATGATAACAACTAGAGGGAGTAGAATTTTATTTGTTCGTAAAATCATATCTTTAAATATGTAGTTTATTGTGTGGAAACGATCATGTTGAAAATTGTATATTTATAGCAGGACTAGATAGTATAAATTTTGTTAATTAATTACATAGGTAATTACATAGGTTCATATATATGTATGTCATATATATGTATATGTATAGTAATTATATATTTTATATAACCTATTTATATGTATACGTTTTATTTTCTTGTATTTTAGTCCATATTTATATGACAAATTGAAGTTCACTGCAGGAAATTTCACTAAAAATTTTAGAATTTTTGATTTCGTTAAAAGTATGTTTATTATATAGAAAATGATGTGAAAAGTTGAATGCTTCAAATCGCAGGTCTGTATCTCAAACCGTTCTCGAGATATAGCCTCTCAAAGTTTCAGTTTTTTCAAAATTTTGAAGAAAAATGGCTCTAACTTTTCAACGCGTAGTCGGAATTGATTTTAGTTGACGGATTTGAAATCAGCGTGTCAAAATCTATAAAATGACATGTATAATACCTTAAAACTCGAAAAAAAAAATTCACGAAAAATCGAAAAAATTCAAAGGGGTATACCTTAAAAAAATGTCGATTTTTGACCAAATTTTTTTTGTCGGATTTTAAAGTATTGTACATGTCATTATATAGATTTTGACACACTGATTTCAAATCCGTCAACTAAAATCAATTCCGACCACGTGTTCAAAAGTTATGGCCTTTTTTCGACAAAAATTTGAAAAAACTAAAACTTTGAGAGGCTATATCTCGAGAACGGTTTGAGATACAGACCTGCAGTTTGAAGCATTCAACTTTTCACGTCATTTTCTATATAATAAACATACTTTTAACGAAATCAAAAATTCGTTATTTTTTAGTGAAATTTCCTGCACTTGTCATACAAATATCGACTAAAATACAAAAAAATAAGACGTAGTCTTATAATTGAGCGTGTAAATTTAAAAAAAAATGATTAAAACTGTGAAAATTAGATAAACGTTTATTTTTTAATCTTATATTAGAAACGCCAATGTAAGCTGTAATGTTGTTAACCATCAAATCGTAAGCAACCGAATAAAAACATACATAATACAATCATTTCTCGCTTACACAACAGAATCTTACTTGTGCTTCAATAAACATCCAACATAGAGGCTTTCATCTCTTTTTCGACAATAGCCAATCTGCCTGTGTGTTGTGTACAAACAACAATTACTTTCAGCGGTGGGAAATCGATGCAAATAACCTCCAGGAGCGAAAGGAGGTCTATTAACAGACTACATTAGCACAGTACCATCTGTTGTCAGTTATTGATGGTTGTGTACTGATGTTGATATGATTTCAAAAATATATTATTTGGTGAAATAAATTCAACCAGTAGAATTTTTTTAAGGTTTCAAGGCTGGTTTTTAAAGAGATATATTTGGGTTCCATATTTCGAGTAAGAAATTTGAAAATATTTTATAATAGAAGTATGAAAAGTCAAATTATTAAAATATTCGACCTTGCAAATCTATTATATGTGATTCAATAAAAAACGCCGCTCCGTTTTGACGCAGCTAAAATACCACTTGTATTGATATATCATAGATTTGCAAGGTCGAAGCACTGGACACCGTTTTTGTAATGTGCCAAGGCTTTAATCACATTTCATTTTAACCAAAAAAGAATATTTTTATTCATATTATGAAAAAAATATCTACCAGGTAAATGGACAGTGCTTCCTCGTGCTAATTGCATCAAAGGTAGTTAATTATTGAACAATTTAAATAAAAACCGATGAAGCATTCAGATGAACTACCTGTCATTAGTTTACCATTTAATTTTCATACAATTTTATTTAAAAAAATATTAATTCGACATTTTTTTTAAATACCAGACCCAAACATCCAACCAAGTTTCATTAATATCGGTTTAGTAAAGTGTTAAAATAAAATAAAAAATAAAAAGTTAAAATTTTGAAATCGGAGAACAATTTTTATTTTATTTTAAAAACAATCACAAAGCTTCTCATATCTTTGATATGGCGAGGAAGCAAAATGTTTATTGTGAATGTCAATAAAGTATAAATATAAGTATTTTATTATGATAAACCAGGAGTATTTAATATTTTATTTTTATGGGTACTTTGCATTCATTTTTGGCAGATATCTGAAAATATCAATTATTTATTATGTTTAATTGTGTAGCTAACCTCATGCGTTATGCGACAGATAAAGGCTATTATTTATTTATAGTAATGATTTCAACAATACAAATGTTATTATTTTAGGCATGGATAATACGGTATTAAAATATTATATGAAATTAAATGAAATAAATTTAACACCTAGTTGTTATAGCGAGATCAAATTTCAAATATCCTGTTTAATATTTCTCTTACACTGCTGGTCCCAAAGTCCCATTTGTTAACAAAAGGAAAGTTAAAAAATTGAAAAAGTTTTTTAAATTTTTAAAATAATTCTCCAAGCTTTTTTAGAGTAAAATAATTATTATATAAAATATAGATAAGATAATTATCTGTACACTTTAAATACCCCACCCTGTATATTTATTATTCTGTGCATTGTTGCCAATTTATAACTTTTATAGAATTTTATGTTTTTTATTTTATTTTTTAATATCATAATTAGAAGATAAATGTTGAATGAAATTTTGTATCAGCATCCTTTTGAAAAATGTAATATAATATGTTTCTATCACATAAATCTATTATAACTCTTATCTTAGATGGTGGGATGTTTTGATTTTTTTTACTCATTTCAGATATGTATGTACATTTATTGTATTAATTGTTTTTTATATAATTTTTTTGCTCGAGTTTTTTAAATGATTTTATCAATATTTAGAAACTAGTTAAAAAAACTACATTAATTTTCCAAATTTCACCTAGCAATAACATTCACACAAAAAATTCAAATCGATGCAAATAGCGCACCAGTCAGAAAGAGAGGAGAGTAGTAGACAAGGCAAAGGAGCAAAGGGCTATTAGCAGTCCATTAGCGTCATGCGGACCGATCTCTCAATTCAGAAAAATGTCATCCGATGGTTATTGATAGTCATATTGGCGTTGTTATTGATTGCCGTACCGTTCAGAGCTCACTATAATAGTAATTGATGGGTCCATGGAATCGAGATTCATGTTGGCCGCGACCGTAATGACTCAGATCTATAATTATGGTCGTGATTAGCTTATAGCAGTGATGTTCAACAATTATTCGAAATCATTTGTTTATGTGAGAAAAATCTATACAAATAGATAATCAACAAGACGTGCGTTTGACCATTGAGGTCCACACAACCTCCGCAACATGGTATGACTATAAATACTTATTTATTGTTTCCATATATAGTTTATGTGAATAATTTTTTTTAATGGGATTTGTCAGAAATAAAACTCACCTTTGTGTTATGAATATTAGTTTTCTATTATTTCTAATGTCAATATAATAATACACATTTTTAGAATAACTAATCTGACAATTTGAATTTAGTTACGTTTATTTCCAAGGCAATATGAATTAGTAAACGTATTTATTAGTATTTAAAATTCAAATTTTGAGGGTGGTTTTCACCCCTCAAATGGCTGATTAGGCACGTATAAATAATACTGAAATACATGTTTCATTATTTGTATTTCTAAGTTTCAAGTTAATCCAACCAAAAAATATTTTTACCTTCACAAATTTTTATACCCTTTTTTACCCTCGTAGGGCTTGAATTTCAAAAAATCCTTTCAAATCGATTACAATAAATTCCTAATGGGAAGGTAATAAAGAGCTTGTACTTGATAATTTGTTAATTAAAAGTTTTATTAAATTTATTGATAAAAAAAAATTTGTACAGTGGCAATTAACGTGTTAAATTATAAATTACTAGCGGACTTGCCAGCGTTGTATAATTTTTTATATTAGCAGCACAAATAATATCTTAAGACAGGGGATGAAATAATACATTTTTATTGTTTTGATTTTTATTCATTATGTAAACAAATCACCTGAAACCCCCTCTCCCATAGTATTTTTTATATATATTTATATGTATACCAATAGATTATAAAATTACCCAAGAGCAGTATTCAGTTTAAATACCACTGATTTAGATAAATATGTATACATACACAGAGAGTTCATATAGAGGTTGATACAACATGTGTATGTATTACATATCTCATAAATGATTGATAATGCCACTGCGTTTGGTTCAAATGAAATATAAATGAGGTTTGTCGTGCGGTATGGTCAAGTCACCGCCTTTATGGTAAGTATTTTAACTATTTGAATATTGAATTGTTTGTTGTAGGAATCAAACGATAATCGTTGTTTATTGTTTTTCACTTGACATGCTAATAGCTGTAATAACGAAGGTAATGGATTTGGTAATGGGTTGTTTATGATTCTGAAAAGTTTTATTTGATTGATACAAAGTGATATTGTATCGTTTTTTTTTAAATACATGAAACTACGCAATTGATTTTAAAAAGGAAATTGTGCTATTCATTGTTATTGCTTTTATAAAGGATATCTATTTAAAAATATATATCATATACAGGCTGAACAGAAAATATAGAATATTGGAAGGTTGGGAAGTTACGTCAAATCAGTAGGAATAAGTTAAAATTTTTTACAATTGTTTAAGCACTCAAAATGAATGAAATGTTGAAATTTTAAGAAAATAAATTTTAAAGTTCTGTTGCAATATATGGTGTTAAATGAAAATAGACTGTTAAATAATAGAAAAATTACGACTGTAATTTTTGTTGTAAAGTATATTTATGTAATTATTTAAACAAGAATTACACGTTTCGACTATTGTAAAATGACAGGTCGTAGATTTGGCAACAGTGAACACTGCGTTCTACCCCATCGCCTGCCCCTCATAAAATATTTTAGAGAAATTTTTTCCTATGTAATGCTAATCTTAAAAAATTGGTTATATTTTTTTTATCAATTCTATGAATAGATTTTAATTTTTTACATTCAGAAAATTTTTTATAACATTGCATATGAGAAAACAGACAAATGGTTTAATTTCAAAATTTATCTACTGTGCGTAATTAATTACACAAATAAATAAGCATATCGATACAAAACATTAAAATTTTATAAGGTCACAATTAATAAATTATTTGTAAATATATTTTACTACAAAGTACACAACATTATGACCATGGCTTATATAATGTATTATTTGTGTGTATGCGACACACTTCCTACAATGAAATTGTTAAGCGCGCGTTTAACAATCTAAGGTATTTCATCATCGTTCAAACAATAAAGACAATATTCAAGGCATGCGGGGGATTAATACTTTTGATCGGGTTCGTGTTTGGTGTATTTAAACTCGAAGGACCGAGGACAGAAAGGAAAGACATGGGATGGGGATGGGTCAGATTCGTAGCTGTTGCATTTCGAAAGTACAGATGTGTATGTATGCCAGTAGCGTCGTGTGTACAAAAAGTTGAATAATATTTTATTAGAATGATCTAATTGTTAAATTGTGTACTTTACAATTTTGCTATACCTACAATTTTTTTTTGTGAATTTACTTTAAAGCCCCCTACAGGAACCATTTTCGATTTAGAAAAAAAATAGAAAAAGAGTCAAATTCCGTTTGTTTGGTTATACATTTTAACGTTTTTTTACCTAGCTTTAGCTCCTTATTGCCCTCCCTGAAAAATAAATTTGTACATATTTTATTAGAGGGTGTTATTTTACATGTTCAGTAAAAATTTCAAGTTTCTAGCTTATATAGTTCACGAGCTATTTAGTTTTGAGTGAAAAGGACGGACGGACAGCAAAGTGAGATTAATAGGGTTTCTTCGGAACCCTAAACACGTTATTAAATATAATTTGTTCATATTATGTATTATGTAATTAATTGTAAAATTTATGTTTTATTTTTTATTTTAAATTATATATTGTAATTATTCATTATAATTCATATGAGTACGACAGATTACGTCAAATTTTAATTAAAGGGTTGTTTTTGAAGCTAACATGAAAAAATAATTATTTTGAATTTTTTTTATGATTTTATTTTTGTTTAAAAAAAAAGAAAACAATAAAAAAACGAAAATAAAACATTTATCTGCAGTTTGGTGAAGACCCCTATACAGTGCCCAATCTGTCTACATGCCTAATTCGACCCTGTTTACAAATACAAATGACTATGAATTATATTGTTATCTAAATATAAACCATTTTTTTTAACAACTAAAAATTTTTACTTTCATTTTTCGTATCTATAAATGTTACACATTATAAACCACATATTGATAAACATATTAAGTCGTTACCCATTGAGCTTCGAAATAAAACTACATTAGTTTGCACAAAGCAAAATTAATCACGATTAGTTAATCAGTTGTTTTAAAACCATTACTACGCCAATTTTAAAAAACAATCACGGTTATGATATATTTTATAAGGTAAAAAATAATCATATTTAGTGAATTGTTCATTTACAAATTGAGATTATGTTTAGAATTAACATTAATCATGGTTTGAAAACAAGTGATTAACTAATTGTGGTTAACTTTGCTTTATGCAACTCGAGGTCAAAGTTTTTATGAACTTTCAAATTAATGTTATAATCAATTATCAACTAATTTTGTATTATTGTATTATTGTATCAGAAATCCGGATAGTTCATACAAAAAAAACGCCAAACTATTATACTGTATGTATTAATTTTTCATAGACTGCCATTGGCTCTATTTGCGTGGGTGGGTATGTGTGTATTTGTGAGTGTGTGTGTTGCACTAGTAGCTACACGTTGGATTCCGGGCATTCTTGCCGGGTAATAAAATACCTCGATGAACGCGCGGCGGTGCGCGCCTAGACCCGCGCCTCTGTCACCGGATTGTGACGGTAACCGCTACCGGAGTGGATAAGTGCCGTTCTTTACCAGTGCTTGTCAAAATGTTTCTTACCACTCCTATCTCCTTTAATGTTTTAATTAGACTTTGATGAATATTTTATACAGTAATTTACTTTTAGTTTAGTAGGTTTTAACAGAGCTATAAATATTATTTATCACTGGAATTTTTATTAGTATCAACTTTTGTCTGTTTGTATTTCAGACTAATCTTGAAAAGATCATGGTGAGAATTTTACTGTTATAAAGCAAAAGAATATATAATAAGTTTAAAAAATTAATCATGACGCTAATCGATCAAAATTTTGAGCAGTTATATTTTATTTGTTATACAACAGGGTTGGCCAATCTGTGGCCCGCGGCTTCATACGAACAAATTATGTTTTATAACATTTTTTTAAGTATCGGGTGTTTCGGAAAGTCTGAAATTGGTTTTAATTTACCTTTATTTTCTTTAAAAGAAAATTTAAAATATTGTTTTATTTTTGTAACTTAATTAATAATTGTAACTATTTTTATTACACAAAACTAAGAATTTGAAGTATTGTTGATCGAGTGAGACTAATTACACTTTATCTGTGCGAGGTGAAATATTGGAGATTAAAAATCCTATGAAAATTATCTTATCTAAGATTATCTTTATCTAACTTTTTTATGCAAATATAAGGGTTAAGGTTAATAAATCTACTGGCATTTTTATATGTGACATATTTATGCGGCCCGTGAAGCAATTTAGGCTGACCAGGCCTGTTGTACAGTATCAAATAAATGACAATACAATCACGATACGGTAGAGGGAACAGAACGAAGCCCTTGGGAATAATAAAATAAAATGAAAAGTTATGTAGGTAAAATTTCATGTAGGTAATAGAATATATTTGATAGTAATCTAAAAATATATCACAAATAAAAATAGATCTTTCATTTTTATGTATAAAATTTACCAAAGGAATATTTTATTTTATTTTCGCATTCCTTTATTTTATACTATAAGAATTACTCAACAATTTAGTGAATGTACAGTACACCTACACTCGTTCTATCTCTCTCAAACACATATGTATATAGGCATTTTAAAAAATCGTATAGGCTTGCATGTTAGTACATAATAAAATATATTAAATTTGCTATTCGACATTTTTCCTTTTAACCGGAGAAGAAAAAAGAAAATCTGAACAAAAAGATCAAATAAACTCAGTAAATAAGACGTACATATATATGTATTTACTTTTGTAACAGTGCGTAGTATCGAAAACCTGCCTTTAAAAACAATGTTATATTGCTAGACTTAAAAGTATAGTCGCCATAAAATATATTTTTTAATAATACGTATGTGTTGTGTACAGAAACAGATTATTTGGTATTGAATTTTATTACTTTTCTTCAGAAATAATTTTATTTTTTATTTTGTGTATACTTTTGTCTGGAGACCGAATCGATATTCTAAAAATAATTTTAACATTTTCTTTTATATTTATATTCCATAGAAATTAAAGATATTCATTATCTGCTATTCCATACATAATATATAATTCGTCAGCCTACAAGCAAAATACATTGATTCCATTTTTGATTAATGTACAACATCCTGTTGGATTTTTCCGCCCTATTGACTCGTTATATTTATGAAGTATTCCATTCCGTACCTCGCAGTAATTATCATAAAATTCAAAACTTTATCCTAATGTAAAAATGCAATTTCTATGTATCTATCTATATACATACATTTAATACATCCATTGAATTGATAAAATAAAAATATTTAAACATTAATAAAAATATCTTAAACATACGTTAACATTAGAAAATAAATTTATTAGGTTTAATAACGCAAATTGATAGAAAATCGCATTTTTAACTTTGGTTGCTGCATTGGAGTGTTCTGAAAATGATTGAGGTAAATATAAATTTTATTATAAACATTTGAATCTAATTGTAAGATAATTTGTTCTAAAATGTATTAAATGACTAGATTTAATAAAATAATATATATAATTTAAAAAAGTTAATTCAGAACATCAGTAAAATGTAGGAAAAAGCAACAACCATTTTTTTCGCATGACATTTGGTAACAAGTATTGTAAACATTTTCTTTCTAGCACTCAACGTCAAAAGACTGAAATAAACTGCTTGATAAGATTTACAAAAACGAATGGAACGACTAAGAACAAACTTATTTTCTCTGGCGCGGGAAAAAATGTCAAAAAGAATGTCTGAAGAATTCATATTAAAATTTCTGCACGTCATAGACAACTGTGACGGTGGACTCTCTTTGTTCGGACTGGGATAATCTCTGCAGATACACATACACACATACTCACAAACACACATATCCAGTGGTGTCTCAAGAGATTGTAAAGAATTTATCTGATATATGAGCCGTTACGCAATCAAAGTGCAAAAAACATACGAGTAATATAAAAATGTACTAGGTAGATAAATACAAAAAAAACTCGTGCTAAATTCACCAAAGGTAGTTAATTTATTGAACAATTTAAATAAAAACCGATAAAGTGCTCAGATAAATTGCCTAGCATTGGTTAAACATTTAATTTTTATAAAATTTTACTAATAAATACTAGTTCGAAATTTTTCTTAAGACGCACTTGATTATTTTTTCGTATACTTTTAATTTTTTGACAATTTCAACCTAAATCTAAATTTATGCAAACGTACGTAACATGTATCGTTCTTGAGATATCTTAAAAAAAAATATTTTGGGATGTCACCCCTCCCCCTGAGACACAATTTTGATGATTTTGAAATGGGACCGTCCTCAAACCAGACCGAACCATCCAACCAAGTTTCATTAATATGGGGACATACATACAGACGGACAGACGGACATACGAACGTACGGACAGACAGACAGACAGACAGACACGGAACGAAAAGTGTTTGTTTTGACGTGAAACGGAAAGATCAATTTAAAATTTTGAAATCGGAGAACAATTTTTTTGTCTCATTCTAAAACGATCACAAAGCTATTCGTATTTTCGATATTGCGAGGAAGCAAATTTTTCTCATGTTTGGCGATATAATAGTCTGGAACTAAACATTATAGAAACTTTTTGATTGAGCTATAGAAAATTTAAATAACGACGTGTGATTGGTGCATTTTGAAATGTCGCCTCGAAATAAACCGATAAATTTTAAATTAGTTAAAAGTGTTTTGTTTTCAACTTAAAGTTTAAAACAAAACACTATTGTCTAATTTAAAATTTACCAATTTGTTTTGCAGTGGCATTTCTAAATGCACCAATCACACGTCGTTATATTTGTACAGACTACTACAGCACTTCTAATTCTCTCCATGATAAATTTCTTATGACTTAATCAACTAGGAATACACTGTAGAGATTAGTTTTACGTATTATTTTATTAGTTATAATTCTTTAGTAAAGTACAAAACAACAGCTGAAAAACAATCACTTATTTATAAGGCTATATTGTTTTTTATGTTAGTCTAAAAATCAAAATAATTCTATTCTATACGATTGTTAAATAAGAAATGAAAGTAATACGTTAATATGCGAAAAATATATATAATTCTATTATAGTTTTTATATAGATTATCTCGCTGATTGTGAGATATGTACAAGATGTTAGTTTTAGAATAAGTGTTTATTTATTGTAATACGACTCTGTCAGTATTCACACATACACATATGTATGTCTTTGCTGCAGTTGCTATGACTCTTGTGGACCGACTTCTGGGTATCTTTTTATATACTATGTCAGCGATAGTCACTACATATTTTTATAATATTCATATTCACAGTAACCTTTTCGTTTTCAGTTCAATAAAAATGCCAGCCCTCATCACATTGTTGTTACGATTAAGTTCATATTCCTATATATACATATTTTTTACTAGCTTTCGATTTAAAACATATCCTATAAGGTTTATTACATTTTGTGTGTAAAATGAAATTCTTTTGATTTTTTTTATATTTTTAATACGTGACCTAATTATTTTATATAATTTTTGATTTGATCAATCAATATCAATATTACAACTATATCATCAATTATAAGTCTTGAGGTTTCCACGGTGATCTTGGTATGGATTTTGGCTTCTGGGTGTAAGCCGCGTCGATTTGGTCGTGTTAACGGCCAACGTTTCGTCACATATTGCAGTGGACATATTTATGGCTCTTCTTAAAGTGCACTTTTAACACGACCGAATCGACGCGATTTACGCCGAGAAGCCAAGATCTATATAATACGGTCTTACTCTAATTCAATAAGTAAATAATCTAAACCATTTAAAAGTCTTAGACTTTTGAACAGTGCAAATTCGGTTCGGCAGTTTACCTGTCATTTTGGTAATTTTTTTTATAAAATATCAATTTTAAATTTTCTTTAATACGATCCTGTTTGTCTTGCCATTTAGAAACAAACATACAGACCAAAATTCTAGAAATTCTAAAATCTGATTAAATTGCATAAAAAACGAAAATTTTCAGCAAAAAGATAACTTCCGTATGCGACCTTTTTTAGCGAAGTCTTATTGTATACCAATTATCAAGTCGTAAAAATAAAAACAAAAAACATAATGATTTAATTGATAAATTGCAAAACTACATACTGTTGTAATAAGATATAAAACACATGATATTGCTACTTGTCACGCAAATGTATATCTGTAATTATTATAAAACACGTTTATATAGAACTGTAAAATTATTTTAAATATATCTCAAACCTTTAATTTATTGCCGTAAGCTGAAGTAAATCTTGTTATTTTATTAGTGTAATTAAAAAATAACATCCCCATTTTTTGTTGAAGTGTATATTAATTATTGAGTTTTTAAAAATTTTATGTTGGCGTACTCTTTTATGTAAGAAAAACATTTTTGAATCGAAATGAATGAAATAAAAGGGCACTTGAGAGAACTGAATAAAATTACATTACTTCTTTATTTCTATAACCTTCTTTTAAAATTGTATATGTAATGACATACATTTTTATTCTTATAATTTTTTATAATTACTAGAGAGGTACTTATTCTATTATATTTGTTTTCTTCTAGAAAATTATGTACCCATTTCTTTCTCGACGTGAAACTTGAGACCTACGGAATACAGAATTCTAAAAATATTTAATTATGTAAAAAAATATAGTTGACACTGCATCAAAAAAAAATCACCTTACAAACAGGAAGAGTGCATGAGTAATTACAGTATGCAACAAAAACATAACAAATATCTTATCATCGACATCAAGTAGTTACTCTGTAACTGTCACTAGTTACAGAGTTGCTCATAAACCGCCATTTTAGACACCTTCCGACAAATGTTGTCGTGCGTGCGCGGCCAGCGCCACTCGGCGGCAGGTCTTATGACTAATGGTGTTTTAATAGCCCCCTTAAGATTTCACTGTTAAATTTCCCAGTTTGATATTATATACCTACTAGTGAGCGAGTAGTTGGTTAATATATGTAGTACTTTCTTATAAATTATGTATTTATTGTTTCCATAATAGATTTTTGATTTATGATGAAATCGTTTTTAGTCTCAGATACTTAAAATATATTGAGTGGTATTTTTTGGATACGTAATTTTATTTATTAATTTATAAGGTTAATACCTCCATGGCGGTTTAATCACTACAACTGTTATTAATGTACATTTTTTTTAAATTTTTTTTTAGTTACATATATCAATATTACAACTACATTTTTCTTTTTACTTTAAATTTTCCTTAATACGGACCTATTGTAAATAAATTTTATATTCTGAGTAGACTTTATAATATTTGTGAACATTAGTAGTTTTCGTATTAAGTCGAAACAAACAGTCAGAAAAACACATTTTTTTTTTTGCTTAAAAATAATTTCTTAAAAAATCAAAACATAAATATACATTTTCGTAAACATCTCAACTCCAGTACCACCTACCGGGTCCAAAAAACAAATAAACTTATTGGAGCACCAAACGAACATATGGTGTGAATATGGGTTCGATACGTCAAGTGGTTTAGGCGTAACGATATTACATACGTATACATGTGTATTTAAATAGACAGGAAATTTAAAAAAATATTTTCATTGACAGAGCCTACAGATTTATGTATATGACAGTACTAATTATATTATTTTTTTTGGTAATACTAAAAAATAAGTAAAATTTCACTCCACATCTATTGTTTATATTTTAATCAACTAAAACTCAAAAGCTAATCTAAATTTAATTAGCAGAAAATCTTAACTTGTCAAGATTTATTTATATAAACATTAATTAAATAGAATATACCCGCATGCCAAATATACTGCATAGAAAGCACTATACGTTATGTGATTACTTACATATGACACACACACACACATTTAAAATAGCGTCATTGATACAAGACACTCTCCACTCGCTGTTAATGTATAAGCTTTATGCTTAAATCGAACACAAATGCGGCTTTTCATCACGATCTTTTGTGGAAACCGCCTCGTCCCACTGGCTAACCACCTTGCTGTGTACCAGCGAACCACCTCAACCTCCCGATCGGTCCTCCGTAACGCACCCTCACAAATGTACGACATTATAGAATACCACCGGCGCGTAGACGTATGATTAATGAACTAGCACTCGTGGAAATTTACCCCCGGTATTCGAACCTGTGTTTTCTGTAACGATCAGACCCCGCATGGTGGAGGTGCCGGGTAGCGTAAACATTTTTAACGGTTAAAATGTGTTTGTGTGCGGATATTTTTAGAAAATGTGTTAAAAGTATGTTGTGTGTTTATATTATTATATGATTCCATTCTCTTTTTTATTTAAATACAATCTTAATTATAAAATTTGCCCATACGAAAATCGTCACAATAATAAAAAAAATTAAAAAGATGTTTTCTTTGAAAGTATTTTTACTTACTCTACTTGCACGAGTTTTTTCCATCTAAAAGTACCAATTATATATACCAATTATAATACCAATACTAATTATCCAATATAATTTTTTGGTTTTATTACATAAACATTGAAACAATCTTTCATTTTTTATATTTTTTATTAGAAAATATCAATTATAAAACTGGTCACCTATGGTAAGAAAAAAGAGGTCGACTGTAGTCAAAAGGAAAATATTAATCGAGAACATAAAAGTAGAGAAAGGGTTAAGTGAAGAAGATTGGGAAGATAGACAATATTGGAAGTTGAGGACGGCAAATCTGTAATGGGAACAAGGCCAAGAGAAGAAGAAGAAAAAGTAGAACAAGAAAAAGAAGAAAATATCAATAGCCTAAACTAATTTTTGGATTCTTATGGGAATTAACTAGCTCAATTATGACACAGCCTCGATTAATTTTCAAACAGTGAAAGTTTCATTAAAATTGGTCCAGTAGTTTTCGTATTGTTGGAAAACAGGCAGATGTACAATTTTCTGACCCCTAATCCCCCTGGATGCACCACTGACCTACAGATTTATATATTAACATTGATTATTATTTATCCCAAAAAAATATATAGGATTATTGATATAACGCATATTACCTTGAAAAATTGCGTTTTTATACATAACATATTAAATACTTTTCAATTAATTATTATCGATTCCGATAATAAAAACAATCACATCTGTTAAACATTCCGTAAAACATCCCACAGCAGACCAGAGTATTAAAAAATAATATACGAACTGTAATTCCCTCTACCATAAATTAATAAAAACGACCATAAAATCCTGCTTTGTAGATTTTTTAATTCATGTAAAACGTACTTAATACATCATTTCAACTATTGATCAGATTTTTCAGTAAACACCATATTTAACACTCAAATTACAATTGTTTTTTATCCATTGCAAAACAAAATGCGAATTTTCAAAGTTTTAAACATTACGTGTTTAAATTTGAATATATTTCTGGCTAGGTAAGGACATGATGATACCGCATTATTATCATGAAAGTTGTTCCGGTTAACAGAGGTTCGCGGTTCGGTTGGGCCAATTACGATAGCGACAATGTATGACGCGTGGTTTTTTTTATCGATATAAAAATCACGCACTCTCGTGACGGGGTGTGTAATTATTTAATTGGCGTGTTGGAGGAGGATTTATTTCTGCACCTCTTAGCCATCACCGAGCTGTCACGCCACGAATGTCTGCCCCACCTCCATCGAGCGTGTGCTAGACATTTCATCATGCTAATAGATGTAATGATAACTTGCCTTTTTATATTTTATTATTCTTTTACTAAACTATAATTGAAAAACGACCTAGTTTTAAAAGGGTGTTTTGTTTAGTGTGAAATCAAATTTCTACTTTTATTTTATATAGTAGTACCTATAAGGTAAAAAATAAATTTTAATTGAATATTTAACTACAATTTATTTAATTTTATCCTATAACTATCAAAACTATTTGAAAGCTATAATACTCAAAAACACATTTTCATTAGAATATAGAAAATAGTTTGTTAGTATGTATTTCGTTACTTCAGAACTCTTGAATGTCTGGGTTTAATAAAAAAAATATTTTGTTAATAAAAAGACTAGACCTTTAAGAGTAATATAGGTTTTAAATTATTACGCTATCACATAAGGTAACTGAGCAGTGAATAAATATGTTGTGCAAGTCAGAAGTAAAGTATACAATTCGTATTCGCTGTGCTTTATTAATAAGAAGTATATCACAATCAAGTATGAAACTAATGCAAGATTTAATTAATTTTACATTTTCAGTGACAGCAGATATCTATCTTCAAGAGACAACTCGTTGCATGCATTTTTATATTTTTCATTGATCAATTTTTTTAATGCTACCAAGTTTAGTTCTGAATATATAAAAACTTTTGATGATATTATTCGAAAGATAAACAAGAAATATGGTACCCTTGATTTGATTTTTGATAATATCTATTACATATACGTCTTATTTAAAATAAATTAACTTTTTCGTGTAATACTCTTAAATTGCAAATTACTAATACCAGCCCAAGGGCAATAAATTCCACTAAAAATAAAATTACAATATTAAAAACAATAAATTAACATTAATAAATCAATCTGAAAAACAATAAAACAGTTCGAACGGTATTCTTAATATAGATACAAGTACAAGACAAAAAAGACAACATTAGTGTACTGGTCAGTGGATAAAAGAAGACTGACATTATTTAAGACTGTAGTCAAGAATGAAACAAAAGACCAGTTATAAATTATTTACGAGACAAAGAAACAAACATGGTTCGCGTGCTTAGAGTGGACAAAGACTATGAATAAGAGTTGAAGTCGAGGAAAGTGGCCAGAGGGGAAGCGAAACGGGGTAGATGGGGGTGGGGGGAGTCGTTGCGCTAATGAAATGTATCGGGGTAGCATATTTTCTGCTTGTCGTCCGGTGGCATGCGACCAGATACCTTGGCGCGAAATTTAAATATTTCCTGAGGTTTATTTTTTATTACGAAATAATAACACAAAAATAGACAATATAAATAGTGTCGTATTGGGCCGCTGGGCACCCGGGAAAATAACAGACGCTACGAGTAAGTTACTATAGGGCAATGATTTTTTTTTACCATTTGCCATAAAAATACAAAAGAATACTTAATTGAAATATTTTGGTATTGATTAAAAAATAAAAATTAAGATTTTATTAACATAAGTATAAATAATTACATTTTCACGAGACGCCTATGTTCATAATAATCAAGAACGATCGTGTTAGGTCGTAAGCTGTTAACAAAAACACAGTGTATCGTATTTTACGTAAACTTATCGATGTATTTTTTTAAACGTGTTAATTGTTTTTTTAATTTAATCTGATCTAAAAAATTTAAAAATATGTTCTACTTTTCGTTCGAATATTTGATTGAAATATTTGATTGAATTTATAGAATTAAAAAAGAAAGTATAAGATATGTAAATTTTTGTAGTGGACTTTATAAGTCAATAAAATTAAAACAGATTTCCAGTTAATACATTTTATATGTCTTTTAAAAATTAATTTATTGAACCTTTTAAAATTATATGGTTACCGAATATCTATGAAAAGACTCGGATTCAGATTCAGTTTCGTAGACTTTAAAATATAACGGTTCGGTTTGGGTTCGAGTTAATGAAAAATACGGGTTTTTTCGGGTTTCGGGTTCGGGTTCAGATCCTTGGTTATAATATGTAGGTACACAGTTTTTAATTTAGAATTGATCAAAAATCTCTTTACCTAATGGGTAAATGCTTTAATGGGATATTTATTTAGTAGAAACTTCTCATTAATATAACTGACGTAAGCCCGGTGACCAGTATAAGGGGACTGATATTGAATACGTGGTAAATTAGTTGACATCAACATATGTTTGGTAAATATCCACAGTCAACAGTAAATTATAACACACAATGAACTCGGTTTTGCGAATAACGCCAATAACGTCAAATATTGTAAACTCTGTAAATGTACGGTAAATATTTAGTTTAAAATACAGTGACTTTTTAGATAAATATATTATTATATAGTGATAAAATTCGTTAAAACTGTAGGGGAGGATTTTGTATTTGTTCTGGTTTATTTTAAATGTCCAGTATGCAGATTTGTATCAATATTTTGTATATAATATAAATAAATATATGTAAAGAAGGGGCCATTCGTTTCTTTTTGAAGTTATGTATTTGAACTGTAAGAATGTTTGTTTGTTTGTATGTAAATAAGACGAAACTAGGTTTAAGTTAGTCTCGTGTCGTTACTATTAAAAGGTCTCACATTTTCTTAAGGGGGAAAGAAATCTACATTATATACGCACTGGTATATATTATAACTAACCGAGTTGATGTCGGAATGTCTAACTAAACATATTTTGATATCAATATGGTCATTTCTGAGATCCATAATAAATTAAGTAAGCAATAGATTGCCTATGCTATATTAAAAAATATATGTTACAAGTTATACTGTTAAGATAAATATTAAGTTAATTAAAATCAATATAAGTTTCGTATATAGGCTGACCAGATTTTATGACATGGTTATTGAAAACCCCTTTTTTATTTTTGTTGACATCTAAATATCCTAATTGTCACTTTTATTGCCTCTGCTATTTTTTGATGACCTTTTTTTTGGTCATCAACATTATTATATTCAAAACCCGGAGAAATTATAACGAAACTCGAAGCCCGGAGAAATAGTATAGATACTCTGAGACTCCGGGTGAAAACCTGAAACCTGGTTACCCTATTCGTATACATGATTTTGATTTAAATTAGCGGTTTCGAAATGAAATTGAGACGATAAAGTTTTGAGAGATTGAGACCGCTTATTTTTTTTAAATGGTTTGCATATAATATGAGAAATAATAAATTATGCTTTTGTTATCATTTACAGATTTAAAAATTACAACGACGATAAAAAATACCGAAAAAAGTATTTTATAGTATTTTCGAATCAGTATTTCTCTATTCTACTATTTCGATTTAAATTTTCAATAAATAATATTATTAAACAATGATAATTTGTGTAAGTACCTACGTAATGCACATACGTATGTTTTCGATGAAATTAATAATTATATATAATAAATACATAGGAAATAGAGAGGTGTTTCAGAATGAATTAATCATTAATAGATTAAACAGAATTCCTAATCTTATTTTGTTATTTAAAACATTATTTTATGTACAAAACCATTCCATAAACTGGTTTATGAATTATTGAAAATTTATATTTGCATACAGCGTACTGCACTATATTTAATGAAAAAGTGAAATATTTATATTATTAATTCATTTCACAAAGCGCATTTTAAATTTAAATGCAAACAATACACTAAGAATTATTAATAATAGTAGCTTTACATTTTATTGTTATAAAATAATAGAGTATATATTTTTGTATCCATATTATCTATCGAGGTCTGGCAAATCAGGGATACGTCTTTTTAAAAAAATATGGAGTAAAAAATTCCTTTTCGATATTTCTGATATAATTATTAATTGTTATGTCATATTAACACAAAAAAACCACGGTGCCTTTTGTACAAAATGGCAACATTAATACATTAATACTATTTTTCATTTAAAAAATCAAATGTGCACAACGAAAAAAAGAGTTTTAAAACTTGCATTTGTGCAGAATATGTTGTTCGAAACACAAAATTATTTAAACAATATATAAATAAGAAGTACGCCTTGTACCCCTTGAAACCTTGAAGCACACTTTGGTAAACACTGGTCTACACCATGGACCTTTGTCAGAAAAATAAGCTTATTTTTGTAATAAATAATTTTATATAAAAAATATTTAAAGAAACCTGAAAAATAGTCATTTATATGTATAAATAAAAACTTACGTATATTTGTATGTATATAAAACTTACCTTTATACAAAACTTTATTAAAAGTGCTTGTTATAATTCGTAACTCTGGGTTAGGAACGTCTCCAATCTGAAAAAGAGTAAAAAAGTTATAATATCGTTCTCAGTGATTCTAAAAAGTATTTACTACATGAGTAGTAAAAAACTTAAAAATCGTTATTCTGAAAAATGAATATATTAATTAATTTGCATAAAATTGCAAAAATTAAAAAATTCGTAGTTTATTTAATTAGAATAGTACCATAGTCATAATAAATAAAAGATAAAATTCACAATTAATTTAATATTTAATAAAGAGCTCTTGAATAGAAAACTCAGTTTTTCTAATTAGAGAGAAAATCCAGTATTGTATAATAGTGTTCGTTTCAACAATCTGCATGCAAAATATTTGCTATATTAATTAAAATATACCTATTTATTTTTTATTATCATTAATATGTATGTATGTACAGAGTACATATGTATGTCTCTGATTCAGAATTGTAAAGCGAATAACCATGCTAGAGACCTGGCGATGGTCTCATTAAAAATAACGTTATATTTTCTATAAAAAATACTTAAAAAGTCAAAATCGATATGATACAATCATACAATAGGGTCCTTTTTGTATGAAAGGTTACAGATAATAAATATTGTGTACATTGTATCTTATATAGTCATTAAGAAACCATGAATCGTTTTGAAATACTTATTAAAACCGAAACTCTCAACTTGATAAAAGTTTCATGTCTATTAATTATTTGATAAAACTTGGAAAAAAGCTAGAATCTAACAAAATCATACAAAACTACCCACCCTCTCTCTCCGAGACGAAAAATACACCATCGAATGGATCTTAAATAATACAAATGACTAAATATTTGCTAATTTTTAATTTACTCTTCCTACCTACTCAATAGCAATAAAATTTTCGATATTTTCGTAAGAATATTATTATAAGATTAGTTTATCAGTTCCAAAGTATAATGCTTGTATTTTTTTTTTAATTAATAATTTTCAAATTAATTCTTTACTTCGTGCCCCGGCCGTCGCCCAGGCTTCCCCCTAAAACTGGCACCGGGAGTATGCAACCTTGTATTTTATTACTATAATGCTATTTTTAAGAATTACTTTTTTTTCTTCATTTAATATACATAAGTTTAGACTTAACTATACGTACATAATTAATTAATAGCAAAGTAACTTATCGGAAATTAGGAGAATCTTGTCAAGTACATTAAAGGAGTATAGATATAGGTATCCAAAGTTTTGGTCGACAGTGTATGAACCTACTTATATATAAGAATATTTATAGCTATAATAAAAATGTAACTAATTGCATCGAAATTGAAATTAACAATTAAGTGGGTTATAAAAAATAAATATATATACTTCTGTAACACAATTTCACCGCTGCCATATCAGTACCGTACATCGTGTTGTATTGTTACTTACTAAACACGAATTAATTCAGTCGAAATTACCAATTATAGAGTAAATCAAGATAAAACGTGTAAATGTCGATATAATCCGTAAACCTGTGTTTTGGTAAAAACGTAAAGAGTGTGTGATTAAATTGTTTCTGTATAAATACGCATGCAGTGTTGATAATATTATACGGTTTAAAATTAGTGAAAAAATTTAATTTCTTTAATATTTTTTTTTAGTTATAAAATTTGAATTTATATTTTTTTTAGAATACTGTCTTAAATATTGATTAATCGTAGATTTTCATAATAAATCATATATCAAGTATATATACAATTTCTATAGTTTGTTTACATGATCGTTTTTCATGTAGATTGTAGATTACTTATTATAAAAAAATAAGATTAAAATTGAAATAAATTTTTATTTAAAGTTTATTTGTTTTCATTAAAAAGGAGGTTGCCTATGAAACCTTTTTGGTCTCTTTAGTATACATTTTATGTTTTTGTTTTTTTATATTCATTAAAAATGTTGTTTTACCAAAGAATGTCTATATATTTATCAATATTTTAACAACGAATTGTAAACTTGAGTTTTTAACATTTGTAGTTTGAAAACTTAAGTACTAAAGGTATGCGTTTGTAGCGATAGAATAATTATGGGATCTATTATTCACAGATTATATTAAAACTTTTGTGGATTAAAATAATTTGAACTATTCTAAGAAATTCTGAAACGAAATGACTTATTAATTAGACTAGTGTTTTTGATGTATGTAATTTATACAATTAAATAATATATAGGTAAACTAAATTGAGTGAGTACCGGGCACTTGTGTTTTGCAACTGTTTTGTGCCATTACTGAGATAATACGTTTAAAAATATAAAATAAAAACTAGAAAAAGTGCGAGGAATCGCAATAATTTTAAAAATAATAACCAAATGAAGAAGATTGAAATACCAAGTAAAAAAATAAAGATATTGACAAAGAAACTAACTATTTTTGTTATTGTAATATAAAAATATCAAGATCCTTCTGTTGAAGACCAGGTAATGTGCTACAAGTGCAATTTATGGTCAAGTACAAAGTTATACCAATTAGGTTGAATTATTCCATTGTTTCACCTAAGGTTTTTTAACGTTAATTTTGAAAATTGATACTGAAAATTTATAACTAATAGATTATATAATAATAATAATAAACAATACATCTATTGGTTACTTATTCAGGTTTGAATTTATTATATTTTTCCCTTAGGTGTTCGTAATTACTTCACTCTCCCCTACACAATTTCTTGGTAATAATAATTAAATTAAACTAATATCGTACATTCATACATACATATAATACGAACATAAATACGTGTATGTATCGTTACCAACCATATTTGTGTGCTGTTTGCTATCGTGTGAACGTATTTACACAATACACAAAACACATATTTGTTGATACACATGCAGGTGCCCTCACAGCTTGAATCAGCGTGTTTTATACTGATTTCATTTATTTAATTACGTGATAATTAAATTAATTATTTAATTATTTTCAAACCACATTGTTGTTGATTACGCGTTATTTTTTGTGGAATTGTGTTTTTGATTTTTATGTTTAGATATTATATTTAATGGTGAGGAAATTTGATTTATTCCTGTATTTTGTTAAATGTTCTGGTTGATGAAATGATGCTGTTGTATTTTCAATTCTAATATTGATATGCATATAATTTTTTTTTTATTTTAATTAAGTATAATTTATAAAAATTATAGAAGGTATATTATCTTTAGTATAGTTAATATTTTTTTATAGTCTACAATCTTAAATTTATCTTATTTTGTAAAATAAATCTAAAATACCCTATATTTGGATACAATTCTAAAATTGATTTTGGATTTAAATTTCTTTAACTAAAGACAACTTTTTAGTTACTAAATAATTTATCAAGTCGACAAAACTCTGAGTCATTTTTCTTATCTTTGATTATAAGATATAGGTTATGTACAACAACCAAAATAAGCGAGAGATCCAAGGATTCTCTCAAATGTTTTTTTTAAATTATCCATATACATTAAAAATTTTAATATTTTCTTGTTTATTTTTGTATAGAAATTACACATATGCATACAATATACATTAGAATAATTATAAGAAAATATACATTTTCTTCAATACGGGCCAGAAGTAGGTAAGTTATCATATAATCTTAACTTTATAACTGTGAATGTCTCATCAAAATCGGTCCAGTGGTTTTCGTGTCAAGTCAGAACAAATAAACAGACAGACAAAAATTCTAAAAATAGATACGTTCTACAGCAAATTGCGTATAAAAAATCATCAAAAAGATATTTTAAAATTAGTGATACGTTCCATAATTTTTTAAAACCAAAATAGGCCGAAAATCGTGAAAAAAACTTTATGAAAATTCACGATAATAAGAATGTCTAGAAAAACAAAGAAATTCGATGTAAAAATTTAAAATAATATAAGTTTGTTTTTCAATTTAATTTATTTAATTTTATTAAAAAGTAACAAATTTTGTTTATATTTTTTTTTACTATCTAAAAATACAATTCGACACCGTTTGTGAACTGGTGTAAAATCTTGTTAAACGAATATTTTAATAATAACAAAACGTTTATATATTTAAATTCCTTGAATAGCCAGCTAGATATCACACTCACCAAAACAGGGAATCCCTAAATTTACTTGAAAATCGTACCGCGTAACTTCAAAACTGCGTAAAAAGATACAGTATTGTACATAAATCCAGAGTCTATAGATTTATATATGTAATATATGATTGTATGTACGTAAATAAATTTAGATAAATATATAAATATAATCACTGTCATGAGTATTTTAACAGCATGCAAGAGAACAGTAAATTTTCACGCGTGGTCATTAAAAAATTTAATTCACAAATGTTTGCAATGAATGCTAAATGTTCAGAATTCCGCATAGTGCGATAAAATCTGACACATTCAACATATTAAAGAGTGGTGATTAATACAGAAATACATATCGGGTTATTTAAATTGTGCTTTAATATTTAACACTGTGTTGCCAACTATGATAATTGTCTGGGTAATTCAGAACCGTTTAATTGACACTACTATAGTTCATTGGAATGGGGTTTCAAATTAAATAAAAATAACAGAATACCTATAAATTATATTGTGTATTTCTATATATATCTAGTTATTGTTTTCATTACATTTTTAAAAAGTGTAGCGTAATCTGGTTTAATATATTTTATTTCAATTACTTTATAGATGGCGCTGCAAGTGTTAATTTAAAAAAAATCAGTATTTAAAAAAACATCTGTCAAGTAAATGCATAGTTCTTCCTCGTGTCAAAGGTAGTTAATTATTGAACAATTTAAATAAAAACTGATAAAGTATTAAGATAAATTGCCTGGCATTGGTAAACCATTTAATTGTTATACAATTTTACTAAAAAGCACACCTGATTATTTTTTCGTATATTTTTAATTTTTTGACAATTTCAATCTAAATCTAAATTTATGCAAACGTCAAAATGACTAGGATTCAGAGGTAAGACAGACAGACAGACACGGAACGAAAAGTGTTTGTCTTGACCTGAAATAGAAAGATCAATTAAAATTTGTGAATTCGGATAACAATTTTTTTATCTCATTATAAAACGATCACAGAGTTTTTCGTATCTTCGATATTGCGAGGAAGCAATATTATTTCTTTTAATAATAATTTTTATAATTAAATATCAAAAAGTTTATTTTGTTTGAAATCAAATAATACAATTGGAATTTTTGTATAAAATGTCTTAATTTAGAAAAACCCAAGAAAATTATATTCAGTAGCATCTATATATATATACATACATATTTTAACTAAAAATATGAAAATAAACAATATACATATGTTAACATGGTTTAAAGTACTCATTGAACTTTGTTAAATTTTAATTTATGCATGAACTATATTATAACATATACACAAATTCATAATTTATATTTTATTTTATTATTTTATATTTTATTACAATTTCATATACATATAACAAATAGGTGGATATATGGAAATGGATATATTATTTCCGTTTTGGATTGCCATGGAAAATATAAAATCAATTTGAATTTACACTGCGTTTACTAAAAATCGATCTAGCGTAATGGATATTAATATAAAATATAAAACAACACCTAGTTCAATCCTATATCAATAACATCAATAGCCATTATAATAAAATAAATCTAACGCAGTCCACTGAGCATTTTCCAAGCCTTGTATCAATGGCTTTGTCTAACAGAAACAATGTTTTCGAAACATTAGCTCTGAATACAATATTGTCAGATTTATATATTTTGATAAATTATATACATATATATAGGTAGATACATTTATATGTATACATATATTATATAATTTCAAATGCTTCATTTGTTGGATTTTAAAAAGAACTCAACTTTCCAAAAACAAAAATATATTTTATAAATAAATGCCCATATAATCTAAATTTATATTGTAAACGTATAATTTGTCTTTTTTCTTTTGTTCAGACGCTATTTTTCCTTTTTGTAATCTCTTCTCTATATATAAAAGTGAATATTCGTTCGTATCCGACTTATAGACTCGGGAATTACTGAACCGATTCCAATGCGGTTTTCACCAATAGTAAGATTTGACTGTCAATTGTTTATTTTGTTTTCAATAATTAACTTTTAAAATTAATTAGAACTAAAATTATTTTTACTTTTTGTTCTGATTCGTTTTTGTCAGGAAAGTAATTTAAGTGTTGTTTGGTTTTTATTACAATAATAACTAATCGTGTTTGTACTTAATTCATGTATATTTTTTTTAAATCCTAAACAATAATTCCGTAGTCCACGCGAGCGAAACCGCGCGGGCCTTGCTAGAGAAATTATAAATAAAGAAAAATTCACATTATTCATTATTGCGTAAAATAGACCAAGATAAATATAAATCTTCTCACCGAACAAAAAAAGTAATAAGACAAAACCAAATAACAATAGTTATATTAATAAATCATATAATTATGCAAACAATCTGGATAAACATACATTTGCAATATTCTCAATGTATGCCTGAACCGCATTTATAGTTCAATTGTATTCTGTTTGTATCGAAGTCGAGAAGTGTTTATGCCGCTGTAATGGAAACGGTCGGTGGCTAACAAAAGGGGGGTAGGGGCAAGTGCCGGGGCCGCAGAGAGTGATATATGGGATTTAAATGATTTGCGAGATTTAGCTAAAATGGGAATATTGCGAGAGGAATCATATTTCGTATAATGTGAACGTTAAATTGATATTATGAAGTGAGGAGTTGGGATTTCGACTTGGTTAACAGAAAGAAGAATAGTCGAAACGTATATGTGGGAGGTAGTTTTAGATGATATTGGATTGTTTGGCCTATTTAATTTCAAAGGAGATAAGTACATTATGGTGTTTATTTAGTTTGGTATAGATAAATAACGTGAGTAAATTAAGTATATTATATTTCAGCAGAACATATATAAGTTGAAGCTTAAGGAAAACGCTGAAAAATTCAAGGTAAAGAGGGTTTGATTTATAATGGGTCCCTATTTAGACAGACTTATAAAGGTACAAAACGATAACTTTGAGCTGTAAAGAGTAAAAAATTTGCTCTTTACTTTTTTTGATATAATTAGTGACACCGGAACCAATTTTTTCGGGGGAGGGAAGGGGGTAGTACGAATCTCAAAAATTAAGCTGATCCTATTTTACTTTTTCAAATTTCTTTGGTTTGATTAATATTGTATTATTTGTTGACAAAAAAAAATAAAAATACAGTGGAACCTCGTTAGTACGTTTTTAAAAGGACTGGAGGAAAACACGTACTAACGAGTAAAATGTACTAACGAAATATTTTAACATGGGGTTTTATGGAAGAACGCCGGGACCTAAAAAAACGTACTAACGAGGTTTCATTGTACTTACTTTTTATTTTTCTCTGACTAGATTCGTGGTTACATTTTATAGTTTGTTCGTGACCTTTAACATCAGTTTACAAAAATTAAAGAATTTTTAAGAGTAAAAATTTCATAATAGCAGGTCGCTTCAAAGCCGCCCTATGAAACAGGATCCAAATTTTGAGGAGGCAAAAGTAGTCATTGCCCCCCACTGAAAATTTTGGGGGAGGCAATCGCCCCCTCCCTTATCCCCCTGGCTCCGGCGCCATTAATAGTTTTACGAGACCTTACATTTGAATAATTATGTTTGCATTTTTATTGTTTCTGATATTTGATATACTTATTTTAATATACTGACCTGTACCATGAGAGAGATCCCAACTATTCCTTGTGATTTGTGCTGTGCTTCGGACATATTGTGGTACAGTTCCTTATTGAAACCATAAATTTGTATCTGTAACAAGAGAAAATCAATCATTGATGTGTTGCTAATATTGTTTACGTAATCAATTTATGCTTTTTGACATATTGTTATTCGAATAAGCAGTGAGTAGATATTGATTTATGGGTTTATCAAATAATTATAGAATATATACATATATGTATATGTAGATATTATGTACTACTACATTCAACGTCAATATAGCCACATATGATTTCAATATCGTCGATAATTTTTATATTTCTACATTTTATTCTAACCGAAATCAGAAAAAAATAACACTTATGAAACATTGTCTGTCTAGCTACTGTTTGGCATAGAGAGCTAAGTCTTGAGAACTTTCGCAGTGATCTTGATATGGATCTTGGATTCTGGGTGTAAGCCGCGTCGATTTGGTCGTGTGATCGGCCAACGTTTGCAGAAGCCAAGATCCATAGAGAGCTAAGATTTGGTAGAATTATACTAATTAGCATACCAATAATAGACCTGGGATATAAAAATAAATTTTGGTGCTTTTTGAGAGGGGGTAAATCAGTTATATATTTTTATTTCAGTCCTGTCGAGTAGGGTATCAAATGAAAGCTGACAATTCAAGGAATTAAAATATTTAAAAAGTTTGTTACTTATAAAATCTTGGCGTAAAAATATATATCTACTAAAAATCTTTATCTCTTTTTGTGATGTTTTTAAAATTGATTTTTTTTGTCAACCCAAATAAAACTTAATTTTATCAAGGTAATATCAACGTATTTATTGGTATACAAACAATACAATCGAATTTATATTTTTCATGTTTTATTAAAATTTATTCGACATAATGAAAAAGCAACTATTCTGATATATGAAATATAAAACCTATCAAGTAATTTCAACTTTAATTAAAATTCAATCAACATATCTACCCTGAAATGAAATTAATATCGTATAGTAAATTACAATTGTATCAGATTTATATAAAAAAAAACACGCCGTAATAATATTTGAGAGAAATAATACTTCAGGTGGTATATCTGTATACACTTTAATCCGTATTATATAACGTGGATACATTCGAGTCAGGTACAGCAGAGGATTGCAGTCGAGTAACATTGCCACTTCTTATCCCCCCCTCCATCACACACATACGCTCACTCACCCACCCACTCGCACGGTCAGGCATCGGCTACACTACGACTGATATTTGATTCTTGATCTGGGATAAGCCAACACTCAAACTGTTATATTACCTATACTACGTAAACCTGCACCCTATTCACTGGATCGTGAGTTCCGCGTTTTACCGGTAAGTGTTTTACACAGGCTTTGTTGGTTGATTTTATTTTGTTTGTGTGTTTTTATTTTTAGGTTTTAAAGAAAATAATATTGGGCAATTTAACGATGAAGATTTTTGTATTTAAATTTCAAATTTTAGAAACACCATTGTTCTCCTCAAAAAACTGTTTCATCATGTTATTTGGATTTTAAAATAAATATCAATTGTTTGGAATTATAAAATTAATTAATAATAGTTTTATATTGCCTTTAAAACTTTTCAGTAAGGGTTGATTAACAAAAAAAAACGTCTATTTGAAACCAACATCTCTCTAAATCAAAAAAATACAAAATTATATTTAGTAGAATGAAATCTCCTTTAAGATTTTAAAATACAACCTAGAAGAGAAGGTATACATATCTTGAGTAATTACCTTTTAAGTTTGACATTTAAAAACACCTTTAAACTACATATGTATGTACATATAAACATGGAGTTTTCAGAACCGTAACTAGAGTCTCTGGGGCCCCGAGGCAGCAAGTGATTAAGGGGCCCTGTTGTTTAAATTTCTGATCAAGCGAATTCCAGTCTTAACTTTGAACCGTAATTTTGATTCTCACAGTAATAATTTATCCTGCTGTAATATTTATTAGTACCTACTAGTATCGCCTATGTTTAGTAACGTTGTACGTATATTTCTATTTATATAATTGTGAAACCATTTTAATCAGTGGCGAGGCGTGAAATTTTTAAAAGGAAAGTATATTTTGTCAATCCTCCCCCTCCTATTAACAAAAAAAACAAGTTATGAAACAGCTTTAGTTCAAGCTTTTACTTTTTAAAATAAATTGTTATATATTTATATAGTAACTAAATGATTCTACGTCTTATTTTCTTGTATTTTAGTCGATATTTGTGTGACGAGTTGAAGTTCACTGCAGGAGATTTCACTAAAAAATTTCGAATTTTTGATTTCGTTAAAAGTATGTTTATTGTATAGAAAATGACGTGAAAAGTTGTTTGTTTCAAACCGCAGGTCTGTATCTCAAACCGTTCTCGAGATATAGTCTCTCAAAGTTTTAGTTTTTTCAAATTTTTGGAGAAAAAAGGCCATAACTTTTGAACGGGTGGTCGGATTTGATTTTAGTTGACGGATTTGGAATCAGCGTGTCAAAATCTATATAATGACATGTATAGTACCTTAAAACTCGAAAAAAAAAAATTCGCGAAAAATCGAAAAAATTCAAAGGGATACACCTTAAAAAAATGTCGATTTTTGACCAAATTTTTTTTGTCGGATTTTAAAGTATTATACATGTCATTTTATAGATTTTGACACGCTGATTTCAAATCCGTCAACTAAAATCAAATCCGACCACCCGTTCAAAAGTTATGGCCTTTTTTCTCCAAAAATTTGAAAAAACTAAAACTTTGAGAGACTATATCTCGAGAACGGTTTGAGATACAGACCTGCGGTTTAAAACAAACAACTTTTCACGTCATTTTCTATACAATAAACATACTTTTAACGAAATCAAAAATTCTAAATTTTTTAGTGAAATTTCCTGCAGGGATATTCAACTCGTCACACAAATATCGACTAAAATACAAGAAAATAGCTGTAGAATCATTTAGTTACTATATAAATATATAACAATTTATTTAAAAAAGTAAAAGATTGGCCAGACCTGAAGATGGCCAATAGGATTCGACTGAAACGTCGTCAAGAAGACAACGCAGAACACAGAATTTTTCACCAGCATCTTCTTCAGTCCGTGGAATACAATATTTCAAGAATACTAAAATGTGTATTATAAAAGTAATATTAGCTTTTCTGTATGCTATTTTTACTTCAGACAAATTTCCTGCATACAACACCTCAACCAATCTGCATCAGTTCAAAAACACACTTTCAACAGCCATAAAATTTTAATAACATCAGAAAAACGTAGATTGTGACGTCACACTCCTATCTAAACCGCTAATCCTTGTACGATCTTTACGCCCCTCAGTGCTTACATGATTCGGAGTCTCATAATATTAAAACATATACTGCTCCCGACACTACATGTTCTACCAGATAGAGAGAGCGCATTCACATATCATACATATCCCGTACATCCATCTCTGTCTATCCGATGGTTTATTTAGAGCGTATCGCGACTCCTGCTTCGGAGTTCTCTATAAACAGTAGATGGGTTATTGAAAAATATTATATGTTATGAAAAGTGATATTTTTGGTGCCGTCATATTGGTATGATGTGGCGTAGACATGGAGAGGGTTTATTAAAACGTTACTTGTAATGTTTATTTCAATTGCACGCGCTTGTGGATGCTTGCCAAGGAACGTTTTATCCGGGTTTGTATCTCTTGGGGAGATTTGTTTCCTTAGATATTTACGTTGCTCGGTAAATAGTTATTTTATACGTATCTGTAAGTGTGGGATATGTATTTGAAATAAACTATATTTAAATTGAGATTGCAACATTTTTTCTACTTGATTTGAAAATTATTTATAGAAGCGCCCCAGGAAAATTTATAATATTTTCTTAAGATGATAAAAAAAAACAGTAATAATATCTCTATGTGATTATTAATTTATGTGATATTTTACACGTAATATAATCAAATTTGATATTTTTTAGAATATTTGTTTCTCTGTTCCGAAAAACTATTAAATCGACTTTCGCTGAAGAAAGCTTTAGATACTAGAATTAATTTTAGCTAATAATTATTGCTATTTCTATTTTTAGAATTTTTTGTAAATTGAAATGTAATTCAGTTATATCATACCATAAAATTCAAACAGATTTCCAGTTTTATAATCTCATTTAAAAATTATTGGAAAAAAATATTAAAATATTAAAAATAATTTATCTTTTAAAATATGTGGTTACCGGTTGTTCAGGTTATTGAAAAACACGGTTTTTTCGGGTTTACGGTTCGGGTTAAGGTTCAAGTCCCTTTTAATATTTAATTAAACCAATAATTTATATTGGCACATATTAAAAAATGTAATTGTTAATTTTTTGATAGAAATATGTACATGTATATATTATACAAATGAAAAAAACTATTTTTAAATGAATACGAGCGAGGCCACGAATAATTTTAAGTGTAAACCCATTTTTAGGCATGTATATATATAATTAAATTCATAAATATTGTATAAAAACACATAGAAAAGAATAAACGAAATCAGATAGGAAACCGTGCAGATGCTCTAAAACTTCTTCATAAATTACACATTTTCTTCTACCACCGCAGTTTAGATAAAATCAGTGCATGCACAACCTCCCGAGACCTATCTCTTAGCGAATAAATAGAAACACACGAATAGATTCAAATAATATAACAACACAGTGTTATTACACAGTGAGTGAGATTTCTAAATTAACAATATAGGCATAAAGCACGATATCTAAATTCACCACAAAACCTCGGGCATCGATTTATAATAAATCAAGATACTGTCTTCACTTTGCAGCTGGGAACACCCCCTTGTGCTTTCATTTACCTGTCTACATTACATTCCACGGTGTAAGACAATAGGTCGATGCAAGATTCATTATTTAAATTCCCTTGGTAAACGCAATGCTTTTGTTGTTACGTGGAACTAATGTCATTAATGTTGTACTGTTTTAGTTTTAGTGGCCGGTCATTTGGTCAGTGGTGCATAGTTGCTAGTAGACCATGCTGGAATATTTGTGCTGACGATGCAGCGGTATTTAACTTGTGGAAGGTCTTTTCAAAAATAATATCAAATATTTACAGCAATGTGAAAAATGTGAAACTGTTAATTTGTATTATTTCAATTACAGTTGAAGTGTTGAAACATGTCAGTTTTTAAATAGCCTTCAAACAGGTTATTATTTATTTATTATTATTATTTTCGAAGTACCCCTTCCTGTTGAGAAATCAGATAATTTTGTTAAGGCAACGATCAAAGTTAGTAAATACATATGTAGGTTAAATTGCCTCAGTAGATTTTGACCAATTAACTTACACAAGGCTAATTTCTTATGATTGGGCACATAATTCCCCCTCTCCACATTTGGGCAACCTAGATGACGTATTTCCCTCTTTCGCGCTGAGCTATTGAGGTTACCTTGTACTTTATATATCTTGGGCAACGACCAAAAAAAAGCTTAATGGCTTACTCTCTGCACGGTCGAGGGAATGTCGTGAATATGTAGCATTGGGGTTAAATAAAATCGCTTAGAGAATATATTCTTATCTTATATATTGATTTTTTTTTGTTTCGATTCAATTAATTAATATTTATAAGCAAAATCGTAGAAATGTGAAATTTATTTTAATTTATTTTTTTTATAGTATGAAGTTTCAAATTGGTTAAATATTTTGATTTGTACTCGTATCACGTAGATCTAATTGAGATCTATAATTTGAGATCCAAACTCGCGCGGTAGCTGCTCTGAGTGTCGAGATACACTGATCAAAAATTTTCGCAATCACACAAACTGACCTCAGTGCGTTACATCAAGTTTCTGAAATGCCCACCCAATATCTGGCGTAAAACATTCAACGTTATTATTATAATATTACCTAAATAATTATATGCATTAAAAGATGATAGTTCTTGCATCGTAAAACAAAATATTGTAGATATGCAAATTAATTCTTACTGTACAACACCGTATACGGCATTTGTGTTAATTTTCATTTTCATATCAGCCATCTCGTTTCGTTCAAGTTTACAGACAATAACTACATCTTTATTATGCGCGTACATAATTTATAGAGATTTGTTAAAATGAAGTGTGAACACATACATATATTTTCTTCAGAAAAACAAACTGTTAAGTATTTTTTGGTTTCTTTTTGAAATAACACCGTATGATTTATGGAGAGTTTTTTCTGATATTTGTTTGCGTTATTATGCATCCTTTTAGATTTATCAACGTTCATCAAAAGAATATTTAATGTGACGTGCATAAAAATATTTTTTCTTAAAAGTCTACGTTTGAAGAAAAGCGAAAATAAGTGCATTTCATGTTTGTTATTTTAATTTTGTTCTTGGCTAATATACATTATTATATAATACCTACATATACGTATTTTATTCATGAAAATGAAATTTAGATATTGTGTTAAATAAGGTTAATTAAATGGTTCTGTAAACAATATAGAAAGGAAAATATAACCTAATTAAGAATATAATAACGAACATTGTAATAGTGCGCTAGCTATCTAATAGACCAATCAAATATGATTTTTAAATGGAATTAATATTCGTCTCGTTTATTTCAGAGCCAATCGATGGCAAATGATGCCCTTAATAAAATATCAAAAAAAACAAGGCTGCAGGCCCACGGGAAATACACTAATAAAATAAAAACAAAAAAAATTGAGTGCCGGTTATGCTTAAATCATCGATGCAGTAAAAACGATGTAAGATAGAGCAAAAATGAATAGAATCAATTTTACAGATAAGAACATTTTTTTAAGAATGGTACTCTGGTTTATACCTAAAACTAATAGTGCGAACCTTCGTAAGTCGAACCGTCGTAAGTCGAAGACTACTTGTATTAATTTATATTATAACGGTGACCAAGCCAAATATATTTTTGTCTATTTATAATTTTTTTTTGAACAACAAAGATTTAAAACAGAATTTATATAAAGGATTGTTTTGGGGCTCCTATTGGTGCCCCTCCACCCCAGGCAAATATTTTTTTTCACATAGGATAACACGCCACTGGATCTTGTAAAGGTAGTAGTGATTTCAATGATATAAATAAACATTTTAAGAATATTTTTACAATTTCCTGTAAAATATTTAATTTTAGTGTTACCCCTATACCGTCGAAAATTGTATTATTAACTTCACTAAAATTCAGGACAACCCATTTTTATTGAATTCAAAGCTTGCACTGTTGCCAACACAACCATATCACATACTATCTTAAGTAGATGGATGTGTGTTCTTACAGAATGTAATCTTGTTAAATAAGTATAAAGCATCACAACGTAGCATCAATTTATGTAAAGAAACCAGCAGAATGAAGTGGTGCAAGATACTGCGATGCATTCAATGTAACCGGACGTAGAGAGAGATGAGACATGTACATTGTTAGTTTTTTCTTAACAGAAAAAGCAAATTGAAAACGTAAATGTTATCAACTATGATGGATTATATTTAAAATTAAAGTTTTTATTTAAACGAAGTTTTATAGTGAATATAGTAACAGACGGTATTGTAGCTAGCTTCACTGTAGTATTTATGAATTTTATTGTTTGTAAAATTGAATCGATTTTGATTGAATGCCGCAAATCAAATATTTAATTATATTGTTATTCCTGAATGTCGGAATTGTCCGAAATTTATTATTTGTGAAACTATTATTGAGTGTTTTATGTATTCGAATGTATATTCATCAAATATAAATCCCAAAAATAGACTATTTTAATCATATTTATTTCTCCAAGTAAAAATGCACTAAATTTCGTAGTTAGTATACACGCACCCGCATGGGGTACGTACGTAGACATGCACTCAGGCATATATGAATCCTCCGTTCATGTCTGCTGAAGGTGTGTACTGTACCATGGCGGATGTATTTGAGCCAGGGTGCAAAATTATCAAGATAAATATAATTTTCAATAATAATAAAGATAATTATCTAACATATGTCTGATTTCTGAAAGAATTTTATTATTTAATAACTAAACAAAACCTAAAGAGAACAAGTTAATTAAGTTACCTGTTCATGTATTCACGAATCAACATAAATGTATTATATTATTTAGATTTATTAATCAGTTTTTCTACTTCTTAGTAATTTTTTTTGTTATCAAGATAATTATCGTATTAGTTATCATTTCGCACCCTTATTTGTTTGCTCGTGTAAAACCATACGTACATAAAAATCAACAGTATTCAAAAATGAATGACATATCAATCATTTAAATCTTAATCCACTTGAATATGTATTCTGTTTGTACTGAATCAAAAACGTTGATGTAGAGAAAACAACATAAAAATTTATCAATAATGATTTTAAGCCGTTTAATTTTTAAATCAAATATAAGTCATGTATTTTCAGTGACAGAATAATTTTACACATTTGAATACAATTGATTAAAATAAAGAGAATTATTCTAAAGTTTCAATAATTTGTAGTTTTAGAGTACCTATTATGTATATCATGTATTAATTAAAAATCTTACAGAGTAAAGTAAGTACTACTCTGAATGAAGTTTTTAAACACTCTGTAGCTCAGAGGGGTTTGAAGATAGACCACTCTTTTCCCTACAATTTTTTACTCACAATGACCCTAGGAATTAGTTCTTAAAATATCTGTATCCCAAACCGGACCATCCTGTATATTAACACCATAGATAATATACTTATTCGTTTAGGAAAGCAAGAACGCGGCTACTGTAATAACTCGTGTTGTTTTAACACAGTCACAAATCTGTAGCCCATTTCCCTGATACCTTTCGAAGGGTATTCTGGGCGGCATAATAAATTACCACTGTCCCTCCCCCTCGATATGATACCACAGTATCGAACGATTCATTTTTTCTTCCGCGGAAAAGAAGCCATTTATTATGATTCAAAGGTGGAATATTTTAACACTTATGTCGAAGGATTCTATTTTATTGCAAGAGATAAAAAGCGAAAATATATATAGCTATAAGTGTGTTCCTAAAGTATGTAATATTATGTAATGCTTTTAGAACACATTTGGATCTTGAATTACTATTATGTTGAATGGTTTGAATATATGTGACGTTTTTGCCAATTCTCAAAATTTCGGTAATCCTTTTGGTTACTATTCTCCGATTATATTACCTTTTTCGTATAATATTTTGAGAAATACTATAACTATCCTAAATGTATATTTTTATTGTATGAAACATTCACATAAATTATAATTCAGATTATTACACGCAAATCGTATACATAAATTTAAATAGCTTGCACGAAATTTTACTATGATATATAATATATTATTTCTATGATCTTAAGTTATAAAGTAAAAACTCATCGATATACAGTGCGTTCACGATGAAAGGAACAAATTCGTTTAAAATTCAGGTAATTATTTTGTGCAAAAACGCTCGGATCCGTCGATTAGTATTTTTAGTTGCGGATTTTTTGACATAATAAAATTGTATACAGGGTGTCTCAGGAAAAACATATGCAGTCATCATTGATTTTTTTAAATGGAACACTCTATATATTATACCATTTTTGAATTGTACGATAAATTCTGAACACTTTTTGTACAGCATATCATATATCTAAAATTAGTGGTTTTCGGAATAATGACGTTTGAAAATTGACATTTTGAAATACACACAAGTCAAATAAAATGTTTAAATTGAAAAAATAAACTTTGAACATTTTTTTAAAAGCCAACAAAAACATCTTGGTATTGCAAAAAAAAGAAAAAAAGAAGAAAAAAAAGGAGATAAAAAAGGAAAAAAAAAGTTCAATGTTTTTTCTTTTTTTTTTCTTTTTTTTGCAATACCAGGATGTTTTTGTTGGCTTTTAAAAAAATGTTCAAAGTTTATTTTTTCAATTTAAACATTTTATTTGACTTGTGTGTATTTCAAAATGTCAATTTTCAAACGTCATTATTCCGAAAACCACTAATTTTAGAGATATGATATGCTGTACAAAAAATGTTCTCAGAATTTATCGCACAATTCAAAAATGGTATAATATATAGGGTGTTCTATTTAAAAAAATCAATGATGACTGCATATGTTTTTCCTGAGACACCCTGTATACAATTTTCTTATGTCAAAAAATCCGCAACTAAAAATACTAATCGACGGGTCCGAGCGTTTTTCCACAAAATAATTACCTGAATTTTAAACGAATTTGTTCCTTTCATCGTGCACTGTATACCTAGATTTATTAAAAAATGTGTAAACAATTTTTTCTATAGGATATTAAAAGTGAACATAAAGAAAATTATTATAATAATAAATAACGAATTACTAATTTCAGCATCTATTTTAAAAATGAAGACCACATAAAGTAAAATTAACGAAGACAAATTAATAAATTAGCATCGTATAATAGGTGATAAAATAATTTGATATAATACACAAAAAGTAATGCTGTTTTTGCGTCTATTTCTTGCTCGTGAATTTTTCCCATTTCATAGTTGATGGGCAGCGCACAGAGAGTAAATCAAGATAAATTACCATCGTCACTAATTAAGTTGTTTACATCCACTAATTGTAAATAATTTGCGCTTTAGAGCAAATTGCGGCAAATTTTATTATTACGAATTATTCTTCATGAAGGCATTAAATGTGACGTTCGATAGATATAAATCATTCCAACTCGACGTTTTTGTTTTTCAATACGACGCCAATATGGAACGGGGGAGGGGGGGGTGCTTAAAAGGAGGGGGTGATGTAGTAATGACAGATGCGGTAGGTACTCATGTGTGTTAAAAAAGCTAAATATTTAAGACTTAAATTTATTACAGTCACAAGTACGTGATTTTTGGTTATATTATTCGTGTAGTTCAATTAATTATATGTATTATTATTATTGATTGGATTCCCTTACATATGTATGTATTTTAATATCGGTATGGAGAATCATACATGACTTCCATGTTCTTTAATATCTATTTAAATAATTTTAAATATCTCACTCACCTTTGTATTATAAATATTAGTTTTCTAATGTTCTTATGTCAAAAACATAAATATTTAAAATTTTAATTTTGAGGGTGGTTTTCACTCCTTGAATAGTTGTTTAGGCACGTACAAATAATAAATGTCTCTTATTGAGATAGTACTCGCAACGTTCACTTTTTAGAGGATAAAAGTTACAAAATTTCGAATATTTCCAAAACCCCTAATCCGATTAGCATTAAAATCAATAGGTCTGGAGTACTCACTGAGACAAACATTTTTCCAAAAAATAATTTGAGTGAACGAAAGAAAATAATAAGCAATTTCACGGATTGGGCGTAACATATACAAATCTATTTTAATAGTAAAAAGCTTTAATTTCCTTTGGAAAATTCGCTAATATCGATGAGCATGAGTATAACATAAAATATTTAAACATTGACTTAACATTGCAGATTACATATAAAATGCAATGTTGTTTTTTTAAAAGACAACCTTCTGCATAATAGAAGTTTGTTTGTAAACTGGGTCAGACAAATTACCATTAACAGTAAAGAGCTAATGACCGCGATGCACCTTTTAACAATTATCTTTAAGAAGATACTAACGAGTTTGTTCTTTATTTTTGCAAAGATTAATAAAAACTGTCAACTAAATGAAAATTAATACCAGTTGTTTGTTTAATATAAATATATAGTAAAACTTCGTTATAATAACACCGATGTAAGGAACTTTGAGAATGGAGAAAATTGAAAATTCGTCGATAAAATGAAAACTTTTCTGTAAAAACAAAATTTTAAGGCACAGTTTCAATTACAACAGATATGTACATATAAAAATATCATTTAATAATTATAATATTCTGAAATTTTGTACGTCCATGTTCCGAAGGAAATGGAAGTATTGTAATACCGTCGAAAAATGGTGTCCGAAATAATGACAGATTTTAATTGTACTAACTTTAAATTTTAAAGAAAAGATATTTTCCGCATGACAGTTGTGGCTGTGTGTCTGGATGTAGATGTTTTTTCGTTCATTATAACTATTGTAAAAATTCACTGATTTGAAATATTTTTTGGGAAAATGTTTGTCTTAGTGGGTACTCCAGATATATTGATTTTGGTGTTAATCGGATAAAGAGTTTTGGAATATTTACCCCCCACCAAAAAAATAAAAAAATAATAAAATTAAAGCAAATTAAATAATACAATCATTGTTTTTTTTTTGAGGGGGGGGGGGAGAGATCATCATGCTCTCCCACCAATAAAATATAAAAATATTATGGAAAAAAAATTATAGACCATGGAAGTTCATACCGATATTTTATTTTATTATCAGTATTTTTATCGCCCAAACTAAAAACATACAAAAATATAAAAATTGAAAAAAAATTTTAGAGAAATTATAAGAGAACCAAGTGATCGAAAATTTAAAAATGAAATACAGTTTTTTTTCCAATACATTAATAAATAAAACTGACAAAAAGTTATACATATTAAATTGGTTTACAAATAAAAAATTAAGTACAAATAAATGTTAAACACAAAATATTTCCATAAAGATTTAATATTTTTTTATTATGAATATTCCATAAGATGTTAGATGCGTGTTTTTCCGTCCCACTTATGAAAAATAACTATCACAAAACTTTAACCAAAAAGACAAGACATATCCAGAAACCAAAAAAACACATATCTCAAAATAGTCACATACAACACATCATTTTAATGCAATATAAAAAATGATAAAACACGTGGCTCATACATACATACATGTAAGTGATATAACCGAATAGCAGTAAACATATTTATTTATAGCACACACACACGAGTGTTTTACTCCCGTAGACACTTCAATCACCCCCGGAGCCGGCCCGGAGTGATTGAGAGGTGAGATGGGAGAATATATTGGCGGCGTCTATCTGTATGCAAAACAAGCCATCTACTCGGGCACTTGATGGAACTTTGCTCTTGTAATTTTCTTAGTAACATCGACGGTCATTTGAAACGGTATGAGCTTCCAGGAAGTATGTCTTCAGGGTATAGCTTTTATTTTATTTATTTTAGCTTCTAAAATTAATTAAATTTATACTTTTTTATACATACATATATTAAAAATTTTAATTCAAGTATGTGTATGTATCTAGAGATAGAAAATAGATGAAAATCTTTTAATTTTAAGTTTTATGACGTTTACTAAATTAAAAAACGGATGTTTTTTCAGGTTTTGAACTTTTTTCAAACGATACGTAGTAGAACATTTTTTTCAATAATATAATTGTAATTAAAAAAAACCTACAATCTTTTTTTAATTTTTTTAAATGTTGATAGTAGAAAAATATTTTTGAAAAAAATAAATTATTCTATAAAATTTATTTCAGTATAAAATATCCGCTTCTGTATAATGAATTATGATACATAAATAAGTCTTATGGTGACCACAGCAGTTGGTTTAGATCTGTATTTTATTCATAGGAATTAGTTAAAATTATTTATTGGTCGCTAAAATATGATTTAATATGATTTTTTTCATTTTTTGTATAGAAAGACGTTACTAAATAGTGTACAGATGTCTACATGTTTCTATCAATTTTTCCAAATCTACTTTAAAAATATAAATCTAAAATTCTTGTACTCTTGATAAATTACGTTTTTACTATAGGTTATCGAAATTCTTACAGAATGATATAACTTTTTAATTATTTATTTTTCCAGGCATTTTATTTGATTAGTTTTTCATCCAAATAAGATTGTATATTAAAAATTACTATATTTCTTTTTTTTACATTACTCTGATATTGCTCAATAATGAATTTATAATTTATTTGTTCTTTTTCTTGGCTTATTCCAGAACAGTGTATTTGTTTTATGAAATTAACTTTATAGGTATATGGAAAACTTTTCATCTTATTTTTTTCATATACTAAAATCGATAAAACCTATTATTTTTCTTAGCAGAATGAAACTAAATAAACATAATAAAAAAACATTTTTTCTTAAATAAAAAGTTAAAAACAATAAGTGTAATGTTTTAAATTTTCGTTCCTGGAATCATTATTTATCGATTATATTATTTTGAACACAATTTCATTCGTAATGTAAATAATAATGTCAGAATAGTAAACAAACATAAATTTAAGTACATATATATATAAAATATCCATAAGCTCCTATAATTTTTTTTATTTTACTTTAAAACCAATACAACGTGTACATTGTATTATACTACATACATAAAATTAAAAAAAAAAATTTAATTACTATACATATACGTTACAAACCCCAAACTGCGGCTTTAAAAAAAAAAACGTGTTACCTAAACTCATTTTCACATACACGGTGTATTGAAACATATCGAATGTTTACAAAAGTTGTCAATATGCAGAAAAAACACCAAAAACAATAGCCGAACAAAAATGCAATTTGATACCCCATTTTTTTGTATTTTCGATGCACTAATGAACATGGTTGATTGTACACACACACACACATACATACAAACAAACATAAATATTCTGCTTTTATCATCCATTATGTTGGTTTGACAGAATTGTCGATATTTCGTTCAAATAAAGAATCATGTTACGTAAAGAAATTATTAAAAGCATATCAATAACTTGCATCAGTATATTGCCATTAAGACTGATGAACGAAACTTTTGTTTTGTATTTTATTTTTCATCTAAAATGTTGTTCATAGAGCGAAGCTGATGGCGTTTTGAGTTACATAGACACTTTAATGTAGAACATTATTGTGTATGTCAGGGTTTACAAAACTAACATATAATTAATTTATGTGTAGGGTAGATACGAAATGAAACGGACATTTGAGATTGAAAAAGTTTTTTATTGATACTACAAATATTATAAAAAAATCAACTACGTTATACATTTCTATGTAATTGTTAAACTTAATCTCTTTTTATCACAAAAATAATAGAAAATAGCATGGATTGACCTTAAAATGCACACCCCTTAAACTTTTTAAAATGTATTAATTAATAAGGTTGTCAACCTTGTCAATTTTAACAACAATAGTGATTATCTATGTAAGTACAATAACAACAAATAATAAATAATACTTACAATTATCATAATACGTTAATCGTTCAGTCATAATTTTTCAGAAGTAAAAATATCTACTAACAAAACTGTCACTTTATGTATGCCTGATAAAATAAATATGCTCCACATTTTTTAATGAAAATTACACAAAATTTTATCTTAATGAACTCAAGATAAATATTCAATCAGTGTAATTTGCAAAAAAGCCATATCTTTGAATAAAATAATTAAATACAACAGATTATTAAAAATAAAAATTTTCAAGACAAAGTTTCAAATAAATGTTAATCGTTTTTCGTTTCAAGCTCATTTGAAGGTCATTTTCTATGGGGTCATTATTATTGTGTCAATGTGTTTGAATTTCCCGTCGAACATTTTGACTAACCCTGTATTTCGTATTTCATGTTTAGTCGGAAGAATTGGATCGGGATGATCTGGGATAAACTCAAGATAATCTTAGATTTTCTGTTGAAAGAAAAATCTAAAACATAATGCAGTTATTTTTATTTGTTACACGAATAATTTATTTATTAAATATTGATGTGCTATTTTAGAATCTCAAATATTTACCTAGAAATTTTTATCAATATTTAATTGAATAACATAATTTTTTACTGAAATCAAAATTATATTTGTTTAAAAAAATATTTTCAATTTATAAATTTTATATTATACAAGCTTTGTTTAATTTTTTATATCGTGATAATATAGTTCCGTTCTAACAATGTTAGAATTCAATAAGTAATTTAATATGCTTCTGTTATATTGATTAATAAATACAATATGATTTTTGAAAGTGTTTTAAAACTATTTTGCAGTAAATTGTATTTTTCCTATAAAAATATTATTTACAAATATTCGAAATCTAAAGTCCACATAAAAATGTACAGCATGCCAATCAATCAATTAATTAAAAACCACCCCATATAAAAAACGAACGTACAGGAACTTGACGTGAATCATTACGTCGTATCATAAAACAATCAGCCGTTTTCTAAGCCCGGCTCTGGCCGATATCCAAGTGGTCGTGACAGACAGACAGCAGTTTTTGTCACCGTTTTTAGGTTCCCGCTTGCCCAAACATAATAAATCGACGCGAATGGATTTCAATTTGTTGTGCCGCTCCTCGGCAATAAATCAATCGACAATTCATTCAGTCGATTTGTTGACTGGACGACGGAAATTTTAAATCCTGTCGAGCGGAGTTCAGAACGAGCGTTAGATTATTATCATACAGGAATCAAATATTGACCGGATTATTGGAGTGATGCTGATTCGTGTATTGGGCACGTGTGTAATTTTTGGTCACAATCACGCATCATGAGAGAAATTTTTTACTCACGCCCGATCACGCTCGTGACACGATTTAATTGTAATGTAAAGTTAATGTTTTTTACGTGCATTATATTGTGTGTATATTTATATACATATTATTTCTTCTAAACTGCATTTCTAGTACGAGTAATAACAACAAAAAAATAATAAGAAAATAAAGCTACAATGCATTTTTAAAATCTTTTTTAGAGTTGGCAATACTGAGCATGTGAAAGTGCTTCTAAAAATGACATTTATTTTTGATACTGTATTTTTTAATGTCAAAATTCGTTTTAAAACATTATTATATTTAAAAATAAGTTTATAAAAAAATCTTCAAAATATACTCACGCACGGTTGTTTTAATTTGACTCACGATCACGCACGCTCTCGATTCAAGATTTGAAAATCGCTCACCCGACGTGACCTGAAAAATTCACAGCCCGCGCCCAATTCTAACAACTACTATTGTCATATTGAATTTATAAAGTCGCGGATTTTTTAAAATGTTTTTTAAATAGGTAATCTTTTAATACATTGTTTTACTCGCATAAATACTAGTTTTTTTTTTTAATTTACGACGGTCTCGAGTCTCGACTTGAAAAATATTTGGAGTAGGTATATATTTTTATAAAGTATTTATTTGTAACAGGTTTCATATTCCTCTTTTGTTTCATCACTCTTTAAAATTTATTTGTTGTACTGTGGATGTCGTTTTGCCACCAATTGTGTTTTCAAATTGTATGATAAAACAGAATAATTTTTGAATTATTCAAGTTTACTATATAATTTTCACACAATATTCATCTATATATAAATATAGATTATTGTTTCTGTTTTTGAAAAGTTAAAGTTTCTGATGAAAATATTTTCGTTATAAATGTGCTTGAATTACAATTCTAAAATTGTATATTAAATATACCATAAACATTGTAAATAATATTTACTAAACAGATTTAATTTCAGTTTCAAATATTCTGATATATAAAAAATATATTCATATTCATAAATATGAATATCATTTTCATTAAAATTAAAATATTTACCGCAACTTTGTAAATTTTCAATTTTGATATAAATATAGAATACAATATTCAATTTCTTTTGTGCTGTCAAACCGAAAAAAACATGAGTTATATAAGTTTTGAACATTTTTTTTTAAATTTTTGTGGTATGGGGCATTTTTCTTTCTTTGCCATATCCAAAGGATAAGAGGAAGCTATGTAAAATTTTTGGTTTCCAGTTTCAAAATTTTCACTTGGTATTCCCGTTTCAAGTGAAAACAAACACTTTTCAATTCATATATATTTGTCCTCTAAATTCTTATTATACGCATTACTCATGAACACACAAACTTGGTTTGTTTTCTGTGTGTGGCTATTATTTGTTGTGGGGGGGGTACCTCAAAATTATTCCTTTTTTTAAATATTTTATGAACGACGCTATTACGTAAAAATTATACTAATATATTTGCTTTTTTATACTAATATATTGCTTTTTTATTTAAAATTTAACTACAGGTAATCCTTCGGTGAAGATTTATTTTAGGTCAAAAAGTAACGTATTTCGTAACGAGAACAAAATATTTTTTTGACACAAATTTTTATGTTACAATTATGACAAAAAGGAATAATCAAAAACTATGAATTTGTAGTAACGTATTTTTATGAATATTTACCTCGCCAGGGAACTTGTAACCTTGGATCTGATGTTCAGAGCCGTGATTATTTTCAGTTCCATAATGTATGTAGATCTCCTCGAACTGGTATCGATAGTCCAAGGGTCCACCGGAGATATTCACGTGCTGTTTTGTGTTGGAGTCCACTCGGAACACCAGAGACTGTCCCGTATTGTGAAGTTTACCAGACACCTGGAGAACGTAATCAGGGAATTAAAAATTATACAAGATTTTAATTAAAAAAAATGGAGAAAATTAGTAGAGAGAAGGTAAAAATTTATTAAAAATCCAACTGAATATTTTATACGGGTAGATCTTTAATTTGATGATGTTCGTATTTTTTTAGAAACCAAAAATTATTCAAATTTATTTTTAAGTTATTTAAGATCAGATTAACATGAGTAAACAAAGTATATCAACACGAGTCAATAAACCTCTTCTTCAGATAAGAGCTTGTAACTTGAATTTATGGATTTCACAACAAATCTGATAAATCGGTGATAAACAAAATAAAAGAGTTGGTTTGCGGACTCATGTTGATTATAACTTTTTTTTTTACAATTCATATTGATTCTGTCGATTGTTATTTTATAGAGGTAGTCGTATTTCGGAATAGCTCAAATATACAGCACATAATCTATTTTGACATGTATACAGAGTGATTCAGGGTTGGGAAGCCAAACTTTAACAGTGGATGGAAGCAATTATTCTAAGTAACATGTGTCTGAACATTTTCTGCGAGGGGGCTACAGTTCCCCAAATATTATGCCAAAAGATAGTTTTTAGGTTTCCGAAGAAACCCTATTAACCTCACTTTGTCGTCCGTCTGTCAATCAAAGCAAAATATCTCGTAAACTATATAAGCTAGAAACTTGAAATTTTTACGGAACATGTAAAATGATGCTTCTAGTAAAATATGTACACATTTACTGAAAAATAGGGGCTAAAGCAAGACAAAAAAATATTTTTTATACCAAGGCATGTAGCACGTCAAAATGTATAACCAAACCAGTGGATTTTGACTCTCTTATTTTTTTCTAAATCAAAATGGCGCCTGCAGGGCGCTGTAGCTCTCTCACGGAGAGTTTCCGGATACATGTTCATACAAAGTTTTATTGCTTATAATTACTTCAATATTCTATTAGGACCGACATGCTAAAGAGCATGTCGGTCCTAATAGTCAAAATTCGACACGTCATAGATTTCAAAAAGAAGAATTATGTCAGTTATAATTTGACAACATAATAAAAATAAATATTTACCTTATGTTTATCAAGATGTATATGCCTAAGATGTGGATCGAACAATAATTTATCAGGCTCTACGTTGATTGGGGACTGCCGCCGCCCCTTACTGCACATGTTCCATTGGGGATTTATGAGCCCCCAAAAACCTGGCCCTGTAACAAACAATTAAATTAGATATATATTAATTAAATTCATCATGTTAATTAATGCAGTAAAATATACATCATAAGTAATAATAAATTAATATTAAATTTAAAATCCATTGTAATTATTAAAATAAAATATATTTGTGTTATTATATACATATAAATATACACATATGGAACGTTTTATATAAATTAGTTTTGTTATTTTGAAATCGGATGTAGGTATGTAGTGATTAATTAATATAGAACTCTGTAGGTCAGCAGTTATTTAATATCTACTAATTGAGAGTCGGTTAGGTACGTGCTTAATTAATTTTAGTGATTTTTGTGATTAAACATGATCAATATTTATATAAATCTGTAAGCTATCTCTCTTTCTCACACACTCACACAATTTTAATATTTTTTGTTGAATTTATACGTTGTTTTACAGGCAATATTATTCATTTTGATAGTTCTTTAGAATTTATATCTATCTATTTGATATAATAGAAAAACTACTGAATTCGCTTCGATGGGAATTTTATTTTTCAAAATCTTAATAAAATACCTTAAAATTTATTAAAGCTATTTTGATTTTTTTTTATACAAAATGTATTTGATTTCAAAATAATTTGGGTTTTTGTTCCACATAAATTTATAAAAAGTTCCAAGTGTTGTTTTATATTAAAAGCTTTAAACGTTAGACAAGGAAAGATAAAGGACAAATAACATATTACCTAGCATTGTTACCATATCACTCCACAAGTTATTGGCGTATCATTCAGATTTTAATATAAATATCAATTGTTTTGAATTATAAAATTAATTAATAATAAATGTTTTATATTGTCTTTAAAAGTATTATTATTATTATTAAATAAAAAATAATTATATATTTTTTAACGTACACCTATGTGTATATACGCACTAATGCAAGTGAAAAAATTCAATATTGAAAGATATTAACAATTTATTTATCTCCATTCTTAAAAAATACGTATTATTTCCAAATCGGCCATTAAGAATCAAAGCAGTAAAAAACGTTTTCATAAAATCAACCTCACTGTCATTTTTAAATAAAATCATTCGAATCCGATTTCAGTCAAATCAAAACTCTGAACAATATATACAATACAGGGAATATTGAAGATTTCCTCTGTTTTAAAACCGGGAGTGTGGCTGTAGTGGGGAGGGGGTTGACAGTAGCTACCCCATAGCGATGGGAAAACAATGAATTTATTTGATCTCCGTTTTTTTTTTCTACAAGCGAAGGATGAACACCAACCGGATAATATATTCAAGTTTTACCCCCGTTCCCTGAAATTACACGGGACGTGTATTTGTAATACTTTAGTCATTATTTCATTTATAAAAACATACAAAAGATTACGAATTAATCTTTGTTTAAAGACATACAGTAGAGCATCGATTATCCAAACTAATTTGATTGAAGATAGTTTGAATAATTTAACAGACAATTTAACCAAAAAATATGTGTACCTATTTGATTAATTGTTTTCTTGCCATATCGAAGATACGAGAAGCTTTGCGATCGTTTTAAAATGAGGAAAAAGAGTTGTTCTACGATTTCAAAATTTTAACTTGATCTTTTCGTTTCAGGTCAAGACAAACATTTTTCGTTCCGTGTCTGTCACGCGCATAAAACATGAACCACTGATAAGTGTCATTTTGACGTTTGCATAGCAGAAATATTTAGATTTTGATTAAAATTGTCAAAATTGTTTGATAATTAACTCTCTTTGATGAATTTACTACGAAGAAGCACAGTATATTCTCTTGACAGATGTTTTAATGTAATTATTATTATGTTTCAATGTATATAATATTATTTATAAAAAATATATATAATAAGTGCAAGAACCAATTTTTTTCGGTCTCTGTCACGTGTATGACATAAGATCTAGACAAATCCGAGACGAGACTGTTAGTTATTAATCCTAAAATTAGCTTCGTCTTCAATAGCTGAAAATATTTGTTGTTTTATTCATAACTTTTACTAGATTTATTTTTGCAAATTTACTATCAATAGTAAAAACTAATTTTACTTTATTTATATTTATATAATTATAGAAATAGGAACTAAAGGATCAAATTTATGTGCTATATATACGCTATGTATGATTATATGTATTACAATTCGAAAAAATGTGTATTGTAAAATCTATTGACGTCTTGACATTACACATCCTGATGAAGGCAGTGAGCGTTACATTAGACGGGACATCGCTAGCGCTGTCTGTCGGAAGATTTGCTTACTAAAGAGGTTTGTTTTTGCGCGGGATACGAATGAGGTGAACATATCACATAAATAGTTTGACGTTGTTTTTTCATATCGATTTTCTATTGAGAATTATTGAAGTGAATGGTTAAGTGTTTATGAGGTGGAAGGAAACCAATAGAATTACTAGAGTTTCTTTAAATATATATAGACTATTCAAAACCAATAAAAAAATAATGTATGTATGTATTTACATAATATTTTTATTTTTATTTAAAAATTACTGACAGTAACTTTAAAGTTTTCACAATTAGCGTTTTAGATTTGTACGGCGCGGCAGTCTAATATCACAATTAAAGTAATAAATATTTTAATTTATAATTTTTTGCAACCAAGTTTTTCTTAAAATTCGGTTTTCAGTATAAAAGTTTAATTTAATAAAAGAGCAACTTCATAATATAAGCATAAAGTTATTAAAAATAATTATCAAAATTGTTAGTAATTATTTTTGGAAATGATTGATTCTTATATACTGTCATCGAGAATACAAAATTATTTAATTATTTCTCCCTAATTATTTAACAAATAAAAACATGATAAAAAATATATAATCGTATTTTTGTAAATGAATTTGATAATTATTTCATAATTATTAATAAATAATAAAAATAATAATTTAATCAATAAAAAATGTCATAGTAGAGAATTTTACTAAACATAGTTTCCATACTGCATTCTTTAGAATAAAGAACATATTGAAAATTTTATTTTCCAATATTATTTCCTAGAAAAATGTAATTTTTATCATAGACTTTAAAATATTCAAGGAATGCTAAGATTTTAATAATACTGTAATACTGCATCCTTGGATGTAATATAATATTTCTTATAAAAGATTAAAGTTAAATGCAAAAAGATGTGATGTTTTGTTGTTGTTTTATATACTTATACTGTTCAACAAATAAGAAAAACTAAGTCAGTGATCTTCAAACTTCCGTGGCCTTTGGAACTTCAATTCTGGAACCCAAGCTTTCAAAATGACTGGTACTGATTCTGAATACGAATTTTCCACCAAACCCTTAAATTTTCTTCTAGAACTCAGGTTTATGATAGCTTAATTAGATAATATTTTATAGAAGGTGCTAACAAAAAAAAGCTCGATTGCAAGATAATTTAAAAAAATATCGATTTTTGTAAATTTTGTGTCATTTTGAATAAAAAATCGCGTTTAAATTGTTTATAAAAACTGTAATGTAATCATAAAAATCGTATGTACTTCGTTGTAAAATCTTTCTAAGACGTTAGTGTTAAAATTTCAAGACGATCGGATGGAAAATGGCTAAGATACGTTTTCCGCAGTTTTTGAAAATGTGGTTTCGATAAAAATGAAAACTGTTTTACTTTATGCCAACGTCGACGTTAGTTCCGACTTTTTTTCAAGACTATGTCAGTTTGTCGGTTATCGGATGAATATTTTGCTTCTCTTTTGGCTTGAGACTGAATAACGGCGCTAGTTAATACATTAGATGTAACCCCTTAATTAATTTAAACAGGAAATTTACCATCTTCATTCAAACTTTCATCTAGATTATTATAATAAACTAAACACAATATTGGTGTCATGTGCATACTAATCCGTGCCTGCACAAAATAGATGAAAACTATAAATTGTATACACAACTTCAATGTTTGACATGCATATAAGATGCACAGCAAAGATAATGTTATGCATGCATTATCTGCAAGTGGCGCTTCATCGCGGCCACCTAGCGAACTAAACGGACGTATAGCAGTTAGTTGCCATCTGTATACCAGTACTAATATCACACTGTAGGTGCAACACTATTTTCCACTAGCTTCACAGTTATTTTACTGCTCTGTGTTTCTCTCATATACATTCTATAATTACTTTTGAGAATTTGAAAGTTAAATTTGGTGGGGGAATGGCACGACGAGAGAATTATTGTACATAAATTAGAAAATAAAATGGAAATACTAGGAAAAACTCACGACTACTCGAGTTTTTTTTTAAATAAAATTATAAAGTTTGAGTGTATTTGAAATACATTGGCTTTAAATAAGGTACTGGCACCAGTTACGGCCGCTATAAGAGCAAAGCTTACTGTTTTTGTGATTGACGGGTTTCTTTTTTGTAATTCTCATGAATTAATTTTACTAATAAAACAAGTAACTCTTTATTTAATTAATTTAATTACCAAAGTCTGCAAATATAGTTTGTTTTTTAAAATTATATCATAATAAAGTAAAACCAGTAATGAGCACGTAGTGATGGACACTTACTAATGATTACAAAATGATAAGTACTACGACACAAAAGATATAAAAGAAAGAATCGTCAGATTTGAAACAATGTAAAGTAGTTTCTATGATAATATAATAATTAATAAATAAATTATACTAATAATTAGTTTAAATGTCCACCATTTTAACACCTATTGACCGATTGTCATCAAATCACAATGTAAGACATTTAAATGTATATATCAGTACATTTAATTAAAAAATAGTCATTGCTGGGGTCATATCGAAGACTGGTGCAAGTGCCTTATTTTTTAATACTAATTTGTTATTGAATAAAATAAAGTTAATAAAATATTGTGACACTTTTTAATTGTAATCTTGTAGCTCCTACTCATTTAAGTTATAATTGAATTTAGTGACATCACATATTTTATGAATAAATTTAACCCTTTTGAAATATTTTGATTAATTTTCACAGAACTATTCGCGAAAGCGCCAGATTTCATGAAGTCTAATAACACATACCTTATCCGGTAACATGCTTTGGTAACCACAGAGTTGAGAATGGGTGTAACACATACATACATATACATTATACATATACACTCATAGCGTTTGTCAGAAATACATTCGCAATAATTAGGGGATTTAAAAAAATTTATCAAATGCGATTTCTTAGAAAAATTTAAATAGGTAGGTCAAAATTATTACCTTCATTAGGTTTGCCCCGCCAAATCCTAAAACTTTTGTACCCAACATTTTCCGTAAAAAGGTTTAGTTTTTCAGCTATTGTGATAAATTAACAACATTATTAATAATGAAGTGGACTTAGGCCACTCAAAATAAAGTTTTTAACTTTAAATTAAGTGTGAAAATTAATGTGTTCAAAAATATTTTTTCCTTTGAATATATTTAACCAAAAATTGAATAATAGACTTACAAGTAACACTACCCAACTGTAACTCACCGATTTGAATGAAACTTAACATACTTATTAAACACCGAAAAATATTGAATACGTGTTTTTTTGTTTCGGCTAAATACGCTTTTTAGGGGTAAAAATCACCCCTCAACTACTGGAGGCTAATTATTTCTGAAACGATACATTTTCTGAAAAAAGTGCTTAGGACCAAAGTTGTAGAGTTCAAAGTGATGCACTTGATGGCGACCTTGAGGTCAATTTTCAAGGTGAATGAAACATGAAATGATTTTCAAATGACCTCGAAAGTCGACCTCAAGGTCGCCATCAAATGCATCATTTTGAACTCTACAACTTTGGTCTTAAGCACTTTTTTCAGAAAATGTATCGTTTCAGAAATAATTAGCCATAACTGTTTCCACCTCCAGTGGTTGAGGGGTGATTTCTACCCCTAAAAAGCGTATTTAGCCGAAACAAAAAAACACGTATTTAATATTTTTCGGTGTTTAATAAGTATGTTAATTTTTATTCAAATCGGTGAGTTACAGTTGGGTAGTGTTACTTGTTAGACCACTTTCAAAATAAACGCCTCAAATATACTATAAAAAGTACCCCAAATTTGACCACCCTAATGCATTTTCATAAAATATCTGATTTATGGACTCAGACTTTTTGGCTTCCGAATAATACGTAATATTACAAACTATGTTATCTAATATGTAAACAAATATACATGAATGCAAACCGAGTGGTTGCGGTGTACGCCAGTTATATGCACACATCTCGTATTGTGTATTGTGACAGGTATGACGTGCGGCGGATGTCTTCTTTACTGACATCAAACAGAGCGTCACGACGCGCCGCTATTGTGCGATTGTCACGTTCATTTTGTGCAATCGTCTTTTGTTAAGCGTAAGTACTGTGTATGTTGACAATTATTATAAAGCACGCACTTTTAATTTTCTTGATCTTGCGTGTGTTTATTTTTCCTTTTATGTTTTAATTATCGTGGAAAAAAATTGTGTTTGGTTTGTGTGCATATTTTATTATTTTTCTTGATGTTTTGATACCATGAGATTTATTAAGCGTATTAAATTGAGTGTAAATGATTTAAAATATACTGTGAGGATTTAAAAGAGTGGTAGTAGTAGGTTTTATTGTATCTTTTAAGTTAATTTATTGCTATTTTTTTATTACATAATTTAACAGTTTAAAATCTTTATATACAAAAATGAATGTTCCTTTGTATGAGGCTTATAGACTCGGGAATTGCGTAACCGATTTCAATACGATTTTCACCAATAGTTAGATAAATTTTCTGTGCATGTTCGTGGCTATTAATATTTTTTGAAAACCTAATAAAGGCCTTTATACACCACCCAATTTCACATTCAATCTGCAGGGTCCCTATAACAGTACCCGATTTACCCCCACTCTAACTCCATACAAATCGACTCTGCAGATTGATTGGTGTATAGAGGCCTTAAGATTTAATATCAACAGACGAAAAAAATCTTTATCAAGTTGTGTTTTGTTCCATGATGTCACAACATACTACTGTCTATGATCACGTCTCTTCCAAATATTTTGTCAAAAAAGTTGATGATTTTTGACATATTGACATGTTAACAATTAAATATTTTGATAGAAACATTTAACTTTGAAAGTAGATTTTTGTGTAAATTCAGGAAAAAAAAACAGTTCTCGGTGAACCGTATGTTGGGCGGACACGTTGGGTGGGCATTTTGAGTGGGCGTGTTGAATATTTTAGGTGACTATACCGGGTCAATGTATTTAGAAAAAAATAACTGCTGAGACCAGATTTTTATTTTAAATTTAATATTTTTTTATTAATGATAAATGAACATTTTTTCACCACAACGCTTATACAAAAAGTCATGTGATATGAATGACGTCAGGCTTCAGTAAACAAACAAATTTCGATTGAGTATTCTGACGTCATACCATTGACAGATGTGTCAGACGCATGAATATTTTTGTAACCACGTGAAAAAGGTTAAAAATTGCAATTTTTAATTAGGTTTATATTATAAAAAATACTCATCAAAAACACTTGATTTTATATAGGTATATTGTTGTTACATATACTATACGTTTAACAATATTTTAGAATTTATTATCAATACTGTCAAATGCCCTATTGACTAAAAAACGACGTATAGTTTCAAAAAATATTATAACTATATAGATCAAGTCAGAAAAAAGAAAATATTATAATAAAAAATCATCAGGACATTTACACATACAATCAATAATAATAATTCTTACAACAGTCTATAAGTACACGTACTCGAAGACAATACAATATTGAGCGTATGTGAACGTCGCGACGTTCACTTACATATTATACGTTGTACGTACGTATCCCTGAATAAAGATCTTCTGAAAGTTTGCCGCAACTGTACTAACTATAATGGGTGGAATCAGCAGACTTTTCGCGTTATCCCGTCGCAATGGCAGGACATTGAGGACGATTGGGGCTTGTAGGATGAGTGAGTATCTGGAGCGTTTGGGTATATTTGCTACTGGGACATTCGAAGTCAAGGGTTATGTGACAATGTTGATCAGAGGTACTCAATAAGAGAGCGAGAATTATATATGGATAGATTCGTTTATTTTCAGAATTTATGTAGAAAATGTTAGTTTTTATATTTTAGTTATGACTTGAGGAAATACTCATGTTTTTATGTTTAAAAAATGATTAATTCAAATATTTTATAAAACTGTAACAAGGCTCTGTCTGTTTTTTTTTAAGAAATATCCATTTTGATAAATGTACATATATTTAATATTTGTCTTGAGGCTTCCACGGGGATCTTAGTATAGTTATTGTCTTCTGAAGATGTCCACTGCAATGTGTGAAGAAACGTTGGCCAATAAAATGAACAAACCGACACAGTTTATACCCAGAAGCCAAGATTCATAATATTTGTCTGTTTATTTTTTCAGTTTGACACAAAAACTATCAAACCGATTTTGATAAAACTTTCATTGCTAGAGAGCCTTATATTCTAGAATTAATTTAACTTATATAGGTAATAATTAATATTGCGTATTAGGACAGCCCTGTGTTAAAGAAAACTTATATTTGATATTATCTAAAATAAATGTATAAAAATAAAATGGATAATCAGTTTAGTTGTGATATTGATTTAATTAAACCAATAATAATATAAGTCAGGCACCTATGAAGTCAAAATACTTTTTTAACGTAAATTTTTTAAGTCCCAACCGATTTTTAAAGTTATTTTTGGAAACTTAAAGCGATAAACCTGATAATAATGCATAGAACCAGGGCCGTACTTATCACTGGGGTAGCTGGAGCAGTGCCCCGGAGCCTCCGAGCCTCCTGGCAACGCAAAAAATTAGTAATATATCTAAAATTCAAGTTAACTTCGAAAAAAGTTTTCAATTTTTATATTTTGCATATACTGGGAGCCCGTCGGTCACTTGCTGTCCCGGGGCCCCAGAGTCTCTAATTACGGCTCTGCATAGAACGTATTATGCGATATAAATATTATCACCAATAACTCATAAGAGTGATTTTTTTTTTAAATTTTATGTGGTACATCAACCACGTAAAATTTTTAATTAATTGATATTTTCTAATAAAATTCATGTTTCTAAAGAAAGACAAAACAATTGTTAGTATATCTTATAATCAGTTTTAAGTTTTTCAAATATGTACCAATTAATATAAATATATCTTTTTATTTTGAATTAATTATTTAATTATGACAATTGAAAACTGTATAATCGAATACAATAATTTAGTTATATTTATAATATATACGTATATGTGTAGTATAAGAGTAATAGAATGAACAATTTTACTTTAAATTGGCTAGATAAGATCATGTGGCAAGTCGAAACAAACCCAAGAGTATTTAGATAAAATCAGTGAAAATGGAACTGAGATCTTTAGGCTGAACTAAACGAAATGTGTCGAGTCAATGGACAGAAAAAGAGAAAAAGGTGCTTGAAAAATTGCTTTGTTTCACACAAGTTTCATACTTCATTTTATTTAATATTTGAAATTAAAATTTTTAATCAGAATTTGTAGTAATCCCAGTAATTGCTATACGGGGTGGTACTAATTGCACATTTTAATTATGTGGTTCGAATTAATTTAAATTAAATTTAACGTTAGCGTGGTATGTGGGCTGCTTCCAAAAATTGATTTTTTTGTATGTATATATTTGATATTAAATACAGAATATATGATTAAGTATTTACCAATTTAAGCACGCTATTTATATTCAATTATTCATTTAAAATTGAAAAAAAGTTTTATTTTTAAATATACATACGTACAAATTTACTTTTCATTATTTTATAATAATTTTCCTCGTTAATAATTAACATAAAAATAACTAAACGTTTACTAAGAGGTTGCATTATTTTTTTTTTAAATTATTTATTAATAACATGACCTACACCCAGTGACAATTTTTAAAATGATTATTTTTCCAATCATGCATTCAATTTTTTTAATTGCAACCCATATGTTTTGTTTTATTTAACTAAAATATCTTACTTCTAAGCATAGTGATTCTCAAGTAGGGTAAGTGGAGGGAAATGGATGTTATATTTTTGAAATTCTATCATACAGGCTAAAATATTCTTAAAAATTGAAAAGTTAGTATCTACTATCTATTCATTTGTTTTTATATTCCGATTTGCTTTTTAGTTACGATATATTAAATTTTTAGTTTTGCTTTTGAATGTAAAAAATAAATTAAGAACAGTTTACAGTGGGAAAATGGTTGTTAAAAGAAACTTTAAAATATATATTTCACTGGTTTTAATTTGAAGAATTTTTTTTCACATAAAAAACTACATGTAAAGTTAATTTCTAGAAACTAGCTCCCTTTTTGAAAAAGGAGTATATTTGTCATAAAGTGTAAACAGCAATATATACGTTTATGCATTGTTACAGCTCTAAAGTGCATATTGAGCAAATGGAAAAAAATACCACCCAATTACCCCTCACACCCATTTCCTCCCATTTTCTCTGTTAAAAATATATTTATTTTTTTGCTAAATTTTAGTTATCGCCAATTTTTTTAAATTTTGTTGTACATATCTTGTATTTGAACCACTATTTATTGTATTATATATTAATACTCACTTTATCCATTTTTTCATAAAATATTTTTTATTAATTCTTACAAACAAAACTCAAATGATGATATTAAATATATCTTTGGGTATTTTACCATTTACCCCTATTTTTAAGCCGCCATTGTAGTAAAGGGTGGCCGGGTATGTTTGCTCCTATGTAGGTGAAACTTGTGCAACTTTTCCAGACGTCAGGTACCGCGAGACGCGACTGCTTACTGATTCTGGACACGAATAGTGTTTCTGTGTTTGAAAACTTTGATGGAAAAAACGGGAATAAAGTATCGCGGGATTTGCACATTGCTATGTTGAATTGATTTCTGTTTCTGTATTTTGTACATATATGTATATGAAAGTATGTGAACGCATATGTTACTTTATTTACTTATCAATGCATGTATTATGTTGCTTTACCCTGATGCATCCATAGAAAATATTTTGCAATAAAAAGTAATATATTTATTTTCATACCTATATTTAGAATTTTTAACTTCCTTCCCAATTGTGGAGAAAAGATGTTATAGTAATTACCCCGAAAATTTAACTAGATGCCCTATGTAAATAATATTTTTAGAATTTTTAATTTACAACTAGATCTGATTAGTTTACCAACATTTTTTTCTCAATATTTTTTTATTGATGAAAATTAATGAAAATATTATTAATAATCCGGTACCCTGCTATAATTGATATTTCTTTGAAAATCTGAAGGAAAAGATAAGAAAATAGGGAACAATTTACAATAAGTTTTATTAAGAAAAATAATTTTTCCTTTCTATTGTACAATAAAATCAACAAGATCATTTAATAGAATAACAATTTAAACTAGGAATTTTTAGGACTTTTTATACCAGCCTTTTATTCATACTGTATTTCAATGCATTCAGAAATGTTAGATTTTCTACATTGAACTTGAACAAAAAAGTGCCCATGAGAGCTTTTGATCAGCAAGTCACGAACTACATCATATTTCAGTTTCAGCCAATTTGACTGTACTCTCATTTTTCAGTTAATTGAATTTGTAACATTTGACTTTAAATAACTAGAAAACTGTCCTTTTTCGAATCTTGTACCAATGGAAAGTTTTAATTAGCATGTCTTAAACTACATCGTACTTTAGTTTAAGCCAATTTGACTGTACTCTCATTTTTCAGTTAATTGAATTTGTAAGATTTGACTTTAAATAACTAGAAAACTGTCCTTTTTCGAACCTTGAATCAATGGAAAGTTTCAATCAACAAGTCTTAAACTACATCATACTTCAGTTTAAGCCAATTTGACTGTACTCTCGTTTTTTCAGTTAATTGAATTTATAACATTTGACTTTAAATAACTAGAAAACTGTCCTTTTTCGAATCTTGTACCAATAGAAAGTTTTAATTAGCAAGTCTTAAAGTACATAATACTTCAGTTTAAGCCAATTTGACTGTACTCTCGTTTTTTCAGTTAATTGAATTTATAACATTTGACTTTAAATAACTAGAAAACTGTCCTGTTTCGAATCTTGTACCAATATAAAGTTTTAATTAGCAAGTCTTAAAGTACATCATACTTCAGTTTAAGCCAATTTGACTGTACTCTCATTTTTCAATTAATTGAATTTGTAATTTACACTGAAATTATGCGGGGTCTTTAATAATATTATTATTATATCGGTTTCTATGTAGACAATTCTTCAAAATACATCCAGGACAAATATTTCTATTTTTTTATACTTCAAATATCATACGTGGTTAAAATATTATTTTAGTTTATCTACATTCTCCAAATCCAATCAAAACATATCCTATGTGAATATAACTACACACATTAACGCCATTCCAATCTGAACATTGCGTCGACTAATTCATTGATAATTTCCACACACGTTGAACAATTTCCATTCATAATTAATAGCAATTCATTTTACAATAATAAACAGTTTTGCCCTAAACACCTACATCACAATCACAACCGGTTGTTGATAACATTAATTATTGTTAAATAATTATAATACATATGTAATTCACTTTTGATTATTTTGAAGAATTAAACTATACGTGAACCGATCATCCCTTCAATATTTTACTTCTTACAATAAGAACTAAATTGTTTTATTATTATGTTCTATTAATTTTTTCGAAAAAATTAATTACAATTCAAATTGTTCATAACAGAGAAGAAATCTATAGTTATGTCCCATTCATTTTATTCTGTCTTTTATTAGTTTGTCAGAAATATATTTTAATAAAATAAGAATCACGTACACGGTTCACTTACGTATGAGAAAGTCCCGTGGCTCCCATGGCAGATATCTTATTACGTACAAATAAATAAAAAAGAAGATTATTTCTAATGACATAATTACACCGCTATAGATTATTATTGTTAGTAATTTTCATTATGTGTGTATTTATTCATTACCAACAAAGGTATGCAATTAATTAATTGTGGTGGTATTCACAGATGACGTCATCATCTGTAGCGGGGTTACACTACTGTCTTTTGAGCAGCACATCAAGATATTATTATAGCTCTCGTCATTACAGACACTGACGATTGTACGGAGGTGTTGAACAAGTCGTCTATGGGTGTGAAAGTTATCTATAGCTATATATATGTATATTGTATATAATATACTTGTACAAAATAGTTAATCGTGTAAAGTGGCTCTTTGAAGTCTAGTAACTTTTTAGAGTTAGTTTAATTAGGTATAGTTAGTTTGAAGAGTAATTTAAACAATATTATTAATGTTGAAAATATAATAGCTTTGAATTACTGTGAGGTTAAATTATTATTAGAAAAATAATTTGTTACTTGTACCTTTTTGCAATTTTTTATTATTGAACTCAATGTTTTTAAAAATATGTATTTGGTATGATGTAAATACAAGTTATAAAAAAATAGTTTCTTAAATTGCTAAATGTTATGTAGATGCAATTTTTTGTGGGAGGGATGTACATTTATTTGACTGGCGAATTCAATTTTATTAATATAAATTAAGACAGAAATAAAATTGTTGTAACGTGGGGAAACCGACTGTTATGTATGTATGTATTTTAATGTGCAAAAATTGAATCTGATACCCAAATATACCTACGTATCACGTCAAATTTGATTGAAAATAAAAATAAAAAATATAACACTGGCTGGCAAAAAAAAATTATGTTTACTGCAGGTAAACAACAACATTTCTAGAGTAATTTGGGCACACTGAGTACAAAAATGACCATCATTTTACTCAATCAGCTCTTGATTGATGATTTTCGAAGAATTCTTAGTTCAATTTGGTTGAAGTATTTGATTTTTTTAAATATATGTGTGCATATCGAAAAAAACGTTTTTTTTTGCAAAATCTCGAAAACAAGAGTTGATTGAGCCAAATGATGGTCATTTTTGGATTCAGCATGCCCCAATTACTCTAGAAAAGTTGTTGTTTACCCTGTGTAATCAATGTTCACAAATTCAGAAAAGATTATTAGATTATAACTGTACTTTTATAATTTAAATAAAAATCAGTTGTTCTTAAGATATGTACATCTTCAGAAAGTTATAATATAAGAACAAAATGATAACTTTAAAATATGTATCTATTTAAGATGCATATGCATAAAACAAGATCAAAATTACAAACACGTTGCACATATTGCAAAGTCTGAAGATTATGACAGTACTTTTATAATTTAAATAAAAACTAGTTGTTCTTAAGATACATCTTCAGAAAGTAATAAAATAAGAACAAAATGCTAACTTTATAAAAGTGTATCTATTAAAGACGCATATGCATAAAACAAGATCAAAATTACAAACACGTTGCACATATTGCAAAGTCTGAAGATTATGACAGTACTTTTATAATTTAAATAAAAACCAGTTGTTCTTAAGATACATCTTCAGAAAGTAATAAAATAAGAACAAAATGATAACTTTAAAAAAGTGTATCTATTAAAGACGCATATGCATAAAACAAGATCAAAATTACATACACGTTGCGCATATTCCAAAGTTAGTAGCGCCATATTATTTGAAGGTTCTTAATTAGAAATTTCATACATGGAAAATTCGATTAAAGGCAGTCAGGTGTCTCTTACTTTATAAACCTCGTCGCGTCTCTTCTAAAACTAGTTTAAGAACTCGTCGATGAAACCTCAGCGGCGGGTGGTAGGTATAACATTACAGGAACCTCTCTATAAGGATCAACACATATTCTGAATATAAATGCAATATTCATATTATAGATATAACAACTTGATTATATTTCATAGTAAGTACCCGGATTGCTTTCTTAGATGCTCTTCTTTATTTTAATCTCGTAGGTAAACAATTTGTTTGATGATAGTTAACTAATAATTCAAAATTTAGAGAATTTCCAGGAATTAATTATTTTTTTATTTTATTATTTCACTGCAAATAACTATACAATTATTAAATTTTTTAAAGCAAGAATGTGTATAAAAATTTATCTGATCTATCAATTTTGTATTCCTCAAATTCGCAGTGATTTTATTATATTCTATGGATATTTAAGTAATTTGTAATCTATGTCATTATAACTTTTATATTATTGAATTATTTTTTAATAAAATATATATATATAGCGTATTATTATCGAATTTTCAATGCTTTAATATTAATATTATTAACTATTACTTTTTACTACCATATTAAATGTATATGTACTACACTGTTTTACATTGTTCATTATTAAAATTACTTATTTCAATGAAATTTTGAATAATACAGTTAAATAAAATCGATGAAAGTTGTAAACAGAATAGAAATTCTGAAAACTGCTATAAAAACGAAATTTCTGGATACTTTAGTGATTTTTATGTATTTCATATAGATAGTAAATATAAAAAAACAGAAGGGGATGAAGATATTTGAAGGAGAACCAAGAAAAAATCTTATATTAATTAAAAATTTATAAAAATAAATATTTAGATAAAATCTATATTTATCTGGAAATGAAATTTGCTAACGTGTTTGTTTTTGTTATTTTTACAATTTTAAAGAAAATAGTTTAATAAATAACATTTCTTAGAAATAGTTCTTATTTTTAAAATGTTTATTTTAAATTATAAGTTTCTTTTAAAATTTCAAGTTGTATGAATCATTAAAACACGTTCGCAGAAATGATTATAAATTCATCAAGTTTATTATTTTTAAAAGAAAACTTTTTGTAATGAATTTCAATGAGAAAAGTAAATGACAGAAACTGGTTGTGAATTTATTTACTTTGTTATTATTTATTTATTTAATTTTAATTTAGAATCTATAATTATTTATTTTATTTGTAAATCTTAAATTTTTATCAAAATTAAAAAATAAATATATATGTAAATTATGTTCTTTAAAAATTCATATCCTGTAACATTTTCATAATAAATATATTCTTTTGATATAAAATACTACAAAGAACAAAATACAAAAGTAAGACATTTAAAATCTATTAACCTCGCAAAACAAATTCACAGTATTCAAAATAAACAATAAAAGAAATACGCCCTCTCGCATATAAACACATAAACAACATAAAGAAAATATGTCACTTTTATTTCAAAAAAATGCAAATACGCATTGCGAAAAAAGGGCGACTAAAAATGGAAAAAATAACTCGACAGCATTGCATGTTGTGTTAACAAAACGATACACTCGTACCCTAACATTACCTTCATTTGGACAAGTAGTAGGGTAGAGTGGGGCACTAAGTCATGCAAATTAACACGTCGACTGCCATGCGGTCGGCTGTAACGAGCCCCACTTCATCATAAAACCACGAGGCATCGATTCGCCCGACCCTACTCTACATGTCACTCATTGCATTCGTACTATAAACCCCACACACCCCTAACCGACTATAAATTAAATATGATTGTTATATGTATATATCGCTAAATGGTTACGTTTGCAGTTCATATTATGTAATCGCAAATTAAAGTTATATTATGTAAATTGTTTTTTATTTCTCTCCCAATGTGTGTTTTTTATATTTGATAAATTGAATGATAAAATTTGTTAATTTGTACGGAAATAATTTATTTTTAATCGTTGGTGTTTTATAACTGGTAATAACATACCGCTTTTTATTTATGGTGCTCTGGATTTATTTATGAACTTATGTTTGTTTTTCTGGTTCGCGATTTTAATGTGGGAATAATCTAGTATACACATATACAGGATTTTTAGTTAATGATTAATTTAAATAAAGTCGTATGCGCATTTTTTATTACGATACGCTATCACATCTGATAAATAATTCAGTATCTTGGTTTATGTATGTAATTTAATTTTATAAACAAAGCAAACAATGGAGTTTTACAATTATCTCCTTTAATTAAGTTAGTTATTTATAATATATTACAATAATATACTCGTTAAAAAAATTAAACGAACCTTTCTCTGTAAAAATAGACAACATTTAGATTATTACATCTTCCATACAAATAGTCGCAGAATGATCATTCAAAAAGTGTTTTGAAGCTTATATCTTTATTTTTTAACGTTTTTTTGTTCAAATTTTAATTGAATTGATTATTCGAAAAGTATAACGATATTTTGTTTTAAATAACTTCTCACTTAATAGAAAGAAATTTGTATATGTATATCATATTTTTGAATTAAATGGAACAATATTAACGTTAAAGAAGAATAATTATGTTTTATTTTTTTCTTAAAAAATTTTAGTTTAAAATTTTTCTTAAGACGAACCTGATTATTTTTCGTATATTTTAAATTTTTTGACAATTTTAATCTAAATCTAAAATGCGAACGTAAAAAAAAAACACGATTTTTTAAAGCAATTTGAGATAAATCTTTGTAAGGTAATATTTTACAAGAAACGTTGTAAAATTTTGAAATCGGAGAACAATTTTTTTGTCTCATTCTAAAACGATCACAAAGCTTCTCGTATCTTCGATATTACAAGGAAGCAAAATTATATATAGCATACATAAACCTCAACTCAATAAACAAAACACTATCTAAAAAATAGATCTATCATTAAACCAGATAGAAACCCGAAGAAAAGCGAACAAGCATTTGTTGAAGAGGAAAATGACTAAGTGGTGTACGTCCATCATGTCCGTCCCTTGTTTCCAAACTCATTAGCGCGCCGGGGGCTCCTCCCCCCCTAGTCCCTCACCGTCGTACACTCACGGCCCCGAGCGACCAGCCTGAGGCGACCGGCCGACTGACAAATGAAGCGCGATGTTGAAAAATGGACTTGGTTACCAACGTTTGATAAAAAGACACGTCTGAAGGAACGACGTCGGCGTAATCAAGTGTGCTCTGATTTCAACACGATCCTTTTATTTTTAATGGTAATTTATTCTCATAACCATTTTATCATTCAAATATCTATGATAAGATTTGATTGGTTCTTTTGCTTGCCTATCTATGTAGTATTTGTAAAACATGCGAGTAAATATTCTTTCCTTAGAAATAAATCAATCACGTTTTGTGTTATATTGCTTTTATTTAATTTAAAATCAATTATTCGATATTCATATTTTCTGATTAACGTTAGGAAAGAAATACATTGAAATAATCTAGTTTTATTTTTTATAAAAATATTAGATTTTCTCCTATGGCTATTTTTATTTAAATGAAAAATATTTTTAATTTTGAAGGAGTATTTTATTTACTTTAATTAAATTATTGATAAGGAATTAGACAAAATGGTATAAGACAAAGGTTCATATAATTCAAATTTTTTAAATGCACATTCAAACATATAGGTTCTACATACAATATAGGTATATATTTTTAATTTTAACCCTAATTTGATAATACTATAAATGCGAAAGTGTGTCTCTCTCTCTGTTAACTTTTTACGGCTAAACCGCTAAACCGATCTTGATGTAATTTTACAAGGAGATAGCTTGCATCCTAAGGATGGATTTAGGGTACTTTGTATCACGATAAAAAATAGGTGTGAAATTTGAACGCGCGACCTGTTTTATCGACTATCATAACAGAAATCTCTATAACCTAACCTTCTTCTTATTCTTCTTATTCTTCTTATTCTTTAATCTTAATTCCACGTGAACGAAGTCGCTAGTTTATTATAATAATATTAAAAATAAAAAAAATTAAAAATGTTATTTAATGTAATATTAAAAGCTGGAGAAATACCAACAAGTCAAAAGAAATAAATTAAAATTTAAAAAAATATAAAAAGAAAATAACATAAAAAAGAATAAAGTAAAATAAATATGTATTATAAATAACAACTTGATTAAATTGCGAGTTCTTCTTAAAATAAAATAAAATCTATAATTGATTACTCTGAAGCGAATATATTCTGAATTAACTTCCGAAACAAAACCAATAATTAATAATTAATATCCTTTGTTCAGTTCTTGTCTAATCAAAACTCAATATAAGTAACAGATTGTGTTCCTTATGAAATATTTATAGGATATTTTCATCCTCTACCGATGGTCTGTAGATTCAAAATTAACTTACTACATTTTTGGCATAAAATACCATTATTTTCAGGTGTTGTTCGTGTTTTTTTTATATACATTTTTCATAAATGGAACAACGAACTACCGTTTGTTGGTTTATTTTAAAATAGATACATTTTAAAAAGTTTTCTTTTCATTAAACTTTATAAGTTATGATTAACTTTATTTTGATTTATAGGTACAAACTTTATAAAAACAAACGTTTTAATTTTTTAGGATGTTAGTTACAAAGTCAATAAGAATTAGAAATAAAGTCTTAAATCAACACTTATTATTTTATTCAATACTTTTTTAAAATAAATTTAAACTCTTTATTGGATCCATATACATTTTAAATTAAAATTTTATTAAAAATAGACATTATAACATAACATTAATGATGTTTTAATTAAAAAATGACTACCGCGACTTTGAGAAAAATTTCTCTTCGATTTATTGGCTAAACACCTATAAAATATTGAGCACCCCCCCAAAAAAACTCTGGGTACACCACTGTTTCGATGCATTAGGAAAATGCGTAGGTGAGTCATAAAGAAAAAAAGCACGTTTAAAAGGAGAAATAACTGAAAACGGTTATACAATTTTTTTATGAATTTCGCCATGAACTACCCTGATATTTTTTATTAAAGAATACGGTACCTACTTACTTATGTATTAAATACAAAATTGAAATCTGACTTTTGGCTACAGATCGAAATACTTCAATGTAATACACATGTCCTAAAACTGATCAATAAACAAAGTTCAAGTTAGGTTTTGCACCAAAGACGCTCATCTTTTGCTGAGATGTTATCATAAAAAGACAGGTAATTGAACAATTTAATTGGATAATTCCACACACTTGGCGCCACAAGTTACTCTCTGCTTTACCGACTAAACATAATTTCAGATTTTTAAATGAAGAATACAGCAAGTTGACGTTTATGGTTTTATATAACTGTGGTATGAAAAATAAAGAAGCCTATCTCAGTTTCAGTGGCGTCTTTTTTTAATTTAACTACTGTTTTATACAATAATGGATTTTCCAGCGAATATGAAGTAGAATAAGTAAAAATAATAATACATTTGGATAATGAAGTGTATTTTGCAGGCTATAAAAGCAAGTTTTCGTTTTTTTGAATTATTGGGCTTGTTTTTTATAACTCTTATGAACTCATGATACTAATAAAACAAATAACTCTTTATTTAATCAATTTAATTACCTAAGTCACCGAATAAAATTAAATTATTGCCTTTTATTTTGTTCATGTTTTTTTTCAGTTATGGCAAAGGTAAAACCAGTAATGAGCACGTAATGATGGACACTTGCTAATGATTACAAAATGATAAGTACTACGACACAAAAGATATAAAAGAAAGAATCGTCAAATTAGAAACAATGTAAAGCAGTTGTTATGATAATATCATAGTTAATAAATAAATTATACTAATAATTAGTTTAAATGTCCACAATTTTCACACCTATTGGTCGATTGTCATCAAATCACGCTGTAAGACAGTTATATGTATATAGATTAATATTCAGAAATTGTAGTAATCAAATATCAACACATATTTCTAATTCAGTACATTTAATTAAAAATTTGCCAAGACTGGTGCCACTATCTTATATATACATCAAATTATTTTCTAGCAAAAATCCAAAAATATAATTGATAGCGTTTTTGTCGGAAAGCTTTTACTTTTTTATATGAGTAGATACATTTTTTAAGAAAAAGTACTTATTAGTTTGTAAGATGTATTAAAGCATAAAAACCTATATGAATTTTATTTAATGATTAATTAGTAAACGTATTTAGAAAACTATTATCATTATTTCCAGACTTAAACTGTCATAAGAAAACATTTAGTATTTTCATCAAGACAAAAATAAATTTCTCTTTATATAAAAATAAAACAAGTTTAAAATCTTATATTTGTTAACGACGCCACTGGTTGTGTTTATGTATACTTAAAGCAGAAAAGAAATTATTAAAAGTCATAAAACACTGCATTATCTTTATTACGCAGATAACTTAGCATCTTGCTATTTTTCCGTAAAGAGTTTTGAAAAAGTTGATAAAAACCTAGTGGAGTTTGTAAAGTTTTACATGCATTTATTATACAGAGGAGCGTTAGATGGCTACATTTATCATTATAATTGCAATTGATATACTTAGAAAATAGTGTGGAAAGGTGGCTGTTCGAACGATTAATGCTATGAAAAACCGATGAAGATTCGTTCAATATTACATGTATCTATAATATCTAAATTACTACTCAATTTTGTTCATTTTGTCAAAAGATTAAAACATTTAAAAGCTAATCTTTGTCAGGGTACCTGAGATTAAGATAAATTATACTGATGCATAGATTTCATTTTTGATTTTTCCAAAGAGCTATTTAATTATTATAAAAGAAACATTATTAGGCACATATATATAAATTTAGATATATTGAAAAAATAAATATTTTGGGATGTCACCTCTCCCCCTTAAATGCGATTTTGAAATGGGATCGTCTTCAAGCCAGACCCAACCAACCAACCATGTTTCATTAATATCGGTTCAGTGGTTCATGAGTTAAGAGTGTGACAAGGATTCAGGGGACAGACAGATAGACACGGAATGAAAATTGTTTGTTTCGACCTGATTTGATCAAGGTAAATTTTAAAATCGGAGAACAATTTTTTTCTCATTTTGAAATGAACACAAAGCTTCTCGTATCGTCGATAAGGCGATGGCGAAAAGAAAAAATTAAAAAATATATTCATTTGATGTAAGTACATACTCGTAACAATCTTGAAAAACTGGATAAAATTTTCAATATCAATAACAGAAATAACAAGATAAGAGAAGAGCAAAGAAATATTTATGTATAATGTACCTGTTACCTACATTTCAAATTTATAAATAAATATGAACCTATGTACCGTACAATAAAATCCTGATTATATATGTACATATCTCCATATTTTTTTAAAATTCATTGTACAGAAATGAATACCTCAAAAACTGTTCGTTATACTGAAAAAATAATTAGAACATAAATTTTATATAAAAATATTCACTACAACTTTTAATCTAAACAATTTTTTCTATTACGCACCGTATCAAAAATAATCAGAACAATCTAAATACTGACAAGAGTTTCTCATTTATTGATGCATTTTATATAATCTACATAACTATTTCTGATGAAAATTAATTACGATTTTAATATCTTAATACGACTAAATATCCCATATCATAAGGGATGACAGATTTAAGCCTAAATACAATCAATGTATAGTTGTCATCCCTAGATAAGGGCATGAGTGAGAAAGAAATGTTTATATCTTCATCTCTGTGTTTACCCGATCGATTCTTTTCAGAGCTAATAGAATTATCAGAACTTAGAGAAGTACTCGACGCCGAAGCAATACACATTTCTTCAGATAAAACATTGGTTCATCGCTGTGCAAACATGCTACTTGTGTTTCGTCTATCTTTATACATCACGAACTTTTTCTGAATGTCATAGAAGTATTATTTGAACTTTTCTTCGCACTTTTTTGTGTCTCGAGTGTTTTTAATGAACAATGTACTTTTTGTATTACCGAAGAAAGTGTATGATGGAAATGTAAATAACAATTTTTTTAGGATTTTCGTTTTCAATAGTGAGAAAAGTTTTGATATGTAATTCAAAAAGTTTTAATCAATATTGAATGTTTTAAAATTATGAATTTTTTAATACATTGTTATGTATTCAGTACATTCCATTACATAAACTCATTTAAGAAATGTCAGTTAGTTATAAAGTAGTTATTTTAACTACTTTGCTCCTCGCAATATCGAAGATACGAGAAGCTTTGTGATCGTTTTAGAATGAGACAAAAAAATTGTTCCCCGATTTCAAAATTTTAAATTGATCTTTTCGTTCCCGGTCAAGACAAACACTTTTTGTTCCATGTCTGTCTGTATGTCTGTCTGTCTGTCTATCCCCTTTATCCTTGTCACACGCATAATTCATGAACCACTGAACCGATATTATTAAAACTAGGTTGGATTGTTGTGTTTGGCTTGAGGACGGTCTCATTTCAAAATGGTAGTTGTGATATTCATATACATATAATTAAGCTATCAATAATGACAACGAAAAAGTCTTAAGATCACAGTCGCGCAGGCAATTGCTGATTTTGAAATTTTTTTAAAGATATATAACTCATCTAGTTCAGAAAATAGCTGAAATCAAATTCTAAACACTAATATATTAAATTATTATTTTAACAGAAATTTACTTAAATATTAATATAAAATTTGTAGATTTGAGTGAAAAAACCAGTTATAAACGTTACAAATAAATGTTATAATTAAAAAATAATACTGTCTCAACAAATAGACCCATAAATCTAGGTCTGGTTGTAACTCGCGCCACGAATGCGACGTATAAAAAATTAAATACCCATTTTCGCGAAGAACATTTCAAAGTTTTCTCTCTTGAAAAAGTAAAAAAAAACGTGGAATCCAAACAAAGGAACATGGCGAGAAGCTTGGCAAGTACGAGTTTTTAAAAACATTTCTCATATCGGGTGAAACAATTTCTCCAACTTTTCGAACTGAGGTGTAGAGAAATGTGTGGAAATAACATCCACTTAAATGCCTTTTATTAGGTTCATGTCCCATTTATGATATTATTATCGTACCTTTTATATTTGAACGAGTACAGTAAAACTAGTTATCCGTATTGAAACTGATCTTGTTTTTAACAACATTTTATAGAAATTGTCTGTTATTTAATTAATTGTGTTCATAACATTTTCAAGAAAATGTAGTTTTAATTAATTTAATTTTTTCGTATGAAATTATTCGATACAATTATCTATGTATATAAATGTGTTTGTAAGCTACAAGATATATTTATGGTATTTTTCTTCTTGCAAATCTATAACTCTAAAATCAATATCTTATCATGTAAAATTCGAATTGTAAAGGCAGTAGTTCTTAAACTTTTTCACATACAATACTTCCATTTCCTTCAGAACATGGAAATAAAATTGAAGAAAATTTTTACAAGATGAAGTTAGGCTATCTTATTTACTCATGTAGATAATACAGATTTTTGTTATGATAGTCGGTAAAAATGGTTTTTATTGTTACATTTCCTTACTAGATGTCACTACTAGTCTCAGCAGTTGTTTTTCAATCATGCCAAATAAGTATATCTTCTAGCGCGTATATCACTTTTTTCTTTTCCAGCTATTATAAAAAATACTTCTCTGAAAACAAACTCAATCAATTATCCCCTTGCAAATAAAAAAAAACTGAAACAACAAACCACATTCACGCATTAGTTGACATATTTAATATGCGATTGTTCGAATCTGTAAAACCACGATTAAAAACCGTATAAAACATTTACCTCTGTGCCCTTAAACCGTCTCATAATAAATTCATGACGTGTAGAGTGCGTGATAATTACGGACGCCCCGGGGGTCCGCGGGGGATTGTTCGGAGTGGAGGGGGTGAAGCCTACGAAAATAGGAAGGGGGGCGTGCGGTCGATTCAGCGAGCAATATGTCGCGCGAGAAACGTCGCGTAAAAATTCCAAATTGTATTATGTAATACATGGCCAGTGTATTGTACGAGCAGATTGTAAATGTGAAATGCATAAGTATGAGTGTGTAGGGTGAATATGTGGGTGTGTGGGTTGGTAAAAACATGTGTGTGACTTTTTTGTCAATTACGATTTTTTTATCGAAATGAAGATTTTTTTGGTTCAGTTAATACCATTTTTAATGCACTTTCTAAAGGTAATTATAAGTTTTGATTGTGTAGAAGTATTCTTTTGACATATAGTTTATGTTATCATATTTAAAATTGGTTTTTACATTTACTAAATGAATGCTTTTCTCTACGTTCTTAAAAATAAACATGTTTTTTTATAAATGCTATTATATCTATACATTTTATGAACTTATGTACAATATTATAGTTAAATTTTGTATGAACTTTTAAACACATTATTATAATATGTTGCTTCCTCGCAATATGATCGTTTTAGAATGAGAAAAAAAATTGTTCTCCGATTTCAAAATTTTATATTGATCTTTCTGCTTCAGGTCTGTCTGTCTGTGTGTCTGTCCCCTAAATCCTTGTAACACGAATAACTCATCAACCACTGAGCCGATATTAATGAAACTTGGTTGGATGGTTGAGTCCGGCTTGACAACGGTTCCATTTTAAAATCATCAAAACATTGTGTAAGGGGGAGGGGTGACATCCCAGAATACTTATTTTTTCAAGATATCTCAAGAACGATACATGTAACGTGAAAATTATATAAAATCTTTTTTGTAGCGCATTCAATTTCCTATAATATAGATCTACAATATTCCCTTACAAATATTTATCTCAATTTGCTTTAAAAAATCGTGTTATGTTTTTTTTAAATTGATATTTACTTTGACATATTAAATGTCATTTTGACGTTTGCATAAAAGATTTAGATTGAAATTGACAAAAAATTAAAAATATACGAAAAGATAATCAGGTGCGCCTTGAAAAAAATTTCAAACTAATAATTTTTAGTAAAATTGTTCAATAATTAACTACTTTTGGTGTATTTAGCACGAGGAAGCACTGTGCATTTACTTGGCATATGTTTTTTTTTAGCAATACATAGGTGATATTATCTCAGTTTGTCAAGAGTTTTATGTGTTTTTAAATGAATTATAAATAATCTGAAATATTTATTTACAACTCATAATAATAACGAAAATAAATATTAAAATTAACAAACTAAAAAATATATTAATTGAAATGGGTCATAATAAAAAGATTTGCTTTAGTAAAATAGACACAAGTATAACGTAAAAGAAGTTACGAGGCGCTCATGGTAGATATTTAAGTTTAGTGCGGCTCTAACTAGAAACATTATAATTTTGAATATTGGCCCAGCTTCAGGCAGCGTTGACGTTTTTGCATGTGTAGGTTTTAATTCATCCCCAGAATACGCACCTTTTTGTATGCAGTGGCCGGCATCCGACGAGTCCCGAGGGCCTGGCGGTCAAACGGTTAACCTCATGACCGGGTCATGCAGTAATTTTAAATGGTCAAAAAATAGTACGCGTTTATGGACGCAAATATACTGTTTATATTCACTCCTGTCACTTTATGTGCTTTTGATGTTTTTGGTTTATGGAATTTTATAAAAGCCGTACAAGTTATTGTTTTATACTTCTTTTTTATAACAGTAAGTTGGACGGGCGAAGTTTTATGTGTTTATTGCATACTTTACAGGCGCACGTTTTTTTTTAAACTAACTGTTTATATTATTTTATCTAATGTTTACTATAAACTAGAAACTTAGAATGATACTAATTCAAAAAAATATTTTTGTAATATCATATTATGCCATATAATAAATAATGTACTATCTGCTTCAGAAGTCGTCTGCCTCGCTTACAACAGATTCGAAATATTGAGACAAATATCATTAGTTATCATACTAAAATTCGGGATATCTAATATTTATTGCCACAAAATTTACCTATACAATTTTCAGTAGATTTCATAATAATTTAATCGCACAAACATTTATGAGTACTATAAACGAAGAGTACTTCTTTATCTAGCAAATGAGTTTAAAAATATATGTCTTTGTTTGGTACATGAAAAAATGATTTAAATAATATAATAATCAAATGGGAGGAGCCTACTACATAAGTTTGTGAAAACTGGACGACCACTTCTGCATTTCACTGTACTTACATATATATAGACCCTGTAGAGAAACGAATTTATTGTGATTACTCACAAATTTCCAGCCATTAAGATTTTAAACTACTCCAATGATTAATTTTTTGTTATGTAGCTTTTTAAGTATATGTAAAAATGAAAAATATGATTTTTTATAAGAATAATTAATTTTTTTTAATTGATATATTATATATGTATATAATGATGCAGTTATTTTATATAATATCGATATTGAGAGCATGACTTAAAATGATTATAAATATGAAAAATTTCAGTAAAAGTAAGAAAAATTGATCTAGTTACAAAATATAAGCAAATTACACATTTTTTCTAAAATCACTAATGCGGTCGGTACTAAAATCAACAAGTCTTGAGTTCTAGTTGAAACGAACATTAATAAAATTAATCGGTTCATTTTTACAGAGGATATCGTGTATAAAGAAGATTCTATAAGCAGGCAGACATGCACACGCACCACACTTCCATTTACTCTGGAACATGGAAGTAAAAATATTAGTGTATGTTATATATTTATGTGATATGGATCTTGGCTTCTGGGTGTAAGTCGCGTCGGTTTGACGGTGTTATCGATCAACTGAAGATGTCCACTACAATATGTGACGAAAAATTGGTTGATAACACGACCAAACGACTTACACCCAGAAGCCAAGATCCATATCAAGATCACCGCGGAAGCTTCAAGACTTGTATTATATATTTATGTGTTCTTACATCAATATAAAAAAAATTTATCAAATCTTTTTCTACTTTCTAAAACTGAATAAATTATTATTTCACTAACTGAATTAGTTATTTTAAATTTCACCAAAAGAATAGTAGTTTTGAATCGAAAGTGGCGCCATTACGGCATTTATTCGAATCAACTGCTTTGAGTGAGTTATTAGTTATTAACATAAAATCAGCTAAGTTTATTTATACAAAACCTGAAAAATGTATTCCAAAATAATTTTAAGTGTGTTTTGCAATAAACGTTTTTTCATTAAATTTTGATTCTTTCATAATTTAGCTTATGATAATTGACATATAAATAACTGGCATTTAAGTTAGGTTATAAAAGATTAAGACATTTTTATTATGCGCGATGAATTTCTATTAATTAAATAATTAATGAGTTTTTTTAGATTGCTGCAGTTTTGATATCAAAAAAAAAAATGAAAACCTTCGATTCTGTTATAGCTTAAGAAGTGACTATTTACTAATTCAAGTATTAAATAATTACTAATTCATAGTGGTATACTTTTTACTATTTCAAGAGTAGTGAATATTCACTATGAATTAGTTCAGTTTTAGAGAGTATGCAAAATTTACCTTATTTTAGAAGGACTCGTTTATGCTGACGCAAAATATTAAAGTAAAATACCTTTTTAGATAGGTCACTATTGAAACTAAAAATCGATAAATCTATATATGTTTTTCCATCCCTATTTCATCCCAAAACCCATCTAACACCACATGTTTGTTCTCCAAAATCCTCACACACCGACTGTATCACTGTTTCATTTACCTTGTTTACCGAAGTGTTGCATTTCTTGTTAAAATTAATCCTCCCAACGAGAGTATCAGTTAATATTTAATGTGTGCTTTTTCGAAAAATATTTTTCTCTTATATGTTTTGTTTGATTTTCTCGTTTGTCAGTGATTTGAAGTATCGTTAACACAGATAAAATTAAATAAACTTTTATGTTATTCTTAAATTATTATAAAAATGTTAAAAATAAATAAGTATCCAATAAAAAAGATTTATTTAAATTTAAAGCAATTGTCTGGGACAGCCAGTATAATACACACATACATTATTGTTTTTTGACGTGAATAACGTCATTTCTTTATTTAGACTAAGTTTACGGTAACATTTGATGTCCATTTTACAAATATTCAAACGTTTCTGTGTAACAAAAAAAAAATTAACGATGCATCAATGCATGAGTCTGAGTTTTATTTAACCCCACTTTCACGTATTCACGTCAATCCCTTGACTGTGCATCCCGACATAGTCACAACTATTTTTTTTACTACTGAAAAACTTTATATTTTATTATAATTATAATTAACAGTTTAAATCAGGGCTTCGAACCGGAACTGAACCGAAAACTGAAAACCAGAAAAACCGTTATTTTTTGCCGGAACGAAAACCGGAACCGAAGCGTTCAGGGCTATCATACAAGTACCATAAAATGTTCTTAATTATGGTGGAAAATAAATTTTTAATACAAATAAAATTTTTTTTAAATGAATCACTCGGATTGAACCGAAAACCGGAAAAATCGGAAAAACCGTTATTTTTATCAGAACGAAAACCGGAACCGAACTGATATATTTTTTTTACTCGAACCGGAACGAAATAAATAACGATTCGAAGCCCTGGTTTGAATTATAATATTATTTTCATTATAATTATTATTATTATTATTTGTAATGTAGTTACATAAAAACATTATTTTACTTACAATAGTGCAGATTCGTTGCGTTTAAATATTAAAATTCAATACCAAATTCCCGGCAGATAATTGAAACCCGGATACCTAACCCGTACCCATAAAACTTTTAAGCGAACAAAAGAGAAGAGGCCATAGGACGGCGGCATTAGCAGCCGTTGTGAAATGAAGTACATCAAAAAGTCTCGCGCCCAGGGAAAGTATTTATTTACAGTGATGGTTATGTGCTAACCAAAATGGCCGCAAACGACCGGCGCGACCCGCCATGCCCCCAATGTCGCTCTTGTTGTGATGTTAGATCGTTTTGCATCCCGTCAGAGGTTATCTTAACGAGCCACCGAACTCGGGGCCCCGGGTCAATGGTGGAAAAACATTCGCAAGATGTCCCGGATAAGTAAATTGTTGTTGTATGTACACGCTTGGTTTTGCTAGCGTTGAGTACTGTTTACAACTTCCAATTATAATCTTGTTATTATTATGTTGTTCCGTAATTCCAGTTTTAAATTTTTGTTTAATTGTATCGCATAAAATTTAGCTAACGGAGGTCGGTTATCTAGAGTTGTATTTTTTATAGAAGAATCAGAAAATAATGAGTATCATTTTTGTTATTAAAATCTTATATTCCATGAAAATTGATAATTGATTGCATATTATTCATACAAAGGATGTTTTAGCTTCAAAGGACCAGGTAATATTTTTTAATAATGACTAGAACTGAAGTAAATACAATTTTTGGTGGTGTTTAACAGGGCCGGCAGTAGAATTAACTTGATTTAATTCAATATCAAAATTACTTTTATTAAACCATAATCTACCAAATCTGATAATCATGCCTGGTAACATTTATTATGTTTAATCATAGTTATAAAAAATACCAAAATTTGTTTATTAACGGAACTACAATTATTACAAATGATTACGGTTGATAAAAATAATTATTCTGATCTCAGATTTGACTAACTAGATTTAAATTGTCTTATGTTGGGCAGTTTTATTCTACATAAAAATGTGACATAATTCATATTGTCATAAAAAATAGGGAATATGCCATGCAAAATGACCTGTCAAGCAATTTTATATTGAAGAAATTAAGTATGAAATTAAAATATAGTTAATAAATTTAAATTAAATGAATTTATCATTTATTTTTTAATATAAAAATAAAATAGATTAAAAATTACTCGCTTTGGCTTCTGAAGTCTGTTAAAAAAACATACAATTCCTTTTTTCTTTTATAAAGTTTTCAGAAACACCTTTATACAACCATCTCGTTAAAAATTAATTATGCTTAATGTGTACAGGTTGGGATTTCTTTTAACATATAAATACTGTTTTGTGATTGTGGTTCCTGTGGCATTTTCCTGTTATTATGAGTATTTACGTCACAAAAGAGGTTTTTGTTGTATTGATGAAAGCTATTCTACAGTGATACTTAATTAAGACCTCTACTAGGTCTAACTTCTGAATGACAATTTTTTTTGGTTTTCATGTTTGTCTCATAATTTATCTTTACTAACAATAAGAAATACTGTTATATGTCAAAGATTTTTCAGGTATAAAACTTGACAAAGAAAAACTATTAGGGTATTGTTATTTATATTAAATTTTTTTAATCTTTTGTGCTCTCTTTTTATAAGTCGTACGTTAAAATACTTTTAAAATTGAAGACAAATAAGAAGAATTATTTATACAAAATAATAGGGCTGAATTTGTAAAGAATAATGCCAAGATATTTTATAATAAATATCGTTATGGAGAACCATACATGACTTAAAATAATTTGTCAGAAATAATCAAAATTAGTGAGATGATACTCACAACGTTCACTTTTTAGACGTTAAATATTACAAAATTTCGAATATTTCTAAAACCCCTATTCAAATTAGCACCAAATTAATAGGTCTGGAGTACTCATTGAGAAAAACATTTTCCCCAAAAATTATTCAGATCGGTGCATTTTTACAGTAGTTATCGTGAGCGAAAGAAAATTCTACATCCAAACACACAGACGACATGCGGAAGTCAACTTTTCTTTACGTTTTGAAGGTAGTACAATCAGAATTTGCTCTTATCTCGGACACGATTTTTCGACGGTAGTAAAAAACTAATATATTTAACTTTTTTATTTTTTTTATAAAAAATTTATTTTTCATAGCTTTGTCTTAACGATTCATATGTTTCACAGTAACGCTCTGTTGGAGATGTTGTGAACATAGCTTGACCGAGAACGCTAATCCGGAGCCGGGCTATCGCGACGGATGGGCATTCGGCTAGGGCGTGAGTAATATCGTTGTGTTTTACGAGGGTGGATTAGTTTTTTTCGGTCGTGTTTCGCGCGTTATTCTAATTGAAATTCGGACGCTCGGTGGCCATCGTCTGCTACGGTAAGGTTCTGTTGCGATACTGCTTTATTGCGAAACCGTTCTAGCAGATGTCTGTACACAGTGGTGCTTCATGTGTATATGTAAAGAGGTTTATATGGATATATATTTTTACATCGAAAAATTCATATTGGAAATTTTATATGCTGGCACGAAGTTTTTAGATTACTTTTACTAGTTTTGATTTTAAATAATTATGAATATAATCAGTATGAATATCTTTTCAAATTTAATTAAAATAGAATTTCAATATGAAATTAAATTTTAATTGTTATATACCTAATATTCAATTCTACCTTTTATTCAAATCGTCTCAGCAGAATATAATTTTATATTAAGTTATATTTTAGCAATTTTATTTTGCTTACTATATTATTTAATCGTATAGTTGTAAAGTAAGATAATTAAATTAAGGGGAAGGAATAAAAAAAACAAAACAAAAGAACAGCTAAAAGGTAACGTTAAGTAATTAAGTTCGAACTAACAAAACAAATTTTTATGATATTGTAATTTAAATTTGACATACTATCAAATAACTCATATTTAATTTTATAATACATTTATAATGAAAACTTCTCTAAAATTGCCTTGTTTGATACATTTGTTTGATTTACATAGGCCTATGTGGTTATTTGTTCTTACGTGATCGATATTTTTTTGTTTTTGTTTTGTAATTTGGTGTGATTTTAATTTTCAGATAAATAATAAACTCTCTCGAAAGGGCTACTTGATAATTAATATTTCCCTTTGATCTTTCAAGACAAATAGTTTTTGTTCCATCTATCTATGTGCATGTACCGTAAATTCTTATCTACCACAAGATCTAGAATTTAATATTTCAATGAAAATTATAATTAATTTTTAGGTAGTCCTATATAAAAAAAAATATTTTTTCAAAATATCTCAACAATGCATATTACACGATTATTTTTAAAAATATAAGAGCATTACTTATAAAAAAATTATTACTTTTGTAGTAAAATATTTCATTACAAAGAAATATTTCCCTTTGTAGAATTTAGTACGAAGAAGCACTCGGCAGATGTTTTTTTTATAATTAATTAATTTCTGCAGTTGATAAAGTACAAATAAAAAATCGGAAATCCTCGGGCGATGCGATCATCAAATCTGTTCTCCGATTCTCGAAGATTAAATATTATCAGGAAAATGGAAATGTTAGTTATTACTAGATACGAATGTTCTGTAATATAAACTTTTATTAAAATATGTATACAAACAATGTTCATAAAACATTTTTCATATACTCAAAAACAAAACTGTGAAAACTACAAAGGTTTTACTTATTGTTAGTCTGGTTTAAATTTAGTTAAAAAATTTAAAATGCACTGTGGCGTTGTTTTTGTTAAAAAATAGCGGCGAGTGAGGTGTTTGATGCTCTTGTATTTCTCACCACGGACCGCCACGGTGAGGATGTTTTGAAGAAAACAATACAAACTGTGTGAAGCGGCCATTTGTTGGGGTTTAAATTAATTACGCAAGTGGATTAAAATAATTAAATTGCGCAGTTGTGTTAGATGTATGTATGTGTGTATGTCTGTCGGTTGTACCGCACTTTATAAATTAAACTTATTTTTATTTTTGTTTTCGTATATTAAAGAGGTGAATGTGAACTGGCTTTTTCACTGGGTTTGTTTTGTATTTATTCTTAAGTGAAAGCTTTAATTTACTCGCTCACTTCTTAGTAAATTTATTCACTGCTCTTTAACTTAAATATATTGTTAACTATAACGCATAAATCTTAACAAGGTGTTAACAATTATCAAAGTTATAAAACAGGTTGAAATTATTTTTTACCTTTTGACGTAATGAAACCCAATAATATTCCAAAATACTCCAACACTGCAGGTTTTTGAGATATTCTAACCTGAATGCAGGCATATTTTCCCTTTAGTATAAACTTGTACGTTCTATTATGCTTTTTTTTCCACCGAAACATCAGCGAAAATTTTAGACAACAAATTCGGGTCAGCGCACCAAATTTCTATGTCAATAGGTCAAAAGTTGTGTATCAGCCTGTATTATAGACGTGTAAAATGAAAAAAATAATATTACTAATTATATCTACCCTATTTAATCTATTACACAATTCTTAACACCATGCAGATTAACTAAATAATTCATGTGGTGGAGGTGCTGTACAGTGATCGAAATTTTTATATTTTTTAATGCTGAATAACTTGTATTACTTTTTAATTCTCAGCTACTACATATTTGTTGAGTTTAGTTAACGCTAATAAAAATTTCGGCACTGTTTTCACACCCTGCATAATAACAGATTTGTAAAACAATCACAATTTTCTCAAATAATAAAAAAATGTTTGTTAAAATTTGACTGATCAAAACATTCAATAAATTAAAATTTGCGTTTGATGTTATTATTAAATAACATTAAAAATATATACATCAATAAAATGCAATGCTAACTGCATACGTGAATATATAAGTTCTAAATACATCACCAACTGTCAATGAACTATAAATTAGTTTTTAATTATTCATAATTCAGCGGTTGTTTATCATTTTAGCAAACTATATTCTCATTAGATGCGCATTTACTTAATATAACATGCACCGTCAACACGATCAAGACAGAAAATGTACTGTTGATTGAAAATTCTGTGTGTTCGATGACGCCGTTCGAGACTATTTCATATATTTAAACCATCGCAGACTAAACAAACAACAATGGATGTAGGTCGTCTGATAATTCTGCTGATATCATGCACATATAATGTATCATATACATTGCAATGTTTATTACATTCCTGGTAACAGTGGCGTGCGAGCTTTACTTTAATATATTAATCACATGAAATGTTTAAAGTACACGTTATCAAAATAGATCTTCTACTTTAAATTAAACATACCCCAAAGTTTCGCTACCTTTAGTTCCACAGACCGTAATTGGGCGAAGTCCGTAAGTCGCATCACAATAACATTTAAATAAAGGTTATATTTTTCTATATTACAAAATCACAATAACAATACAATACAATTTTAATATAACCTAATAAGGAAAATTTTTAATTAAATGTACTAAATTAGAAATATGTATTAATATTTGATTACTACCATTTCTGAATATTATTCTTTATATATTTATCTGTCTTACAGCGTGATTTGATGACAATCGGTCAATAGGTGTCAAAATGGTGGACATTTAAACTAATTATTAGCATAATTTATTTATTAACTATTATATTATCATAGCAACTGCTTTACATTGTTTCAAAGACGATTCTTTCTTTTATATCTTTTGTGTCGTTGTACTTATCATTTTGTAATTATAGCAAGTGTCCATCACTGTGTGCTTATTACTGGTTTTACTTTATCCATTACTGGAGAAAAAACATAATGAAAATAAAAGGCTATAATTTAATAAAGAAACTTATTTGCGGACTTTGGTAATTAAATTAATTAAATAAAGTAACTTGTTTTCATGAGAATTACAAAAAACAATCCCATTAATAAAAAAAAACACGAAAACTTGCTCTTATAGCGGCCATAACTGGCACCTTTACCTTAATTATTAATATATTCATTAAAATAAATGTGGTTCAAAATTTCATATTTAATTTAAATAAAAATTATATAAATTTTTTTGGAGACCATTTTTTTGAGTAGGGGTGGAGCTGTTGGCCCACAGACTCTCTTATACTGAATTTGGTGACCAGTATTCATATATGATTTTGAATCCACTGATAAACAGCCATATTCGATCATATAAGTTTGTATATTTTTCATTGGGCGTTTTATAATTTTGTAAAAGTAAATAATGCAACTTTTGAATAATAACTTATATTAAAAATTAAAATTATATATTATTTAATACATAATTCCATTATAAAAAGTGAAAATAAACACCAGAGATAAATGAACTTGACTGAAAAAGAACAAAAAACGAAAGAATGAATTTCCTTTTAAATTCACACAGGCGATAACCATTAATCTATCAATTCTGTGCATTCACCTGAACGGTTCATGAAATTGTATTCATATGTAAAAATGATCGAAAGCGTTTACCTATCCACGTGTGTGAGGGTGATCACACATGTATGTGTCCATTGGCTACTTTTATATGGGTGTATATACTTTCTAAAAATATACAAGACTTTTTTTACATATTATACAGTTATGGTGTTTTTTATTTTTATTTTTATTTTTTTTTCGGTCCCAAAATTTCGTAGATCAAATCTGTGAACGGCGCAAACCGAGTCTTTTTTTGAATAGCTCGTTGAAAAATTTTTTTTGGAAAATTTCTCAGAGCAATATTTTGTAGAGAATTAACTGCTCAATTCATAAATCCAGTAATTTTTAAGATGTTTGTTTAAAAATTATCATAAAAATTTGATTTTATTTTTTATGATAATGTTTAAACGAGCATAATTTTAAAAATACTGAATCTTTGAATTGAGCACAATGTAGGAAATTTAATTCTCTATAATATGCTGCTGTGAGAAATTAAAATAAATAACTTATCAACGAGCTATTCACGCAATAAGTAAAAAAGTAATTTTTCCCATGTTAAAAAAGACTTGGTTTGCGCCTGCCGTTCACAGGTTTGATCTACGAGTCTGAAATTTTGATCCAAAGCTAAAAGATAGGCCAATGGGACCGAAAAAAAACAACCTATATTATAGATAACTTCAAAATGATTTATTATAGGAATATCGAAATAATTTATACTCAAAAAATTTCCAAATTAACAAAACTTGTACTAACTAGTATTGTGGGTATTATAATGAAGCCATTTAAATTGTATATTGGCAGACCTCAGTAATTTTCTGTGAGGCGCCACTGAACATAGGTTAGCACTTATAAAGGTGTATGTGCATTTTGTGATGGAAGGACGCATCACGGCTGTAAATGGACGGTTTTTTTGTTGCTGACACCGTTCAAAGCGTTGGCTGGCGTCCGCAGGCGGCGATGCTATCAACCTCCGTCACAAGATTTAAGATTTTTACAAAATATCAGGGGTGACCAAAAAAGTTTTGATATAAAATTCTATAATAGTTATAAGATATTTCTTTTTAGTGTATAATATAATTAATCCAGTTATAAATATAGTTTCACTCTGAAAAAATTCCCAGCTGAATTTTTGTATACTTACACAGTTTTTATTTGAGCTTGAATTTTGGGCTTAGGTTGAATTTTTCCAAGTTGGTTGAAACTGAAATTCAAGCTCAAATTAAAAAGGCCGGTATGCAGAAAATTTTTAAAATTTGGATTTCAACTATGCTCGACCAATATTATAATGCTATATAGGTCGCTTTTTTAGTATCCATACTTTTTTTGGAAAAATTCAACCTAAACCCAAAATTGAAGCTCAAATAAAAATAAAACTGGTAAGCAGAATATTCAAAAAATTTGGATTTCGACTATGCACGACAATACTACAATGTTATGTAGTTCGCTTTTTTGGCTCCGTATTTTTTTATTGTGTAGCTGTGGAATTAATTATAAAACGTAAATTTGATTATTTCTTGTCATTAAAGAAAAAATGTTCTATTCTAAAATGATTTCATACGTAAATATTTATGATAAATCTAAATATAGACATTTTTACAAAAATGTCAAACTTATCTGAATATGAAAGACTTTTAACTTTAACCTTTCAATATTTGAATTGAATATATTGTACATTGTACATATGTATTTTAACAATGAATTCAAAGAAAACTAAAATACATTATTTTTATTCTAAAATTGTTTCTTATTATTAAATATTAAGATCAACTTATTATATCAAGGATACGCAGATATTTTTGGCAGGAGGTTCGATTAAATATCATAATATATTCACGGTTTAGTTGTCTAACTTTACATTTAATTTTAAAGAATATAATTTAGAAATGTTCACCCCTCCAACGGCTAAGATCGCAATCTCAAAAAGGTAGAACGTATAACTTTTGTTTACTCCCACGACCAAAAAATTGTACCAATTGGTTAATATGCGAACACAATTCAACATTTTTGAGATGAAAAAGGTCAAAGCTGCTTGAAAATTGATGGAATAAACAAATTTTAAAATAACACATTTTTATTTAATATTTTATGTCAGTTACTTGCAAGTAATAGGTTCTGAGAATTAATTGCTAAATGACATTTTGATACCTTGTTACTTTAAAATAATTACTCAGGTTTTTGTATTTGTATAGCATGAATTTAAAAGATTATTGAAGATGCTGATTAATTATCTCAGCTTAAAAATTGATAAAATTTTGTAGATATTTTTGTTACCTTCTAAAAATCAAGATTTTTAACAAAATATAATATAATATAATTTTATTTTTTGTAAATGCAATTCTAACCATATATTTTCGTCCATTGAAAACCAACTTTTAAAACAATATCCAAAATGAATTCGTTACCATTTCTAACGTCCGTTTTCTTATTGCATTTATTTTTCTCCGTTGCAGAACTGTAAAATTTTCCACCAAATAAGAACAATAACAAAAGTGGCGACTCTAAACTTTATGAAGTTTTTGACGTGGAAGTAATGAAAATATTATTTCTGTAAGACTGTTGGTACTTGTAATTTTCTTCAATTTGTAATTAAGTGTTATTAATTTAAATTAATTTTGTATTGAGTGTTTTATATAAATAACTTTTTATAAACATTAAATTGCAAAGTTTAATTGGAAACAAAAATATACAAAGTCATGTTTTTAATTTACATAGCAAGTAAAAATGGATGTTATTATTTCAAGTTTTAACATTTGTCATATATATTTCGTGTATTGATGTAATATTTCAGTATTACTAATTAGTATTGATTTCTCTTTAATTAATATTTATTTCCAATTCAACAAAACGTACCTATACTTTAAGAATATAAAAATGAAAGTAGAAATAAACATGTATGATATATTTTAAAATGTAGTGTACCTATTAAGCAAAATTTGATTTTGTATTACTACTTTACATCAAATAAACTGTTGTGGTTACCACAAGACTTTTTTACACATCAGTATACATATGGTTATTGTAACCTAAGTTTTAGGTAATAAAAAACTTTTATTTAAAACATTTTTTTCTAAATTATAAATACGCCAGTCAATTCTACACAAAAAGTTCTTAAGAAATAGAAAACAAGAAGTACCTATCGACTTTGTCAAAAAAGTTATAACCATTTAAAAAAATTCCGAATTTTCAGATTTTTGGGTATACCGCCTAAACATATACAATTATTAATATTTTTTGATGTAGTAATACTCACAAATTCCTTACAAATAGTTGATCTCGTTTAACTGAATCTATATCTCTTACCGTTTACACTTATCTTGGACACTCTGTATTTTATATATACATTTTGTATGAATGTATAATAAAAGTACAAATTTGAATAGGTGAATTATGTATAGTCATTTTTTAGAAAAAATATATAAAAATAAAGCGACTTTTTTATAGGTATATTTCTGCCAATTATAACAAAAAGAAAAAAAATGTGTTCATTATGACTGCATTAGAACTATTCTTTGTAGTAAACTTTTACAAAACTAATTATTTCCCCCACAATTGTGTATATATGTTATAAATCATTAGAACAATGAACAAGTGTGAAAAATCATAAGCATTACAAAATTCTGAACAAAAGGCCTTTATCGATTAGGACGTAGACAACAAAGAATAAATTTTTCATCGCGTACGAAAAGAACATTAAGCACATTTTATTAGAGTTAACGAATAGAAAATAACCACACACAGTGGCGCCCGTGAGTACAAACAAAGTATTGAAAAAATGTCAACATGTATATAACAGTAATATTCCTATTTAATTTTAAAAAGTGCTTTGTTAATTTTTATATCGTTATCGTTCAATGAAAAGTTACAAATATGTAATAAAAATGTAAAAATAACAGATTTTGTTAAAGGAGGGTAGAGCCATATTTTAGTTAGAAAAAAAGTTAAACTCTACTGATTAAAGCCTACATTTTGATACCCCACACGCCTAGGCATAATTTAATTTTAGTCTAAAAAAATACATCTATGTTTGGGGGGTCATAACTTCAAGCTTATATAATATACGATATATTTTTCTGTGGCGGACAGATGGCGACAAATTGAGATTAATATGGTTCTGGCATGAACCATACAAAGTAAAAAAGTAAATAATAATTGATTTGTGAACATATAATTTAAAAATGCATACACTTATTCATTATCTCAATATAACTATAAAATCTATAAACACTACGTAATACATACACTAATATCCAGCAATAAATCCCCCGTGTTATTTTTTAAAGTACTACCTACCACATAGAATTCGTTGAAAAGCATTTCTAATTTTACAGGTACGATTACGAAAGTGTTGAACGGAATTCCCTGGTGTTGTTGATTGACAAAGATATTCATATGCGTGTGGCGTGACTAAGACACATAATTTCGCGTTTCTCGCCAGTATTTACCGCCTTGACGGTGTAAAATCAATATACCCACTGTATAAGACCACAGTGCATTTTATATAAAGGTTGAATTGTACCATTGTTAGTGATTTCTCACTTTTTATTTGGATTTGTAGTCTTCGAATTTATTGAAACTGATTAAAATCGAAATTGTTTTATAAGGTACTGGCACCAGTCTTGGATATGACCGCAGTAATGGGTTTTTTTAAATTAAATGTACTGCATTAGAAATATTTGTTGATATTTGATTATTACCATCTCTGAATATTAATCTATTTTCATACATTTATCAGTCTTACAGCGTAATTTGATGACAATTGGTGGACATTTAAACTAATTATAGGTATAATTTATTTATTAATTATTATATTATCATAGCAACTGCTTTACATTGTTTCAAATTTGACGATTCTTTCTTTTATATCTTTTGTGTTCTAGTACTTATCATTTTGTAATCATTACTGGTTTTACTTTATCCATTACTGGAGAAAAAAACATAACAAAATTAATGGCCATAATTTAAAAAAAAACTATCTTTGCGGACTTTGGTAATTAAATTGATTAAATAATATTTGTTTTATTTGTAAGACGAATTCATGAGAATTACAAAAAAGAAACCCGTACGGTAAACAATCACAAAAACAGTAAACCTTGCTCTTATAGCGGCCATAACTGGTACCAGAACCTTATGTAAAGTATACGTACCTACTCATTTAAAATTAAATTGTTAATTTTTACGAGTAGGTACTTGATGTTGATAATTAGCATCTAAATGCGTTCTTCGTTAAGATTGATAATTCGAAGATAAAAAAAAATTAATTTAGAGGATTATACATACTTGTACTTACTATGAAAAAGTACTATAAACAGCATCATAAATAAATTGTAAATGGTGCTTCCATATATACATTTTTACATGCTTCGAGTATAGCAAAACAAATATATTTATAAAAACTATAAAAATCTTATTAACACTTTCTGCGGGGTATCAGTTTTAAATGATAAACGAATGGTATTTTATAATAATTGATCGCATGTGCGTTAAGAAGAAATAATTATAAAGCGGTCTTAAAGCTTTAGTGAAGGGTGTTCCTACACAATCGAACGGATAGCAACTTTACATTATAAATATTTGTTATCTTGATTCGATACCCTGTAGAGTAAGTTTAGTTAGGTTTTGATTCCGAGCAAATGTTTTATATAAGCGAGCATTATGTATGATGAGTTCAAATTATTGTAATGTCTGAAGATATTATATAGAGATTTAATAATAGGATTTGTAAAGGGTTAAAAGCATACAAAACAAAATAATTTTCTTTCTGTTACAAACTTGAACCTGAACTCGAACCTAAACCCAAAAAAATAACGGTTTTTGAATCCAAAGAGTTTGCAACATGTTGAATCCAAACCCGAACCCAAACAGAAATTTATATTTGAACTCGAACTGAACCCGAACCATAAATAAATACCGGTTAAAAGGATAAATTCGATGAATTCATGTAGAAACTAATAATAAAATATAGGTTAAAAGAAGAATACAAAAATTACAACAGTATTTAAACTGTTTGACGTATCTATCAATAATTTATTTTTATTACTTTCACAATAATATTTCAATTGTTGTTAGTATATCAGTGTACTCATATATACAACCTTACATATAAAAATTAAATTAATGCAGCAAAAAAGGGAAGAACTCATCAACTTCTGATTCAACCGTTACAGGAATTTATTTAAAAAAATCTCTATAAGAAATGAACCTCGTGTACACGGACGACCGGCTTCATAAATGGAGTAGCTAATCCATCTCTTTTATCGGCGCGTTTAGTATTCAGAGAACGCGCCGCGGAAGCTATACGTGCGCCCGCCAAATGAAGAAACAATTGTTCAAGTTAACGTCCTTCCCCACCCGCCCTTACATGTCCACCGGTCCCCTACCACCGGCCGCAAGATGAATCCACAAAAGACTCTAAAAGATAATAATTGCGATGATAAAATAAACTGTGCTGAATTCGACGTGCGTCAACTCACTGACACACAGACACATGTATGTGATGGAGTAAACTTTGTATATGTTTATCAAAACGTTACGTTGGCGTGAGAAATTTTGTTGGGAAAGGTTCGTCTACTTCTTTATCACTGCGTGTTTTGTTTTTTATTGGAAAATAATGTTGTTCAAGTTTTATGTGACAAAGTTGTAGTGACTTGTTCAAAAACTTATTTTGTTAGATATGTACTTATTTATATGTTACCCATGTATGTATACATAAAAAAATCAATATATCTAATGCATTAATAATAATAATAAATATTAGAAAGTTTTTTTTAGACTCTTCTTGCGTACTGTTGATTAATAATACATTATCAAAATGCGTGGTAGAAAATATGTTAAAATATATAAAAAAATAACTTAAAAAGTAGATAATGGATTGGATAGTTAGACTAAAAAACCAAATATAAATGCTAAAATTATTAATAATGTTTTAACGAATTAAACTTTTATTGATTTTACTGCCTACGCCTACTAAGTTATTTTTATATAATTGAAAAATTATTCTCATAATTTTATAATATTATTTTTATGCTAGAGTAAAGAAAAAATATAATATGACGTATATTATCATTTAGAAAAATGATTCATGACGTACATCCAAAAAGGTAAAACTAACAAACATGAAATTTTTGTATACCTACTGTAGATGTAAATACATTTTTTTTGTTTTTAAATCGTTACACTGGTAACGGATGTTTATTGTTTACTCTCGTCAATATTTGAAAATTTCTAATTATTTTTGATCCCGTGCGTATAGTAAATAGGAAAAATATTTTAAATGAAAATAATAGAAGTTATTACCCATAATTTATAACAAACAACAGACAAAAACTATGGTTATGACTTATCAAATACAAATTCCTTAACCATAAAAATTGTAAGAGTTTAGAATTACACGTGTTTCAATAGCAATGCTATCATCATCAGAGTCCTAGAGACACTAACTAAAATCTAAATAACTACGACTATTTATATACCTTAGAAAGTTGTATTTATTGTATATTTATTTATAAATAAATTAAAATATAATACGGAACGGAACACTAATACGCCAGGCTTAACCCGCACTTGACAATTTAATTTTCTTCAAATTATCGTTTATTTTTTTGTATTGTGTGATTAATTAGTTAAAAAAAACAATTTAGGTATATCTAATACACGTAAGGTAGGTACAGACATAAATAGGTACGCAAAATAAATGTATATTCGCTGCTTCAACAGTTCGAAAAATCCTACTTTCTACATAATTTTGGTGGGTAGACAACTATAAATAAAGATTTCTTAAACCTGTCATTGACGATAAAAAAATATACACAAGAAAATTCCATTTTGTAAGAAAAAAACTCTTATTTTATTACATACATACAAAAAAGAAAATCGTGTCTGGCAAAGATAATAAATGTAATATTAAAAACAAAGACAAATAATGGAGGGTAATGTTAAGTAAAGAGAGATATATAGTCAGTGTGACGTTTTCATAATTAATTAATAATAGGGAACATCTTCATTTTCAATTCCGACAACACAGGGTGTAAATTTATGATTGTTATTTACTCCATTTATTCGCATTATTAAAATATTATTTATACCTGCAGACTGGTGTAGTTTATTATGTGAATATTCAGCACAGTTTCAAATGTGTTAAATACCGAAAGCTCAATATACCCTCGTACAGGGGTGTATTTTGAAATTTGTGGATAGAAAATTTTACATTTTTTATTTTTTTTTATTAAATTTCATAACATTTGTGAATATACATATTTTAAGATTAGTAAAAATGTATTGATTTTTAAAATAAAACACTTTTTAAGAAAAAAAAACCCGACTTAAAAAAAGTCTAAAAGTTTTGAAAAGTTTAAAAAACAGTTTTTAAAGTAAATTTTTTTTTCTCTTTTATGTGGCATATCTTTGAAATCCATAGTCAGATTCTGAAAAAAATTATATGGGACTACCTCGGAAGTAAACTCTTTCAAATAAACAATATATATTTTCAAATTTCCTCTCTTTTTGAAGTCGGTTTAAAACAAAACGTACGGGTAAATGTATGAAAAAAAATTATTTCTTTTATGTATTTTTTTTCTTATTTAAAAGCCCGTTTTCACAATGGATTTTTAACGTTTAAATTGGGTAGTCAATATAAAGACTTACCTTTAAAAAATTGGGGTCACTTTATTTAAACATTGTATATCGTGGAAACCGATCTTCATTGGCGAAGTTTTGGGTTATTTTAGATAAAAAGGAACTTCTGTATTCTGATGATTTTGATGACCAAAATAATTTATTTCTTGGATTGAAAGAAACCCAGGTATATAAATTAGTTTAATTTAATTTTATAAACAACAAATACGCCTTTCATAATTGTTCCGTGTGTATTATCAGTTACGTAAACAATAATGTAATTAATAAACAAAATAAAAAAGGAGTTCGACAAGAATCTCGACGCTCACGCATTTATCAATGACAGCTGTACGTTAAAAGTCAATTAGTATTTATTAATTCAGCGGCGAACGTATACAAATAATACGTTTTAATTTTACGTCCGTTTTAATTCCCCCAAAGCCTTTATGAGACCATTGAGAATATTAGCGGCGTCGGTACGCACCGTCAGCCCGCGGCGTCGCATCCTGTCGTCGCGCATACACTCACATACACACACTCACACACACACACACACACACACACACTCACACACACACACACACACACACACATTCACGCGTTGTTACGTTATAGCAGGGATGAACAATAGATAAATGAGATAAATATAAACAATTTATTATATTTAATCCAATTCCATAAAACCATATATTATTTTTGAAATGGACCAGTATCTACATTTTAATTTAATACAATAGGCATTGTTATTTTCGAAAAACAATCAATTTGAAAATATCTAATTGTATGAGCAAAGTATTAATTAAGACAGTATTTTCTTTTTTGTATTGTTGTAAATTTTTTTATCAAGGTATTTTTTTAAATTTATATTTTATTATTTTTCCAAGAGAATCACAATTTAAAAATTTTGAATATAATAACTGATTGATATATATTTTTTTTATATATTTATCCCTAAGAATAGCAGGTACTATAGGCTTCAGAAGTCGTCTGCCACCGTAAAGGTCAGAATCGCTTACAACAGATTCAAAAATATTAAGACAAACATCATCAGTTATCTTTTTCTAGGGCAGACCTTACTACATAGTTACATCATTTTAAATAAAAACACAAATACGACTATATGTCCATTTCATTAATTAATTTTATATCAAGTTTAACATTTTTAAATACTAAAATTCGGAATGTCAAATATTTATTGCCACAATTTTCAATAGATAACATAATAATTAATTCGCAGAAATATATATAATTATAGCTACTATAAACGAAGAGTACTTCTTATGCCCGGTATTATAAAGGACCTAACAAAATTTGTTAGCTAGCAATTACATTCATATGGGGTATTAATACTGTACTAGTATCTATGGATTAGTTATGGAATTTAGAGCAGTGACACTTCAATTAATTGTAACACAGTTGGCATCTTTGACCGTACAAAATAATTTTCATAACATCACCACTGTTTTAATACCGTTTGTATTTACCTTCAACGCGTGCGCGAAACTTGTCAAAGTCATCAACAAACTCCAAAAGAACTGTCATATATGTTTGATACCTCAGTTGAAAGTGTTTGTTAGCTAACAAATTTGTTAGGTCCTTTATGATACCGGACATTAATCTAGCAAATGAGTTTGAGGAGAAATGATTTAAATATTACTAAATACTACTAAGTTTGTGATAAGCGAATTCCAATGAAAACTGGACGACCATTTCTGCATTTTACTGTACAAAACATTTTGAAATTTTCAATAAAATGAAGAGTATCAAATAAATATTTGAACAGTTAAAATGAACACAAATTAAAAATTGGATTTCTCACAAAAAAAAGATACAATACTTAACAATTTTTAAAATAAAACAACTGTAATCTCAAATTGCATTGTTTTTATAATTAATTATCAATATATTACCTATTAGAAAAGTAATGAAATTGTATTAAATAGTCTTCTTGTAGGCATAAATATAATTGAATTAAATCATAAACAACGGTTAATAAAATCAAACTAATTAATTGTATCATCCCTGTTTAGTTGGTTCCGCGTAGTTACAGACACTCAACCGACAGATGGCACTTTTGTCGTCTCTCTCTGGTTGTGTGCGAAATGGTTATGTTTTAAAAGGTTGCGGTTTACCTTTTCATTATTTTGCTGTGTAATTTTTGTGTCGACTAAACACCGCAGAAGTTGCTCTTTACTTTATTAAAACAAGGTGAAAATGACCGAGATAAAAATTCAACGACAATATTACCTCTTCACTACGTTTATAATATAGTAAATATTATATATTTTATCTACACGGCGGACGAAAAAAATATTTGTTTGTTTATTAAATTAAGACTAAAAAATGTATGTTTTATTGAGTAATAGGGAAGATCGAGTCTTGTTGTTATGTTCTTAAATATGGTACCTACTTTCATTACTAACTAACATAGAAATTGTCCTTCATAATTACAAAAATCTTAAAATATCGTAGGTTTGAACACTAATTACATATTAGATACATAATAAATATATCTGACTAAATAATATACAGTAATTATTAAACGATTATTATCCATTTTTTATAGCTTAAATAACTTTTCTTAAAAAATTCAAACAAAATTAAGAAAAATTAATTTTTCTTTTTATTTGAACATAATTAGGAACAGCTTACAGTAAAGTCTGAAAAGCGCTTATCAAATACTTTTTATACCTTGTTAAATATTAAGTACTGAATATCATTAAATTTGTGACTTATAAAGTAAAAATAGAAATTGAAAAGTTACATACCTATATGTATATTATTTTATATGTTATTAAGTCATTTTATTTTGTGATAAATGTACAGCAGTAGACAGCCGTGAAATTTTTAAAAGGGAAGCATATTTTGTCAATCCTTCCCCTTCTATTAACAAAAAAAACTAGTTATGAAACACTTTAAGCTCAAGCTTTTACTTTTTTAATTAAATTCTTATATAATTATATAGTAATTAAATGATTCTACGTATTATTCTCTTGTATTTAAGTCGATATTTGTATGACGAGTTGAAGTTCACTGCAGGAAATATCACTAAAAAATTTCGAATTTTTGATTTCGTTAAAAGTATAAATATTGTATAGAAAATGACGTGAAAAGTTGAACTGTTCAAATCGCAGGTCTGTATCTCAAACCGTTCTCGAGATATAGCCTCTCAAAGTTTTAGTTTTTTCAAATTTTTGGAGAAAAATGGCCATAACTTCTGAACGGGTGGTCGGAATTGATTTTAGTTGACGGATTTGAAATCAGCGTGTCAAAATCTATATAATGACATGTATAATACTTTAAAATTTGACAAAAAAATTTTGGTCAAAAATCGATATTTTTTTAAGGTATACCCCTTTGAATTTTTTCGATTTTTCGCGAAATTTTTTTTTTCGAGTTTTAAAGTATTATACATGTCATTATATAGATTTTGATACGCTGATTTCAAATCCGTCAACTAAAATCAATTCCGACCACTCGTTCAAAAGTTATGGCCATTTTTCTCCAAAAATTTGAAAAAACTAAAACTTTGAGAGGCTATATCTCGAGAACGGTTTGAGATACAGACCTGCGGTTTGAACAGTTCAACTTTTCACGTCATTTTCTATACAATAAACATACTTTTAACGAAATCAAAAATTCAAATTTTTTTAGTGATATTTCCTGCAATGAACTTCAATTCGCCCTACATATATCAACTAAAATACAAGAAAATAAGACGTAGAAGTATTACAGTTTTATAATTGAACGTGTAAATTAATATTAAATGCTATTTTTGACTTTTGGGTTGCGCATAAAGATGAATATTCTAATAATATTTTTAAATTATTTATTAACTGAAAACACAGATTTGTATTAATTTACCCATAAAGAAAGGGAAGCACTGCTTCTCCTGCTTCCATGGACGCTTCGCCACTGATGTACAGTATGATTTACAACAGGGGGATTTATTAATTCGTTTTTTATGCTATCGGACAAAAAAAGATAAAGCTTTTAGTTATTTGTCGGTTTCATAATTAAAATTTACTAGATAAATATTTAAACTACGAATTTTTTCATAAAAAAATCCCCACTTATGTGACACCAGAAAAGTAATATCCTAAAGAAAAATAAATACTTTGTACGACACATAAAATATAACAAAGATAAATAAATTTAAAAGTTTGAAAACTGATCGTGTGAAACAACATCCCTTAGCATCTGGCGTTTTTCGCTTTCGTTTGTATTAGGTATCTCACGCACCAGCGAACAGGTCTCAACTTGTTATATATTTGTTTGTGTATATAATCGTTTGTTTACATGGATGACTTGATCTTACGACAGGTGTCAATTTATAAGAACGGATTATTGACATCTTGATTTTTATTAAGTTACAATGTTTTTATACAAAAATTATTCTTTCACCGCAATATTATTAAAAATACATTTTAAAATTTTCTTTATGTTTATACCAGAATTTCCCGCGGTTTCGCTCGCGTATATTTCAAAATTAGTGATTTTACACGTGGATAACTACTCAAAACCAGTATTGAAATAATATAATGACAAAAATATAGTTTATATTTTTTTTAATATGTGCTTGATCTAATGATTTAATATAAATTTTTGGTTTAATGGGGGTTAAAATTTGATAATAAATATGCATTATTGATGTTAACGAAAATTCAAAGATTGGACGAGACGAGATCTTTTAAAGTTTGGTTTAAATTAATCTCGTTTTAACCTTAGAAAATGAGTAGATAGGTAATAGATACATGTACTTACTACGCACATTATAAATTAAAAATAATCAATAATCTATCTAATAAATAAATTTCTATATAGGTACTATACTGGCTTACAGTAATTTTGATGCTATTAGGTTTTTCAGACGATTTTCTACATATTAGTCATAAAATTATTTAATTATTTCAATAGATTATTAATTTTTTAAATATATCAAATTAGTTACTATTCTTGAATATAAAAGCAGTAGAATTATTTTTCAACATAAAAAAGCAGTAACTTTTAAACTATACTGCTTTTATCCACTGAAATACCCCATTTGAAAGTGTTTGCAAGCACACAAATTTTGCGAGCTCTTTTATAATAAGTACCGAATATTACACTAAAATGACTTATAATGAAGTTATGTAACTTATAATTGGTCGCTTAATAAATTATAAAAACTTCGAGTTCAGTTTTCTTCGTTTTTATTTTTTACACCTTACTGCGCTTTACCTCTGTACTGCAGTATGTATAGTCAACTACATAATAAATAACAATTATAAAATAAAATTTACAACTTAAGAGTAGCACATGTGTGTATTATATACATAACCTCATAATATATCCTTTATTAGCATCTATTATTACACTTAACTAATAAGTATGTATATTTATAATCAAAGTTGATAATGGAGTACTCAAGAAAACATGCTGTTGATTAAGTAGGATTACAAGCAGCTAATGGGATTATGTTTAACTATTGTAGCAGCAAAGTCGAGCGCTCGTGGTCTTTGAATAAAGGCACTGATATACATAATCGGTAATTGTTTATCTCAGACCAGGGGCGGCTGTTTGTCTCTATAGATGAAGCGCTACTGCCGGATATACTTTATTAGTTTAATATAAAGTTGCATGAGAGTTTAGGGCTTTTAACCGAGACGAGGTCGATACGATACAGTAAAAAAATTTATAAGACACGAGAACGTTTTTTGACGATATGAGTGAAGCTAAGACGATATTTAACCATCGAGAGTCTCAGCTTTAATTATGATATTATGAGGGGTGTACTGGAATTCACTGTTTTATTCCGGTTCCGGCCGGAACTGGTAAATTCCAGCCTGATTTTGTCGGAATTTTGTAATTTTATTATAACTCTACTAAAAAATTCATAAATAATATACGTTATTTTTGTTTAAAAAATTAAACATAAATGTAATAATAGACATGATGCCTAATTTTTAAAAACTATTTTATAATGCTCTTACGTGTCTCTTATTTCCAAAAAAATGCTTATTTCTGCAGAAAATAAAGGTTTAATCACAAAAATTGACCCTTTTAAAACTAATTTTGAATTTGACGCCAAAACGCTCGCAAGTGTCATAGTGCATTTTTGACGTCACGCCTATGTAAACACTACTTGTCAACTATAATAAATCCTTGTCCCATCGCTAATGTTTCTTGGTTTTACTTTTGGTAATAGAAAACTGAGCAAATTGATAATTTAAAACCACAAAATAACTTATAAACAGTGCAGATAAATGAAACAAAAATTACGTTTACGTAGCCGTGACGTCATCCACTCTGACTGGTGTTTTATCAAACATGGCGGATTGCTGTATTTTGCGTTTTTATTTTAACAAAAATCATATTAATCTCGCTTTTAATATAAAAATAAATACATTTTTTAGAATCTTTTTAACTTATTTCATTATTTTAAATCATAATTTCAGTGATACTTTGTTACTGGCATCATGCCTATTATGATATAACATTATTTTATTAACAAAAATTTTAATGGAAACAATCATTTCTTAACACAAATCCAGTTTTTTTACATTTTATTTGGTATACATACGAGTATGGTTCTAATTATAACATTAATAAATTGACCTTTATTATTAAAGTTATTTGTTTATTTATCAGTATTAATTTGTTTATAAAAGGCGAAAGGGGTCGCGATGGTCTTAGGGCACTTGATACTCTTAAAGTTAATGATGTAGCTAGGTAAATTAAAAAAAAAATCCGCGCGTATGATTATGAAAGATAGAAACCATGTAGGTATAAATTATGTTCTCTTTAAATCAGTTTAAACAGTGAAATATAGTTCGTAAGTCAATAACAAACATAATACAATGCGATAGACGATATAATAATTTGTAGGCAAATAAATAGCAACAGGAATCTAAGCAGTATCGCCCATGAAATTCTCAGCGTTTTGCTTAACGAATGTTTAGAAATCCTAAACATCAGCAGCAACCCGGTGAATACCTTCAGATTTTAATCTCTCTCTGCGGTGGGCGAAGCGTTCACGGCATTTCCGTCTTAATAAGCTCTTTGACGTCAATGTAGTTGGTTCTGTCTTTACGGCAATCTTCTACTGTTCTCGTCGCGCCGTCGTCTATAATGTATAATATGTCAAGGTATTCTGTTTGTTACATAATATATTTAATCGTCTCATTTAATTATTACGCCTACATGAATATATGAATTAGTGGCATGTGCAAAAATTGTGTAATTTTAATTGTTATTGTAATACGTACAAAATACTCTATTAAGTCCTTATATTTAAATTTTGTACCTTTATAAACAAATGATCTGTAATAATGGCTTGAATTTTATGTATAGCTTGAATTTATTCTAAATGATTAGGATTTATAACTGTGAAAGTAACATCTAAATCGGTTCAGTAGTTTTCAAGTCGGAACAAACAGATAGATAATAAATGCTCGTGAGACAGATTACTCATAACTTACCCCTTGATGGTGTAGAAGTGTAGACAAAACTAAACTAAAAATTTATAATAGTGCAAAACTCATTAAAATCGGTTAAGTTATTTACTTGGAAAAAATAAAGAAATATTATAAAAGCTGGAAAATAGGATTCTCTTGCTTGTGAAACAAAGAATAGACCCAAAGACCCTAAATTTTATATATTGTAAAATAACATCCCTATCAAATACTATAATAGTAAATACAGAATTATATTTCGCTTTGCTTATTAATCTTTATTTAAATAATATCAAAATATATGTTCGCAAAAAATCAATATAATGTAAGTTCATTTTCCCAAAGGATTTAAAAGGTGTATATTTTGGTATTGTATTGAATTTTCTTGATATATAAATACAGGTACTATATTTATAGGTACACAAATGCATGCATTTTTCAGAAGGCGAACGAGAGTCCTTTGTTTCGGGAGAAGATAATCTCGGGCTGGTCCTGTTCCAATCTGGCGCTGCCATCTGTCCGGTGGGCGACGGAGTCCTGTTGAAGGAACGTCTCCCTCGGGATTCCAACAACGCGTACCGGATAGATGAAACTACATTTTTTATTTGTTCCAAGCCGGGGCGCATGCAGCACTGTTCTATTCGGTAGCTTATTGCCCAGTGCCGGACTTATGAATTATGAATATTTTATAAGAAAAGTAATTCCGTATACATATATCTAAAACTAATAGTTCAGTCGTGGGAGTCGTTCAAAACTCTGTCGTTTTTTGGAAGTTTCTCAATTTGCCTCGGTTATTTATTAAATTTAAATCGATAATAAACAGTAAATAAAAATAAAAATAATTTATTTGATTTTATGCCCTGTTTTTCTTATTAAATTTTTCAAAATCTCTTAATCGCAGAATAAAACAACAATATTTGTTTTAAAGATAATTTTATCCTCTACAGATTATTGCAACCATTTGCTTGCATTAAGGCAGTATTGCGGTGAAGAATTTCACTTCTGCTACCCACCAACCGATAAAAAGTGGTTTCGAGAAAAACACGTTTAAAGGTGTTACACTCACAAGGTCTGTTCTGTTCAATGTGCTATAACTTCGTAAATACTTTGAATTTCGGTTTAAAATTTTCACAGTATACTCTCAATATACATATTTTACTTTCAAAATATGTATTGAAAAAAAAATTAAAATTCTAAGTCGTCACATTGCAATACTGCCTTAAAATTATAAATACTGTGTAGTATTTTAAAAGAAATAAAATATAAAATTTTAATAGTTCATAAAATTCAAACGCCAGAATAAATGTGATATATGTACAAAAGTCTACAAAAATCTAATCCTGGCCTGTGTGTACCCTTCCCGTGCCCGGAGCCCGGCCAGCCGCTTCCCTGTACGTCGGTAGATTTTTATGTGTTCTCCAGAAGGGCTTTTGTTGAATGGTGTCGTAGTCCCCGTATGTGACAATTGTTTTTATGTGAAATTGTTTAAGGCTCTCAGTGAAACGGTCCACGTTTCTTTTACACCCTCCTGCTCTTTTTCTGTTTATTTATTTCACTTTATTATATTTGTTACACAGCACGTGATTTCTTTTAACTTTTTTGGTTAATTTAATTTTTTTATGTTTGATATTTTTAGACTTTTGAAATTAATATTTTCTATTCCAGTTGATTTAATTCACAGTGTGATGAATTAGATCAGTGGTTCTTAACTTTTTTTAAAATCATGGAACAAAAATAATTTTATAAAAAAAAGATTGAATCTTAGAAATAACAATACAAAATTAAATCTATTTTAGAAATGAGTACTTTTTTAAAATACATTATGGCCATTTTTTGGTAAATGAAAAATAAATAATGTATACAAAGAGAACACACCATTTAATTTTAAAAAAAAGTTCTCATATTATTATGTAACATAGTAGGTTTTTTATAGGTAATTTTTACTGTTGACTAATTTTTTCCCCGCTTGAAAAAAAATTTTAGACTTTATATCTAGATATTTTATTACTTAGAGAAATTAATTAGAAGTTAACAATTAATTAAATCTTTTTTCTGTTGCAAATTTTATTATTTTAATTTTATTTGGTTAAGAATTAATCAATTTGATTGTTTGGATAACATGATATTGTATAGTTTTTGAATCCTATAGGAGCATTCTATATTTTATCTTATTTATTGTGCATATAAAACGATGTAGTTTAATTTCAGTTTATAGCAAACAATAACACATTTTATGTCACTAAATAATTACGTTTAAATTAGTTAATTTCGAATAAAACCCCTCTTTGTGCTGCGTATTTACTGTAGTATATACATTTAACTTGAGTAATAACATCTACCAGCATCAAACCAACAATTAAATCATTCAAAACATATCACACAAGCATAAATATATCAAATAAACAATGTGGAAATGAACAACAGTGCAGTCGAAAATTTTACGCTTGAAATAAACTATTATGAAAACAAAAACTATAAATGTACATAGATGAAATAGAACTTAACAATAACAAGACTATATTTAGAAGAAAACTTAATTAAGAAAAACAAAAGATATTCTCTAACATAATAACTTTTTGTATTGAAATAAAAGGTAAATTTTATACAGTATTTCTTTATATATAAATTTTGATTCTCTGTTCAACAAAGTATTTTGGATTGTTCTATATCGTTTGTAGGCAAATAATCATTTTCGACAGTTTAAAAAATGTTTCTAGATTTTTTTGTGTGATGTGTACGTTATAGAGCAGCCAATCACGCAGGCATTCACCAATTCTGAATTATAAGCAGGCTAAGCCACGGTGGTAGTTATTATATTTTTTTAAATCAATAAATATTTTATTCTAAGCAATTAATTCCCAGCACCTCCACCATATAAATTATTTAGTTTTAGTATTTAATTATTTGTTAACAATTTATTAAGTCCTTCTTTACCATTAAAATAAAATACAGCCTTTGTTGAGTAAATCTCTAGAGTTTGAGTACCACTGACGTAGACAATCAGAGCTCTTTTGAACGTTAGGAATGAAGTAGTGGGTTCAGATGAGATAAACTCAACAACAAAAGAAAGAGGAGAGAACGGTGTGTATATAAATGACATGTTGTCAGGAGAGACAGTAATTGTTCACTTGACGGTTCACTAATAAGATTGTCTCTCTCAACAAGTCCATTATTGTTTAAGAACTCTTGAGCGGGAAATACGATATATACATATTAGTTAACCCGCTGTAAGTAGATTATTAATATCTATGTTTTATTATAAACTTTGTAATTTTAATTATGGTTTATTTTTGGTGCGTTCATGTGGGCTGATGTTTAAGATTATGTTTTGAGTAATAATTATAGCTAACTTACGTACGACGAAGAGTTGAGAACGTATCAATTACCTGGAACAAAACAAATTTATATTATATACAAATGTTTTAATTAATAATGAATACATAATATAATAAAAATGCTGAATAGATACTTTTTTATATTTAAGAATGTAACATTATAATTTACAATTGGGTACGATTATTTATAATTAATAATTTATTATTATAGAAAGGTTAATTAATGAAAATATTTTTAACCTTACAGCGGTTGTTAACATTAGTGGAGGCGTCAAGTTTCAAAGACCTACATAATTTATATAATTTTTAAGAAGTAGTTCTAATTTTAGGACATCAGATTTCTGTTTCAGGATTATTTTATCAATTGTTTTGAAAATATTTTATTCAACTTATTTATTTTGAAATATTAGAGGTGTGATTAACGAAAAAAATATCAAACTTCAATAAATACGAGAACATAAATTTCACCTGCAACACATTGAGTATTATTTGTAACACAAAAACTTCCAGAACACATTCTTCATTACGAAAACAAATAAAACAAGGGTTTTATTAATACTTATCCGAACCCACCCCTGGTAAACGTCATTGGCAGGTATCTTTATCACCATTAGCAGCGACCCTTTTAAGTAGAGAAAGGGTAACAAAAGAAGCCTGAGATATAAGCAAGCTGTGTGTGGATATAAGGTTAAAACAATAGAAACTAAGTCATAAGTAAGTACGACACTCTATTGTTGACTATTAGTGATTTATTAATGTAGAGTAGACGTATTAAAAAAGTGGAACAAAAACTAAACTATGTGCACAGTTATTAATAATTTTAACATTTAATGATGACGATGATGAAGTTTCCAGAATTAATTAAATGCAGTGTTTGATATTATGAAGTCTTGCGTTTCAATTCACTCAAGTATGTTTAATGAATAAAGATTATTGACTTGCTATTTATTTCTTTGATAATTAAATTACTTCAAATATATAATTTCTCAGAAATTATATTCTTGCTTGTAAAATGCTGTAAAAATGATTTAATTATACAGAGTTTTAGAATAAACACCTAAAAGTTTGTCTCTAACATCTATTTGAAACTTTATGTCATTTTAAATATCGTATATAAACTTGTTGTTTATGTTAATGTCTTAGCAACCGATCTTTCCTGATGTTTATATACATACATAATACACATAGGGTTATTATATGTGCAATATTAAATTTAACGTAATGAGATTACTTAAAATGACAAGTGCTTAGATTTTTAGAAAAACTTAAAAAAATGACCTGTATTTAAAATTTCAATATGCTTAGCCTTCTATGCCAAATAGAATCGAAGATAAAAAAATAAATTTGTTCATAAATGTGTGGCTGACTTAATTATTTAAAAGTAAATTATGAAAATTGTTAAAAATTTAATATCTCATATCATAATTTTCAATAAAATGGTTTTAAATATTATATTCTAATTTAAATTCAAAAGAACAGTATATATCCATATTAAAACAAAACGCAGCAAAACGTATATTATCGGTAACCGTTCATCCGGTTGAGAAAGCAGCCGCCCTGGTGAGAACAGAGAATAGGGCGAACGTCTCAATTAACGCCGTCAGATTTGATTGCGTGGAAAATTACCGTCCGACGCCGCTGTTTTATTTACAACGTTGTAAAAGAAAAACACAGAGACATAGGGTCCGCGGACGGTTTTATTTTATTCGCACTTAAGGTGTTTTATGTCTATGTATAATAACATCGTTACTGTACTCCTAGTGTATATATATTATAGTTAAAAAGTAATTAGAGAGCTTGTGTTAATTCAGAGTTTTATACATCGACGACGACGACGGACAAATTATTTCCGTGTATCGGAGATAACGGAAGTTATTAGTTTTTTGCCTTCTAATTAGATGTTCTTTGTGAGAATTTATAAATGTTAAAAAATAGTATTTTAATATAGTATTTAATATTAGTTTGAATTATTTTTTTGATATTGTTGACCAGAATATTAAAAATACCAGAAAGGAATATTTTATTTAAGAATAGGTTAGGTTTTTTTTGTTGACCATAAATGTAAAAAAACACCAGAAATTGACATTTCATTTAAGAATATGTTTTTATATATATATTTTATTGAATCGCAAACCAAAAAAGAACTAGTTCAAATTCACAATTATATAACTAAACATTTTTATCAACAAGTTGGAAATTATTTTAGTTAGTTAATTTTAATTATTACAACAAAATATGCATATTTTGGCTAACTATTTTGTAGAAATTCGGAATATAGTCAATAACAGGTCTATTCAAATAATAAATATTTACGATTACTATTTTGTTTTCTAAATTAAACTTCTAAAAAATAACCAAACTTAACATAATGACTACATTAATGACTTTATATTATTAAGTTAAAAACCGATTCGAACCGTCCAAAAGTCGTCGTGAAAACTAAACTGCTTGTGGGAACCGAAATCAGTAAAAGCTTTACAGTAACAGCTTGATGATTCAACAATTCAGATGTTTAACTTGATAACTACACTATAAATAAATATTGTTCTGTATTAGTTTTGATTATTTTTTTATTCTTTTATATTTCTCTAACAAAATATCAACTATGGGTAAATTTTCCCATGTAGCTGATAAAACTTTCCGTAATTGAATTTTTCACCATGTGTTTCCTGTTCAATCTTAATCTTTATAATTTTAATGTCTTCAATAAATTGCAAATTTTCTAGTTCAGCAAGCATTCCTTATTTGTCCATCCCTGTCTTAAAATATACCGAATATCAAATTACGAAACAGCAAACAGAACTTGAATATCATCTCTGTAATAAAATTCTCCAATAAGATACAATAGTGCTACCAATATTTCCAGACCCCACACAAGCCGAAAGCACAATCAGAGTCGCACCTGAAGTTTTTCCCAATAAAATACGTTTCAACAGCCAGCGGGCTTACGCAGGTGGATATTTACAGTTCTTGAAGCAAGTTCGTCGCGGCACTGGGGGGAGTTCCAGCGATGTCAACAGGGTGAATGCATGCATCCCCCGCGGGTAGTTAACTAGCTATTTCACACGGTTCCGCACACCGCCTCTTCCCCCCGTGTAAAGTCTCTTTCTCGTAACCTTATCTCTTCTCCCTTGCGGTTTTTAACGTCCGCGCGCTCGTAAAATTTAAACTAGCGCGCGTGAAAAGTCGGCTGCTATTAGAACATGTTCTTTTGTTTAATAGTTAATGTTTGCGTATGTTTTGTGGGAATTAGTTTCACTTATGTTTGTTTTACTCAAACTCTCTGTAGTTCTTGGTATTTATCTTTATAATATCATTCAGTTTTCGATTGTGAAATAATGATTTTAATATTAATTACAATGTTCGTTACAGAACTCTGCAAGATAATTAATTTCTGTCTAGGCGTCTACATTTATTGATTATAGGTACATAAAATACTATAGAAGTAATAATAATAATGAAGTTTTGTCTGTTGTTAGTTATGTATTTACTTGTATATTTGTTTAAGAAATAGGCAAAATTAAAAACATCCCACCTTCATTGAAAATAGTCGCAGAACGAATATTCAAACAGCATTTTGAAGCTTATAAAGTCTAAGATTTTTTAAAATTTGATCGGTTTTTCATAAGACTGAAGGACTTTTAAATTTTGCCAAATTGGAAAAAAAATCGTTAAAAGCTAGTGTAAAAATGTTTTTCGATATTTTGTTCTACGATTTTTTTTACAATTTTATTCAAACTTATAGTGAAATATACTGTAAAATACATTTATAGTATAAAAAATAACACACTTTAGCATCTCCTAAAAAGAATTTCTGCTGAAAAATATGTAGGTATAATTAAAAATTAGAAAATGATTTTTATTTAAGGCTTTATTTTTGCACATTACACAAAAACTGCTTGACAACATATTCTAAAATAAATAAAATACTTTAATAGTTTGTTAATATTAAACGTATATTATTTCAAAACAAAAATCTATCCTTATACGTCTATTTCGAAATCCCTGTCTTATTCGTAAAGTGGTACGCTTGTTGGCAAATTCAATATTGGTTAAGTAAAATAGTGAGGCATGGCAATATTGCACCCAAACCGACTATCCTTTTAGCAAATAAAGAAAAAGCGTGTTTTTATCCTTTCGTCCGATACACACACACACACATTGTAAGCAGACTCGACTCGTGTGAAACTATTGAATTGAAAAGTGGAGGCGGAATAAGAAGAAAATTGCCCATAAGATATTTACACGTGTAATCTCAACGAAACTGAGTGAATCCTTTATTGCAGTTACTTCAGTATTATCCTCGCTAGGCTGCTTATGCCGCCGTGTCTGTAATAACACTGCGCACTGAATTCTTTATTTTTCAACAAACGTGTATGTGTGCATGACTTTTCTACGAGTTTACAAACAAATTGGTTTGGGAAATTTCTACGGAAATCGTACCTGAGAGAAATTTATGTACATGTTTAATGTAAGTGTACTCGCTTTGTTTCGTGGAAATTATTTTTAATTGAAGTGCTGTCGATTTAATTTCTTTTTCGGAGAATTAGGTGATATATATTTTTAATACAGAATTATGAATATACAAATTCAAGAAAATCTACATATATCAATGTTTTGATATGAATATGTATGAATATGTGTAATTGTAATCAAAAAATCTTCAGGTTCTGTTCGTACAATGACAACGTTTTAAATTTAAAAAAATTATACTTTGTTTTGATTGCTTTAATTGCTCTGAGTTAACACAAAACTATTAAATGGATCATAATTGTATTATAGTATAAATATAGTGTAATAAAGAGTGAATAATGGTGTAAAACAAAGTGTTAAAATAAGAAACAAACTCAGAGCAAAAATTCAGTAGTAAATAACATGTATGTAAAAAGTATATTATTTTAATGAAAATTCAAGTTACATTTGATCCAATTAAAAAATATAATGCAAGCCTAAATGTCTTTTTACAATTAAAACACAACCAAACTCGCCATGCGACTACAACCATAAAACCTTGGTAGACATAGAAATACCCAAAATACAATGTAGAAAGAAAATCCTAAATAAATAAATAAATAAATATGTAATCTACTAAAGAATCAAAATAACTATAAACATCTGATGGAATTTATTTTAATAACCTAAATCAAAATTTAAAGTAATCCCATATATGGTATACCATCTTTAAATCGACCTCAGCCTCCCTGTATGTCAAAACCTGCTATGATCGGTTCATTAGCATGTTCCCTTTCTATCTTAGCTCCCTCTGTTTTTTCAAACAGAAATACACAGCCATGAATATTCAAAGAAGATGACCCAGTTGACAAGAAACATATTGAAGAAGAATAATAAAAATAAAAATATACAATTAATATTTTTTAATATAAATATATAATTAATGAAAAAAACAATTAATCAATAACAGTGCCGCTGTGACGTGTTGAAGATTATAATCATTTAACCGATTTTTATCACGTAGCAATACCAATACATTCCTGAGCACTAAATTTCAACATTGACTTCAAATCTTTTTATCAATTCATTGACTCTACTAAGATTATTTTGTACCACCACAACAATCATATTAAATGCACCTACACCATCAGGTAATCAGAAACCTATTTAAATATTTACTATTTCATTGTTACTGTTACACTATATACATATACAATATACATACATGTATACATGTTCTCTGTTACACTGTTTCTTGATATTAAATCTTCCGCAGAGGTGAAAGATCTCGAACAAATTCTGCATCACCTTATTACGTCTCAGTCTCTCTAATTATATGTAATATGATACTCGTATCTCCGTCCTTGTCACTCGAGAGCCTTACAGTCGACTCTCCAACACCTGCATTGTCTGTATAATTTATGTATAAAGTGATGTTTTGTCTACAAGAATACAATTACTGTGTATATGTGTATGTATCATTCCAGATTGTTATTCTTTGATTTTTTTCTCGTCGGTTTGATGGTGTGTATGTGTGTGTGTGTGTGTGCATCGTAAAAATGAATTTTTCAGTTTGCCAGAAAGGAGTATAAGGTAGCCTCTGTGAATTGTTTTACGTCTTTCTAAATTTGTTTGCCGAATGTTATTTCTTTAGCGAGATTTTTATGTCTTTTTTGATGTAGGGAATTTGTCTTAAAAATCTGGAGAAGATATGCTATTATTTGAGACTGAGAAAGAATGTAAAATAGAAATTATGGAATCTGTTATAAAAAATTAATTTATTTATTGTCTGAGCAATCTATTATGACTCAGACAAGGATGGCGTTTTGAAATTTAATTTATAAAAAAATGATAAGAAAATTTATAAACGCTTTCAATTTTATTCGACTCTATAATACATCTATATCTGTATATATATATTATAAAACGCAACGTCTATCTGTCTGTCCGTTAGTGCGGTTATCACTCGAGAATCATTTATCTTATTTTAATTCATAGATATGTTCTTTGCCCAAGTTCTAGTATATATATTAGTTATGTTAGGTAACATAAGGAATTAACAGTGACCTAACCTAAACCGTTAAATATTGAACAAAATAATATAGTAATAAATTTTGTATAGTAAAAAGATCTAAAATAAACTCCGCGATACCATATATCTAACTATTATATTTAAGTGAGCGATGCCACGAGTATAATAACTAGTAAAATATATTTTTCTGTATACTCTGTACTGCAATAGCAATGTAATTTTATCGACATTGCAAAGTTAATTCAATATTAAAACTTTTAAACTCGACGTGGGATTTAAAAACAAGCATGCATTAAAATGTAAAACGAAATAATTGAGTTTTTTTATAATTTATAAATATCACGAAGCAAAACAAAACACATTTTAACGCAAAGAAATCAATCTGCATACATTAAAACAAGGCACAACAAAATTTGCACAACATTTATGAAGTTGTCATTTGCGGAGCGACTGCGAGTCAAACAAATAGAATGTAAACTGCTCTTTTATTCATAAATAAAAACAGATATCGCTGTATAAAATTCCGGATCTTTTTTAAATTCACCCTTCTCCGTACGGTTTACGTTTACCCGGTTTTCTACACACATGCATTGGCGGGCCTGCTTTTACTGTTTACGAGGCCAATCACTTTAGCCTTTAAAATCATCTTGAGATACCGAATTTCAATAAATTTGTTACATTTTCAAATCTGTTTTCGGTGACTTTATGTTATCAGACTAGAATTTCTTCGCAGTGTTGCCCACGTGTACATCAACATCTGTGAATCCCCGCGTAACTGACTGCTCTAAGTACGTAGACACTATATCCCCAACACGGTGACATTGATAATAATTAATGTTATATTTCATCAACTTTAGAAATGATTTTTTTACATTTTTATTGAAATTGTATTATTTGTAAATTTTTATTAATACGTGCCTGACTTAATATATAAGTTGATGTATGTATATTATTGCTTTAGTTGCATCAATACCAGTCTTTTTATTAAAAAATATAAATTATAATATTTTAGTGCGTGCCTGATAAAAGTGTTTTTAATTACACTATTACAACTACCATTGATTAAATAAGAGTCTGCTGTAGATCAGTTATCATATACTCTTAACTAATTTAACAATGAAAGTCCCATCAAAATTGGTGCAGTAATTTTCGTGTCAAGATGGAAAAAAAAATATACAAAAAAATTTTTTTTTTTACTTTACAGTCTACAAATTTGATTTCAAAATATAAAACAATAAATTTATGTTTACGCAAAATTTAGTAGGTATATTTTTTAAATATTTTAGGCTGGCTGTAATTCGTGTAGTTTAAAATAAAACGTACTACCTAGGCTATTAATTAAATATAGACTTTTAAACTCCGTATCAAAATTTCTATAAATCATAAAACGTGTACAATACCCACAGGTATATTAATATAAATATAACTGAAGCCTCCACTGGTGCTTACATATTCCCATATACGCGAACACATTGAATTTCCATAATGAAATACCCCGGTGGAACAATGGGACACATATGACGGACAGAAGGAAAGCGGTTCAGGACAAAACCGAACGCACGCGCCATTTGTAGCTATACTGATAAGTATTTTTTATAATACTCTACATCCTGTGTACGTCAAATTATTTGTTTGCTAATTTGTCTTATGTTAAACTATATAGATTTTATTATTATTATTCTTTTCTATAATATAATATATTTATAAATAAAATTTTACAGAGAAATAGAAAGTTAACGGAGACCACGAAACGCATTGTATTTGATATATTTATTGGCAAAATTTTATTAAAACTGACCTCTTGTAAGAACATACAATCTGTATCTAATATCTTCAACAATAATCTTATATTTTTATTAGCACACCCAAAGCAAGCTTTGAAGTGTGGTATTACTCTCGTCCTATTATTTTTTTCGTATGAAATTTGATAAAATGAGCATTATATATTAAATTTCTTCAGTAATCCCCTTACAAGTATACATTTACAGAATGAGAACATTACAGTCTCCATATTAACTTAATATAATATCGATTGGTTTTAATTTTCTGTCATAAAAATATAAACAAAGTTCAATTTGTCGTTTTAGACCCATTTTTACACCACGGCAACAAACTACAGCTCGCAATACGTTTTTGTTTATTTATTTGTTTATTTATTTATTTTACTGTTGTGAGTTCTTTGTTATTTCTTATTCTACCTATTAGGATGTCTAGCCGAATCTCTCTATCGACGATGAGAAATTTATAGTGTCAACTTGTTTTCTTTTAGGAAGTTTGCTAACACTCGTATGTTTTTTAATGTATCTGATATCTTCAACAATAATCTTACGAACCGTTGCATTTGACATCTGCAGTTATCTTGCTATGGAGCGCATTTACTTTCCTGGATCTTCATTGATAATTCCTAGATTCTGTGTACTATGGACTTGTGGGATTCTTGCGTACTTTCATACACCATCTTCACGCTGTAAACTGTACGTAAAAGGATGTTATTGAAGTCTGCATCTTTGTTAGCAGTCTAGAAATAATGGTTGCTTTAACATCGTATTCCTTCGACATGATGGTTGCTCTCAGAAATTGCTACTTTATATCTTAATCATAACTTTAGAAACATAATTCCATAAAATTAATAAGAAGCACATGAAAATATCTTTGAATTGATAGCAAAATTGTTTAGGATTATAATTAAAAATTAAAACTTTGATTTTTTATGGTAAAACTGAAAGGTAGATTAAAATGGTAGCAGTTTTTCAGTAGACCAATGTACCAAATTTAATAATAGTTTTTTGACAGATCGATGTTCTGCTAAATATCTGTTTTCAGGATGTGAGGGGTTTAAAAATTGAAGATTCATTAAAATTGAAAAAGGTAATTTTTTAATAAAAACCAATACTGACGAAAAGTATTATTGCCAATTTAACGCACGTACCCTGTAGATAAAATAGTGAAAAAGATAAATTTATTTTAGTATAAATAAAGGAAACAACTCATTTGATGTATTATCATTTTTGTAAATATTTCAATGTACGTATAAATCAAAAGATCTATTTTTAAATTTTATACATAAAAATGAAAAATATTTATTCGCCAAATATACATAGTGAATATACAAAAGCCGTACAGATATCTTTTGACATGGCCATCCATTTTGAGGCCATATAGAGTAGAACGGCGCGATTGTGGGGGTTACAATGGAAGGGGAGTAGAGAAAAATAAAGAATGAGATAGCAGACAGCGGTGTCTTTTAGGAGGAGATGGTATTTTTCAATAGTAACCAGAACTGTCACAGTAAGTGAGCGATCATTCTCATATAGCTGTGCAACGATTTAAAGCTTCGCTTCTGCTCTTTTTGAAAAATAGTAAAATTGCATTTCACAGTTTTAAAAGTACAGTATTATTTAAAAGACACACGTTGTATTCTTAATTATTAATATGAAGAGGCGAAGCGAATATTTATGTATTATATTTTCTTAAGGCTTGTATTTAAATGCACTTTTTTAAATCATTTTGATAGCATGCACTTTGTACACTCGAAGATAAATTTTAATAATTTGCACTGAATGTTCCAACTTATGTTTTGATATTTTTAATATAATTTTTGTAATTATCTATATTTTAACCTAACCAAAACTAACAAACCACCCTTCGCCCTAAAAAATTGCACTAACCACGGACAGATAACGTGTATATTATTAGAGCATCAATTTTATTCTGAATAACTATGTATATATACGAGATTTTTGACAATTGAGACGTCATACCGGTAAAAGTATTAAAATTTATGTTTGAGTGTACAAAGTGCATAGTATAAAATTTTTAGTGCAATTAAATATAACCTTTCTTAATTTTAGCTTTTACTATCGCGGCAAAAATTGTATATCTTTATCAAATATGATACTTAATGTATGTAACTGTACTTGCCTTTAAGGATCTTTTTGAAAAATGTATTTCATAAATATCTCGGTCATATTCACTACTCAGCAAAATTCCTTTACTGTTTTTAAAAACGAAAAATCCAATACTGATTTTTGCATCGATGGTGTTAAATATATTTTGGAATCCTCTCAATAGCAATAAAATTTTATATCTGTTGGGATTTTTCAATGTACTCGTAAAATACCTTTCATTTGATATTTTAAAATTTACAAAAAATTATAATACATGTGTTCTGTTTTATTTTTTATTTTTTTATAAATTATAGAAAAAAACCTTTTCACTTCGCTTACCGCGGTGGTTATGCGAGCAAGATTATTAAATAATATATATATTGTAATTACGAAACCAAAACCGAGATAAGACTACACTAACAATAATTGTAAAACCCGATACCGAGACAAAACTGTCAGTAATAAATCTAAGATAAAACGAGACTTACTTAATTTCAGTCTCGTCTTGTTTCGTGTGAAACCCTAGTTAACATTTCTCCGGCTTGTTTACTTTGTATAGTTGCTATGACTCTATCTTGATTATACATAATTATTTATTTAGTACTAACAATCTTATTTAAATGTAAACTTTTTAAATTACTGTAATTATCTTTTGGTGTATCATTACATCAAAATTTAAGTAGTAAATTTGTTGTACTTTAATAATTACATCATTAGACATGAAAGATTAACTAGATAGTTAAAAATATTGTATTTATATTCAAATTTGATGCTTTTTTTAATGATTGTTTTAATTAACTCAAAATTTAAATAATAATAAAATGAAGGACCAGTTCTATAACATAAACTTTTCTCTCTTTAAAATATTTTAAAACATACAACTTGTTATTTCTTTTGGAAAATAAATCAGATATTGGGTGAGCATGTTGGGTGGACAATTTGGGTGTTCATGTCGGGTGGGCATGTTGAATATTTTAGGTCACTATGATTTTGTGAATATTAACCCGGATAACACCGGGTCTACTGCGCTAGTATATTATAAAAATAATAATTTTCCAATACTGAGAATAAGTAAAAATAGAAAAATACATAAACAAAATATGTGACTATGGATAAATATGCTTTTATATGGACAATGGCATCTACTACTTCAACAGGAATTTGGGTATTATCGTATGTTAGTATGTGTGTGTGTGTGTTATGTAAAATATATCCCGAGTTAGCTTTGAGATATGCATAGGCTTTGCCACAAGGCTATCTTTGATGTACTTTAATTTTCTCATCTCGTAGGATAATATTTCTATATAAATATGTTTAAGTTGTGGACTCGAAAAAACTGTAGATATTAAACTTTACGGTACAGTAAGTTTGGGATTTATTATTAGTGTTTTATTGTAGTTTTTGTAGTTTTATAGACCATAAATTGCTATAGCCGCAGTATGAGTTTTATATTATTTTTTAACCGTTTTAAAAGAATGATGAAAATATTGTGGAATTATACGAATTTTTCTCAAAAATTCGTAAAAATCTATTTTTGTATTTACCTACAGCCCTTTCGGAAAAATAAAATTATTAATGCAATAAATGTATACATGAGACCTCTAACTTCGGAAGTTAATATTTTTTTGTACAAGGAAAATGTGTCAATTTTTATTATTTGACTGATATATTTATAACTGATATATTTTTCAGAATCTTGAGGTTTTTTTATATATAATTTTTGTACATATATATTCGAAAACATATTTTATTCTAATACAGCAACTTAACATTACTTATTCCGGAGAATCCGGTAAAAAAAATTGTATAATTTCCTCCGACTACAGATAAATCAAGTGAATAAAATCCTTGGAATTGAGGTTAAAAACTGTTCCTGTATTTAGTGGATTGGCTTCAATACATACTTTTGAAAATATATCGATGTATTCATACTATACATAAATTAAATAACATATATAATAAAAAAAGAATTTGTAACAATATGAAAATATATCATTAATACAATATTTTCCATCATTATTAAATTCATATATAATATTTTAATATCCATTGATATATGTATGTAAATGTACATTATACATATATGTCATCGTAAACTGAATTATTCAGTTTAAATTTAAAAAATGTGTATAAAATTAACTAAAGATAATCGAAAAAATCGAACAAACACAAATCTCTTTACAATTTAAATCAACAAAATAATCTCGACCACACGCTCGCTGTTGTCTATAATCTACCACAAAACAATTTAATCTTTCTCCCCACAAATTTTCCAATAATTTAAACTCGCCTCTGCATCTGCGTTCGTGAAAATTTGTCCAGTGAGTCAACAACAAAGAACAAATCACACGAAAAGTGTAATTATAAAAAAAATGTTGACAGGTATAAAGAATAGCGTTTACATAAAACTTTGTGATTACAACAATTTAGTATTTTCGATATTGAAAATTTTATAGTCAGTAGTTTCTGAAGCTCATTGCCGTGTTTAGACTAAATAGTGTATTATTACTGTTTTGAAAAAAAATTCACCATATTACCGTTTTGTCTATTTGGTCTAAACAACTATATTTATATATATAACTATCGGTAATGGCATAATTAAAAATAAATTTTCGCTGAACGTTTGATAGATTTGTGTATACCTGACTTAAATATATAAAAAATGTCAAATACGAGTCGTGACTCGCGCACTACTGTTCCGTATGGTAATTTTATTTTATTTTAGCAAAGTAAATAACTAATCTGATAATTTGTTTACTTGAAAACAGATTTCTGAAAAATATGTAAGTGTGGTGAAGGCTGATATTTTTTTATTTCGGCACCTTTTCTCACGGAATTATAAGCAAATATATTTACATTTTTTTGTTTTGTTTAATGATGATTTTAATGATAACAAAACGTTTTATATTTAAACTCCTTGAGTTTTCGTCTTTCATTTGGTTTTTGTATGAATTAAAAACATTTCAAATAAAAAATTATTTATAACTCAAATTATTTACAATTAAAAAATTATACATGTCCTCAATTTTTTAAACTGCTAAGTATAATCGAATAATATTGTGACGTCAAGCTTATAAATATATAATTGTTTTATTTAGAAATTTTTTAATTAAATATAAGCTTACAGAAAAAGAAAATAAGAAAATTATACCTACCTACATAAATAAAAAATACAATTTTTTTGGGAGAACCGAATTCACTGGGAATGAATAAAATGTATTATTTTAAATACTATTCTTCCTCTTTTTTTCCAATGGCGTTATTTTCTTATTGTTAGTAATACAGCTAAGTAGATTCTTCATATCTTGATTGTTTTAAGCATTAATTTATTAGTTCCATTATTTAATTACTTATTTATAATTGATTTTGCTGTGATTTCTATTAATTCTAATTTTTTTACTATCTATATAATAATTTACATACATATAATTTAAGATTTTTTACCACTGTGTCTATCAGAGCAGAAAATAACAAACAGTACGGCAAATCGTGAATATTGATAAATACACATATGTATTTCAAAACCACGTAAAACAAAGACTATACCTGTCACCTCTTCTACCAAATACAAATCGAAAAAAAATCATCACAAAATGGTTACGATATGCATTAACGGTTCTGCACAATAGCAGAGTCGCGTCAACGATGTCACAAGTGACGTCGATTGTTTTGTAAATTCTCGCCTCACATTCGTCCACTTTGCAAGTTAATTTACATGCGCTCGACGTGAGTGAGAGAGACAGGAGAATACATGGCGCGTGTTTTTGTTGCGTTTTGTCATCGATTCATTACGCAGGTTGTTGAAGGGACGGATGTGCTTGTAAAATATAATCTACGTTGTTTAAAAAAAAATATTAAGAAAAAATGTCATACATAATGTAATGTCATCATGATGAAATAATGTATAATATCTTTCTATTTCTGGGATTTTATGAAGGATTAACGGTATCGAGAACAATACATGACTTCCTTTTTTTAAATATATTTTTAATAATTTTTAATATATGAAAAATTTCAATGGGATTTGTCAGAAATAAAACTCACCTTTGTATTATAAGTAGAAGTTTTATAATGTCCTAATGTCAAAAACATTCGTAGAATAATTAATTTGATAATTTGAATTTGGTTGCATTTTTTACTAAGGCAACATGAATTAGTGTTTTTCACCCCTTCAATAGCTGTTTAGACACGTATAAAAATAAATGTCCCTTAAATTCAATTGAACTACAAATGCACCAAGCCTTCTCAAAATTAGTGAGACAATACTCACAACGTTATTTTATTAGACGATAATAATTACAAATTTTCAAATATTTCCAATACCCCTAATTCGCTTAGCACCAAAAAATTGATAGGTCTAGAATACTCATTAAGATAAACATTTTCCCCGAAAATAATTCAAATCGTCGCATTTTTACAGTAGTTATCGTGAACGAAGGAAAATTCTACATCTAGATACACGCTCAACTTTTCTTTAGGTTTTGAAGGTAGTCCAATCAGAATCTGCTCTTATCTCGGACACGATTTTTCGACGGTATTAAAATACTTCCATTTCTTTCAGAACATGGAAGTAAAAATTAATATATTTGGCTTTTGATGTGCTTTCTGGTAATTTAATAATCTGTTAATCATTACTACTATATGTTGATATTTTGGTCTTTTTGAGACTTCAACTCTATCTAGGACCTCGTTAGCTTTTAATGCAATTTTTATGTTGGAAAGTAAAACTAAATGAATTTATAACATTTTGGTTTAATATTTTTTGTAATATAATTATAGAAAATAAACTGAATTGTAAAGTTTATTCTTAAAATGCCAAGTTATTAGTATTAAATATTTTCTATAAGAATGTAGACAAAAATCAGTTCTGATATTGATTTAAAAAGTTCCCGAATACATGAATTACAATTATCTCTATTTACGAAACGTAAAAAAGCTTCAATTACCATAAAAACATTTAAGTACATCACTGCGCGAAAAAAATAAACGTTTTTTACGACAGAATGCACATAAAAATAAAAAATTCATCAGCAGAAAAAATGTTCCGTTCACATCGTTCTAAAGAAAACACTATTAAAATAGTCAAACATCAGACCTGGTAGGTACAAGGAGGAAGGGAGGTAAAGAAGGGGGACCGTCTCGAGCAAAAGCAAAATATCATATGACATATAAAAATCAGTGCATGCACATCAGTCGCGTTAAATATACAACGTAAACAAATCCAACGAAAGAAAAAAATCACTTCGTCGTTTCATGTATATATATTTACGTACAATCTAACTTCGGTAATGCGATCACTGATTTATTTCCCTAATATAATTTCTATATTAAAATACATAAATAAACAAATACTGATATTTACGTATTTCATTGTACTATGGGCTTCAGAAGGTGTCTGCCACCCTAAAGGTCAGAATCGCTTACAACAAATTCAAAAATATTAAGACAAACATCATCGGTTATCTTTTTCTAAGGCGGAGCTTATATAGTCCCATCATTTTAAATAAAAAACGGAAATATATGTCCATTTCATTAATTCATTTTATATCAAGTTTAATGATATTTTTGTTTAAAAAAATTGTAAAAAGTATTAGACTCTAACTTTCTTTTCATTTTTATAGAGAAAATAGCATTACCGGTAAAAAACGAATAAATAATAATAATTTTTTATATAATAATATGTTTAAACTATCATAATAATATATTGTTACCAACAGAGCTAGGCGGTCTAAAACTAGTTTCTATAAAATTTTATTTATTTTGGAATCAACAATGTGTCCGTTTGTCTGTCTGTGAAATGAATTCCGAACATTAATTTCTAGTTAATTATAAACAATGTTGTATATATTATTAGTGAAGTTTCGTTACAAATCATTTCGTGTGTTTTTAAACATAATTTCTCATATATGTACCATTGTAATAAAAAGTAATAAATCATCAACCCGAAGTTCGACTGTATCTACTCACGTGTGTGCACAGATATGTATGTATGTATGCTCCTCGCTGTGTAACGATTCTGTTGACTAACAAGGCGCTGCCGACGTCCTCGTTTGTGACGTCACAAGGAGCGAGTGTTTACTCAATTTTGTTATGGAAAATATCGTGTCGTCCTGCGGTTGTATTCAGGACATGTTCAGCCCTTTGACATGTGTGATGTTATCACTCAAACACCCCAGTATTATGTTGCAAATAAAACGGTTCAAAATGTCAGTTAAATGCATTTGTATAAGTGAATACATATTATACATATGTTCTCTTAATATTGCATTAGAATTTTTCATAAGATAAAAGGCTATTTTGACCAGTATGAACACTTTTAGATCTTCGCGCTCATTTAATTATAATTATGTTACCTACTTGATAGTATATAAATGTAATAATATAACTGGAGGGATAACTACAATGGCAAAAAAATGTTTTTCCAAATATCATAACAGAAATCTTCATGGTCTTAAACTGTTAAATTGTTTCCGTTGCATTACTAAAATTTGACCCTAAACGTGCCTAAGGCGGCTATTACACTATCAAAGAAATATGATAAAATTTCTTTGATCAAAGAAATATGACAGTGTAATAAGTCAACTTTTATAATATTTACCTTCATAATATTTCTATGATCATAGTTAATGACAGTCTCTTATATTTGATCAAAGTTTTTTGACTTCAAAAACAAAATGGCGACTACCAAGTTATCACTGACAGTTACAGTTATATAATTATTAATATATGAATATCAACAAAATCCAGTATTATATGATAATCTTCTTATTGATTATAAAAACCACAATACACGGTTGTAAATTCAAACCTCGATCGCGTCAATTGACGAACATCCACGCACTGATAATCAAAATGCACCAAAAAAGAAGAAAATATCCCTAGATAATATTGAGAAAATATTATCAAATATTTTATGTAGTGTAATAGAACAAAATCTTATATTTTATCAAAGAAATATGATCAAATCTTTGTCAAAGATCTTTGACATATTTATTTGATAGTGTAATAGCCGCCTAAAGAAGTATAACTTTGAAACAACGTGAAAACCTATATTTGTACACAATTTAATGATTATTAAAATCAGTAATAATAATTCAATTATTCATCAAAACGTAGCTGGGCATTCATTATAAAATAATTCTAATTTATAAATGACAATCAAATATAAGCAATAAAAAAGTGGTTCCGGGCCTGCGGTTTTGGTGCTCCTCGTTTTCAAGTGTCGCCAAGAATTTGTTTCAAGCAATTGACGTACTGCGGTTGTTTATACGTGCGTGGAAATGTATGTAGATTTGTTGGAATATATCAGGATAAAAACTTGATATATGAGTAGTTTTTCAGTCGTCCCTTGCAGAGCGGTGTCGAGTTTTTTTATATTATTATTATTATTGTTCTACTTGATGCGCGCGTGGGTAATTTTCCCTCACGATCACGCTCACTCACGAAGTTATTTTTTTAACTCAAACCGGTATAAAAAAAATATCGTGATCACGGTTAATATGATACATTTTTATGTACTTTATACGTTATATATGATATTTGTCAAAATTGATTGATATGTTATTATCCTATGTAAATTACTTTTATTTTTATTATTGGAAAACAATTAATTATATTTGAAAAATTATATATACTCTGTTGTTGATTTCAATGTGGAATAAACTTCTAATAAAAATATCTGCCATGGGAGTCATGGGACTTTCTTATACGTAATACTGAGAGTGAAGAGTACACGTGATTCTAATTTTATTTAAAAAATCTGACAACTTAATAAAAGATCTATAATTTATGTTCCATTCATTTATTATTTAGCGAGAAATTGTTTTTTAAATAACTAATTAGAATCACCCACATTGTTCACACTCATTGTCAGTATTATGTATAAGACGAACACTGTTCAATCTCTCTAATACGTATAAGAAAGTCCCATGACACTAATGGCAGATATTTATTCTCTATTATGAACCATTTGAAATATATATATTTTTTTAAAATGAATAGAACATAAATTTATTTACAATTTTTAATTTGACCATTTTTCTCTAATCCGCACTGTTTCAAAAATAATTCGAAAAATCCAAAAATTAACACCAGTAAACATCCGTATCTGGTTGAAAGATCGTTTTCAAAAATAGGATTTTTTCTTCCCAGACTAAAATTAATCTCAAATATAAAATTTCACCCTTCTACGATTTGTCGTATTTGAGATACAGGCAGTGCTTACAGACCGACAGACAGATACACAGATATCATGGCGACAATAGTCAGAATGGATTCAGGGAAGGTTAAATGTATAATTCCATCAAAATCAAGATTTCGAAAAAAATCGACTTCACTATATTTACTTATACTATTATAAAGTAAAAAATCTGCACTGTAAATTTTTAAGCACAGTTTAAACTCAATGTTTAAATACTTTTATCCACTCATTTATCCCAACACAGAATAAAAAATGAGAACAAATGAGAGTAAGACCGACAAACTCTGATTCAAGTAAAAAATAATAAAAAAATTACAGACAGCAGGAAAAGTTACAATACAATATAAATCAATCTAACTAAACCTAAATAGATTAAATTGTCCGCTGTTATAAATTTACGTTTGGCTTTTGGCCAAATGTAAAGAGTTTGTTAGCAAATTGAATTTAGAAAACATTTTTTTCTTAGTTTCGCAGTTCCTACTTCACTAATTGAATTAAAATTCATGTCTGGAATTCTAATTAGTTTATTTGTTGATCTGAATAATTATTCTGCAAGTGTTTAGATTTATAATATTTTTCTAGATCTTATACTTTAATTATTTAACAGTGATGGTATATATTATTACTACAGATTGGAAAAAAAGTTTTTAAACTATTGCGTAAAAATGCATTTATTGTAATTTTTATTACATATCTCCGCCGTTTTCAGAAAACTGGTTTGATTGAACACAATTTTAAATCAACTATTTGCAACTACCCTTCCAACTATTTTTAAACTATTTGCGAGACTTTTTACTTCTTCGATTGCAATAATTATTATTAAATCGTAAAAAAAACTATTTACCAACTATTTTCCGAAAAAAAATTCAACTAGTAACTATTTCATTGAAAATAACAACTATTTTTCCAATCTCCAATTATTACTAATTGTTCATAGATTATTTTGCTTTTAATCATCTAGTATTATTAAATGAAACGTAGCATGTTTTGTCTGAAAATGTATTTATTATGTTTCACTGTTTCCATGTTGTAGTTCACTTCGACAAAATCAAGCAGATGTTATTATAATATGATAATAATAATGTTACATAAGGTGTATTTAAGTATATATATGTACACCTACATATGTATTTAGAACCCACCTGTAAAAACATGACGTTGTTCTAATTATATCTGGCATGTGACTCAACGTCATTGAGTAAATAATATCAAAAAGAAATTAAAGTTATTGTGCATGTATTAATTACAGGGGCAGCTTTATGAGAATATAGATAAAATCTATCAATAAAAAACTTAAAAACTAAAAATAAAATCAACCCTCAAAAAATGTTTTACTAAACTCACTGTTTTTGAAGTCATTTTTCTTTTTTTTCTTTCATAAAAAGTTTTTTATTGGCTTTAAACCGTTTTTGAAAACTGTTAAATTTAATTATTAATAGGGATATACTTTACAGCGTTTTTAGGTTTTATTTTCATTTTTTATGTTTTTTATTTTTCCCATTTGAAATCCATGGTCAGATTCTGATAAAATTTATATGGTACATATATATTATAAATAAACAAAAGATTATGAAAGAAATTGAATGATATTAAAATAGCGTTGGAGAGAACCTTTTTGCAAGTGGGGCTTTCGAAAATGTGCAAAAGATATAATAATAAGATTTTATCATAAATATGATTAGTCCACACCACTAAAAAATAATTTCAAACAAAAGTAATCTATATAATAACATGTCCTGACTGATTAATCATCGTTGAGCTGAAACTGGACCTAGAAAAAAGAAACTTCAGGGGTGTATGATGGAAACACCCGACAATAAAGGATTTTTCGATATATACTCTACAATAAAAATCATGAAACACGTATTTCAGCATTTCCCAAAGGAGTTGCAAATACAGGTAAACCTCTTTTTGCGCCGGTTCGATTTACGCTGATTCACAACTACGACGTCAGTAGGCGTCGCGATTCTAATAGCAGACACGCTTTTACACGTTGTTTTATTCTATTACCGTGTACGCGAGCAGCCTATTGTGTGTGTGAAATTGTTTCCGAGTTAGTTTTTAAGAAAAATAAAAAGGTATGATTATATTTTTTATTTTATTTAACCTTATATCGTCCATTATATTTGTGTTCATTTTACGCCGGTGTTTCTCGGAACCCCGGCGTAAAACGACGTTTACCTGTACTGCAAAAATAAAAAAATATACAACGCGAGCGAAGCCGCGGGAAATTTGCTAGTTTTATATGTTAACATTTACACGTGCAAGCAAACACACATTCCTTTATGCAGGGAACTCCACTATCCAAAATAAAGTAGGTAAATTGAAACATTTCAAAAACAACTGCATTCTCGACGACGACGCACAGAATATTTCAGAACAACTACAAAGTTTAGTTCGGGAAGAAACTGTTTTCAGTAGCTTGCGTTTGTATATGTATATGTGTGTGTGTGTTTGAGTGTGGGTGTGTGTGTGTATACGCGTCCCGGAATGTTTCAGAGCAACGTGTCTTGCCGAACCCTACGTGCCGTGCGGCCAAATCGTGTTATCATCCAGAGCGTCCCGCAATCTCTACACTTAGCCAGTCAAAATTGTTTTGTCTGAGAATATGGAACTGAAGCGGGATTTGTATCTAACATAAGGTTGTTATGTATTTTAGCTTTTATCTTTATACACATGGAGAGATAGTGTATTTTGTACGTCGTCAAAATGTACTGTTGTACTCGTAATTAATATTTAAGTGAATCAAATACAATAGGCATGATGCCTAATTTAAAAAAAAAACTATTTTATGATAATCTTACGTCCAAAAAATGCTTATTTCAGCAGAAAATAAAGGTTTAATCACAAAAATTGACCCTTTTAAAACTAATTTTGGATTTGACGCCAAAACGCTCGCAGGTGTCATGGAGCATTTTTGACGTCACGCCTATGTAAACACTCCTTGCCAACTATAATAAATCCTTGTTCCATCGCTAATGTTTCTTGGTTTTATTTTTGGTAACACAAAACTGAGCATATTGATAATTTAAAACCATAAAATAATTTATAAATAGTGCAGATATTAATAAAACAAAAATGATGTTTACATAGCCGTGACGTCATCCACTCTGACTGGTGTTTTATCTAGCATGGCGGATTGCTGTATTTTGTGTTTTTATTATAACAAAAATTATATTAATTTCGCTTTTAATATAAAAATAAATACATTTTTTACAATCTTTTTAACCTATTTCATTATTTAAAATCATAATTTCAATGATACTTTGTTACTGACATCATGCCTATTGAAGTTAGGTTATGAATAATTAAGAGATTATTATCATACGTGATGATTTTCTATTTATTTATGCTTATTAAATTAAATAACTAAATAAATAAATAAAAAATAAATGAGTTTTTTAAGATTGCTCCAATTTTAGACATCAAAATATAATAAAAAACATAGATTCTGTCATAGTGAGTGTTCACTAAATCAAATACTGAATAATGATTAATTCATAGTGGTATACTTTTCACTATTTAAATTAGCGAATGAATTAGTGATTTCTCGCGAGAGAGCAGTTGTAAAACGTTACTCGAGTTATACAGTGTATTCCAAGTTGATTAAGACATACGAAATTTAACATGAGGACAATTAGAAATGTTGTAGTAACCTTTGGTCAAATTTAACGATGTGTGATTGGTGCATTTGGAAATGCCACCCCGAAACTAATTGATAAATTTTAAATTAATCAACAGTATTTTGTTTTCAACTTTAATAAAGAATAAAATACATTAATGAAATTAAAGTAAGCATCCTAGATAAAATTATAATAATATTTTTTGGTAGATATAAATTTGAAAACAAAATACTAATTACATTTTATTAAATTTTGTGGCGGCATTTCGAAATGCACCAATCACACGTCGTTAAATTTGACCATAGGTTACTACAACATTTCTAATTGTCCCCATGTTAAATTTCCTGTCTTAATCAACTTAGAATACACTGTATAAATCGAAATGCATCTAATTCTCGTGTCGTCTCACACACTTAGATAAAAATATTTTTAAAAAGCACCATCCACTTCAACATCCAACGCCCACTTGCCTCCTACATACATACGTTTAAAAAATACATTTTGCGCGTACACACAAAAAAATCGTCGACGAGCTGTATATAGCGGCAATTATGTAATAACGTACATGACACATGTTTATGAATCCAGTCGGGGCCGTTATACGAGTTACAAATAACAATTACATGGACAATAGAGGGCGCTGACAATGGTTCAGAGGAAGCCGCCGCCTCTCCACACACACAGAGTAAGTGGCTATTAGCGGGCAGAACATATGTGGATACGAACCAACGCGCGATTCATCGACCGCAGGTGTTTGGTTCTTGGTAATATCGTTATAGATATTTGCATATTTGTCTCTTGTTTTCTTTAAATGGTTCCAATCTTGAGAATTCAGTATTTTGGATGACTTACATCGGCCAAGAAGTGCTTAAATTCTGCACCTATATCTTTTAATGGAATTTGTTTACCACAAAAGTTATGGCCTTTATATTAAAAACAAAAATTGCTACAAAACTTATTCTATACAATTTCATCATGGACCCCATATAGAAGGGGGCTGAGGAGAATCCGGCGCGGTGAGCAAAAAAAGTAAATGATTGGTATTTACGAATTAAAATTTTGAATTGAAATTCATGAAAAAAGCCATTCAACTTTTTCTTATTGAAAGTATTTTTTCAACACCCCATTTAATTTAATCGCCATTGCCCAACGAGCTTCAAATAAAGAAACAATTTTTTTTTTGAGGTTACGATCATAAAAAAATAATTAAAAAATTGAGCAAAGCATTACTTTTATATTAATTACATATCAGTTTTTACATGTCTTTTATTTTAATAAAAAATTAGTTGAAATAAACGTAACTACTATTTTAATTCTATTTTTTTAATAAAAATAAAAAAGGTTATAAATGGCAGTTGTAATGTTGAAAGAGTCATTTACCAATTTTGAAATATACGCGGATGAATCCGCGAGGGAATTCTACTCAATTTATAATCCCTAATCTTATGCTAGAATAATTTTTTAAAGGCGATAATACTTCTTCACAGATTATTATCATTATCTGTAACTATTATAACATTAATAATAATTAGGGTGGGCTCTTACAAGCCCTCCCGCAGGAACACAAAGAAGCTTACTGCGTTCTCTCTCATCTAAATATCTTCCGTACTAACAATCAGTGAGTGTGTTGTGTCTGTCGGCTGTTTGGAAATCTCTACGTAAATTAACATACAATATTATACAAAGTGTTATTTTGATTTTAGTCTTTAAGGAGTTACATCCAATGTATTAACTAATTTTTGACAATTTTTTTATTGGCCTAAATGATATATAAACATCTTAAAAATGATATCCAAAAGGAATTATTATAAAATTATAAAAATTACTTAATACGTACATGTACATTATGTGATTTAAAACAGATATCAAAAGAATGTAGTAAAGAAACAAAATTTTAAAATTTATATCAATTATTTGATAAAAAGTCTCATAGTTTTTAAAAATTGAAGTACATAGATAATATTAAATTTCCACTATGTCATTTTATATAAAATCACTGGAAAACTTAGTCATGACTATGTTTCCAAAAAAAATTGTTAATCCAAGGAAAACAAGTTTAGCTAATTTGTTAAAACGGTAGCAGATAACACGTTTTACGAAATTTACTTTACTTTTTAACGAGATCAGTCTCAACTTTTATTAATATAGTAGTTTTATGCGATTCAATTTTTAAAAGTTTTAAGCTTTCATTTGGAAAATGTCTATTTACGTAAGGGATTATATATTTCAGGGACGAGAAAAACTTTTAAATTATTTAATAACTAAAAGTGAAGATATCTGATTAAAGAGTTACGTTGACATAATTAAATTATATTTTTTGTAATTTTTTTTTCACATATACTTACCTAATTATGAAAAAAATGAAGAATTATATAAAGTTTATTATCATTTTAGTAAAATCAATACTTAGTCTATTACTTTATTAACACCCTTAGGTTTAACACAGGCTACAATATTAAAAGGCTATATTGAATCTACTGATAATATAATCTGTATATTAAAATTATGCAAACAAAAAAAAAAATTTCAAAACACAAAAAGGTATATTAAAATTATGCAAAATCTAAAATATTAAGTTAGCCGTAAGGATGTGTTTAAATATTTAAAACATTGCTTGGTTTTATATTTTAAATATACTTTATTTTCCAAAACCAGATGTTCTCAAAGTGTGGGTCGTGAGAAAAAAATTTTTTTTTTATATTCACATAAAAAAGTGAATCTATTTCAGATTGATATGGTGACTATTAGGACATTCAGCAAAGATAGATGAAGAATTAATTGATACCTCTGAACATACCTATTTGAAAATGTAGTTTTTTAATTCCTTTTATTTTAGAACTGACATATCTACAATACATATGTAATATGTATATTGTGTAACAACCAGAATATAATTAATTATTATTATGAATTGTCTTCAGATTATAAATTATATATTATATGTATGCAAATAAAACTACAGTTTTATACTAATATAACATGTAATATAAAATCGTATTAGATGAGGAAATATTATTACATACAAATATAAAATACCTTGCAGTTTTTTAATCAAGATTATATTTCCAACAAAGATCAAATAGGCGGTGCCAAGTCGACGTTAGCTTTGATTAACTACACACACAAAGTAAATAAAAAGCTGGATTTGATTGGAATTATGAATATCTGAACTCTGTGGCTGTTCAAGTTTTTTTATTCCACATTCAAATCAGACTGTTAGAAATAAATTTAAAGGTTTACCAGTGGTTTTAAAATTATTATTTTTTATTTCCATTATTTATAGATTACATTCGACTTTTTTAAGAAAATATATGGTAAATTATAATAAATGTGAAAATTGTTACTTTACTGAATAATATAGCATATAGAATAGTTTCTTTCATAAGTAATCATAAGGGACCGTTTTTTAAGTAACCGTAGCTGATCTGATGGAGAAGTTTCACTGTATAGTAAAAATTCTATAGTTTTATAGTTTCTAAAAATATATATGACTAGTGAACTTTCCCGCGGCTTCGCCCACGTTGTATAATTTTTTATGTTGGCAGTACAAACAATATTTTAAGACAGGGGATGACATTTTTTTTGAATTTTATTCATTATATATGCAAAATCAATTAGGGATTGAATTTCGAAAAATCATTTCTTAGTGGATGCCTACGTCATAAAAGAAAGACATCCTTGATATTTAGTTTCGGCTAGGCTATGATAAATCAGTCAATCAGGACATGTTATGAAAAGCGTTATAAAATTATAATCTAAACTTACTGCTAAACTAAAGCATACGAAATGTAAATATGTTTTTTGTAAATTCTAATAATGAAAAATAAACTTTAAACCGCCACTGGTTTAAATTTTATAGTATATTCCGACACAATTGTAATTCAAAAAAATTATATTTAATTTGTTCAGTTTACTTTTCTCCTACGGTTTTTTTAAATTAAATTCAGAAATAAAATATGCTCAGAATTTTTTATTTACATATACATTGGTTTCAAAAAAATGAAGTTAGTCAGAGTCAGAACGTTTATCGAATGTTGGTTTCGTATTTATTTAATTTATTAGATGTTAAATTAAAAATTATTGTAAAAAAACCTACTATGATTTTTTTGTAAAACGTTAAAAATGTATGTATTTAGAATTTCGTCAATAGGATATCAAAATATTTTATAACAAGCGGACCTGCCCGCAGTTTCGCCCGCGTTGTATAATGTTTTTATGTTGGCAGCACAAATGATATTTTAATTAAGAAACGGAATGAAATATAAAATTTGTTTTTCCTTTTTATTCATTATATAATTAACTTTACATTAAACTTTTATACCCCCATTTCAAAAAAATCCTTTCTTAGTGAGTGCTTACATCATACATAAATGGAAGACACCCGTCCAGGGATTTCGGCTCGGCGATGATGAATCAGTCAGTCAGTCATGACATATTATTATATGTATAATGTATATAGCTAACATAAATTGTGTATTTTTAAAGATGGTATTGTTATTATTTTGCGTTTGTTGTGAGCTATTATACATACATATGTGTATACATAATATATTTCTCAACATACCTGATATTCCATCGTACGTCCACCATTCTTCCCAACTTGCACGAGTTTCTGAAATTAAAAAATATATTTATTAAAATTAGTTCACTTCTTGATTGATCATCAATTCATTTTTATATATATTTTTTATTATTATTTATTATTGGTAATTATTTAATTTATATCTGATTAATTTTTCATTAGGATGTTGCATTTCAAATAATTTTTATGAGCCAGAGTTATTTCAGTTCTATTAATAATAAAATATATACATTTTTCTCATAAACTTTTTTAATTTGATGAAAAAAAGACGTATTCAACAAAATATAGCTTATATATAACCTGCTAGCCTGAAATAATTATGGAAAAAACATGATCAACAAGATCAAATGATATATTACAATTAATTAATAATTAATTCATTATATCAAATAATTACAAAAGTTCTAAAAATTGGAAGTTTCATACGTAATAAATATTTTTTAAAAATCCTACAAATATAATTCATATAGATATCTGAAAACAACATCAATATAATATCCTAATTTGTACATATTTATATAAATACATGTATGTATGTCCTTTAAACAGAACAAAATTCTCGTTCTATCATAACGAAAAAATTCCTCCCTTATTTCTTTGTCTGAAATGAATAAATTATTAAAGCCATGATATTCTTTCTGTATAAAAAAACACATCACTCATTTATAAATATTGTGGAGTTAATGTCATTCTTATCATATTTGAATGTGATGAAAGAAATATTATCCAACTTTTAGCTCGCGTATTAAATATTAATAGAGCTGGATTATAAAGCATAAATCGCAATGGGCTTAAATTATATAACTAATTAGAAACATTAAAGAACACTTTAAACATTTGTGTATTATACTTAATTCGAGCAACCAGGCTTTGCCAAATAAATTATTGCGGATAGAAATGTATAAAAAAAGATGTAAAAAATTATTTATACCAATTTATAAATATTTTTATTTTTTAAGCACCTTTTATATATGTAATTCTAAAATTATTCATAAAAGTAAATTAAAAAAAGTAGTTTGATTTTTTTATAGAGTATCCTAGCACTTCCTTGCAATATCAATACTTAATGAAGTTTACTAGGAAATAGGTCTTATAATCTTAATATATAAAAACGTTAGTGCGTATGTATGTGATCTGATCAGGCCTAAACCACTGGACGTATCGAAACCATATTCACACCATATACATATTTGTTTGTTGCTCTGAGATAAGTTTATAGATTTTTTAGAAGCGGTATGTATGTGAGATCATCAGGCCTAAACCACTGGACGTATCGAAGTCACATTCGCACTATATGTTCGTTTGGTGCTCCGATAAATTTTTTTTTTGGTCCCGGGGGTCGAGGTATTTCGAAAAAAAAATTTTTTTATTAAAAAAATATAATATAAGTGTTCGACCTAATTATTTAATATCAGCGTGATAAAATATAGCTTTTGTCACAAAAACATCCTTATGGTGAAAGAATAATCCAAATCAGATAAGTAGTTTTTGAGAGTACCTATCGCAAATACACAAACAAATAATTAAAAAAAAAAATATTTTGATACCCTGAGTTATAGCTCTTGTACGTATACATTTTATAATAAATTTCCAAAATTGCAGTATTTTCTTCGGAATTACGTCTATTTAGCACCAAGAGCTTTTTTCTTAATTCTAATAATTCTAATTAAATTTAATTAAGGTAAGTAATTTCCGTAAGCCTTATCAATTATTCATAAAGAAGACAAAAGAACAAAAACAACGTGAAAAAGATTTTTAAGAAAACAAAACACATATATAAAAAATACATCGTAAAGAAAATATTTAAGTTCGGTCACGTAAGAAAATAGTAAATCAATCGTTTTAGTGCATACGTATTCTCGTTAAATCCGTGGGGACGTTTTGGGCGCACATAGAATTTACGTCCACAAATAAAGTCCTTATCGTTGTCCTGACGGACCTCCTCCCACAACCCCCTCCCATCATTCTTACGATTGCCGACTCTGAAACCGTTCCCTTGCTCCCTTGCAGTCTCGCGGAAATATTATTTATTTGAAAAGTTGAGCGAAGGTGTTAGGTCGAGCTGATATATCCTCTAGTCTAGGATTATTTTTCGTTTTGTAAAATTGTTATAGCAAGAGATTACCTTGACTATTTCGTTGTTTTTAGTTTAAACTGATAAATTGATTTTGTTGAATTATTGGCAATACAGTTTTTTTTACCGTATGATTGATTGATAAATATGTACATTATATTTATATGAAATGATGGAATATTTTAATTATATTTCAAAATAAGGTAAAAGATTTTTGAAAAAAAATACGAAAAATATTATAACAGATAATGGTAGTAGAGGACAATAGAAATAATTGGGTATGATTATTGTAGTTTCAATTAACTGAGAAATGCAGCAGAAATGATTGAAAATGAGTATTTAAATTATTAAAAAGAAAATTATGTATTGGAAACCTACTACAGAAAAGCGTCATTTGTTTTTGTTTTTTTATAAAGGTGAATTCCATTTCATTCATTTCTATTATAATTAAAATAAATGTACTGTACTTTGTGTTTAACTAAATGCTCCTTTAACTAACAGTTGTATTATCTACAGAACTAAACATAATACATTTAATTAAAGTGATTTTTAATTTTCTGTACTAGGTTTTTATAACGCATATTATGTACATTTTTCATTGAGAGTCTAAATATTGATTTAAATGATATTTGTAATACACAAAATCTTCTTTAAAAGAGCATTTAGCGCTAAAGTAGCTTTAAATTGGTTGATAATACCGGGTAATAATCTTTTATTCTAATAAATATACAGTGCAGGGGTTATTTAAGCATGCAGTTATTACATATTTGTGCAGTTCTAAATTTTAAATTTACAGTTGTAAATGGTAATTTGTGCAGTGCAAAATATTGTAAAAATGTAGAGCTAAAAATAAAAAAGTTGTAATGGCAAATTGATGCAATGCAAAAATTGGAAAATAATAATTTTTAAAAACAACCCCTAATACGTATAGTATAGGGGTAAAAAATGACTCATTGCATAAATGGTATTAAATTTTATAAATTATATAAATGTTTTAAAAAATTAATACAACGCGAACGAATCCACGAGTGAAACATTAGTATTAGCAATGATAATTCAAGAAAAATGTATTTCAACAGCTCAAATAATATCGACTTCTTTATTTATCCCATTCCTTTTAAAATGCATTAAAACCATCCACATAAATACTGCATGATATAAAATTAAACACAACAAAGAACATTCAAAACTTATCCATTTTAGATACAGTACTAGGCTATTCTGATTCATCCGCCTTTGCCCCTCTGTCCGTGGAAATATTATTTATTTGAAAAGTTAGGACGGTGATGTATCCACCAGTCTGGAAAGGGAACAGGAGTCCAGCATATATCATGTCCAGCCCGGCAAAGTGTTTTATTGATTCTTATTGTGGAGTTGGCTCTTCGGAGAGTTCTGTTTGAAAATTGTTGTAAAATAAACGTCTTATATTTTGACGTAACGTGTTTTGATGCTTGTTAATCGATCGGTTAGGTTTTTCACCCTTCGCCCATTTGTGGTTAAAGTTTATTTTGTTGGAGAGGGTGGGATGATGTTAACGCGTGGAAAATATTTCGGTTCGTGCTTTTGTATCTTGGAATTGAATAAATTGAATATAAGAATCGAGAAGAATCAAATAAAATGTATTTATAACTTTTATATTATGAGATTTTTGTAGTGATTGTTCAATCGTTATTTAAGTAACTATTCACTCACTTTTTACTTATTTTATAATTTTGGTACTAACTTAATGAAGAACTTTTTAAAACACTCTTCTCGGTGCATTTCTGTGCATAAAAAACTTTGTTTCTTATGCAGCTTTGATTGTAGATATAAATAGAAGCTAAAAGTGCAATTTGGTAAAAATATATTGATTCCTGATTTTTTTACTTGATTTTTCGTGCAATATATTTTTTTTAAAATATTTTACCTTAAATATTGGCTGATATCATTGGTAAAGCTATGTTATTCAATTTTTAGGGGTTTTTTGGTTAAAATTTATCTAATTGGTCTCAATTGATTCGTTTAAGTATCAGCTACAGATATCAACTATAATATTATCCCATCGTAGATTTAGTTTTTGAAATAAATCAAAATAACGGGGGAAAAACGCAATTTTCACCCCATTTTTAAGGGTGCAACCGCACCCCTCACATGGGAGCATTATTTTTTTCGTGTTCAACGACTCAAAATCTATAACAATTAACATTAACATTGCTGTTCCGAAAAATTTCTCATCAAATTGCTTTGTTCACTGGACTAATACGTTTAATTCTTTGCTACAGTGATTAAGCTATTGGCGTTTTGTTTATTGATCTATACGATTATTAGTTCCGGAGATATAAGCTTTCAAAAGTGTGACATAAAATCCTTGCATTCGTACTTACGAAGTTACCCCCAAAAAATTATAATTCTCACCAGACCGAGACAAACCGAAAAAACTGAATTTCTCGTCTCGTTTTGTACGAAGTTCTACTATTTGAAATTCACTTCCTGATGTAGCTTTCAGGAACTGCTGATGTATTGTAAGAAGCCATAGGCAAAGTTTCGTTTAAAAACAACTTTTATCTGTTAAAAATTCTCTTAAAATAAATTAAGTAGGTTAAATCCGATAAACCCTGACATCACCTTGTTTTACTACCAACATCCAAATAAGAAACACCCACGTATCTATGAAAGAAAGCAGCAAGAAACAGAACCGTTGGAGTTTGTCAGAGGGGTATGTGCGGTAGATATAAAGTCTAGCAAAAACTATCAAATCTACAAATGGTTGGGAAACTATGGCGCCGGGCGTCTGGGCGCCACGTCTGGCGCCAGCGAGTCGCCGCTGATGCTGCGGACCGAAACTGTTTCATCAGTTATTCTTCTCTATGTATCCAACTGTTGACTCATATAGTGCATGGATAATGTTCGCACAGACTTATGGAAATCCGCTTGACACCATTATGTTTGAATGCATTCATATTCAATGTATGCGATTGATATATATTTTTTAATGTACAGAATATGTTGAATCTCTTTTGTAAAATTTTATGAGTTATTTGGCAATCTAAATTGCAAATAAAATGTTTTACAACGTATTGGTAAATTCATGAAATGTTGAGTGATTTTTTGATTTAGAAAAAATAGGCTACTACGAGCAATCTTCAAAATTAGAATATCAAATAAAACAAAAAGAAGTATTCGCAATTAGAAACCGCATATAGCAAAAACATCTGCCAAGTAAATACACAGTGCTTCCCCGTGCTAAATTCACCAAAGGTAGTTATTTATTGTACAATTTTAATAAAAACCGATAGTGTTCAGATAAATTGCCTGGCATTGGCAAATTTATTTAAACATCAAAATGACATTTAATATGTTAAAGTTAATTTCAATTTAAAAAAAAACACGGTTTTTTAAAGAAAATTGAGATAAATTTTTGTAAGGGAATATTATATAAGAAATTAAATGTTCTACAAAAAAGATTCTATAAAATTTTCGCGTAACATGTGTTGTTCTTGAAATATCTTGAAAAAATAAATATTTTGGGATGTCACCTCTACTTCTTTCACATGATTTTGATGATTTTGATATGTGACCGTCCTCAAACTAGACCCAACCATCCAACCAAGTTTCAAGTTATGCGTGTGACAAGGATTCAGACAGACACGGAACAAAAAGTGTTTGTCTTGAACTGAAACGGAAAGCTCAATTTAAAATTTTGAAATCAATTCATTCATTCTAAAACGATCACAAAGCTTCTCGTATCTTGAATATCGCGATATTGCAAAAATAACATTAAGTAGATGAAATACACATGCAAAGAACATATATGTATGTTGAAAAACAAATATTTTATACACAGTGACATATTTTTCGATCTCTAATGGTCTGCGTTCAGATTTAAATATGTAAAGCTCATGTGTTTCGACATATTCGACTAAAATCAATACACAGAAATCCGCTTGACGCCGCTCTATCTTATGCTGAACAAACAGTGTGATATGTTAATGACATCACTTCCGGTATTATGAACAAATGATAAATTGTCGGGTGCGAGCAGTTCTTTTGTTTCGGGGATTTGCAAGTACGACGCAATAAATGTAAATGGGTGATGTGGATCTTTGTTGTAGAATCTTCTCGAGCGACTTCTTCAATTATATCTGTTTCGTTATTGTTGCTGCTATTTCTGTTATGTGTTTAGTCAATTGTTATTTATTTTTATTGTTTTCGTAAATATGTATTATTCTTAATAGTTTTTTTTATTATTATTTAAAAAGGATTTGGTATTTTTGTCAAACTTTTGAAAATATTTAGATATTAAAATTTTGGTTGCGTCCTGCGAAAAGTCAGTTATCTATATTCTAATGAAAGTTCTTATGCAATTAACACCTACACTGTCACAACCTTTTAACGTTATTGAACTAATTAACCTATAAAAACTGAGATTTCGAATAATTATAGTACCTAAATTGTGGACCGATAAAAAATCTGTATTATAAAAATAAAATTTTAATTTTTTTGTGTTGTTTGAGGAAGGTCAAAGGGCTATATAAAGTCAGAATTACTATATGAACTGAAAAGTGATAATTTTTATAAGTAATGTAAAACAAAATATAATATAGATTAAAAACTGACGACCTTTTTTTTAGTCATGTCAATTGAAATTCCTAATCCTAATTTTATTAAATAAAAAGTTTGAAAGATTTTTTTTTTAGTTGTATTACTAATTTTTTGTCTCCCTGTTTTTTTTTACTATTCTATATTAAACTAAAAAAACTAAAGAATCTACCGCCCCTCTCAGCCTGCCACCCTAGGCCATGGCCCCCATGGCCCCATGGTAAATACGCCACTGATTGTAGCGATATGCACAAATAATATAATTTGTAAGCGATGGCAATTAGTATTGCGTAATCCCTTTAGTTATAAGTTTCTATTGATTCATATTTTCAAAAAGGAACATTACGTAATACAGACAGAGAGACAACTGATAGATTGAGAAGCCTTCAGTCGTTATCACAGTGTCTTGAAGATAGGATTCATTAATTTTAAAAAGTGCTCAAAGTTAAAATCTAAAACTGTTTTTGATTATTTATGCCCTTTAACGCTGTAATTCACGTTAAGGTATACAGGCCCTGTGGTAGCGAGAAGGATATTATATGTAGGTTAATAAAATTAAGTGTAATATATAAGTGTTAGTAAAAAATTGTGTTATTGTGTAATTAGTAAGTTAATGTTTAGTGTAGTTATTGTAAAACCCTCAATGTAAGTGAAATTTGATAGAATTATTATTTATAAATATTAGGGTGTTTCGTTTGAAACGAATATTTTTTTTTTCCTCCGACACTGTGAAATATTGTTCTCAACACTGAAAAAAAAATTCCCTGAAAATTTGAGCCCTTAATTTTAATTTAAAGTACTTCCTTTTTTATTTTGAATTTTTCCCATTTAAAATACATGTATTTTAAACCACGTTTTTTTTTAATTTTTATATCTTGGCTGAATTTTAAACTATTATGTTGATAAGCATTGATATTTGTAGTATATTTAACGCTCTTTTGAAGACCTTAGGACAATTTCAACCCAACTTATTTCATATTATTTTTATTAGCCCTGTTAGTCTTTTTTTTTTTTCACATATTTTTGAAAATATTGAGAAAATGGCTTGTCTGGCTGAAAAAATGTAGAGACAAAAATTGTAAATGATGTTGCCGAAAGAGGAGTAGCTCTAATCGAAAAATATAATGAATGTTTAACATACGACGAAGATGAAAAGCAAGATATTTTAAAAATTGTTCACGATCACAGAAAGAACTACCCGACTTGTAAAAAAAGCGCATTATGTAATGATGGTGAAAAATTATACGAAGTCTAACGTGATAATAAATATTAGTTACATTTTTATCACTATGACATCATTTTGAGCTGTTGTTGAAAAAACGATTGTAAATATTATATACTAAAATCATGTAATTTAACTATTAGTTGTAACTCATGAGCTAAATATAGATTTCTTAAGTATTCAAGTACGAAATAATCAATTTTCTTCAATCTTTCCTATTATTGTTGAAATTTTTCTCTTATAATTTTCTCACGACATTTCTCTACAGGCCTAAAGTGAATTTAAGACAGTAAAACTCAAAAAAATTAATATTTTTTTGATTTTCAAATATTCAACTGTTCATATTTCCGAAACTATGCATTCGAGCGACATATTTATAGACATCATTTTTGTAGAAAATTTGATTTCGTACAATTTTTGTCTCTACATTTTTTCAGCCAGACAAGCCATTTTCTCAATATTTTCAAAAATATGTGATAAAAATAAAAAAAATGACTAACAGGGCTAATAAAAATAATATGAAATAAGTTGGGTTGAAATAGTCCTAAGGTCTTCAAAAGAGCGTTAAATATACTACAAATATCAATGCTTATCAACATAATAGTTTAAAATTCAGCCAAGATATAGAAATTAAAAAAAAAACGTGGTTTAAAATACATGTATTTTAAATGGGAAAAATTAAAAATAAAAAAGGAAGTAGGTACTTTAAATTAAAATTAAGGGCTCAAATTTTCAGGGAATTTTTTTTTCAGTGTTGAGAACAATATTTCACAGTGTCGGAGGAAAAAAAAAATATTCGTTTCAAACGAAACACCCTAATAAATATATTCTTATAACTATTTCTATTTCAATGTAAGTTTCTGACTCCTGAGGTCTGTTTCAACCTTCCAATTAAAGGAAAATTGAACCTACAGTTTAATTTATTTAGCAAAACGTTATACCATGTTGACTTTTGAAAAACTAATTTTAACGACTGATACAGTATAAATATGTAATATTTATACTAGTGTACATTTGTCAAATTAAATACTAAAGCAAAATGGCATATAAACAGTGTTAGTGCCGGAAGGTGTACTATCAACGACTACTTTGCTTAGCTAAATGACAACCCCTGTCCGCTAGACTGAAGTCATTTGCAATTCAAATCTTTACAGAATATATGCATTTTCTGTTTGTCCATCCTTTGCACTATTTTATGTCTCTGTAGTTTTTAAATATATTCCATTCAGTGGCAGTCCAAGATATTTTTTTAATAACTATTTAATTTTCATTTAATTTATTAAAAGTAACCTCATGTTTTACCATTATTTTAAAAAAGATCTTCGAGAAAGAAGTTGTATGTAGTTTTAATTTAACACATAAATGACAAAATACAATAATAATTTTGTGGCCACCGTATAATTTTTATATACATCATTGTAATCATATCTAAAAAATGAATTGTTTTATAGATAATAATATTCTCTACATTTTTAATTGAAATCTTTTTCTCTATTTATAACACCTTCAAAACGTAGGTATAATTCCTTGAAATCTGAAGTTCAAATTATACAGTACATTGATGTATGAATAAAATCTTTTACTCACAATAAATGTTAAGTAACAATGAATTGTTTACTTATATTTTCAAAACTCCTCATTTTTGTTAAGCAATCTATACGATATTTTTAATTATAATGATAATCTAAAGGACGTAAAAATATACAGTTGATATATTAAATAGAATTAATTATAACAATATTTTCTAATTCAAACCCAGCCGAACCGCTACTGACATTTTAACATTACTATTTCTAATAAATAAACATGAGTATTCCGTTTTAATATTCTGCACCGTTTTATTCATGTCGCCAGATTTTATTTTCGAGTATTTATTTTATCAACAACGTACCTCTATCTCAATAGAGAGGAAAAATAATTGATCGGAAGAAATATATGTGAGCACATATTTCATAAAAAAATTCTTGTTCACACTTCATACATATTTAATTTATCGTTCAGAAGGGTGAACACACCCCTGATGATCAACATATTTTCTGCTAAGGGATGATGGTATATCCGGTGAGACTTTTTTTCATCTTATTCCGGTAAATCGCGCACTACATTTATTAAAGTGTTTTCTTTTCGTCCTGACCTTTATCGCTTAGAACAGCTTTTAAAAAAAACGAAATTTAAAATGAATAACTATTTTATTGTGGCATTATTTAAACCTTTATGGAATCCTAAAAAACTGTTTTGTGTCACGGTGGACCTTAAATAATTTTAAAATTTTGAAAAACTTATTTTGCCACTAGCAACTATATAACAGGATAGTTAATAGAATTCTCGATAAGACATTTTCTCTAAAAGTGTGCAAAGAACTGATAACTCATCTGCAAGATTTAGTCCGTTTATATTAAATGAGTCTTAGTCAGTTCAAGGTCCTTACAATGACCTAACGATTCATCCTTAGACATTCCTCTTAAGTCATATATGGCGTAAAAAAAATAAAAATAATTACTATTGACTAATTTGGGAAAATTTTAACTCGAACGAGTCTGTAATAAAAATACTTTAATTTACACAATCACCTACATAAATAAATACATCAAATAACTAAAACAAGTGTAATTATTATTTTACTAAACTAAATCCTTATCAAAATTAAAAACCAATATAAAAATTATCGAAAATATGGCATACTTTTTACTAATTTTGCCGCCCGTCGAATTTGCCGCTCTGAGCAGTTGCCCCAGTTGTCCTCCACCCCTAGATCGGGCTCTGAGTGGCGGATACCTTAATTGTATCATAACACGATATCTTCATCAATTAAAGTCAATCACGTTTATGCTGTTAATATAATTATTAATTACAATTTCAACAAACTACTTAAGTAATATAATTACAGAGTTATTAACTGTCCGGTTGTTAAATCCGTAAATTGGCGAACGACACACGACTCAGCGTTTACATATGTATTTGTTTATTATTGTTTATTGTCTAGATCTCATATAACTTTTCAATTTCCACAGAGAATTCGTACTGTAATAATACATGCATGTGAGCTCGCTTGAAATTATTGTTGTCTATAACTATTGTTCAACACGACACGAATTGGCGTAGAAGTGTTTGCACAAACTTGTAATAAAATCATATTACTACATCGAACATGTCACTATATATTATAGGAACACGATGTGTTGGTAATGTTCACCTGAACTTCTTTCATTTATGCGAAATACAGAATTACCTATTGATTGTAGAATAGGATACGGGTATTTGTATTACATATTAAACAAATATCATTTAGAATTTTGTACATACATCAACTGTTGTTAAATGATCGAAAGAGAACGGCTGTTTGATTGTTTGATTTCAACATTCCAGAAAAAAGCATAATTTTTAACAGACTTCAAAAAAGTAGGAAGTTTTCAATTCGTCTGTGTATATATTTTTTAAATAAAAACAACTTGTTTGTCTAAACGTCAAAAATTTAATAAAGAATAAGTATTCGCAAGCCTTCGATTCACAGAATCATCGTCAAACTATTGAGGAAGAACAAAATGTGAGAACGATTGCGTAATCTCTGTGATTAAGGCTAAAATATAATAAATAACAATTAAATACAATTAATATAATTTGATTTAATGAAAATATTGATATTTAAAAAAATAAAAATTCAGAAATATACCTATTAAATAACCTGACGATGATTCTGTGAATCGAAAGCTTGCGAATACTTATTATTTATTAAATTTTTCACGTTTAGACAAACAAGTTGTTTTTATTTATATATTTAACGTCATTATTAGTATATTATTATATACATATATTTTATATATGTTCGGGCATAACTCCGACAAATATGCACAGATTTTGACGTTTTTTATTTGTTTGAAATAGTATACCTACTCACAATTTAACTCCCATATATTTATTTAAATCTGATCACGGACATAAAAACAGGAGGAGGTTTTCAATTTTTCTGAACATAATTTAGCTGAAACTTTTTTTTGTTTGAAAGAGTATACTTCTGAGGTGGTCCCATATAAATTTCATAAAAATCTGACCATGGACTTTGAAGATATGTCATTCAAAGGGGAAAAATTATAAAACTTTTTAAGAAAAAAATAAAACCGACTTTAAAAAAACCTAAAAATAAAATTTTACAGTTTTTGAAGTCGATGCCATTTTTTAAATATAAAATAAAATAAAACCTACTTCAAAAACTATTAAATTTAATTTGTATGTTCTTATATTTTATTCTACAATTCTGTTTACAGAAAATGTTGTAAAATAAAGCAATAAAACAAAAAAATAAATAAAAAATCAAAACGAATGCAACAAAATAAAATTTATATATTTCCAATAGACCGATACTTGAAAAACAATTCCACCAACTGTATTGAATATCTTTACGGCATTCAAGTAAATCATTGTTACGTACGGCCCTACATATAGATACACTACGTTATTATATACGTGCAGTAAACTTAAGGTAATGTGTATTGTAAAAGACACAGTGTATTTGTTTACCTATACCTACCATTTGATGAACCCATAAAAACAACAGTAAGATTAGGTTCGTTTTATCTATCCCACAGTAAATCTCTTCGCAGCGGTTGTTAGACAACGGAAAAATAAAATTTTACTATTCTCATGAAATCTCCTTTGCTCGTTACTCTTAAATGAACTTACAAACAAATAAGTTTCAAACCTTTTTTTATACATATGTGTATAGGGAAGGCCTGTACATTATTATTACTGACATATATTTTATAATATTTATTAATAATACGTGAACATCGAAAATTAGTTTCGGATTTATAAAAAAATGTCGCAACTGTATCCCTTTCAAGAGAGTTCATCTTTATAATTTACTTGGTATATCGACAGATTTATTTCAATCATATACCTGCATTCATCTTTGTACTTGGCAACAAATTCGTTCTTCATATCACGAATCGACTGTAGATTAAATTTGTTTATATGTATTCTATTCAGCTTGTACCGTCTCCCATTATTCCATATTTATATTTATATATGAAGCTTGTATCTGTATAAGGTACCTGCGGCAAATAAGGCCCATTTAAAAAAAACACACATTTACAATAGTTGGATTGGGCTGGGTTTTTATATACACATATAGAAGATGCTTATACAAAGCTAACTACACATCGACTAGTCTATCACTGCGCTAACTTTTTCGGTACCTCTGAGTTTGTTGCGAAAGACGGTGATGAATGCTCATTTTTATAAAAACAACCAACAAATAATCTTAATTTTTTGTTAAAATTTTGTTCAGATAATAGTTTGATCCTTAAATTTTATGTTTTTATGGTTTTTGCTTCATAAAATTAAAAAAATAATACCGTACTACCTTAGGGATAGTAAGGCCTATCAAATTTAAGATTGGGCTTTTTATTATTTATTTCAATTTATGATTTATTTACTAATAGTTCCATAAAAATCATCTACAACGTAGAAATAACGTAGTCTGGCGAGAGTTTAGCAGTTGCTATGGATTGTTGATATTATCAATAAAAAATAATTATTATCCAAAATACAGCATTTTTAATTAAGGTGGGCCTTATTTGCCTTCATGACCTTATAAGTAAATTATGTTTTGCATTTATTGGCTTTTTTCCGAAGTGAAAAAAATCTTTAATGAGAAAAATTCATCATCCTTCAATAACAACAATACAAAAGAAATTATAAGCTTACTTAATAATAATAATGTACACTACTTTCCATAAACATAATTAAATTAAATCGATATCAATTTTTTATTTAAAATTTATGATCTTGCAATAAATTTAAACAGACATTACAAGAGGTTCGTTATTATTACAGCAACACAACCATGCACCTCAGATCGCGTGTCTTGCTCTAATCAATCCAGGGGTCAGAAAGAACCATTAGTGTAGGAAACACATCAAAGTTGGCCACGGTGTACCCTCCTCACCGAACACACTGTCTATCCTTATCGCTCGCACGAAATCGCCAAATACGCACATCTCTTTCTTACAAACAATTGAATCGCGCCACTGTTGACTCCTTGACCGAACTCGTTTTTTTAATTACGTGGAAAATGTTCGCCCGTTTTATTTTGTTGTCTTGAATATTTTTTTATATACATATAACTGTGAAAGGTACTCTGTTTTTTTTTATTTTTGTTTTTATTGTAAGCAAACACTGAAAGTTAAATAAGAGTATTCATTTGATTACTCGTGATTTGTGAAGAAGAATAAGAAGAATGATTACAGCTGTATGTTTTTCTTTACAACTGTTGTTTTTTGTTGCTGTTTTGTTTATCGCAAGAGATATTTCTTGTGTTCTCTGTAATTATTTAGATGTTTTAATTAATCTAAAACACTATTTGTTAAATTAAAACTATGAACATTTGTTTTTTTATTTTAATCATAATTTATTCGTAATGTTGGGAAATGTTATGCTTGTAATAAAATATAATATATGCGCTATGAAAAAAAATAATTTAATGTTTATTTTATATTCTTTTATGTGAGCATTAATCAACTGACAAATATATCTATCTGGACAAAATGCTCTTTCAATTTTTACAAAATATTATTGATTTATAATTAAAAATAAAATGACATATCGATAGCCTAATTCGTTAACCTCGTAAAGACATACAATAGGTCCTAGGTCGAGTTAAAAGGTTTATTGATCAACGCATGAAATAAATTAAATAAAATTCAAATTTTTCATTCAGTTGATTTTGAGATTATTCAACAAGTTTCCATTTTGGTAGATTGTATTAAGGGCGACATATTTTTCCAATTTCTAACAAAAAAGTATTGGTTTGTATAAAAATTTAAAATTAATAAAGCCAGATTAAAATAACATATCTTTAACAATTTTTCATAGGGATTAAATTTCATTTAATTCGGTTAGTCTGATGAACAAAAAACCCAAAAGACAGACAGATAGTAAGATATTTGTCTAAAAATATGATCCATTTCTTATAGTTTTTTTTTTAATATTTAATAACCCTAGATCTTTAAAATTATAGCAAAAAGTTTATGTAGGCATAGTTTGGAAACCATTGAAAGTATATTCAATTGAATAAAAAAAATGAAAACTAAAAAAAAAAAAACAATTTTTACACCAGACACTTCAATTTATATATTTTGAAAAAACATCCACCCCAATCAAAATAATTTCTAGGGTTTCACCAATACCACCAATGATAACTACTTGAAACGCAACACAAACAACACCAAAGTAAATAAAAGTAAGCGACTATCACCTGCGTAAATTCCAGGAATCGTCCTTTAAATATAAAAAAGTTATTCCGACCAAAAGTACTTCAGTAAATCCGAACTCGTGAACGTTCGCGAGCGAGACAGCAATACACACATCGTTTTTCAGACTTTGTTTTTGTTTAGCTTTGCAAGTCGCACAAGTTTCCAGAAGATGTGGGTTCCCCCGTTCCCGCCCCCTTTTAACAGTTACCGTTTTACAGTGGCAGCTTTTATGGAGGAACAATAGAAATTAAATCATGTTAAAATACATGTCTCTGTTGGTTGTAAAAATTTGAGTCTATTCTCGTCAAAATTTAAGCCAGAATTTTGTATCGATAGTTTAGAAATAAGAGGGGGGACGCTTTAATAACGACTTAAAAAGGCAAATATATCGTAACTGAAGGGTTAAAATCAAAAAATACCTCACTCAATAAGGTAAGTAAAAAAAAATTGAGTAGATACACTAGACAAAAAATTGTTTTTCAAAGATCTCATTTCTGTTTTTGGGTTATCAATTTATCTACGCTCGTATACCAAATTTAATCTTTATTGGTTTATAAATGAGAGAATAAGAGGGCTGTGACATACAGACAGACGAACGGACAGAGTGAAACTATAAGGGTTCCTAGTTTTCTACGGAACCATAAAAAATCATATAATATGCATTGTATTATATTCATCAATAAAAAAATACGTTATTTTAAACATTTACTGATCACATCAATTCGAGTTTTTATTGATATAACAAATCGATAAAAAAACAAACGTGTTCTACAATAGAACCTACTTTTTACACAAAGTGATTACATAAGTACATCTATCTATAACTTTCAATTCGATATCAACAAAATTTCTACCTACAAACTTCAAATTTATTGTCGATTAGTTTTCGATCTACCCTAGTAAAAAAATCAGAATTAAAAAAATGTATTACTTTTTTTACATTGAGTGGTTACACAAGTACATCTATCTATAACTGAAATGTGGCCATGAAGTATGGCAGTTGCAATTCGATATCAACAAAATTTTGACAGACAAACAAAATTGCCGATTAGTTTTCAGTCTACTCTAATAAAAAAAAAAAAAAAACAGAATAAATAAATGTATTAATGAGTTATATTATGAAAATAAATAACCTCAATAATATTTCTAATGTACCGTCACTGTAGCATCCCCCATTGGTATAGCCGAGACAGTTTCATTGCTAATCAAGGATATGTTTACTTGTTCTTCAGTCGGTATTTACAGTGTGCAAAGATGTTTCCAGTTGCCCCTTGAATATTTTATTTCTCCTAATGGAAAATGGAAATTAAATTCTACATCGGTTGCGGGATTTTAATCCACGATGGGATGCAGCATCACGTGATCAAAAGTATTTTAACTTTATCGTAACTCATCTACGTTTTGTTTTTCTTATATAATAGAAAGTCTGTCTCGTACTTACACGTACAAAAGTAGACAAAAAGACTTTATAAAATAAAATACTAGCTCTTTTTAACGTATCTTCTGACCAAAGTTCTTTTCAGAAAGAGATAAATTCAAGTTTGCTATATTGCAAGATTTGAAAAGTAATCTCTAAAACTGAATAAGTGAGAAATCACGAATTCATAGTGAATATTCACTAATCGAATTAGTTATAAGTATACTACTACGAATTAGTAACTATTCACTACATGAATTAGTGAACAGTCACCTAAGGTTTTTTATTTTATTTATTTTTGATATCAAAAACTGGAGTAATCAATCATAACCTAACTTCAATGTCAGTTATGAATATATCAATTATCATAGGATAATTTATAAAAAAAAAATTAGTGAAAAACGTTTATTGCAAACACATTAAAAATCCTTTTTTTAGTTTTGTATGAATAAACTTCCCTGATTTATTGTTAACTAGCTGGGCCCGCGCGGCTTCGCTCGCGTGGACTACGGAGTTATTGTTTAGGATTTAAAAAATAAATAGTTGAATTAAGTACAAACACGATTAGTTATTATTGTAATAAAAACCAAACAACGCTTAAATTACCTACCTAACAAAAACGAATCAGAACAAAAAGTAAAAATAGTTTTTGTTCTATTTAAATTTAAAAGTTAATTATTGAAAATAAACAAAATAAAAACAAATATTTAAAATTATTATATATCCAGACGGACTCAGTTTAGAAGGATTGGGCAATACAATAACCACTTTAAGTAAAAAAAATGTCAATAAACAAAAATATCGCCTCGTTAAAAAAAAAATACATAAATTAACTGTATATCAATTTATTCATTTTGACTCCAATATTATACTTAATTACATACTGTGTATAAAAAACAATACATCATGTTAAATGTTTACATTTTTGAGTTTAATTAACTTTTGTTCTAAATTCCTTTTAAAAATATTCATAATATGAATGTAATGTATTGGTCCTGATATATTAAAAAATTTAAAATTATAAGTACATCCAAAATTAAGCGAACATTTTTGGTCAGGAAACTAAATTTATGATTAAAAATGTTACATATACGTATAGGTCAAAATATTTGTACGGAAATTGAATGTTTAAATTTTATATTTTCCTCAATAAATAATTTTAACTTTCTTTTAATTACAAATACATCGACTGCTGTGAATTTACTCATTATGGCTTCTGGTAGAATCGCTAATTTATTAGTTTTAATTGAATTAATAACCTAAAAATAACTACGTCATAAAGGTCTATTGTACTAAATCATGAGCAACATTATACAAAAAATATCGTATCTATAAAAAAGTATATTCCAATTAAGTTAATTGCATTTTTATATCAGAGCTCGTGAGCATTTCAAACGTATTCCTTGGCTAAAACATCTTTCACAAATAGGGTGAACCTATCTAATGTTTGTGATGTAGAAAGACAGAAAAAATACATTATAGTACTTATTTCTATATAATGCCAAAATATAGATATACATATTCTTATCTACATAAGTAAAATTAATAATAACTAGAAAGTACTCACGGTTTCGTTTTAATTTATTTCGTAATGAAAACCTTTTTTTATTTATTTTATTAGCAACAAAAATTCTAAAAACTATTTATAACATATTATCTATAAAACAACGTATAGTCTTAACGAATCAATATATTTGAGAAAGACTATAGATTTATTATATACTCATACTAGCGGACTCGGCAAACATTGTTCCATCCAAAAAAAATTGTTTAAAAATCAGACCATAAATACCCTTTTTTCGTAAATATCTCCAGCGCCAACTACCGGGCCCATTTTTTGTAAAAAATATTTCTTTCCACGTAATTAACTCAATTGGACCATAACTACACATTTTCGTAAATATCTCAACTCCAGCACCACCTACCGGATCCAAAAAAAAGATAAACCTAACGGAGCACCCAACGAACATATGATGTAAATATGGCATCAGTACGTCCAGAGTTTAGGCGAGGTGACCTTATATACATATTACATAAGAAGATAATATAGCAGGATAAAAAGGAAATAATCCTACTTTTTTGTAAATTATTTAGTTTTGATTCAAAAGTTCTTATCAAATAAAATTTTTGACATAATTCTGTTCCTGAATAGCTCATATTAAATTATAAGTTTTTTTTGTTTAATACTAACACAGTTATTTAAAAAAAATACTTCTAAATCGTACTTTTACATCGAAGCATTAAAAAGTATCAATCAAATTACATTAAATAGTAACTTCAAACTTCTACACTCTGTAATACTTTAGATATGATTATCTATATTTACCCTACTTTTTCGTATAATAGCAAACTAAAATTCCAACGAGTCTCGACTTGTATAATGACATTTGAGTCCGGATTTAATTTTCTATCGCATGACAGAGCTGCCCACCCGGATTTGTCCGGCGACAGTTTTGCTTAAGTCCATTAGGGGAGTTGTTGGAAAAAGAGGTATAGGGATTATATCATTGGCCACGAGATCGTTCTTACAATACGAGCGTGTTCAAACTTCAAATAGGATTATACAGTTAATGGTTTTTGCTTGTTTTTTTGTGTTGCGTCCGTGATACATTTCTCGTCTCCCAGGAAGTTATTAGTTATCATAAGTCTTGTGGTTTGTAAGTCAGGCTTTACTTTTTAATTGGAACACCACAATTGTTTCTCAACAAGTGATGATAAAGTTTAGGAAATCAATAACTGTATGTGGAATTTAATGCTATATATAGTTTTTTCTTTTTTTTTATAGAAAATACGTAAACAGAAATGTGGTTGAGTGTCGGAAGCATTTTATAAAAATATATCTAGAATATAAATTAATTATAATATCATGATAAAAATATAATTAATAAACTTAATAAATTATCCGCTTAGCCAATATTGATGAAATTTAGCAGGGAGATAAATTGCATCCTGAAGAAAAACATAGGTTACTTTGTATCCCGAAAAATTGATTAGATAAAAATATACAAGTCCACACGGATGAAGTCGCGGGTAACAGCTAGTTTTTTTTATAAAATTCAAAAGTCCAATAATATTTTTAGAGGTGACTGTCTGGAATTTTTTTTGTCGATGTACCTTAAATGACTGTCAAAAATTATATAATTTTATTGAATCCTATGCCAGTCACACCAAGTCTTACAGATCCAACAGATTTTCTTTTTTAAATAAATTAGTAGTGGATATGGATAGTGTTAGATACCTGTTCTTCTCATAATCAGTAGCTTTTTATTTTTATTATAATTGTTATGTATTAATTTAAGACACATCGCTTTGTACTTTTATATATAAGATAACATTACTATTTTTCCTAGCCCCTAAAATTTCTATTGACCTCTTAAAATTCATTATATAAATACCGGTCTGACAGACTTAGCGCAACCAATAATGTCACGAAATAGGGCGTCGTCACTCGAGGTTAAGTCAAATTAACAATAACTAAAAAAGCATAAATATTAAAACAAGTACAGATTTATTTTATTTCGCGAACTCTCCAAATACAAGCTAAAAAAAGAAATTCAACAAAAAGAGTATAGCGTATCGAAATCAAACAAGATCGGTTAAGAAAAAGGGTCAACGGTTCGGGCGGGCCTTGGGGCGAATCCATGCTCAAGTTTTAATTGGATTAGATTCTAATTTGGCCGGGCACATTCGAGTCCATCACCACCACTGGACAAGGGTGGACGGCCACTTTAACAGATATCAATCAGATGTGTGCGGTGCTCTATAAGGGAGAGTTGAGGTCCCTGCACACATTACAACCACAAGTTATCAATTGAATTGGTTATTGGTTTTATAATGAATTGGAAATTCTGAACTGCTTCGTCCGTGTTTTTTATTTTTGAAATCAATTTCCTTTATTCAATACTAGTGTATTGAACCCGATGTTACCCGGGTTAATATCTACAGAAACATATCGACCTAAAATATTCAACATGCCTACCCAACATGCCCACCCAACATATCCACCTAACATACTCAGAAACAATTAGTGAAAACCGGAATAAAATCCGTTCAGTAGTTATTGAGAAAATTGTGTAAAATTTGATTTTCTAACTACCAGGAAACATCAGATCCCGTTTTAGAATTTGTATGAAATTCAAAAAGAAATAAATAAATGGGTTAGCAACAATCATAATAATTAATTTCGATATTTAAGCTTTCTTGGAAGTGAAATATAATATTTCAATTTTCAATTAATATATTTCAAAATATTTGTTCGAGAAAGTATTTGAGAGACATGATCATAGTGACCTAAATTAATAAAATACTGAAACCCGCAAATTATAGAATTCTTTATTCCATGACTACTGTTTTTATATAAATGACAGTTGTATGCTATGACATCAAGGAAACAAAACACGACTTGATAAAGATTTGTTTATTTTTTTATGTTAAATCTTTGATTTCCATAAAATATCAATAACCACGAATATGCACAGAAAAATTATGTAACTATTGGTGAATACCGCATTGAAATCGGTACAGTAATTCCCGAGTTTATAAGCCTCATATAGAATTATTTTTATATATAGAGATTAATTTTTGATTTAATTTCAACTTTTTTTTAATTATTATTAAATAATTTTTCTTGTACTCGATGACGTAGGGCTTTTGGCGGCTACCGCAATGATTATATTTGATTTTAAAACTATTAATTGGCCTCACATAAAACAAACAAAAATCTAGGGCATCAGTATTTCAGTCATTAAATTAACACTTTCTCGACCAAAAATAAATCTCTTTGAACACCTCGGTATTCACTTAAAATTAGAATACAATCACAGAGAATTAATTACAACAGCTAATCGATATACTCGTGTTAACGTTATCTAGACCGCATCCTTGTATTAAATTCTGAACACCTCCATGCGGATGTTGGCAAAAAGGACATTTATCTTGGCCCAATGAGGTCAGCCATGCAAAATTAATCAAGTACCTGTAGGCTAAAGAAACCGTTTTCGTAGATAATTGTAAAGCATCGTACAGCGTTGCAAAGATCTTTTAGATATTGCGTTAATTCACCAGAATCATGTTTGATTTTAATAATATAACGATGTGAAGATTATTAAATATTTAATAAGATTTTATTTCAATTGATGAATTTATAGATGAAAAACGCTTTATACTCGTATTTTATAATGAATTTATACTATTAATATACCATCGTTGCAAATATTTGCATCTTGCAAAAAAATAAATAAAATAATTGGTGTTTACTTTAAAAATTTTTTTATACATATTTTGAAAGTAAAACATATTGAATATATACTGTGAAAATTGTTGACTGAAATTCAAAGTATTTACGAAGTTATAGCACATAGAACAGAACGAGTAGATGAATTTAAGTATAATATATATTTTCTATAAATTAAAAAATCTGTTATTAAATATTTAAACGCGTTTTTTTCGAAACCACTTTTTTCGGTTGGTAGGAAGCAGAAACAAAATTCCAATCAACCGATTGGGCTATAATTTTAACACGTTGTTCTACATACTAATAGTTATCGTATTACCTAAAAAATCGATAAGTCCACTTTGACTTCAAAAAATACAAACAAAATAATTTAAAATTTTCTACAATTTTTTTTTTGTATAATTCAAGATTCAAATAAAAACATATAAAAAGACTGAAAAGATTAAAAGATAAAAATCTCTGTTATTCGTATTTTAATTCATCATAATATAAAAGGTTATCGATTTTATTTTAATTTTTCTGACTGTACTAATAAGTACTGTAAATAATTTGAATGTTAAATATATAAACTTACTTAAATATATTGTAATAAGCATAATAAACCAGTAATATAAATATGCAATAGTTTTATATTCGATCGATTAATAAAAATGAATATAAAGTTGTTATTTGAAAACACGCATGCATTATATTTATTAGAACGTTATATTTTATTGATATATTTATTATATCCATCGCCTTATGATAGGTATAATTCACCAACAAAACATAATATTTCAGTATTCAATCCATTTCGATTTATTGCAAGCAATAAGATGAGTCCATGAAAATTTTCACTACGGCTTTATTTATTCCAGTAGTTACTTTTTATTGTTTTGGGCTTTCATAGTGTGAACATATTTTAGCATTTTTTCTCTACATAACAACCTTTACGTTAATAAAATAAGCATAACGTATGTTATTTATATTGTAATGTAATACTTTTATTGCAAAATGTTACAAAAATATAAAAAATGAGATGAACTTTAAAATTGGCATTCGGTATAAATATTATACATAATTTTAATAACAGATAAAAGCATAAACTATGTTATGTAGAGTCGCATGCGGAAGTGGTCGACCAGTTTTTATTCAAATTCGTTAATCACAAACTTAGCAAGCTCCTTCCATTTGATTATTATAATATTTAAATCATTTCTTCATGTACCAAACAACACATTTGTTAGATAAAGAAGTACTCTTCGTTTATAGTACTACTACGTGGTAGACGACTTCTGAAAGCCCATAGTACCTACATCTTTATTATACTTATTCAGTTCGCTTTATTTAAATGTAGTACCTAGAGCCGGCCTTAGCAAGTCTGAGATTTATTTTTCCATCCTCATAATAAATGTTCAAAAGTCACCGAAAATGTCAATTAAAATTCATAAATTAACAAATATGTTGAATAGTTAATATTTCAGCTTGGCGTGATCCTACAGATTTCAACTTTTTTTTAAAATATAGCTTGCATCATTATCTTTAAAACTATCAAATGCCCTAAGACTGTCGAGACCTCCTTCCCCTATTATTAACAAATTGAAATTGATAAATTAATAAATAAGTTGAATAGTTAATACCTCAGTATATCATCTCATACATTTTTTTAACAACTCTGATGAAAAAAAATTATAACTCTTAATTTATACTAGACTACATTATGAATAAAATGAGCTTAGTTTTAACTCTCTACCACTAATAGAACTGGAGATATGTCGTCATGAAATTGGGTCTCCGCGGTTTTCCTGGTCCCCCACCTCTAAAACCGGTGCTGGTAGTACCTACAATAAAATATTACTAAAGATCTACATAGATCTTACGTTAGTTCTTATCGATTAATTCAATGACTTGTTGATCTGTTGATTCGTTTATCGTAGATAAATATATGATATTATAAGAATATTATATGTATTTTAACTAAGAACTCTACCATCTTAAACCACTATTAAATACTGCTATATTATGAAAATTAAACATACTAAATTTATTTGCTTACAAATTATGTTTGGTAATAAAAATAAATTGCACTGCAACTAAATGAAGTAAACCAAATATCGAACCTTTTTCAAGATACTGACTCGAGTCAGTTCACTGAAAAAATGCCTTTAATAAGATCGAATCTTTCGTGAATTAAACTTCTCTATATCCTAACATAACATAAGATAAGTTTGTTGCAATAACAAACATTAATATATTACTTACATTACATAGATATAAGATATTAATATCTTATATTACATATAGAATTATGTACATAATTGATTTAAAACATTCTCAACATTTTCCTTTATGACAAATAGCACAACAAAATAACACATATCCTTTTTATGTCCCCAAGCAAACATTTCATTAAATCAACATATTCAATACGTTGGGTTTTTGTTGTATATGTAAATAAATATCCCATCTCTATACAGATATATCAAAAAAACTGTTACACATCGCGCCGCGAATTTGATATATAATATTGGATACCGCATAAAAAAATCGTCACATAACGTAGAATGGTCATCAACTGAAAAATACGACTATCTATATGTCATGTGTAAATATTTTTTCGATACACATTTGTATATATGTTACCTATTGTTCTTTTTGAATATCTATTTCATTGGTATGTTTTTAAATTTTGTATAATAATAGGGTAATTAGGTACTCCATGGCATTTAAAAAAAAAATCCATTTTCAAAATTTAACACTAACGAGTAACACTACTCAAGTGCCATTCGCCGATATTCTTGAAATTTCGCACACACGTAGTACATCGAAAAAACATTAAACACGTGTTTTTTTATTTTGGCTAGCAAGGCGTTTTAAAGTTAGAAAACTCATTCAATTTTTCATCCGCCACCTCTAAATTGATATAACTGTTGCTAATCTATAAAAACATATTATGTATCTAATAAATTTCGCAAGTGGCGTTAAATGAATTTTGAAACTTCTGCGATTTTGTCCACCATTTTGTATTTGCTATTCTGAATCTCGTAAAACTAATGTCAAAATCGTCATTAGCGATCTCAAAAACTCGCAGACAATGAAATTATGTAAGAAAAGATAGTACATTTAAAATATAATTTTCCTAATAAATAACATATTTTTCTTATGAAAAAAATGCCTAATAAAAATATCAAACGTTTGACATAAAAATGTTGGATATAATTTTTTTACATTTATTACGTCATACTAGTTAATAATAATTAGTGTTATTTCCCCCTCGAAATCATACAACTTTTACCAATAACATTTTTTTCTAAGATACATAACTTTCGAAATATTGCGTTGTGTCAATTTAAAATTAAATAGAACCCATAAATGATATGAATCTTGGCTTTTGGGTGTAAATCGCGTCGATTTGGTCGTGTTATCGGCCAACGTTTCATCGCATATCAGGGCTCTTCTAAAAAACGAACTCTGAAGATGTCCACTACAATATGTGACGAAACCCAGAGACCAAGATTCATCAATGTATATAATCCATTTTTCTAAACGGCTATTTATAAGCATTATAAAAGGAAATAAATGTATTTCCTGCATTATAATATAAAGTAATATAAACCGCACATGTGATATACAGAATCTATATATGCCGTTTTGTTCCATCGACACTCGTGGATGTCTTTGTCCCCAGAATGTTTTAACAAGTCATTCAACATTTTTTCCAAATCCCTACGACGCTCGTTCGCACATAATTTACCCATAAAGTTAGACGGCATGCGAGATATGAACATGAACGCAAAAGTGGTGTTCCGGATAGCGATAGCCAATTTTCAGCAAACGTAAAAATTCCAAAACCGTTTGTTGATGTTTTTGCAAATATAGTTATTATTTTTTTATGTATTCATACTTGATGGTCTGATTTATAAAATAATGCATTCATATGTAACTTAATCTGAACAATTTTAAATTGATTAGCTAAAGTATTAGATTAGTACTGATTAAAATAAACAAAAAAGTCTAATCAATGTGGGGTGCAAGCAGTGGCGAAGCGTCCATGGAAGAAAGGGTAGCAGTGCTTCTCTTACTTTATGGGTAAATTAATAAAAACCTGTGTTTTCAGTTAATAAATAATTTAAAAATTTTATCAGAATATTCATCTTTATGCGCAACTTTATCTTTAACCGTTCTTGAGATATAGCCTCTCAAAGTTTCAGTTTTTTCAAAAATTTGAAGAAAAAAGGCCATAACTTTTGAACGGATGGTCGGAATTGATTTTAGTTGACGGATTTGGAATCAGCGTGTCAAAATCTATATAATGACATATATAATACCTTAAAACTCGAGAAAATTTTTTTTGCGAAAAATCGAAAAAATTCAAAGGGGTATACCTTAAAAAAATGCCGATTTTCGGCCAAAATTTTTTTGTCTGATTTTAAAGTATTATACATGTCATTATATAGATTTTGACACGCTGATTTCAAATCCGTCAACTAAAATCAATTCCGACTACCCGTTCAAAAGTTATGGCCTTTTTTCTCCAAAAATTTGAAAAAACTAAAACTTTGAGAGGCTATATCTCAAGAACGGTTTAAGATACAGACCTGCGGTTTGAAACAACCAACTTTTCACGCCTTTTTCTATACAATAAACATACTTTTAACAAAATCAAAAATTCGAAAATTTTTAGTGAAATTTCCTACACTGAACTTCAACTCGTCATACAAATATCGACTAAAATACAAGAAAATAAGACGTAGAATCATTTATTTACTGTATAAATATATAAGAATTTATTTTAAAAAGTAAAATCTTGAACTTAATGTGTTTCATAGTTTTTTTTTGTTAATAGGAGGGGGAGGATTGACAAAATATGCTTCCCTTATTAAAAATTTCACGCTTCGCCACTGAGTGCAAGCCAACCCTTTCAGAGATATGAGTGATTCCGAATTTTGGAATGTTAAATGAGTCAATAAGTTTCATATTAAACAGGTTAAAGCGATGGCAAACATTTCTAAACAGGGTTATTAAAATGTAAAATCTTGGCGATTTAATTATGTGGCTATTAATTATATAAAAAACTGATGTAGAAATATTTAATAAGAAAGAACACAGCATATTGTCTACATAAAATTGATCCCGATCGATTTTTTCTTTTGTAATCAATTATAACACTTCATATGTAAAATATGAATTACAAAAAAAAAATGTTTTCCCATACAAACTTTTCAACCCTCTTGTAATCCCTTAGAAGCTAAATTTTCGGGATAAAAAATAGTCTATGTTCTTTCTCAGGGTGCAAGCTATCTCCCTACCAAATTTCATCAGGATAGGTTCAGTTGTTCAGCCGTGAAAAGGTAACAAACAGAGAGAGATATAGACACACTTTCGCATTTATAATATTAGTACATATATATTTTTCCCATTAACAATCATTTTGGTAACTAATTTTACGGTAGAAAGATGCCTAAAATGTATTTGAATTGGGTATTATTCAAATAAATACAAATCATATTACTAGAGATTGGAAAAATAGTTTTTCAACTATTGCGAAAAATGTAACTATTGTAATGTTTATTACATATCTCCATCGATTTAAGAAAACTGGTTTGATTGAACCCAATTTGAAATAAACTATTTGCAACTATTTTACCTTTCCAACTATTTTTAAACTATTTGCCTTTTTTTAACCAACGTTAAAAATTTTGTAGTTTTATATATTTTTAGAAATACATTTTGTCTATTATACAGATATTTTTGTAGATATTTATGTTGTGTTTTTACATATTTATTTGTTTTTCCTTTTTTTTTTTAGCTTCTAAAATCTATCTAGAATCGCATAACATGTTTTCCTCAAAAATTTCAGATTTGACATTTTTTACTAATACGTTAATGTCACTAATTATTGATTAAATCGAAAAAAAAATTATTATTGTAAAAAAATTTGTAACTATTTCACAACTATTTTGATTAAAAAAAAACTATTTGCCAACTATTTTAAAGAAAAAAAATCAACTATATAGTAACTATTTTATTTAAAATAACAACAATTTTTCCAATCTCTACATATTACCTATCTACATATTATTGTATATTTCATATTTTCAAAATATACATACTGTACAATGTATAGAAAATCAATAATAAACGATATTAATGAAATATCCACTACACAGCATTATGGAATTGAATCCAACGACACAACTTCCAGGAAGCTATGATATACATAATATTATGAACGTCAGTATTATATAATGCACTGTGAGTGAGTGCATATAAATAGACTATTTGTACTTGCTTATATGTATATAAAACAAGAAGCGTGTATATTAGGGTGGAGTGAAAATTTTTTTTTTTTTAATCTTCGAAACGCTATATGCGCAAAATGTGCATTTGTATATCCTTAAAACACCTACCGAAGGAATTTGTAATTGGATATCATCCTGAGGTTCCTAAATGATTTTCTTTTATTAGAAAAAAACATAAATTTTTGAGCATTATATCTCGGTAAAGGGGTAAGATATTTAAATGTGCAATAGTTTAAATTAAAGAGACATTCAGTACCTTTAAAATGATATATAACAGTCAAACATTTATTTTAGTTAATCGTTTGAAAAATGCTCACAAAAAAAAGATTATTTTTATTAAAAAACCAAAAAATAAACTTTATTTAAAAAAAAAATGATTAACTATAAAAAAAAATTACAGTTACATATTATTTTAAAGACACTGGATTGCTCTTTAATTTAAATTATTGCGCATTCAAATATCTTTCCCCGTTACCGAGATATTATACTCTAAATTCTGTTAATTTAATGAGGCAAGTATTATAGATTTTTGTCTTAGAACTACGTATATTTGAAAAAAAACGTTTGGTTGTGAGGGGGTAATATTTATTTGTTATTTTATCCTAGCCTTAAAGATTATTTGAAAGTCAACATCATAACCCTATAGTTTTTATTTAGTAATCTTATTCTACGTAAAAAAACACGAATCTTTCAACAACCTAAACTTTACAAGATAAATATATTATTTCAATAGAAGATAATAAGTTTGTACATTGTCTATAATCCAGAACGCCACTTGAGTTAAGATATATTTGACACCCTGACACTTCGCCACACGCCGGTTTAAAGCTGTTGTTACACTGCTATCGAATACTGCTTTCGCATCTCAACTTCTCTCAAATACATAACGAGGTAATATCGTTCACGAGATTATAATCACAGATTATTGTATTTTAATTAACTCTTTTAAACTTATTAACTTACTCCTTGTTACTATAATATGCAGCTATCAGTGGCGTTTATTGTAGGGTTTCATTGAGAGTACTGTAGAAGAGCAGGTCAAAAAGTTTTGTGTGTTCCGTGCTGTTTTTTACCTAAAAATAATATTGCCGTATTTTATATAATTTTTATCTCAAATACTGTATTTTTTTAATCATTCGTAAATGTATTAAATGAAAAGGCCAGATACTGGGTGGGCATTTCAGAAACTTGATGTAACGCGCAGAGATCAGTTTTGCGCGCTAGCGTAAATTTATAATCGGTATATCTCGACACTCAGAGCTGAGATACCACGCGGGTTTTGGTTTCAAATTATAGATCTCGATTAGATCTACGAAGTACAAATACAAATCAAAATATTAATGGGTGATAAATTTAGTTTTATACAAAAATAATGACTAAAAATTAAATTCTGTATGTCCACGATTGCGCTTGTAAATATTAATTAAATGAAATGAAAAAAAAATTACAGGATATAAGAATATATTCTCTATATAAGATCTAACGTTTTTAATTTTTTGATTTAAGTTTTTTAAATTGAATAAAAAAATAAAAAGTTAATTTCGTATTAACTATATTATACAATACAAATTATACTATTATATATTTCTATATGTATTTAGACATTTTGTGTCCATTTTACAAATATTCAAACGTTTATGTGTAACAAAGATTATTTAACCCCACTTCCACATATTCACGTCAATCCCTCGACTATGCATCCCTACACGGTCATACGCATTTTTTTTTATATTTTACTCATTTAAAAATCAAATCCATTATTTTCTTTTCATTAAAAAAATTATTATCTCACAGTAAGGTACTAACTTTTCAACTTCAAACCATTATTAATTCATTAAATAAATCTCGCCATTTATAATCATATGACTGAAGACATTCCATCAACAGTCACTTTAAGACTCCGTGAAGGCGGTTATTTCCCTTGTCATATCACTATCTATCATCCACTCCTTATCTGCAATTCTGAGATAAGCCGAGTCTATCAACCGCTCCTATTTATACTTAACTCACTTCACGCCTCCACGCGCCATTACCCCTTTCCTCAATCCCCTTGTAGATCCTGTTACAAAAACGACTCGCGAGATATTAAGGAGTGATACGTATTCATGACATATAATAATGGAATTTTTGTATTTTTTCATTGATAGAGACATTTTATTGAAAGGTTTAAAAGACAGGCAACTCATTTGAATTTTTTATAATCTCAATCGTCATTTTGAAGTTAACGATTGATTTAATTAAAATGTATGAGTTGAATAGTCTATAATTATTATAATTACCATGCATTTTTTAACTTACATTGTCTGTTTGTAATTGATTTTTCACCCACTTTCCGATGTTCAAATGCCTTGAAATTTTGTATTCTCGATAATAATACAAGAATCAATCATTTTCAAAATAATAAAATATATAGTATCATAACAACCCCCAGCTAAAATAAAAAAATAAAAATAATACATTTTTCAGATTTTCAGCTATCAAAGTATTTCCATTTTAAACTATTTTAGATATCACAACATTTTTAGATTTGTACAGCTAAAAATAAGAGATGTGATACATTATTAAGTATTGTATAGTGATTAAAAGTGGTGTTTGCCACACCCAATTGTTTATTTGGTGAAACATCTTTTGTTCTCATTAAACTTTCTTCAAAAATCAGTTACGTTAATATTATCATAAAACTATCCACATCATTTGTAAGGTTAATTAGATATATACATAGATTTAATCAAACTATATTAAAACTGTTTCAATAAAACCACGTTACGCCAGGACCATTATCTAAGCTGCCAGTGTTTAATATGTCACGTTGCATATCCAGTGACGTAAAATCAACAAATTACGCAGCTAATGTGCAGGTATATGTGTGCTTAGTGGCTCTCAATCAGTTAGAACTGCGAGCTATTTATCGTGTTCAATTGGTTTTACTGTTGGCACTAATTATTATCAGGTATTGAACTATACGAGTATATGAAGGGTTTCTAATTTATCTTGTCATATGTCATGTACAAGCTTAGTTGAAATAACGTTGCTTATGTTAATTATAAATACATATAATATTTATCAAAATTCTGATATATTAAATTTTCATTCATTTTGCAAAGGAAAATTGCATTTTTCTACGTGTTACAAGTAAACTCCAAAACAACTGATCCGATTTTATTGCGGTTTTCACCAAAATTAGATAATTTTTTAGTGGATCTTCCTTAAGAATGGGCCAACTTCAGATACCGAGCTTCGGGTCACCTATTCTTTATCCAAGATTGGGCTAACTCAGCCTTGGTCGAGTCTTGAACGAAGTTATCACTTACATCTTGGCCCAATGTTGGCGACGCCACTGAGCATGTTATAATAAATAACAGTTGTGAAGAGCCAATCGCGTGGATATTCACTGATTCTAAAATACACACGGGCGAAGCCGCGAAATTTTTTTATATATTAAACAACTGCATTCGTTTTGTGTTTAAATATTGAGAGATTCTGGTAGACGAGGTCGACATAGGTCAGTCGTGGTAATGAATGCATACCTTACTAAACTAATAAGTCATTAATTAAAGCTGTCACCACAGTTATGACGTAGACACGGTCATGTCGTTCATTCATTATGTACCGTTGCGGTACACCGCTGACGATTGAACGGGGTCTGGCGACAGAACACACTGCTCGTGAAACGGCCCACAGTATATTCGGGTCGGTTGGATTAGTGGTTAGTCGGGATTTTAGGATTGGTCAAGTTTATATAACTAATGTAATCCACGGAATTTCTTATCAGCTAAATTATTGTATACATATTATTAAACATTTACTTTCTGAAGGGTGTTACCTGTTTAAATGCAGAAGAGTTATAAATGCAATGATTGTTTTTTAATTTTATTTTTTATTATGCCAATTAGTATTTAAAATTAATTGAGGGTGGTTTTCATCCCTTCAATAGCTGTTTAGGCACGTAAAAATAATAAATGTCCTTAGGTTCAATTTAACTACAAATGTACAAGGTCTTATCAAAATTAACGTTCACTTTTTAGACGATGAAAGTTACAAAAATTCTAATATTTCCAAAATCCCTAATCCGATTAGTACCAAAATCAATAAGTCTGGAGTACTCACTGATACAAACATGTTCCGTAAAAATAATTCAGATCGGTGCATTTTTACAGTAGTTATCGTGAACTAATAAATAATATAAAACATCTCGTTGAACACAATATAGAAAAAGTAAGCACTCAACACACCCAATTATAAACAAATTACTAACCGTCAATCACAGCTGAATCAGTGTGTTCTCCTGAAGAAATAACCAGACTTGTCAATGGATAAAAGCTTTAATCAAACGCCCGTTACTGAATGCGCTCCAAACGACCGTTCTCAAAACCGCTATTATACAACCTGCGACAAGCGGCCGCAGACAGACTCCAACAGAGAGTGTGGCTGTTTTACAAGCAATGTCGGCGTCTTACTTACAACTTTATACCCGTTACAGTCTCAGCATTTAATCATTTAATGTGTATCGACTTTTTGGTAATTACAATTACTAGTGTATTTAATCAATATATTTTAAACTACCCGCCGCTTCACCCGCGTGGATTTCGAAATCCCCATTCCCGTGATATTTTTTCCGCTGGATTGAATGAAACTAATTACAACCATTCATATGAAAGTGTTAAATATTAATTTTTTTCTGTTTTTTGGTTTTCGTTCATTATGCAAAAACATAAATATCTCTAATACCCCCAGCCCGTAGTATTTTTCCCGCCAGATCGAATGAAACCAATTGAATTAAATAAAAAATGAAATATATATGTATATTTTTTTTTTTTTCATTCATTAGACAAAATCCTAAATATCTCGGCTCCTATGCGAGATAGGGGGTTGTTTTCCCCTCTAAAACCACTACCCTCGTTGTATTTCATATGTATAATACTACCCAAAAAAAATTCCCCATACAAATTTGTATACCTCCTCGCAATTCTTTTTTTCGGCGTACATAGTAGTCTATGTCCTTCCTCAGAATGCAAGCTATATACCTGCCAAATTTCATCAAGATCGGTGTAGCAGTTTAACCGTGAAAAAGTAAAGACATTATATTCTTATATTAATACCTACCTACAATGTTAATAAAATTGTAAAATTATTTACAATTGATAATTCCGTGAAGGCCTGAGAGGCCCGGCACCAGTACAGATATTCCACGAGCAAGCACCAGTACTGCTGGGTTAAATATTATCAAAATTATAAGGATTGATATGCACCATTTCAATTTATATTTTTTGAATTATAAATAATAATATTCTTTATAACTTTTACTTAATATTATAACGATCGTTTCAAATATAATTCGAAAAATTTAACGCCAAGTGTAAACATCCGTTTCCAGTTTAATGGCGTTCTTCAAAAATAGATTCTTTAAAGGTGTATATACTTCCTAAAAATAAAATCATTCTCTTTTATGTTCGTCTCGATTTCATCTCGTTAAAATTCACCTTGGAATCATTTCGTCGAATTTATTCCAATATCATATTTATAATTATATCAAATACAAAAAGACAATATTTACTTATTGAAATTATACAGAAAAAAAATCATGAATTTTAATGGCAAAATTTGTTTATCTGAATGGTTTTACTAACTAACGCACCATAAATTCAATAGCACGGATGTGTATTATTGACACCAAACAAACGCACGCACATATATTGCCTTTTTCTCATTTACAGTATATCAGTAACACAGAAATTAAAACAATAGAGGGTACACATTCAACAAAAGCTGTCATGTACGCGCGATGTGTATAAATATAAAGGGACATAAAAACTGGACAATGTGTAAAAAACTGCACTCAACTTTGCACCCGCGGCGTCGATTAATCCGCAGCCCGCGCACAGCTTTGTGAAACAGGATCCAATTACGTAACCTCGTCAGCCTTGTCTGACCAAGACCCAGGACCAGACTGTGCAAACATTACTCTTCGAGAAATCACTCGTTTCAATTTATTTCTATTCGCTAATTTTATACCTACATGTTAACATAATTAAAAAATTGATTTATTTCTTTGCCAATAAAAAATATGTTTTATAAATGTCTTATATATCTATATAAATGTTCATATATGTGTAGATATGTATATATTCTTGATTGTATGTCTTGGCTTCTGGGTAATGTAAATGTATTTAGTTAATAAACCATAATTAAAAAATAATAATGGGTGTATGTACGTGCGTTAGAAAGTACACTTCTTTGGTGTAGTGACATCTAGCGTGCAAATGTAATACTTTTGTAGTTCATATTGGAGGAAATAACCCAAAAGGATTACTTAAAAAACAGGTTCTTATGAATACTCTTAGAACTGCCGTCTGGAAAAATTTTACATTAATATGATTGGTCGACAATAAGAGATGATGGTAAACAATTGAATAATAATGATGTCAGAGGTTGGATTATAATAATGAACGGGCAGTAGTGATGCGGGCAATAATGAAGTTCTACTGTAGATCTATTATTAATAAATTTCTCGAATACTTATGTAAGGATATAGTCATGTTGCCTTTTAAACAACAAAAACCCAAATCCTTAATATATATATATAAAGTTCAACGTCTGTCTGTCCGTTAGAGTGCGTATAACTTATCCGATTTACGTGTTTTTTTTCTCTGGCCTGATTATAGGCTATATTTTTTTACGTTAAGTAACAAGTCGAAAAAAAGTTTGTCGCCAGCGGGCTCTTTTGCAATACGCTGCCTAAACCGTTAAATATTGAACAAAACTAACTAGTTAAGAATTGTGTAAAATTAAAAAATCTAAAATAAAGTCCAGATACCATATATCTAACTTTTATATCTACATAATGACTGCTTTTATGTTACAAAGAAAATTTAAAATGTTTAGGTTTTGTTTTTTATTATACGTGGTCATCAGTACTTAATGTAGATATAATTTTCCATTTACAGCATCCAATTTGGTCGTATACTTTAATAAACAACTTTAAATAAGTTATATACAGTAAAATATTATTAATAACGCGCAACTAAAGACGTCAGGCGTCGTAGCGGGGCAGAGGGAAAGATCACAAACCGGCATATAGACTCCCCTTGGTTCGACTGTTGTTTTTTGATCGTCAATTGTTTATTATTTTGTTTTCAATAATTAACTTTTAAATTTAAACAGAACAAAAATTATTTGTATTTTTTGTTCTGATTCGTTTTTGTTAGGCAATTTATTATTATTATTACTATAATACTTAATTCAACTATATTTTTTCAAAAATCCTAAACAATAATTCCGTAATCGGGCACAGTTAGTAACATATACGTAAACAAATCTCAGTACAGTTCTGAGTTTGATACGTGCGAAAAGTCCGGTCCTTGCAAAGAGCGCAGGTGCGTTTGTCGTCCTTTAATTGGACAATGCGTTCGCCCCCGCAACAGCTACAACTCATTCCGTCGACAAAAAAGAGCCTGTCGCACTTGGAAAAACTATCATTGAAGAAGTTCCCCGCGTTCTGCTTATATAACACGTCATGCCACTGTCAAAATACACATTTTTTTTATTTAAGTTTTTCGTTTTGGTTTCACGATATTTGCAATGCGTAGACAGCGTCAATGTGGAAAACTTTCTTCATAATATATTTTTATCTGCTATATTTTTCTTTTCTTTCTTAGAGTATTATGTAATAAAATGTTTATTTTGAGATATTGGTATAACTGTTTATAATTATAACTATGGATAAATTATTGTATAATCAATATTAATATATGAATACGTAGTCTGTCTGTACCTTAGAATTAGTTTAGATCATATAGTAATTTTTTTTCTCAATCGGCTTCTTGTTGGATTGGTGATCCCTTTTTCGACAGTTGTCAGTAGTAGAGTTCAGTTTATGTGTTGTATTTTGTCATTCGATGATTAGAGAAAGGTATTACAGAGATATACGGTGGAGAGAGAGGATGCTGATGAGCCGATCATAGCAGGAGTAATAGGATACTTGATTTACAGTAGGCACATATTAACGAAAATTCAAGTTTGATTTTTTCCTATAAAAAATGAAAAAAAAAAATCAAAGGTAATTGTTATGTTGATGCCACTATGGTAGAGATTTGATTTCTAAGTTTTTAGAATATAGTTAATCCTTTTGAAATTCACGTATGAAATACACATGAACGAAGATGCGGGAAAATTTTTGTTATTAATATTTACAAATTCCTGGGATGAATTATATTATCGGTTTCATATCTTCATTAATTACTGTTTTAAAATTCGTAGTATATATTGTTTAATTAAATGAATCCACAAATTTTAAACCAAAAATGTAATTTTTACGTAAATTAAATTCTTCTAAATAAATAGCTATATTTAATACAAACGAGTAAACATAATTAATATAATATTTTAACCCTTGTTGTTTTAATAAAATTAACACAAAACGTAAAAATGCAAATAAAATAAACTCATCCAAGACAACACAATTACGAAACAAAAACAAAACAGCGTTGTATCGTTTTAAATACAGTCTTGTTTTGTACCAAGAAGAACCCTCGATCTAGAAATCAAATATCTTACGAGGCTGCAATCGAATTGCAAAAACCAATTTCATTAAAAGTTCTCAACCTCTGACGCAAACAAGCTAACCTTAAAATTACCCTAGTATTAGTTTGTGTTTACCCTTTTACCGTACTCCGAAGCGGAAATACAAGATAAAGGAACAAGAATGGATAAGTCGGTAAAGAGATAAAGCTGTAATAAACACAACATCAGATACCGACGAGTGAGATGGATATACGTAAACGCATGTTAAATACTTGTTGTGTCCTTGTCCCAAATGACTGTTTACTCAAGTGGTTAAGTGTATAGGTATTAGAATTATCAGGAAGAGATAAACTATGTGACAGCAATGTTGTAATGTGTTGTTTTCTTTGTTTCAGGATATGTGTATGAGATGTAAACATATCAATGTTCAAGGTGAAATAAGGCAAATGAATGGAGCTGAAATGGAGCTGTTATATGGAGAAACTTTCTTGTCCAACGAAGAAATTTCCTTCGTTAAATGACTGAATAAGTAAGTGAAATTTACCGGTGGTATTTGTTGTAATGAATGACTAAGTGGTTGTACTAATTGTGATTATTTACGGATTAAAACAGTAGGTTCAATCTTGAGTGTAATCACTTCGTTTTTTGAAATTAATGTTTATCATTTATTATTACTTCTATTTATCGATTATGTATTTGTTATATAAATTATTATTTCAAAAGTTTTTCATTAATCAAAATTATTAATGTATTGACAGTTATTTATAAATATTTTTATTATATATGTATAACAAAATCATTGTTTTTTGATCCCCGTTTTTGGTTTATTTTTGATGTACTCTAATAAATTAATTTTTGCAAATTTGATATTAGTTACATCTGTCCCATATTATTTATATTTGTACTTGATAATATACTAAAGTAAAATATAAAAACATTTTTTTATACACTAATTAATATTAGAAAAGTGTATGTATATAACTAATTAATTAATATTTTTTTATATCTCTATATATAAAAATGAATGTTCGTTTCTATGAGGCTTATAGACTCAAGAATTACTGAACTGATTTCAATGCGGTTTTCACCAATAGTAAGATCATTTTTCTCTGCAGTATTGTGGCTATTAATATTTTAGAAAATCTTGGATTTAACATCAAAAGACTAAAAAAATCTTTATCAAGTCGTGTTTTGTTTCCATGGAACAAATAGATGATTTTTGACACATGGTAACAATTAAATATTTTGAAATATATTGATTAAAATTTGAAATATAAAGAAACAAGACAAAACCTGGTGTTTCCTGGGAGTTTGAAAATATAATTTTACACGAATTTCTCCGGTTTTCACTAATTGATAGCAAAAGTTTAGGTGAATAATTTTGTGGGCATATTGGTTGAGCATGTCGGGTGAGCATGTCATTTATTTGTTTAGTATAAATTAACTTCTGCAATTGATTGAGTATATTATCTTTGAAATAAAATCTTTAATAAAATCTATATTACTCACTTTTCTTAGTTCATAATATAAATCACAAAATTTCAGGAATTACATACGACCTTCTGTTCTCAATTCCTGAAGATTAAAAATGTTTGAGAAATTGAAAACACTTGGTATTTTAATAAATGAAAGATATCGATTTGATTGTGTTGATGACAATAATGCATCTCCGCTAACATTAACTCTGAACATGCGAACATAAACAATAAAACATTATATAATTTAACAACCATTAACTTGATCCTAAATCACACACAACCCACCAATCCGATCATCTGTAATCCAGTAAATGAAGGGCAGACAGATTGTCTCTCAATATTACTCGCCCAAGGTACAGAACTTCCGGTCAGGGATGTACAACTCCACATATTGATTTTGTAATAAAACTGTTATCGTGCAATAAACTGTACCAACGTACGTGTGTGTGCGTGTTCTAATGCTGATGAAGATTTTATTATACGGTACTGAGAAGGAATTTCTTGTTACAATGCAAATTTGTTATTTCAACTAGCGGTTAATACCGTCCAAATTCACGAGCATGTGATTACTTTATTTTGGTAGTTTTATGACCGGTATTATTAATAAAAAACTAACAGAATTTGTAAGCTAACAAGCACTTTCAAATAAGTGTTATGAAGTATTTTACAAATTTCTCGCACGCGCGATAAGTAAACACCAACGGTATTTAAACAGTGATATGAAAATTATCTTGTACGGTTAGAGACACCAACTGTTTTATAATAAGTTGAAGTATTACTGATTTAAATTCCAAAACTAATCCATATACTATATGGGTTGAAAAGTCTTTATGCTTTCCATAGAATACCAACCTTAACTAGAATACTGTCAAAATTTCATGACATTTCATGTACTGTTGTTCAAGTAACAGCCTTCAATGTGACGCTACTTTTGTTATTTTTTTAATCATAGAAAAAAGTGAATTTCGTGTTTTGATTAAACATTGTTTTTTGATAGGGAAAAATACGGTTCAAACAAAGGAATGGCTTGATAAGTGTTATGGCATATCTGTCCCAGCTAATTCAACCGTAAAATATTGGTTTGCTGAATTTCGTCGGACCATACGAGCGCAAATGATGTACCACGTCCAGGAATGTCAAATAAAGTAGTTACTCCAGAAAACATTTTAAAAATTCGTGAAATTATATTGAATGTTCGCAAAGTGAAAGTGGAAATGGAATTGACATAACGCATAAGTTTAAATAAATAATGAGTTATAACCTTTTTAGTTTTAACTTTGTTTCCCGTATTTAATACGAAACTCCCTACAAGAACTGACATACATTTTTCCTCTCGAAAAGAAGCACTTGTTGTTTTACTTCATTCTAATCGATTTTCTTAAATTTTTTTGAATTTTTCGAATTATTTTTTAAACGGTACGAATTCGAAAAAAATGTGAAATTAAAATAAAATTTTTATATCTGTCATTTAATTAAATAGATGTATAGAAATAATAATAATATATAAAACGTGTTGAACTGTTGAAATATCAAACAAATAAGAAACCGTTGACAAAACAACTATTTTTTAAACAGGAAAACTATGTTTGAAATAAAATCAATAAAAAAGTAAAAACAACTAATGTAATGTAAGAAAATATTAACTTATGTAATTTCTTCTGTATCATGATGTATAAAACGTCTTGTGCCGACCAGGGCAGATTTTTTTCAAAAACTGCATCCATTAGGAAATGACAGCTGATTAGTTTCAACTCATTCCCGTGGGACACCCTGTACATACGTAAATTACATTAATATCCCTTATTATCAGTGAACGTTCTTTGTACATATATGGCGTGATTAAATACGCACGTTAAATACACATATACATAAACATCCATCACCGTGAAAAACACAACACCATTACAACTGTTAACAGCTGATCAATGCAGCACAAAAGTAATGTTTTCCGTGCTAGCCCTGTGTGCAGGGCCTCGGGGAGTACAGGAAGGAGCGACGAGAGGCGATGTGGGTGCTGTGGTTAGAGTGGTGGAGGTACGATAACAAACCGTCCTAGGTTCGATTCCCGCCCGCCGCCGGAAGTGGGTCTGAACGCCTCTGGCGGGCGGCCGCCGACTGAAATATACAGCGGTCGAGATAACCGCGGACCGTTTTTCCAATGCGTTTAGACCGTTTAAAGGAACAGAGTTGAAATGATCACGATCAAGGGATCTATTTAAAATAGAGAGGTTATGTGTATGCTTGAATTGTAACTTGCTGTGAAATAGAATCAACAATGAAAGAGCTTGAAAACTTCAAGAATCGTTTAGTGTTTTATTGCAAAACATTAAGAGAATATTTTAGATTACATTATAATTAATTTACAAAATCATTGGTACTGAAATTAAAATTAATTTGTAAATTAGTCATTCCCAAATAATAATAATTAACTGGTGTTATTGTTTTTCTACCGGAGAACTTTTATCAGGAAAGAACTTTTCAGAAACTACCCTAAAATTCTGTATGTTTTATTTATTTATTTTGCTTCCTCGCAATATCGAAGATACGAGAAGCTTTGTGATCGTTTAAGAATGAGATAAAAAAATTGTTCTCCGATTTCAAAATGTTTCCGTTTCAAGTAGAGACAAACACTTTCCATTCCGTGTCTGCCTGTGTGAGTGTCTGTCTGTCTGTCTCTTGAATCCTTGTCACACGCATAACTCATGAACCACTGAACCGATATTAGTGAAACTTGGTTGGATGGTTGGGTCTGGCTTGAGGACGGTCTCATTTCAAAATTATCATATCTCAATAACGATATATGTTACGTGAAAATTTTATAGAATCTTTTTTGTAGAACATTCAATTTCCTATAATAAAGGTCTACAACAAATTGTATTTATCTCAATTTGCTTTTAAAAAAGTTTTTTTTAAATTAATTTTGACTTTTTAAATGTAATTTTGTCATTTGCATAAATTAAGGGTGCAATAAATTTCGAATTAATATTTTTAGTAAAATTGTATAAGACAACTTATATGAACACTTCGGTTTTTATTTAAATTGTTCAATAATTAACTACCTTTGGATAATTTAGCATTAGGAAGCACTGTGCTTTTACTTGGAAGATGTTTTTTTTGATACATGTATTTCAACGCATGAAAAATACAAGTTTTTAATATTTTAAAATTGAAAATAATCTGATCTTATGTAACATGTAACTTAAAAAAAATAAAAATAAAAAACAATCATTAAAATAATATGTATCTATATTAAGAAGTAATGAATAAAATACTTTTAAAGAAGATATATGTAATAATAATGTTATAAATGACATGTAAATAAAATGGTAATTTATAAAACTTTAATTTTACAAAAAGTATAAATTATTTGTTTAACACATTTACAAAAAAGTGTTAATATTAATTAAACTAAAAATAAATAAAAGTGTATAAATATGTACAGTATAAAGCCGTACATTATAAATGAATAAACAAACAAATCGCTTTTATGAATTTGGAAAATAAATTCTATTCATGAGTAAATTAAATTTTAAAATTCACACATCGCAATTATTCTTTAAAATTCAGTTAAAATCAATTTATATTGACACACATCATAATTTTCTGTCAGTTTTGATGGAAAATATATCAGTATACGTTATATTTATGGCTTTTTTGTGTTCAATTTAAAACTGTAAATATACACCGATCATACAGTGGTTGCATCAAGGGAGTTTTCTTCGGAAAGATAAACGAAAATTTTATTTCACCAAGGGGGAGTTTCCTCTGGATTCAATATTGTATACTTGTGTATATTCATTTAAATGTATACATAAGTCATTTTTTTGAAAGTGTATTTTATTGCGAGATATTGTAATAGAATTAATAAAATTTCATTTATTATAAATATAAAAAAGAACGATTTTTTTCTATAATAAACCGTTTCTAAAATATCTACTCTAAATAATTTGGGTTTTTTTGGGGGGGGAGGGGTATTAATGTAACACAAATTATAAAAAATAACCTTCTTTATAATTTTTATTATAAACATTTCTTTTCATTAAGAGCCGTTTCAAATATATTTTTTTTATAATAGAATATTTCTTTAAAAAATTATTTAAATGAATGTCAACAATAATATTCCTTATAACTTTTACCGTACATTGTTTTAATACGCACTGTTTCAGAAATATTTCGAAAAATTGACAAGAATAAACATCCATTTCCGAATATCGGATTTCTCCTAGGGTTTTTTTCTGAGACATTTATAAATCCTAAATATATAAATTTTTTCATTCTGTTTGTCGTTTTTGAGTTATAACGTCTACAGACAGACACACACACACACACAAATGGGTGAAAAAATAACGATTTCGGAAATTTTCTGCATTACTATATATATACTTTTACTCTTACACTTATGGTAAAACAAAGTAACAATATATTAATTCAATGAAAATAAATTTCCGAAGAAACAATATCCGATATCCTTAACTAACAATAACTCTTCGAATGCAATAAGTTACTTTTAAACAAAACAACATTTCCTTTTCAATTATTTATCGAAGAGACATGTATACATTTATTATCTTCTAGCTCCCTCATATATTAGTTCAACATTTGATAATTACTTTGAATGAGACAATAATTCTTGTGTGTTTTATTTAGAACACATCCCTGTAACAAGTTTTCTTAACAGGACTCTGTCCATTTGGAATCGGGTAATTTATATGGGTGGTGAGGATTCAATTAAATTGTCTTGTTGGGAAATGTATACGTTGTTGGTTCGCTTACGCCATTAAGATATACGATACACAATATTCTTGTATTGAAACTACCAGCTTTGAACTATATGTAATTTGAATTCCACTTTATATGTGGTTCACATGTTTATATACATATATCCTTTGTTTTTTGAAATTATTCGTTCAAACAGATGTGTATTGATAAAATACATTTTAATTTGATACATAAATTATTATAATAAGCATGAGGTGGGAGGGGGGTAAGACTGACGTTTAACGTTTAAATTATGATGTGCCTAATATTTGTCATCATAGACTTATAGCCATGTTGTATTACTGTTATACGTAGTTTCTAACATGACTAAAGGACGAAACTATAAATGACTATTTGTTGATAAAAATGTAGTTTTGGAGGTATATTTATATTAACTTTTTATCTTATTTTTAATCATAGAACAACTTAGTTGTATAATTTGAAGCATTCGTATTAAGTATAATTCTGCAATAGGTACCTACTTACTTTTTATCGATATTTCTCAAAAACGATTGACCACAAATGGAGAAAGTATATTTTATAATATAAGAATCCAAAAATTAAAGAACAAAAAAATACTTGATCAAAATCGGCGGGCCCACTGCCCCCATACATCTCTGGTCTAAATTATTATTGTTTGCTACTGAAAATCGATAACACTTATTAATAATAAACCGGTTATCATATTTGATAACTGTACCACTCTGGGTTCTCTAGTTATAAAATAAACACTAAATTTCCGGACAAGTTCATATAAAGTTTTTTGCTTAAAATAACATCCTCGATCTACTGTTAAATATTTTTACACTAGTTATAAATCACCCTGTATAGTACGGCATAATAAAGCCTATACCGTTTTACCCCGAGTTCCAAATTTACCTTATGTTTTTAGTACAAGTCTACAATAATCAAAGTATCTAATTATTTTGTCTAGCTAGAATAAGGATAAATAAAGCTGAAAAATATCCAAAAAACTTTTGTATTCAACATTTAAAAAAAGTTTTAATGAGTACGTATTCCGAGCAAAAATACATATAATAATATATATAACATACTAGTTGTTCAATTTATGATAACATTTTTTAATAAATTGTACTTTAAAACTTTTAACTGTGAAATTAAATCCGTGCATACATCGATTAAAATGTTAATTAACAATAACATAAAACCTAGAGTTATATAAATACAAATAACATAAAATAATTAAATGATGTTCTATGATAACTAGAAAATGTAATATAGAATTTCGTTGGTAACAAATCCCAGACAGGTAACAACATTTGAATGTTATTAATCGGGACGCAGCCCCGGAATAATACAAAAATTCCAAGTCCAGTGATCCAGCAATCACTGCAGGATTTGCGTGTTTGGTTTTAATTTTCAGTCGACACATGAGGATGCTTTTTGCTTTTTATAACCAAACCCCCACCCTCTTTATTTAACTACCCCCACCACTACCACCCTTAAAACACGGAAGTGTATGTGTATGGTTTATATTTCGACTCATATTTGCTGTGTTGTAATGAAATTTTGATTTGATTTGTTCTATTTACCGTTTTGTTTGTGGATGTTATTTTGTTGTGTGCAATTTTAATTATTTTATAAAGTTCGATATTAATTCGATTGCGTGTTCGCTTGGACATCATTTTTTCCGTCAATATTTAAAATTAGTTTTTGTTTATTTTAATCGAAACTTTATGTTGTGTATTTTCGATTTAAACTATGAATTTCTATTAATCTATGTATTTATTTATTTCAAATCGCATTTATATTTAATAGGAGAATGAATATTTTAATTTAGAAAATTATATATATCTGAAATTGTGTAATCCAATTTTAGTATGTAAATACAAAATATATGTAGAGTAAAGTCGGTATACAGGGTGAGTCATTTTAATCAACGCATTTGACTGCGTTGATTAAAATGACTTACCCTGTATATGGAACACCATTCTTGTTTTAGGTAATAAAACTCTGGTTTGTTATTTAAAATCAACCCTTATCATTTCATTGGACAGAGAATTTAATCTTTTAACGAGATTGACCAGGAAAAAATAGAATTCTTAAATAAAAAAAATCAGCCTCGCGGACAGAACCTCCGTAATAGGCACCCCATTTCGTGGGCATCATCATGAAAATTTGTACAGAAAAAAATATTTTTGTGAAAGTGGTTAGCTATGAAGTACTCGGTGTTTAATATACTTTTCACACTATTTGCCTCGCCTTGATTCTGGTTAATTATTACACTTCATAGTCGTTCTCCATAATATCCACAATCACATTATATTAAAAAAAATTTGTTAGTGTCGAGGCAACAGTTATTACGTGGATTAAAAACACTATCCGTACGATAAAACCCTATACCTATATTTTTAAACAGCAATATAAACAATTTAATACAATAAAAATTTAACCTAATTTACATTAACCTAAATATCCAAAAATGGAAAATTTCATTAAATAGCTTTCAATGACAATTCAGTACTCCAAACACTGGCATATCAACTGACGTAGTTACTCAGAGGTGTAAGCTTAAATAAAAATTAATTTTGTATTTATAAAATTTAAAATAAAGCAGCAAAAAGAGTTGTCTATATTACCCTCCTGTTCCATATATACCGACTTTACTCTACTTTAAAAATACATCTCTGTAAATACTATTTTTAGTGGCCTTATGTACGAGTAAATACACTCAACACAAAAAGGGATCAAATTAAATCTAGAAAAATGAGATAATATTTAAAAATGTAATACATAAAATGCAGTTTATCTAAAAATACATTGTTTTTTATAAAGTCTGTGTTTAGTGTGATCTCTTTTTGCCATTCAAAACCGTAGTTTATAATTGATCGCCGATTTTTGTTCACAGAGCGTTTTATCAAATAAAAAAAATACAATTTTACATTTTTAACTCATTTTATTAAAGCTTTTAGACCTCAGATTTTGTCTACATATTTTTAACTTAAGATTGACAAAAAAATTGCATTTTTTAGAAATGAAAAGAATTTCCATATTTTCATTTAATATTTTGATGAATATACTTTTTATTTTTGAAACAAAAAATCTTCTAATATACTGAAAACGTTGCTATATTGCAAAGTGTATAGACAATAGTGGAGCACCCATACATAGGTCTAACATATGTTTTCACTTTTCCCGAATGAGCTAGAACCTTTGTTGCATTAAATCATGCGTCTATGTAGGGGGTTGTCCAATAAACAAGCGCGCGACTGTACACCCGTCGACGGAAATGGGCCACGCGGACCGGAAGTTCTAAAGTCGTGCCACCATCTGTCATCAGCCGGGCGCAAAGGGTACCTAGTGCTAGTAAGATGTCTCGAAACTGTTGTTATTTGCACTTTACGAAGTAAGTATGTACAATATTTTAGTGTAACGTCGATTAAATATGTTTAAATTATGCTTGTTTTTTTTACACAATTATTTGTAGACAAATATGCATATAATTTTGTACTTTATCTTTTATTTGTTTATCTTTATAATAGCTTGTTAAGTATTTTTATTTCAAGTTAATATAATCTTTATTGTAATAGATATTTTACTGATGCTCGGTATTGTAAAGAATTTAGTATAGGCCATAACCTAACCAAACATTTGCTGCAAAGTTGACATTTGTATATAGTATTTATTAATTATGATTTAGCGCATGCGGGCTAAGTAGAAAGCAGTGATAATCGGTGTACATCGTAAAAAAGCGTTACATCTTTATATATTTATAACCACTGCTTTAATAGCAAAAAAAATATAACAATTTGATACCTTTTAGAAAGTGTAAGTTTTGATCTATACCATTTTTTTCTTATTTAAGTGTTCTTTACCACGTCCTATATGACAGTTATTAAAAATTACACATTTTCTAAAAAAAAATAATAATCGAAGACCGAAAATATTTTGATTTAATCAAATTAATTACACTAACATTATTTCTTAAAAATAAATCAACAATAAGAATATATTTAAATCTGTAGGAATCTGCCTGTACAATGCAATTTATTTCTACTCTAATCTCCGGTATTATAAAGGAGCTCGCAAATTTGCTAGCTTGCAAGCACTCTCAAATGAAATATCAAACTTATATGACAGTTATTTTGGAGTTTGTTGAAGATTTTGACAAGTAGGTAAATACCAACGGTATTAAAACAGTGATGATATTCTGAAAATTATTTTGTACGGTGAAAAATGCCAACTGTGTCATTGCTCTAAATTCCATAGCTAATCCATAGATACTATTATAGAATTAATACCCCATTCGAGAGTGCTTGCAAGCTATCAAATTTTGCGAGTTCATTTATAATACCGGACATAAACTTTACTAACATTAATTCAGTACCGTATATTAAATATAATTCATAATATAATGTATTATAATATAGTACTGTCCAATTTGTCTGTACTTGCTTTGTTTGTTTCAATTTGATACGAAAACTATTGAACCGTTTTTGATTGACTGTTTGAAAGTCCCCAGAATTAGTTTAGGTTATATAATAATTACGTTTATATATTATTTCAGGTCCATATTAAGGAACATTTCCCATCAATATTTTCTTATGAAAATGTATAAAATTTAATAAGGTTCGATTTCAAGATCGTTGTTAAATTCTAACATAGTTTTTAATAACTTCTAAATACAACAATACCAAGAATACATTTATTCGAGTTGTTTATACATATTATTATACACATGTGTCACATAAGTATATATCATTTTTATACTCGTCGGTAATAACATATCATCACGTGTGAGAACAAAAGGTGGGAAAGCACCAAGTCAGCTAATCCTGACCTGTGGGTCCATGGAGGATGACATTTGTGGTGGAGGCGCTGGAGTGGACGTAACGTGACCCCGCGTCTGACACCTCCCACACGCTTTACTCTAACCTTAATGTTATCGCAGTTCAGTTTCAGGTGTGGAATATTAGTCGAAAATATTTTATATGTATACATGGGAAAATATTCCTTTTCAAAATAATATTCATAATTAATTAATATTATACTTCTACATTCATATTATGAGGTTATAGTTCATAAATATAATATTTTTTACTTTTTTATACCAATGTATACAAAATATATATAATACACTAGTAGTTTCACCATGATGTCTGTCTGTCTGTCGGTCGGTTGATCAGTAAGCGCTGTAACTCAAATACGACAAATCGTAGAATAAATTTTTTTTTATTAAAATTAATTTTTATCTGGGAAGAAAACCTCCTATTTTTGAAAACGATCTGTCAACCGGATACGGATGTTAACTGAGGTCGATTTGTGAATTTTTCGATTTATTTTGAAGCAGTGCGAATTAGAGAAAAATTGTAGGTAATGTTATTATCTATATTTTATGTTCTATTAATTTTTTCGAAAGAACAAATTTTTGAAAAAAAGAAATTATTATAATTCAAATGGTTTATAACAGAGAAGAAATATCTGCCATGAGGGTCATGGCACTTTCTTATACGTATTACAGATATTGAACAGTGTGCGTATTTGCCATAGGTACCTTTTTTATACACGTAATACTGAAGGTGAACAGTGTGGGTGATTTTAAATAATTATTTTAAAAAAATCTTTCTGACTATATCATAACTACTGGAAAAAATGATGGAGAATAATAATGTATAGATAATAACATACTCGACATATTTTATCAAAAACACTTTTCAAAAATAATTCGAAAATTCAAAAATTGATAAGGGTAAACATAATGTAAACAATAATATTATCTGTTGTTTATGTCCTATTCATTTTCTTTTATCTTTTATTTGTTTGTCAGAAATGTGTTTAAATAAATTAAGAGTCACGTACACTGTCAATTGTCATGATTACGTATAAGAAAGTCCCGTGGCTTCCATGGTAGATATTTTTAGTTATAATTTGCTTAACTAGCGAACCTAGGGTTGCATTAAACCTCAAAATAATTTTACTAACTTCCAAATTTTAAAACGGGGATGGGATTTTTTTAGTTTTCTACTTATCTTAACTGAAAAAAACTAATTAATGTTATTTCATATTCACTTTCATGCTTTAAATGCCGCTGTTTCTATATTCCTGTTCTAAATCAACATAAAATATAAAAATAATAAATTTTTCGGTATCAATTTCAACTAATCCCAACCAATCATATTTTTTCAAATGAACAACTCATACAATCCCACAACAAGACCTATCAAATAAAAACCAATCTGCAAAACTGTTTGATTTAGCATCATTATGTACGGTCGACATATTTTAATCGGGCGCCCGTCGCACTGACCTAATTTTCAATTTATATGCAAAAGCGCATTACCTAATCGGTCCAAAACGGTAACCACATGCACCGGCAACCGGTACTCTTGTGCATAATGTATGTCTATATATATGTATGTGCAACAAGACGAACTTCTGGACCGCACCGCGCGACCGCTAAGCTGCGACATAGAGCTATATACATACATACTGTTACTCAAGATGGACGCTGATGTGTGTATGTCTGGTAGAGATAGTCTTATACAGAATGTACGTGTTTGTGTAGTGTTGTCTTTGTTGTGTGGATGTAATTTGTTGTGTTTAAGTTTATTGTGTGTTCTAATTAACTAAAATTTAGTGTGATTTGGTTTAACTGTTTAATTAAATATATTAGACGTTTATGAAAATATGTTTAGAATTCATTTTGTAATAGATGAAATCGAAAAATGATACTTTTTTATGATTTTTGTTAGAATAATAAAAAAGGAATCAAATGAAATTTGGAGAGTTTATTGTACATTTTTTTAAAAGAAATATAAAACAAAATGATGACTTTAGCGTTACTACACTGAGTGCATATTTTTTGTTATGTGTTCCACTGTGGAAAATAGAATTTCCATGGATAAATACATACCATTATTAAAAAATATTGTTTTTTGCAAATTTTGTATCACTTTAAACAAAAAATCGTGATTTTAATGAAAAAAGACCTTAAATTGTTTATAAAAACCGCCATTGTTAACTAATCGTAAAAATCATGTGTATTTCGATGTAAAATCTATCTAAGATGTTACAGTTAAAATTTCAAGTCGATCGGATAGAAAATCGCCAAGATACGTTTTTTGCAGTTTTTAAAACGTGGTTTCGATAAAAATGAGTTTAAAGTTTAAAAACTGTTTTACTACATGCAAACATCGACGTTTTTTCGAGACTATGTCAATTTGGCGGTTTTTGGTTGCTTATTTTGCTTCTGTTTTGACATTACCATATATTATTTATCACTCATTTTTCACCACTTTCACCATTTAGGTTGTTTCGTTTGTTCAGAGGCACTTTGGAAGTGAGCTCTAAAAATTTAAAAAAAATATATAAATATATCATTTTTATGATGTTTATACCTCATTAAAGCCATTAAAAAAATTGTCAAAAATGAGTTAGTACATAAGATGTAACCCCTTAAGTTAAATTTCTCAGACAATCAATACTAACATATTTTTTCATGTCTGTTTCTCTCAAATTGAAATGAAAACTACTGAACTGATTTTGATGTTTTAGTGTTCGAAAAATTTTTAAGACTAGATAGACCCTAGAATTAACTGAGTGTATATAATAATTGATTTACATATCAGGGGAATTTAAAATATATTACTTCATAAAATACATTTTTTAATTTATTTAATTTTTTTTATAAAAATGTATCATCAAGATATATAATGTAGGTAGGTACATTAATACAAAAATAATAACGTTTCTACATCAAAATTAAATTGAATACCTAACAACAAATATACATGACAGCTGTACAATTAAATAGTCAACTGGGCAATTAGGGTAATAATTGAACATTATTGTAATAAAAATAACGAGAGATGTTAATACTGCATTTATTGTCTTTTAATGCACACGATAAACGATTCTACCTTGAAATTGCTGTCATTAAAATACATCGTTTATATTTACTCTTATTGATTTTACATAAATAATTATGTTTTGTTTATTTTTTATAATAACATATATGAATTTGTATACATAATTTAGATACAAATGGTTAGGACACATTGATTATAAATTGATTGTTTTTTATTTGAAATTTAACTGTTTTATTTAAATATTTAAATAGTATTTAGGTACTTATTTGTACTAGAAATTTACAATGTAGAGGTTAATTTACGTTAATGATGTAGAGTTTATATAGCAGTATTTCAAAAATACAGAATAAACATAAACATTATATAATTTAAATGCAATACAAGATAATACCAGGAACTGTCAAAATTTCAAGTACATTTAAAAATAACTTAAAATTCTTTATTAATCCTTTGGACGCGATTGTATTTTTCCCTTCCACGCGAAAATCGAGTCTACGATGTTAATGTAGTTATTTTCCAAGGTTAGTATATGTATAGGTTGCCTCATAACTTTTTGACCAATCAGCGGCTGCGTGTGATGACGTTACCCTGAGGAACCTTTAAACGTTGTTTCATATATTAAGTTTTTTTTCAAATTATTTCGAATTTTTTGATATTTGTATTTAAAAAAAGTAAATTTTATTGTTTATTACAGAAAAAACTTTAAAATGATGTCAGAAATCAATGCTTAAAGAAAATACATTTCTTGGTTACACATAAAAAAACACTTGTTTAAAACTATAAGTTATAATAATAAAATAATAAAAATTTATATTTAAAACTCAGTACACTATCAATATCAAATGAAAATATTTAAAAACAACTTACAATAAATCAGCTTAACTAAAATAAAGAGTAAATATAGTTTGACAGCCATTTATAATGTCAAAGAGTTCCTCACGATGACGCGTTCTCCCCTCTCATGCCACTCCCCGCCAGAGTTATGAGGCAACCTATTACTTTACTAACCTTGGTTATTTTCATACTTAGTTGTTCACTTAGTGTTTTACTGAATTTTATATAAAGGTCCATAAATGACATATTTTTATTTTATTTTTCTATGTTTTCTCACAATGACTTAAAGCGCCGCCACTGCATTAGCCGGTACGCCACTGAACGCCCCGCACAATCGGGCTGTAATTAAGATGTATGTTTGTGAAACGCGGTCGGGCGCGCTGGATATGTGACTTTAAGAGGTTTGTGGTATTTTACTGTTGTGAGCCAGATTTAACCTCTTAATTGGGTTTTAATGGATCACATAACATGCTTAAAGTACCTCTAAATTGAATAACGCGAACGTCGACTCTTGAGTCTTTAATATCTATTGTTTACATCATTGTCGTTTTGATTAAATACCAGGTAATCAAATATATTACTCCTCAGCCACCAACTATGATATATATAAATTTTATAACAATGTAGATAGTATTATTATTATCATTTCTAGTTATTTTTGCATTTGAATTATTATATATTTACTATTATTAATAGTTTCTTTCTTGGCATATATATGATCGGGTAGGGAGTTGCCTCTGTTCGTGTCAGAGCAGAATTAAACTAACAGTGTGACAGTTAGGTGTATTATAATATTTTGTATTATTTACAGACTTATTGATAAATTGTAACCATAATAATTTTGTTTCACATAATATCAGATAGTATATTTAGTGACACATTTTATGTACTTTGTACCCATTTAATAATGACATATTATAATTTTTATTTAACAATTCTAACCAAACTTTAAATATTCTAATATCTATTCAGTCGTATGATTTTTATCTCATTAATTATAAAACAACCAATGCTGTGCATTTCAACCCTTTGTGTATATATAATTATGACCCTTTATTTTGACGCCCAGAGCTATAGAGTGTCCTATTTGTAAAGTGGCCTAATTTTTTTCAGTATTATACTGCTTTTGAAGGCTCTGTGATAATTTAATATTTGTACTGGGAGCTGTATTGATTTTATGAAAAATAAATCTAAATGTATGAAAAATATTATACTAATATCATAAATGCGAAAGTGTATCTCTCTATCTGTTACTTTTTCACGGCTAAGCCGCTGAATTGATCTTGATGAAATTTAGCAGGAAGATAGCTTGCATCCGGATGAAGAACATAGGCTAATTTGTATGCCGAAACTTCTACCTAAAATGTTTTTTGGTCATTAATATTTCATCCTCGGTCACATATGAAGGAGTGTAATTGGTTTCATTCGACCACAGAAAAAACAACTTATAAACTATTTATTTTAGTTTATAAGTTTTTTTTTTAAATTACTAGACATAGTATATTATTGTTTCCATTAGAAAAATTAATATTTATACTAATTTTTATAATATGATTATTTAAACTATTTATTATCTAAGGTTTTTTTTTCTCTGTTCTTAATTGTTCTATATATATTATTTTAAATTTAAAAAAAAATATTACTGAAGATGGGAAAAAATTAAGCCCCGAAACGTTTAAAATAAAATATCAAATAAACGACATATCAAATTAGATTTATTTTAATTATTGTGAACAAAACATCCCAAAACCCTACTCAAGAATATATATATATATATACATTTAAAAAATTCTGCCTTGATATAAAATAACTATAAACAATAAAAAACAAATTTGAAAGTTACAATCAATAATCAATCATACAAAATAATAAACAATTTCCAACATACATTAGACCACTATAAACTAAACCACACCTAAACAATAAACCCTACATCATCAAAAACTAAAAAAACCAATTACACCGAAAACTACCAAAGCACACATACGCAGATCTATTTATAAATAAAAAAAAATGCAAAAAAAAAACACTAACACTATATGTACAAGTCTATGACGTTACCGAGCGATGCAGCAACGGCTCGCGTGTCAGGAACGATTGTAGCGCCTCTAGTGTGTTTAATCAACAAACACGCGCGTGAGTGAAATCGGGGAATGTTTTAATTACTACTATTCGACCTCTCGCCACCGCGGTTATATGCCTATTGTTAACACACACTACTTATAACTGATTAATTTTACCGGTATCTAGATACCTGTGTAAGTTCGCGGCCTACTATTCGAATACCGTGTAATTAAGTTTTATAGTGAATCGTATTGTTTTTATTACGTAATTTTTGACAGTCAGTCTCAATAAATATAGTATTTTTTAATAGACGATCATTTACCCATAAGCTAATATTTTTTCTTCGCAAGCATATCCTTTTTTTCATTCAATGATTCATCTTTTTTTCTTATTTCTAGTTATCAGATTTGGCTGAATTTTAATAGGATTCTATTCTGAAAAGTTGTAATAAATTCAAAAAGATTTCTGTTAATTTATTACGTATTGCGACCTGTAGCGTGTTGCCATCACTTAAATTAAACTAAGAAAATATGAAGACTGTAATGATCTCTTTCGGAAAATGTAAACTTTTAAGTTAGTTACTAAAGAAATTTAAGATATAGGTAATGTTCATTTTATCAATGTACATACGCAAAAAAAAATTTGCACGACAATAGAACACATTCTAAGCCATAGCTTGGGGTGTGTAATAACTCTAATTTTACTAGTTGTAGCATTAATATAAAACTAAATTTGAAAAAAAAACTCATTTTTGAAGAAGAGCAACGTCTACCTCGAGAGCAAAGAAAATATGTCATATTTTGAAAGCTTAATATATATCTCCGGAACTAATATTCGTAGATTAACCTTGCACCCTTCAACTCTTAAATATATTAGCATAAAAAGTAAAGCTATTCATATTTCATGGTATGAAATTCTTAGTTATTTTACCAGTTGGAAGTAACGGACAGTCCGCTTCCTGTTTGATACAGCCTTAAACTGTAGATAATTACTTATAATAATAAAAAATCATTAATACTTTTATTGCAAATAAAATACTTTTAATCGAAATTCAGTTTATGTGTTCAATTATACTAACAATATGTAATAAACAATATTCTTTGGTAAGCAGATGTAAACAAATAAACTGTAAAGCTAAATAGAGTTTCAAATAATCCGCATTGCAAATCAGGCGAACCTCGTAGGATTTTTTTATTTATTATAAAATATGTTTGAGTTTGTGTATACGAAATACATAAACGCTAAAAAACCGATGTTGTGCCTGAAACAATCCAGTGCAGACATGCTGTAATTATGTAAATAAACGACAGAGGCGTACGTACAAATTTTATTATTCATGTATAATCTTTATACCTACATATATTATGGATAATAAACGATGTTAAAATGAAAGTAACGACCTTACATTGACATGTTATGCCTTATCATATATATTTATAAGTAGATAAATAAAAAACTTTTTTAAAGCTATTATAATACCACGTTTACGTTTATTGGATTAATAAGAGAGGATCGTTAGAATACCTTTCAAGATAACATTGTTTAACAATATCTAACATTGAATATACAGTCGGAAACAAGACAAAACAACAAGTAAATAGCATTCAATATGGCATAATATCTTGAAAGACAATCTTAATTATTAGTTGGATAACCCAGCGTAGCTTGAGTGGATGTCGGAATGTAACCTCAACTAACTATAAATGGTTTTATATTATACAGATATCTTTATCCGGTACTTTTAATTGTTTTAATTCCTCCTCTATTTTATACTCCTACTAACTGTTCCCGCAGCTTCGCCCGCGTGGACTACGGATTTATTATTTAGGTTTTAAAAAAAATATAGTTGAAATATTTTAGATCTTTTTATTCTACACAGTTCTTTACTACATTATTTTGTTCAATATTTAACGGTTTAGGCAGCATGTTGCAAAAGAGCGCGCTGGCGATAATTTTTTCCGACTTGATTTACTATTATTGTTACTGCTTATTCTTTATTTTACCTAATGTAACAAAATATATTCTTTAACCTGGCCAGAGAACATATCTATGAATTAAAAAAAACACGTAAATCGGATAAGTTGTTCTCGAGTTATAAACTCACTAACGAACAGACAGAGAGATGTTGAGATTTATATATATATATTATTAAGGATATTCCATATTTCGTTGAACTCAACAAAAAGACCCCCTGTATTATATAATTAATAGAACCCACATTTTAAAAATTACGTCATTTTCTAATCGTATAAATATCTTAAATTAAATACAAACAAAATCTTCTATACCACTGCACAAAACGTTATGCGAAATCCCGCCTGCTCCCCTCATGTTCCTCTATTTACCCGTCACCCCATACTTATGTTCCTGTTTTGGTAAATTCACTTATTATTTTATACCTTGTTATTATGTTGGTGAAAAAATTACGTGGCTTATCGAAATCTTCCCGAGGAAGTATTAATGTTAATTTCATGCAAATGAACTTTCCAAGTAATAGTTTCAAGTCGACACGGGGGACGGTCTGGCGTTTGTTGAAGGATTGATGATTTAGATATTTTTAAATTAATAATGTACATGTTAAAATGTTTCCATTATAAATTAGTTTCATATTTAAGTACTTTTAATGTTTTTAGGTATTTACTTGTATCTTGTATATATTAAATTAAATATAAAAATATATATTTACTTTTATGGTAAAAATTATGACAATAAATCAGAGCTGTGCATATACTTAAGTGCTTGTACTTGTACTTAAGTAAATATTTTCGTAGAATAATTGTACCTACATTTTTGCATAAAATGGTTATTTAAAAAAATTCTTTTTGTAACTAAAATGGTTTTATATACCAAAAACTCGGATTATATAGCCCACGTGGGTTATTTATGTTTAGTTTTAGATCACAACCGAAGAGCATAGTGCCATATACGATATAAATCGTATTTAATTTAATTATTCAATGAATTTTTAACAAATAAATTAAACTATTAAAATTAAATTATTTATAAAAATTTTGTTTATCCATGTTGACTTTTGTTAGTTTCTTTATATCTTTTTAGTCTAAGATGCATATTAAATACATACCTTTCTGGATTTTTATTAAAACTTGATAGGTAGTACAAAAGCAAGAATCCAAACTTACCTGAAAAAAAAAACGAAATCATTAATAAAAGATAAAAAATATACTTATGATTTAAAAACAAACAAAAAACTGTTAAACTGTTTCAAAATAAGAAAAATTTTTATACGGATAAAAAATTAGCACCTTTGATAACTGTTAATTACATTTATTGATACAGCTGTTTTTTATCTAAAGCAAGCACTTTATGTAAAAATATAAATTATTGTACTTTTAGAACTTTTTACTTGTAAGCTAAAGTGTTAAAAGAATTAATATTACCAAATTTAAACTCTACTTAAAAACTACTGGCCTACGAATAAGTTATAATATTTAAGGAACAATTCCAGTGTAAAATTTTTGAAAATCATTGAAAAATATGGAATTTCATAAACATGCCATTAAATTTTGTTTGCGAAATTCGAATTATTCCCGTCACTAGAGCCTTACTATAAGTAGACAGTTCATATGAAAATCTCGTACTCAAAACTTTAAACGCGTTTTTTTTTCGAAACGACTTTTTTCAAAACGATGAAAGATTTTAAACGAAGGGTTTTTTTCACATCATTTCTTAACGTCGTACTGAAGCTCATGTTCTATTTGAAAATTTCATATTTTTTTGAACTAAAATTTATAATAAATATTTTGTTTATTTTCTTCAGGAAAAAATCCTACATAATGATTAATAATCTTTTTAATTTTTTTCATTCAGATAATTTTTGAAGGCATTTTTTTAGGCATAATTTTGCAGTAGCCAAAATAATTAGTAAAAAATAAAAATAAAACATTAGAAAATATTTTTAAGTATCGAATTTTTTTTAAACCATGAAAATCAATAATTTTCATGGCCGTCACACTGGAATGGTTCCATAATCCTTTTCTCAAAACTATTTCTCCACCCCTACTTTCCAACAGCTAGACAAAATTTAATCATATCATTTTTTTAAACAACCGTAGAAAATTAAATTTATCTGCAGGAAAAAGGCAGCCGAATAAATGAACTTATATACGTACGGCATAAATAAAATAACGACGTTAAATAAAAAGAAAGCAGAGAAAAAGTTTCTTTTATGCAAACACATTTTTTTCAAATATATACATACGTAGCAAAAAGACGCAAAAGAGTATACGCTGGGAGAGAAGCACCAGAAGACTTAAATGCAACATAATCACCTGTGTATTGTGTTTAATAAAAATTAAATGTGAATTCTGAGTACGTACTTGTACTAATTAAAATGTTTTAAAACAGTGCGGGGTTGACTTACCCATGGAATGAGCCTGTGGGTAGGGTTGGAAAGGTTAGATAGGGGTAGCAGAAAAGTTATGTTGAAGCATTTTTTCAAAAAAATTAATTATGATAATTGGATTGGGTTTAAACAAGCTAAATTAGTAATTTATATGAAAACGTATATTTTACGTAAGTTTAGTTATTTATTTTACTGTAACTTAAGTAATTGTAAGCACTCGAAAATTTACATTGATTGATTTTTTATACATTTTATTTTTAAATACTACTGTGAAACTAAGTTATTATAATTTAATTTGTCTTTAATAATAAATAAATCTTAAAAAAGTTATAGGTAAAAAATAAATTTCTAATTTCAAGGATAGTAGACATTATTGAACTAGGGGTCATAATATTAGACTAATTGAAGGAAATAATTTTTTTTTTATTATCATTATTATTAGTTTTGTCAAAGTTTAGGAAAATGCTTCAAAATTCTACTGTTTAATATAACTTTTATAAATTTATCTTCCTAGAGAAATACCCCCGAACCTCTCTTTTAATATAAACTAATTTGGGGATACAAATAAATAATTAATTAATTGTGGACGTCAAAAATATAAAAAAATCTATCAAAACTTTAAAATAAAAAACTACATATTTTGAAAACTAGAAGATAAAAAATGGATTTTGTTTGATGGGTTAAAATTTATCATACTTAAAAAATTATAATCCAAAACCATGTATTACATTTTATATACCGTTTTATAGTACCGTATCATAGTGTAATCAAAGGATAAAATAAATATCTATATTTGTACAGCACATTAAATTTAACACTGTACAAAAATCAGAGTTCAAAAGATCAACATTAAGCATGTTCATGTACTGATAATTAAAATGTTTAAAAACAAAGTGGTGTCGACGAGTTTGGTGTGTGTGTGTGTGGAGACGTAAGGCGGATGGGCGAGATAGTAGTAGCGGAGAAGTTACCGTGTCGCGACGCAAACAAGGTGCCGTCGTCGTCAGTTTAGCATATTTGTCAGTGGCGGGGACCAAAAACTTCAAAATGTATTATGTTCATCTAGAATTGGGGGTTCAATTAAATCAATTGGTCAGGTACAAGCTATACTTGCATAGTTAAAATAGAAAAATGTGTAAAGACAAAAGGTGTTTCTTATATCGTGAGATATATTTTTTGTTGAAAAACGTTTTCTTTAAAATCAATGGTTCAGCAGTTATAAGAAAATAAACAATTAATTTGTTTATAACAATTGATTGCACTAGAATTTTTCAATCCTGATAATTTTTACACCTAATATTTTTTTCAGATTTTTTTGAGTGATCCTTTTGGTGATTAGGGTAGAGGACAACAATTTTTAAACATTTTCCAGAAAAATGTTAAAAAAGCATACGAATATATCATATTCTATGCCTTTAAAAAATTATTTCACATTTTTTTTATTTTCCAATTTACCCCCTGAAATTATATCCTAGAATTAAAATTCAACTTTTTATACTTCGCATCTATAATTGGGCCACCACACTCTATCTCTGTGCTTAATTCCAAATTTTTACGTCAGATAATTTCAAAGAAAATCGTTTGTGACAGACGGACGGACAACGAAATTTTTTCACGGAACACTAAAATAGATTTTTTCTTTATTTTTCACAAACTTCTTTATAAATAAATATTATATATTTTTATGAATTAAATTGAAAGTTTCATCAAAGTCAGTCCAGTGATTTTTAAGATCATCGAATGTAAAAATCAAACTACCTCCTTATAATAATATATTATAGTTATTAGCTATATCGTCTAATGTTAATCGACCGACACTGCCTAATATTGTTAATTTAATTAACAGATATGGCAAAGATTCCAGTCTAAAAATAAAATGAGATACTATTAATATTCAAATTAATAATATTGATGAATAAATTTCACAGCAGACTGCCACTGATGTTGAACTTTGGTAAACACAGAGGAGGTAGAAAACACACTGATGTTTATTAACGTAATTAAAGTTAATTCGTGAATTATTTGTATCTGTTTATAAAGAAGTTTTAATTTGCTTTGAGCCAGACATTCGTATGATGCTTGCGCGTTTTTATTAATTCTCAGGAAAATCATTTCCACTTTTCTGATTCTCTTAAATAGTACTTTTTAAACGTTTATAAATTGTTTTTTGATTATTTTTCTTTCAAAATAATAGTTACAGTTTAATCTATTATATCCTATAAAAATTAAAGTATTATTTCTAGTTTTGAAAATATATTATAATAGCTGTGCCCGCGGTTTCGCTTGCGTGAACTACGGAATTATTGTTTAGGATTTATGAAAAATATAGTTGAATTAAGTACAAAGTTATTATTATAATAATAACTAAACAACATTTAAATTACCTAACTAAAACGAATCAGAACAAAAAGTACCTATGTTACCTAACGCAACAAAATATGTACTAAAATCTGGGAAAAGAACATATCTATGAATTAAACAATATAAAGTAGTGAAGAATTGTGTAGAATAAAAAGATCTAAAATAAACTCCGCGATACCATATATCAAAGAGAGAAGCCGCGGACACAACTAGGGTAGTTTATAAATAAATACTTTTTTATTTGAAGAGAAATACTTCGTTAATCTAGTTTAAGAGCTAGCGGCTAGTATACTTGAATATTGAATATTTCTGCAAAAAAAAACAACCTGTGATAAAAAAATCTGTTTTGTTTTAAATCATACCCGCAACAAAATCGGCACATTTAATTGATTGAAAATGAAATCAGAATGGCAAGAAAAACAAATAGCATCCCAATCTGTGTTCTAGTCAATTAGGCAGACGTGAAAAGGAGCAACAAGGACAGCAACAGTTGCGTACGTAATGAGAAAACATATATACACAACACTCCACCAGGAGTTATTACACAAGTGATCAAAGCCGCGGGTACAATGGACCACTCACACACGTGGCATACACGTGAACTGTTCACGTGTTAACGTCGAGATAACATGCTAATGGAGTTGAAGAGATGTGCGTAACAATAAGACCTGCCATTATTTACTGGATATTGCATTTAAGTGATTGGCACTGATTAGTCTAGTGCAGCGGTTCTTAAACTTATGTAGTCTAGGGACCTCCTTTTGAACTGTTATTTTTCGGGGATTATTTTAAGAAAATTTTACCTTATTTTTTTGATCCATACTTACAATTTTTGCTTTTCAACTGCAATGACCTTTTTTTTTTATTACATTTCTTACATTTTTTGTTTTTACAACTGCAATGACTTTTTTTACATTACATTTCTTACATTTTTCGCTTTTAGAATTGCAATGACCTATTTTTTTGTTTTACATTTCTTACATTTTTGGCTTTTACAACTGCAATGACCAATTTTTTTCTCTACATTTCTTATATTTTTTGCTTTTACAACTGCAATGACCTTTTTTCCACACATTTTATATTTTATTTATTTATTATACATTTTTTCAATTTTTTTCTCTACACAAATTAGCACATTAAAATAACCCTTTCCTCCTTGACAGAAAAACAAAGAAGGTCGTTAGATAGTAATTAATCATTGGTAAATAGAAATGTGAAAGTACTTTAATTTATAACAAACATTTTTCACGGACCTCCGACAAAAGTTTCGCGGATCCTAGTTTAAGAACCACAGGTCTAATGGATTGATTTCTAGTTTGTTAGTGAAAAATAATGTTTTCGTTGTTGAGAAGCTAACCTAATTAAATTTTTACTTAATTACACAATCATTCAAAAAAAGGTAAAGAACTTCTTCGGAGATCATCTTTTTTTATGTATTTTGAGGCACTGAATTCGTGATTGATATCAAAATAGCACTTATCAGATTCATTTTGAAAATAACCTCGGAAAACCTAATTTTTATTTTCGAAAATTTTTTCTTTCCGTTATTTTCAAAATGACTCGGAGTAGGTGTTATTTTGATCTCAAATACATAGAAATACTATCGTCCTATCAGAATTCGTAAAGTGGTGATAAGAAAATAAATTTATTATAACTCGAGCGCGCTCTCAAAATACCGTTTTTTTAAATATGTATTAAAATTTAATACTCATTCGTTTTTAAATCTTGATAATTATTTCTGCGCACTATTATATAAATAAATCGAATGCCCATTTAATCAATTATTTATTTATTGTTATGAAAAAAAAATGCACAACTGATTAAATTTTTAGAAATGTCAACCACAGTCAAAGGATGTTTTGATTGTTTGTGCATATTCGTATCTTACTGCATTATCACATCCTGAAGTATGTGATAAAAAAATAATATGCCGATAACATATAATCATAAATAAGTTCAAATGAATATCAATAATTTCAATTTGAACACGAATAATATCATTAGAGTTTCAAATTAGAGAATTTTCAATATTCAGAAATCTAGTTAATCAACTGTTAATTTATCCTTACATATTATAAAACTCTCTCTATCTGTCCGTTAGTTCGCTTATCACTCGAGAACTACTTATCCGATTTACGTGTGTTTTTTTTGTTCATAGAATGCTGTTTATCCATGTTTTAGTATATATTTTATTACGTTAAGTAACATAAAGAAAAAGCAGTGACGATAATAGTAAATCAAATACACGCAATAACTGTCTTTAAACGTCATGGAAATATCATATAAATTTGATATTCGGTTTCAAAACCTGAAAGCTAATAAATTTGAGTAATTTATTTATAACATTGGACATAAATAACTACTAAGGGCTTACATATCCACAGATTTTTCGAAAAAACGTTTATTTTTATTATTTGTTATTATTCTCTACATTTTTATGAACTTTAGATTATAAAAAAAATACAAAAATTCAGAAGAAAGAGACATACAGTATGAAGTCAGAATGGCAGATTAAACGTAAGTTAATTATAAAAATTGAATACACAAAATTCACTGCAATTTGTAAGATTTTTCCGTTCAAAACTTTAAATGTGTTTTTCTCAAAACTATATTTTTCTATACGGTTCTGCACGATAACTCGGAAAGTTTTCAATATTAGTTATGTTTTTTTTTAATATTCCAAAATACATTCTTTATAGTTTGTCGAGCCATTTTTTGATATTTCATTTAATATATTTTCTATGAATCATAATGAAAATAATTTTCTAATCTTCAAAATGTCATAAAATGTTTATTTCTTCAAAATTAAAAAAAATTACTGTACAGGAACATTTTAAATTTTTTTAGATCCATTGATCTACGTGAAAAAAACATGCAAATCATTAAAAAAACGTTTTTCCAGCAGTGGCTTAAAGAATCTCAACTGATATATAATTTATGATAAAAAAATACTTTTAAACAACCAATAAGTAATGTGTAATCAATATTTTGTCTTCTTTTTAACAATATAGTCCTTAAAATACAACCTTAATAGTATCAAATTTTCATCAGTGCTGGAGGTACCTATTTAACTCCTTAAACAAATCGATTAAATTTCCCAAAATCCCCGAGAGTAAACACAACTAATTTAATTAAAATGAACAATTGAAAACCTTCTAATCACCTCTTTCCTACAAAAAATATTTTTTTTATAGTAAAGCATAGATAATAGTAGCGCAATGATATCTGCTTACAAATAATTTAACTTGGAACTTTGCGTTTAATGAAGCCAACAATATACGACATATTCGAACAATATCTAGTTCTACCTTCGTTAAACTTTTTGCATCGAGAACAACTTGTTTAAATTAAATTTACAAACAGAGACGCGCGTACATACAAACCTATAAATTCGCATTACGCTATCTTTGTCCGCGAGTGGTTTTTTCTGGTTATGATTTATAGTTCGGGTGCAGTTACGTTTCTTGTGTGTCTTCATTAATTATAACTGGGAATTCCAAAGTACTTTCAACGTGTTCAGGTTAATAATACTTAAATGCTGCTCCTCATTATTGGTGGTGGTTCGAAGTTATTTACGTCTTACCACAAAAAATAATACATTTAACTCGCGGTTATTCATTTGATATTATAATCAATATTTTATTAATGGAAATATATTTCTGTCAACGTGCAACATTCCTCAAAGATATGTATCTATTGAAATATTTAATGAAATATTGACTAATTACAAAATGATCATGTTGACTATGTTTATACCAAAAACTACAAAATACACCGTCACAATTATATTCTGATTTAATTCTTTATCGACGATGTATGTATCATTATTGGCGTTATTTTAGCAACCCATTCTTTATTAAAAAACAATTAAAAGTACCGTTATGTTATCTAAATAGTATATCATGTAAAACAATTATGCAATTTAAATTAGGCTTAATAAAAATTTTAAGTATGGAAGTATATCGGGAAATAATATTTATATTTTCTGAGAAGTTATTTGTTCTAGAGAAATCCAACAACTCCCAGTATGACAGAGTTTGGTCTGCTAGGATTGAGGACATCCCAGAAGACAAAAGATGCGTTCTAGATTCTAGAATGTTGGATCAGTTATGGTTTGGGGCACCTATCAGCCTAAGAGGTTAATTACCCATAATTTTTATTGAAAAAGGTGTAAAAATCAATACAAAATACTAGTATTATAAGCTCCACAAAAAATATTCTATGCAATTTTAATCAAACACGAGATATTTAAAAAAAAATGGTGATCCATTCCCCTGACTTCTTCAAATGTACCCTGACCTAAAAATTTTATTTAATAACTCAAGTCTATTTACTTATCCACCATTTACTTATGATTATACTAAATCTCAGTTTTATAGGCAAAATAGTTTAATATATACTAGAAAAATGACAAATACAGTGTTAGTTCCACAAGTGTTCTTTTTTCCGTTTCCGATACGGAATACTAAAATACAAATAACTATAATTTATGAATATTAAAAATATATCATCAAAACAAATCGGGTTTTAAAGAATTGCAAAAGCGTGTACCTAGTAATAAAACAACATAAATACGAACAAAAAAAAATCTTCTAAGTGAATGCACAGCGCTTACTCGAGGTAAATTCATCAAAGAGAGTTCATTATCAAACAATTTTAATATTTGACAATTTCAATGTAAATCAATATTTTTCTGTTTTATGCAAACGTCAAATGGACATTGAATATGTCAAAGTTAATAGCGGTTGTAAAAAACAAAGGACGGTTTTTTAAGCAAATTGAGATAAATCTTTGTAAGGGAATATTTTACAACAAACGTTGTGATGACCAATATTTTAGGATATTGAAAACATGTGTCTTTTTTGAGATATCTTCAAAAAATAATTCTTTTGGGGTGTCACCCCTCTCACTCACACACGATTTTCATAATTTTGAAATGGAACCATCCTCAAGTCAGACCCAACCAACCAACCAAGTTTCATTAATATCACAAAGCTTCTTGTATCTTCCATATTGTGAGGAATCAAAAATATCAACCTACTAATATAGTAAAATATTATTGAATTAAGAAATAAATAAAACATACAGAATTTTAGGGTAGTTTCGGAAAAGTACTTTCCTAATAAAAGTACTCCGGTACAAATATGACGAGGAAGTAATTACCATGCCTAACACATCAATGTATTGTACATCCATAGATATAGTAGGTACCTATTGGCTTGCAACACAGATTTCAAACTCAAACCTATAAAAGATATCAGCGCTTGTGCATATATTAATCCAAACAAGTGAAACATCAACATATACCTACTAAACATGCGTATTAAAGCTAGCTGCTTTTCAGAAGTCCTGTTAAACAATAGCTGTAAAATTTGATGACTGCGTTGTAGGCATTCCATCTACATGCAAGCTGCCGATTATTGCAAAACTAATAACAATACAAGAGAGCTGGGCTAATCTGAATGCTTTGTTAACAGCGGGTGTGTGTGTATGTGTGTGGGGAGGTGTGAAGAACGGTCGGTTGGGTTCGAGAGGTCGTCCTCCGCGACCCAAGGTATGTGATTAATGTGATTTACACTGTGCAGTTCTTAGAGCTGATGCAGCGGTTCTCAATGTTTGTGGTCATATTATTTGTTCAACAAGGATGATCGATATAATACAAAATGTATTGTGTATAGGGTAAATGTGGGATAATTGCTTCACATTTCACATTATACCTTTGCAAACAAAATATGATTGACTTGCTTATCTTCTTAGTGTTAGCAAAAAAATCGAATGTCAACGAAACTTAAGATACTTTGATTTCTAGAGCACACTATTATACAACACTATTTATATGTATAGACTAGTTATACATAGGTATAGTACCCTACATTAAACTAAAACTGTTCAGTAAAATTCACATGAAACGAGAGAAGAATAGATTTACATAGGTAGATTTTGGACTTAAAACTGACAGTATTGTATCAGTCTCGGATTTTACGGTCTCTCTTCGTCGTAATTTAAGCCAGTCTCGTCTCGTACTCGTGACTGACAATGAGACATATGTAATTTTTTCTTTTAACTTAAATGCATTAAAAATAATTTAGGTACATTGTATTTTACGTACCGGGTACTTTTTTTTAAACTTTCCAGCGGATTATTTCCAAAAAACGAATTTTCAGAAAAAATGTTTCAAACAAAAGTTTCATGGTTTCGAATGTATATACTTGAAACCAGATAACCACTCTAAATGTATATTTCTCTTTACCCCCCCCCCCTCAAAAAACAGTATGTACAGTCATACAGGTATGATAAATTCATGTGAAAGTTTAAAGTTAAAGAAACATAATAAAATACATATGATTAAGTAATATACTTTAAAAGGTTTAAGTGTACATTTATATATATATACATATAAAACTCAAACCAATATCAAATAAAGTTTCATTTAAAAACATACTTGTTAGATATTAACATAAAGCTAAATATAAATATCAACAATTCTCAAAAAAGTATAAATACTTTTCAGATAAAATTTCAATTAATCTAAAAGCGTGAAAAAAAACTAAATTTAAATAAACCGAAATTCACGTACTTCATCACCATCACAACTGCGTGTAGGTATGCATATTAAGATTCATTGTTAGATACCGAGTCTACAAACTAGACGTGAGACGGTAGCATGTCGAATATGTGATAGGTATACATGATAATTCGTGAATTATAATATCTCTATTGATAATTACATTAGACGAATCTTTTGTGTACTGGAATATCGCTTTATGTTATGAACCTAACGAGCCTTTGATAGAGTATGTGAGAAGGTTCTATGTATGATTTAATTTAAGACCAGAATTGGAAATTCGATTCCTCGAGTATTTAGATTAAATTAAATTTGTACTAGCCATAGTCGAGTTGTTGAGATTAGGTCGTCATGTTTGAATACAAACAATATTGAATTTGAATTAGTTTACAGTTTGCTTATAGTACAATATTCATCAAGAGTGGGGAAAAGGAATCTGTGTGTGAATGTGAAATTATATTAATAACTATGTATCTATGTATTTATATATTCATAAAGCATTATGTTACATAATATGTATAATGTATAGTATATAAATGTATACACACAGGAAGTAGTTGTATGTTTTTTTTATATAGGTGTAAATATTTGTTCCGAAGAAACCCTATTAATCTCATTCTTTTTAGTTAAAGTAAAATATCTCGTAAACTCTAGAAACTTAAAATTTTTACTGAATATGCCAAATGTTAAATGGTGCCCTCTAGTAAAAGGGGTAAAAAAAATTAATACCAAGGCATGTGGCACGTCAAAATGTATAACCAAACCATTGGAATTCGACTCTTTTTTTATTTTTTTCTAAATCAAAAATGGAGCCTGTAGAGGACTTTAAAGCAAATCAAAAAAAAAAGTTGTATACTAAGGTGTATGGGGTGTCAAAATGTAGATGAATATGACCCTATTTTTATTTTTTTTCTAATTCAAAAATGGTATCAACAGGGGGCTCAAAGCAGTATTTTATTTTGCCCCCTCCTCTAACTCAGCAAATATTGGCTCAAAAAATAAAAATAAAATGGTAATGAGGCTTTGGTGGGACTATCGACGAAAATAATTTCAAATTAGAGAAATAAGGAGGGGAGTCATAGAATTTTTATTTTCATAGGCTTGTGAGGTGATCTCAATTAGTAGAATATGACCCTATTTTTATTTATTTTTCTAACTGAAAAATGCACCTATAAGTTATGGCATACATTCGTAACTATTGACTTAAGAGACGTAACTCCGATACAAGTGCGGCAACTTCGGGGTACTTAATACGAAATAACAAAATAACGTAAATCGGGTAATTAGAACTGTACTAATTCTGTAAAATCTATTAAAATATATATCAAAACTAAAGTGTACAAATATAATAATAAATATGAAACATTTTATTGATTTTGTCTACATAAAGATTATACTGCCAAAGAATTTTGCCGGAAATACATAAACATAAAACATGTTTATATTTATATACATAAACACATTAATATATGAGACCACGATGTAATATATTCAATATTAGATGTTCGCTCTAGTGTGAATATAATACGTTATTTTCCTCGAACCAGAACAAAGCAATGTGTGTATATTATTGTGTATGTATTATTTTGATAATTGTTGACCTATGTAAGGTACACAACCAACAAAAACTCATAAACAATGTTGTTTGTTTTATATATATTAATGTTTTAATAATATTTTCTTTACATGCGTGTATATAATTTTAACATTAAATGAAGAAGAGAGTCAACAGATATAAAAAAATATATTACATACGTTTTTGTTTTGTAAATTTTAATCTCTTTGTCGTGTTTTCTTTTTCTTTTAAAATATTTTTGTTTATTTCTATTAAAAAACCGTAATGATAACTTCTATATAAAAAATTTTTTGAAAAAAACCCTAAAAACAAAAAAAATATATAATAATTAAAATTCAAGTCGGTTTTATTTTATTCTTAAAAAGTTTTTTTTATTTTTCCCGTATCTTCGAAATCCATTATCAGATTCTAATCAAAATATGGTATCGCCTCGGAAATATACTCCTTTAAACAAAAAAAATGTCCAATTTGTTAGTTATGCCCATAAAAAATATATATAGTGCCGAATTAAATTTTTTTTATATAATATGAGAGCACCTCGGGAGTATATTCTTTCAAACAAAAAAATCGTCCAAATCGATGTATATTTGTTATGCTCAAACATACATAAAAAATAACTTAAGAACCTTCTCCTTTTTGAAGTCGGTTAAAAATCAAAAAATAGATATTTGTATAAATCTTACATAGGCAGTTTAAAAGCATTATATTAAACATAAATATTTTGTTAGCCTGTAGACATATTTTTTCCAATATCCTTTATTAAAAACAAGAATCAAAATTCAATTATAAAACAATGGGCTTTTGCTGTAGACATTTAATTTTTAATGTTATTTCATTCACATATTTAACATAAATTGCATAACTATTTTCATGTTTCGACATCAGCACGAAGTCCTCGTGATTAAAGAAGGGATTTGTGTTGATTACAACTAGGATCGCAGGATAATAATGTTAAAAGGACGTAAGGATGGCATGGAATCATTTTACCCTCCGACCTCACACACAGGGGTGGCTTTATGTTTATGCTAATGGTAATACTGATATCATAAATATTATTAATTGTTATTATTATTATGATGTATTTGTTAACTCTTCAAAAGAAGAATCATTTTCTATTCAAAATATATTTAGAAAACAAAAAATAATTTAAAAAAAGAAAAATATTGCACTACCAGATTGAAACATGTGTCGTTCTTGAGTTTTTGATAATTTTGAAATGAGACCGTCCTCTAACCAGACCTAACCAGCCAACCAAGTTTTATTAATATCGGTTCATTGGTTCATGAGTTATGCGATTGATAAGAATTCATGGAACATCATAAAAAATAGTCATCGGCCCTAAACAAATTAAGGCCAGTTCAATCACAAATACTTCCCTGTATAGTACCATCGCCTCCGCTCATTTACCCCCCATTCGCGACGCCCTGGGTGGGCTGTTTAGTTCTCGCCACTTCATTCTAACTGCCATGGGTTTGATATATTCTCACGCGGGCCGGCGGTTTTTAAACTTCGTTACGATTCAATTTTCGCCACGTCTGTTTTTAATTTTAGCTTCGCATATATTGCCCGTGTGTGTGTTCGTGTGTCTGTTTAAGTAAGCGAGACTTTACAATTATCGCGTTTTAATTTTTTATAATTGGATTGTTTTTGAAACTTGACAAGCGATGTGAGAATACTGATCCCAAATTAAAAATCATTGTTTATGTTATAAGTTTGATGCCAGCATTTAATTTTTGTTTATTGAATTTAGGTATTATTTATTTTTCGAACGTATATTTTATCATTGTTGTATAATAATAAATTACCCTATTAATCAGTGAAGTTTTTAATAAGGAAAACATATTTTGTCAATCCTCCCCCTCCTATTAACAAAAAAAAATAGTTATGAAACACCTTAAATTCAAGCTTTTACTTTTTTAAATAAATTCTTATATATTTATATAGTAACTAAATGATTCTACGTCTTATTTTCTTGTATTTTTGTCGATATTTGTATGACGAGTTGAAGTTTACTGCAGGAAATTTCACTAAAAAATTTCGAATTTTTGATTTCGTTAAAAGTATGTTTATTGTATAGAAAATGACGTGAAAAGTTGTTTGTTTCAAACCGCAGGTCTGTATCTCAAACCGTTCTCGAGATATAGCCTCTCAAAGTTTTAGTTTTTTCAAATTTTTGGAGAAAAAAGGCCATAACTTTTGAACGGGTCGGGTGGTCGGAATTAATTTTAGTTGACGGATTTGGAATCAGCGTGTCAAAATCTATATAACAACATGTATAATACTTTAAAATCCGACAAAAAATTTTTGGTCAAAAATCGACATTTTTTTAAGGTATACCCCTTTGAATTTTTTCGATTTTTCGCGAAATTTTTTTTTTCGAGTTTTAAGGTATTATATATGTCATTATATATATTTTGACACGCTGATTCCAAATCCGTCAACTAAAATCAATTCCGACAACGCGTTCAAAAGTTATAGCCTTTTTTCTCAAAAAATTTGAAAAAACTAAAACTTTGAGAGATTATATCTCGAGAACGGTTTGAGATATAGACCTGCGGTTTGAAACAAACAACTTTTCACGTCATTTTCTATAAAATAAACATACTTATAATGAAATCAAAAATTCTAAATTTTTTAGTGAAATTTCCTGCAGTGAACTTTAAATCTTCATACAAATATCGACTAAAATACAAGAAAATAAGACGTAGAGGTATTATAGTTTTATAATTGAGCGTGTAAATTAATATTAAATGCTATTTTTGATTTTTGTTTGAAATGTTGAGTTGCGCATAAAGATGAATATTCTAATAATATTTTAAAATTATTTATTAACTGAAAACACAGATTTGAATTAATTTACCCATAAAGTAAGGGAAGCACTGCTTCCCCTGCTTCCATGGACGCTTCACCACTGCTATTAATTATAACTACTCTTACGTTAACTTTTTGACAAAGTTACTTTTTTGTTTCTAATCAGTTTTATCTGTCAAGTCCGATTTTGCATAATCATTGCCAAAAATATGCATTGTTAATAATAATCTGGAGAAAACGTTTATTTATGAAAAATTTATCATTTTAAAAAGTAAAGATTATTTATGAATCTGAATAAGTATTTGACAGTTGACAACTGTTAAATTATTGATTATTAATTTTCTTCAGAAAGTTATTAACATATTTTTGCAAAGTCGGGCTTGTCGGACCGATAGAAAATTTAATAACAAATTATTCATCAATTACGTACTCGGTATTGTCGCATCTGAATTCAAGGCACTCTCGATTTCAAGTCTCGTCTCGTTGGTATACTTGACGCCACCAATAATTTTATGAGATAAGGCGCTACCACCGGAGGGATAATAAAATATAGTAAGTAAGCAAATAGTACAGTAATAAGTAGCAATTGAAATTTGATACAATAAAATATTTAATATGATCAAAAAATAAAAAATAAATAATATAGAAGTTAAGTTTCTATAAAATTAATTTACATTAAATTTAAAAAAAAATACCTTATATCAAATATTTATGGATATATATTTATTTTATTTAAGAAACTCACTTAAAGTAAATATGTATTATACAAGAAAAATATGTGGAAGCAAGGAAAAAAATACATATAAAAAGTACAATTTTTCAGGTAATACATGTTTTATTCATTTTAGAAATGGATAATATTACAAATATTTATGGACATATCTATGTCTTTTTTTTATTATTATTCAACATTTATGTCGGCTGGGTTTTTTCTACTGACAGCTCTTCGTGTTTTTTTTTTTGTGTATGTGTGTTTTTTTTGGGGGGGGGGGTCACGGGGACACAATACTGATGTAGGATGCTGCTGATGAGCCGATCATTGCAGGACAAGGCGTACAGGGAATGCCAAATACTTGATTTTGGTAAATATATAACGTACAAATTTTTATTGTGAAAATTAAGCTGCTCACTGAAAACATTTCTTATTTTCTCACCAAAGTTCAAATAAAAGTATGGGTTCATTTAAAAACATTTCAGCACTAAAAAATAAAATAAAAACAAAAAAATATCGTGATATGCTTCCCCCCCACTCTTCACTACAAACTGAGTAACTTTGTCTGGAAAATTTTTGTAGCAGCTTAAAATATAGCTCGAAATATTATTATGTATGTACATTAATTGTTATTTTTATATTGATATAAATAATTTTGTATTTTGTTATAAATATCAAAAAATAAATCTATTTTTATATTTATTTTAACAAAAAAACAGCCTTGATAAAAATTCTATAACAATACAAAAAAATTCTACCTCATTTTTTTTAATTGACTGATGGAACTTGTGTTTATAAAAGTTTTATATTATGCAAAATCATTTTAATGTAAATCCGAGTTATAGAATTTATTATTTATATGAATATTGATGATAATAATGATACCTATTGTTAATGTTTACAATTCCTCTCACAATTAAGTCGGATATAAACTGTTTTAGAAATAATATTAAACAAATCAGTGGTAGCGTTTCAAGGTAACCATATATTTATTCATATTTTTTGCATTTTGTATAATAATTATGTTTAGTTGTTTTTTGAAATAAGTTAAATTGGCTTATATGTAACTTTTTACAAAAACTAAATCAACTATTAAAAAAAGTTGTCACTGTCCAAACTAGAGGTGAGTAAATGTTTTTGATGAAGGACCGCATTAAATATTATAACTTATTCACTGGTTAGAAGTATTACTTTAAAACAAATGATGGTATTTTGAAAAATATTAAATTTTAATTGTGTAAATGATTTAACAAATTATGTTAAGTTTAAATAAATTTTCAAGAAAAATTTACTGTTATAATCAAAAATCGTCAAAGGCTTGATAAATCACTCAGTAATGTAATGATTTATAGAAAATAAACATTATTTATATATAAATAATGAGTTAGAAAAGAATTCAATGTTCAACAGAATGTTTTCTGAACTTATTCGAAGACATGCATTCTTGATGAAACGCCATTGCCTTTGACATACAAACACACGTGGACAGGTTTCTGATAATGAGATTTAATACTTACTGTCTAATTTTGACTTTAATTCGACGCGTTTTGGTTGTAAAACTCATCGAGTGGAAGAATGAGATCCAATGTTTATTAATCTCCAGTTTACGGCCCGGTGACTCGATGCTGGACGTAACACACACACTTACTTTCAAACACACACATATATACATATATGGAATAGTAAAAAACATAGGCGGCACTTGATGAAAAAGGTGATTTTCAAGCTGATTAGATTTGGTAATATAATATATACAATATACATATAGGATACACGCATATACGATTGTTAACAAATTACAAGATAGTATTGTTAAGTAAATGATAACAAAACTAATATAGATTTTTTTTTTAATTTTGGACAAAAAAGTTTAATTGAAGTAATACTTCTCTAGGCGCTTTCATGGTGAAATTGTTGTAATGCAATGAATATAACAGGATTAAGCTATAGGTTAGGTTAGGTGTTCACATATCATGTACTTATACATATTTCTGTTATGATAGTCGCTAAACAGGTTTTTGAAGTTATTAGTTTTGCATTTTTTCGCTCCGAAGGAAATGGAAGTATTGTAATACCATCGAAAAATCGTGCCTGAGATAATGACAGATTCTGATTGTTCTAACTTCAAAACTTAAAGAAAAGTTAATTTCCGCATGGCGGCTGTGCGTTTGACTGTGTGTGGCTGTGTGTCTGTGCGGATGTAGAATTTTCTTTCGTTCACGATAACTACTGTAAAAATGCACCGATGTGAATTATTTTTGGGGAAAATGTTTGTCTCAGTGAGTATTCCAAACCTATTGATGATTGAATCTAAGGGACATTTATTATTTGTACGTGCCATTGAAGGGGTGAAAAATACCCTCAAAATTTGAATTTTAAATACTAATTAATACGTCATTAATTCATGTTACCTATGGAAACAAATATATACATATTTGTTATCAGTGATAGAACACTTTAAATTAATTCTAACAGTAACAGTTCCATCAAAATGGATTTAATGGTTTCTGTGTCAAGTCGGAACTAACAAACAAACACAAAAATTATTTAAAAAAAAATAAAATAAAATAATAAATAATAAAAATAAATACATGTATATATTTAATTTGATGTTGTGTACTTCATTTTCTCTTATTCCTTTCTTTCTCTAATTTTAAACATTATCTGTATCTTTAGTAATTTCCCATCGTACCTAATTAATATTTTTAATTAAATCTTTTTATTCGTACATTTTCCATACGTTATTATTAGCTATTAGTGGATGCCCTCCGCCACTGCTATTATAAACGTGTATATAATATATATGTTACACATATGTATATGTATACCGGAATAGAGCATCTCTATTTTATTCATTTGGTATTTTCGTTATTAATGCTCTGCAGTCCACTATTCATGTACCCGTAATAAATCGTATCATCCTCGTGCAACAAAAACGATCAACGGTTTTGTTCCAAATCTAACAAGAATAACCATTATCAATAGAATTGACAACTTTGATATAGCTATTGTATCATATCAAAATGTTTTAATCTAAATTTGATTTTTAATCTTCTTTTTACTTTTTTTTACATATACCTAGATGAAATGTACTGTATAATATAGTGATCATGAAAAAATTCGAACGGAATTACACGTATTGAGGGTCCCTGAATCACGTACGGGCATTATCTCAATGACGTCTGTCTGCGTGCCTGTGAACACTCTACAGCCAAAACGGTGAGACTTATAAACATGAAATTGTAAACTTAAGGTTCTTGTACACCTTCTATTTTTAAAAAGAGTCACTAAACCGAAAACGGATGTTTACTGATGTCAATTTTTTCATTTTTCGAGTTACGAAAAAAATATTTTAAATACAAGTAATAAAATAAGTGCTGCCAAGTGTACCTCATAAAATGCATAGCATTTACATTATTATACATTTATTACCACTGCTTGTGCTAAAATATCGAGCAATTTCACAACAATTTGACTCCCAGTAGATAGCGTTAGCTGGAAGCAAATTTGCGTGCAAATTCTTTATAATACTGAACATAAGTAATTTAAAAGAAAATATTCAAATGAAATTATTCGTAAAAATTTAAAAACAACACAAAGAAAAATATTGTCTTTGACAAACACAGAGTTTACAATTACTTTTATTCAAGTACCCTCTCTTAAAATACGATTACATAAATATCCACAATCTCCTCTGCTACCTCCACAACACAAAGCCAAAAAATGTAAATTTACATACAATAGTATAAAGAAAACAAAACCATGTTGAACTTCGATACCGTTTGAACAAGAAGAAGAAGAGTAAGCCAAAAGGTACGACGAGTGAATCAGAAGTCGGCAAAGCGCGCGGTCTATCAAAGAAAAATCGTAACCGCGAATAAAGAGCACATCCCGACGGGCTGATCCTTCAAGATGGGTGTGGGTGGGAATGGGGAGGGGGTAGAACAGACAAGACGAGACGGTGATCATTTCTACCACCTCGTTGCAACTGAATAGAACATTTGGTAATCTATCTCGGCTTACCGAATCAAACGAATATAGTGTGTAAAAGATCACTGCAGGAACGGATTGGTTGGATTTTTTACTTGTTTTGAAATTTGTATTTGACTTTTATGTATTGTAAAAACATTTCAACGTTAATTGAATTGCGAGTTTTGTACATGAAAAGATAGACGTTAGCAGCAAGTTTTCAAAACTTTCTAGTAATTTAAGTAATGCTTATTACGTAGATATATTTATTATTCTTATCTTTATTTTTGATTTCTCGTTAAGAGAAATTGAAATTTAAAATTTTTATTTTACAACTGTGATTTGGAACAAATTTATATATGTTTAACACAAATAACAAAATTGTTTAGTATTTTCTATATTTTTGATGAATAGTGATAAATTTATTTTGGACATAAATATCTAATTATGATGTTTCAAAATTCTTATATTTGCAAAACAATATTTTTTGTGAATTTTAATGATTAATATTGTAGTACCAAGTACTATATTGTTAAAAATATATTTTCATTCTTTAAGTTGAATTAGCTTCTCTAGAAATAATATATCTATAATGAAACCGAAAAATATAATATACAACATGCATGTAATTATTAATTATTGATAAAAACAACATATTAAATTCAGAGATAGGTATAAGTACATAGGTATACACATTTTATATCAATTTCTTGAGATGAGAAATATAAAATTTGCCGTTCTGGAGAAAATTTTCTAAGGCATGAGCATTAATAAGAAGCAATAAATAAATGATTATAAAATCTATAGTCATCTAGGTGTCGTAAATGTGCCTACCCTGTTTGCTCCGGGGCTAGCCCCTTTCCCAACAGTTATCCCTGTTTGGTGAAGGGTGTGATGTAACTCAAAAAATATATATAAAAAAATAAATGATTGTCTTTAGGTTATTTCGATTTAGCAGGTATACGGTTATATACTCATACAGTTAACACATATAATGTAACATAATATAAAGCCCTTGAGATGTTAAATAGGTACCGGGACAGTCGTGTTTGGAGTTATTTATAAATTATTCATACGTAAATTTTTTTTTTATTATTATTGTTTTTTAATTACTATTCGTTTCTTCCTCAGAATAGTTTAAGTATAATTATACTTTTGTATTATTTAATAGATACTTTTTTGGCTTCTTCATTTTTGTTATTTTTTTTAGAGTGCCAGGCACTTGGGGTTCGTGTCAACTTACCCGGCATCCCCTCCTCTCCCTCTTATAAATATTAATATGAATTACCAAACTAATTGACATCATTTATTTAAATTAATTTTCATAAGAAAAAAATCTTGTTTCTTGAGATTATTTTTTGTGGACATTTACTAAAATTTTCAACATTGCTTTTTACATTACAAAAAGAGTTCGTCTCTGAAATCTAATACGACACTGATTTAAGAACTACTTTTCTCAGCGAAGGTGAAACCCATTTGAGCACGCGACAAGTTGGAAAAAGGTTTTTTTCAACTCCACTATTCATGCTACTCAAACTCTAAATACGATTCTTGAATGGCCGATTGGAAGCGGGCGTCGCGGCGACCTTAGGGTACAGTGTATTATATAGGTACTTATAAAATTTCAGGTTCTTTAAATGTAATTCCTTTTTTGTATTAAACACTTCAAAGTTCTCTTATTATGATATTATAATAGGTTTCCTTTTTATAAATTTTGATAATACATATATAAATAGATATATAATGTAATACGGATTTATTAATTTTTCCTGAATGTTAAACAATTATTAATAATATGTGGGCCGTAAGCTTTTATAATATTATTTGAGCAGACTTGTATCATATTATTAAAAATTAAAAATCGTATTAGCATACATAATTTTAAATTTGGATAATTCCCAGAATCAACATAAATTTATGTTTTTAATTTAGGTATTCTGTTTGCATCATTTTCAGTATTTGTTTTCTTTGATATTAACTTATTTAATTTTAATAATGTTGCTATAAATACAATATAATTATGTTTTCTAATGCGTTTGTAATATAATTAATATATTTTTTAATTATCTTTATGGCTTGTATATAAATAAAGATCTAAAAATTATAAATAATATTTTTTAACAAAAAAATTTGTTTTTAAATTTAGGTAATATGTATAATTATAAACATTGATATTTTAAATTAATTTCACCGAAATATATAAGTAAATAATTAATCAAGATGTAAATTCCTATCCATAAATATTATAACAATTATTTTTAAAAGTTTTTGAGACAAAACTTTTCCTGATAAAATATGTATATACATTCATTTAAAATTAAATTATTAAATAACATCTGAAAAGTTCTTTTAACTATCATTCATAATTAACTAGAGGGTGTATGTAGATTGTATACTGTTGTAAACTTTAGTATAAAATACAAATATTGTTCGTTTAGATTTGAGGAACAATTATTTAAAAATAATTGAAATAATCATGTTCATATGTTGAAAATTTATTAAGGTCCCATACAAATTTCGTTATATTTTATTCTCTTTTGTATACATATTTTAATTAAATTAATATGTATCCGTTTATAATAATAAAGTTATTGTTTGCAAAAAAGTAGTGGTAAATAAATATTAAATTAATCAAACAAATATAAAGATTTAATAATATAGAATACTTACCATAAATTACTATTAGGAAACAGAAAATCACGAATATCTTCTCCATTTTTATGAAGGAGTCACTGTAAAGCTTGGAGAATATCACATTCTAGATATATATCAAACTGTCGATGAAATCATTATAAAACGAAAGTCAGTTTTCATTAGTTTATAAACTCATGCGCTTAACTTTTTCATTATTCCCTTATACAATACAATAAACATGCTCGGAAAAGTCAAAACCGTGAAATATTTCATAACAGAACCACAACATCTCTTGTTAGTGTTATTATCTTTTAAATTTCATTTCTCTAGACAGTTGTAGGAAATGTAAATTAATTCTTATTATTAAATTTGTTTATAATTACAAAGTCCCAGATTCCTTTCAGGTTAATTAGGTTTCATAATATTATTTAAAATATACTACAATAAAGTATACATAAATATCTTTCAAACACTTGTTTTTACTTTTTTATATCTTAAGTAACACATTCCGTCTATATACAAAGTTCATATAAATATTTAATAAATTTTATAAACATTTATATTGTCAACAACAAACTTTTTACGAGAGCGAAAACTATTAATTAAAATTCAAATAAAATATAATAAAGATGTAATGTTTTTAATGAAGATTGCATTTTAAATAATAAACATACAATTACCAACTTGTAAATTATAAATAACCAGTTTTCTTTAGTAGCGGGATTACGTAAATTCACTGACGGAACATATACCAAAATATGGATTACATAACCAACGTGAAGTTAGACGCATACTGGAGTAGCGAGCACATAGCTCTGTCATAAAACCCACGAGCCGACTAGCTCTGTCGAACGCGCCCGATCGTATCCGATTGTCGCCGAACAACCACGCGAGTGTTTGAGAAATAATACCCGTGATTTTATAGTACCTACTGTTTGGTGAACCCATTTCAGATAAAGACGGAGCAACTTTCTTCAGGTTGCCTTCTTGGTATTTATGCGCGTTCTGTCTTTATTCAATACGAAATCGTTCGATCTTGCGCGAATGTGAACTTATGATTGGTCGACAACATTCAATTTGAACCAATAGCGGTGTGGGAATAATGCGCAGTTTTAGGAATCTATTTTTTAATTTGCGTTTTGAACGGCAGGTCCTTTTTTGTCAGCATGTACTTTTTGAGGTGTACCTTATTTGTAATATTACCACATAAATACATGTTATTTTCAGCTCAAGTTTCTTGGAAATGATGTATTTTGTGGGTTTATTAAGATTGTGCGCGGTCGCATGTAATATTTTTAGTAATACCTTCTTACGTTTTCTGTTATGAAATATAATTTATAAAGTCTGTATTACACTTGTTAATTTTTTCAACAATTTTAAGTACTTGAAATTGGTTAACTTTTGATGGCCTTATATTGCTGTTTTTGACATAATTCAATTAGAGAAATTAATCAACATCTTAAATAAACTATTTCATAATTTAAGAACAAAATGCATAGTAATAATGATTAATAATTAACAAAAAATCAGAACAAATTAACAATGCAATAATCTCGAATAATCAAGAAACCATTTAAAATTACGATTGTTAATAAGTTTCATTTTATAATTTATATGGTTACAGTAATTTTTTTAATGGGTTACTTTTTGGACACTACATTAAGTATTCAATAAAATACCTAATTTAAAACAACGGAAATATTAAAAAATAAATACATCGAGTTAATTGAAACATTTTGTTCGGATAAAATACATATTCAAGTGACAGTAGATACTGACAGCAAATCTTCATTATATTTCAATTTTAAACATCATCTTCTGTATGCATAATATAAGAACTAAACAAAATACATAATAACTCTTATATGGGAAACGAAATGGAATAGTCATGTTTTAATAAATCAAGACTGACAAGTTCTGTCGTATTTCAAACTTCACCATACAATATGTTATTCCTTCGGGATATTCTCATAATATAATGTATTTGTTTTTATTAAATAATTTTAAATAATATAATCAAAATGAATTTTTTAATTTTTACCGTCTATGACAAAAAAATCGAAATTTAAATTCCAAAATAAACTTTAACTATGACACAATTTTAACTGATAATAACTATTAATTTCCTGTTAAAAATATATAACTTTCGATTTTATTAAATAAATATATATATTTTAAATAAAAACTTGAATAAATAAATGTTTCTTTCGTATTCGGTATTATATAATTTCTCTTTTAAACAGAGAAGGTAATATAAAATGTTTTACATTTTAAATTACAACAAAATATTAAAAAATAAAGAAACTTTTTTCATATCATAAATGTAAATTCGTTTTAATTTATTTACAAAAATCGTATCCCCTTCATTTGTCATTACACTTGTTTTGCAAAATTTTATTAACAAAAGTAACAAAAACATCTGAAAATGAAAAAGAAGAAAGTAATGAAAACTTAATTTGTTTAATCTCAGTTTCATATTGCTTTCATTTTGTGAAAATACACAGAGGTGAAAATAAAAAAGAGTAGGTAATGGAGGAATATCATTAATTATGTATGTAAAACACAGACTGCTATGACAATAAGAACATTTATTTTATATTCTCTTAAAAGAAACGGTCTCAATTGATTGAAAACCTATATCAAAATAATACGGTATAAAGTTCTTTATCAATTAATTCTGACCCGATCAAATTTAAAATCTATTCTGGGAAACAAATAATAATGCTTTACCTACAGCTGGGATGGTAAAAATTACACAATTTACACTTAATAAAAGGATGCAATATATTTCTTATTAAATTTATTTGAGTTCATAAAATAATAACAATCAGATTGCTTTGAAATTAATATTATTAAAATACAATATTATATTATTTCTCACAAATATAAGGAGCTGTGGAAGTACAGTAGATATCATAGATTAGAGACGCTTTACTCATACATAAACACCGTCCACGGCCACCGGCTTCTGGTTCTCCAGTTGCCCAATTTTTATATCCTATCTTTTCGAAAGGTTCTCCTAAAAGAAACGTTATTCATTTTTAGTACTTTCTGAAGAAAAATAACAAAATGGGATAAACAATGGACATATTGTTAGTGCCAAAATCATTATTTAAGTAATAAAATCATAGTAAAAAATAATTTTTTGTGTTTATTTACCTAAAACGCTAATAAATTTATCATGCGTTACATAATCACTAATTCCAATAAGTATGACGTTTGCGTTTGTAGCATTTGGGGATTTGGGGTAAATATTAAATATCGCCACTAAAAGATTCGCTTCTTCCTGTGAATTTGGTATAGCTAAGTATGCTCCTTCTTTTTTACAAGTATCTCTTGCATCTGCCCAAAACATCGCTTCGCTATGATATTTGTAAGAACCAAATCCTGGATATCGTTCATAATCATATGGAACATTTGTAATCTCTTTGTTTTTGATTTCTAAAATTAAATAAATAATCAATATAATATTAAACTTGATACGAAACAAAATTAAAGACAGTCTATAGCTTCGTTCTCAAATGGCAGAATCGTTTTAGTTGCGTCTTATGAAAAATGGACTAACTTTACCTGAGACTGTTACGCGTACACTATTTCCAATTTCAAATTGATCTTCATTGTAGCATTTAACATTTTCATATGCCGGATTTTGTACTTGCACCTGTCAAATATAACCATAAAAGGAATACATGAAGATAAAAATATAATAAATACGTACCTGAACATCTGCATGAACAATATGCAAAATATACAATATTAAAGTGTACTTCTTCATGATTTTATTTAATGTATATTTCTTTTCACATACCTTTATACTATAAAGCTGACCAAAAATTTACCGCAAATTATTGATAAAGTATAAATAAACAAAAACAAAACCTGTACAATGATATTATTTATAGATAAATATGAACGGATGTTATTTTGATTTATTCTATTTTAAATTATATTGTAGTAAATATAAAAAAATAATTAACTAGGAGTGCTAGCAGTCATGAATCATGATAGATTTGCGAGGTATATTTATTAAACAAAAGGTTTTGAAAAAAAGGTGAACAAACTATTTTATTAATTTCATTATGTGCCTGAAACACAATAGAAAATAGAAAATGTGATGCTATAAAAATATTAATTAATTATTAAGCAATGAGATAAATTACAATATTTATTGTAGTTGTATATTTCAAAACTAAAAAAAATAATGTCTATTATACCAACACCATGAATAAAGTGTATCTAAAATAACTCCCAGCTTCGCCTTAAAATATAAGATCTAGCAGAGATTGTTCTAACCAAGGACAGTTTATTTAGCTGTGCATATACACAAATACACACTTATCGTCTATGTCCATAGTTAGTTTATACTTTTCTGTGATCAATGTTAACATAAAATATAATTATCGTATATTATAAAAAAAACTGTTTTCGATTATAATTTTTCACAGATATAAGGAGCTGTATAAGTACAGTAAATATCATAGAGTAGAGTCAATCTATTCATACATAAACATCTACCACGACCTCCGGCTTCTGGTTCTCCAGGTGCCCAATTGTTATATCCTATCTTTTCGAAAGGTTGCCCTAAAATAAGAAATACATATATGTATATTATTTATTCACATTGCACTTATCCTTATAATAATGAATAAGAAATATGAAATTGAAACTTAAGGGGCGATCCACACTATCGTTCCATTCCCGGTCCGGTCTCGCTCCAGTCAAATATTCAATATAGGAAATACTGATGCTTTCATTGTTTATTGTTTATTTATATTTTGATTGGAGCGAGACCGGACCGGAACTGGCACGATAGTCTGAATCGACCCTAAGTGATGTTTGTTTATTAAATAATTTTTCAGTATAACTTTTGTATATCTACCTAAAACACTAATAAATTTATCATGTGTTACATAATCACTAATTCCAATAAGTATGACTTCTGAGTTTGAAGCATTCGGAGATTTGGGGTAAATGTTAAATATCGCCACTAAGAGATTCGCTTCGTCCTGTGAATTTGGTACAGCTAAGTATGCTCCTTCTTTTTTACAAGTATCTCTTGCATCTGCCCAAAACGTTGCTATGCTATGATATTTATAAGAACCAAATCCTGGATATCGTTCATATTCATATTGAATATTTGTATGTTCTTTGTTTTTTGGGTTCTAAAATTGAATAACGATTCATATAAATGTAAACAATGTAAGTTTCTATAGACACAAAATGGGTATATGCTAAAAAGGAAGTATTTTTAATATTATTTATTACGTTACTTCATGAAAATATTTGTGAAAATAATATACATTTATGTAGATATTAAGTCAATCCAAGATTAAGAGACATTTTTTACCTAATGAAGCAACATAATATATATAAAAAATAATATATTTGTAATTTCACTTAGTGAAATTTTCAATTCAACAATTAAGAAAATTTAATTGATTTAATTAAATAGCGTACCTGAGACTGTTACTTTTACACTATTTCCAATTTCAAATTGATCGTCATTGTAGCATTTAACATTTTCATTTGTCGGACTTTGCACATGCACCTGAAAAAAATATCATGAAAGTAATACTTAAAGAAAGATATAAATAATAAATATACTATACCTGAACATCTGCATGAACAATATTCCAAATAAACAATACAACCATGAATTTCTCCATAATTATTTTAAATATATAATTTTTATACATTCAGCAATGTTTAATGATAAAGTATAAACCTATATTTAGTATTTGTAGACAAATAATAGATATAGTCAAAATGAACGGAAGTAAAGGAGCTGATTAACCAATAATATTTATTTTTGTTTTTAAATAAGTATATCAAAATAATAAATATTCAACAAAATGCTTCACATGTAAAAAAAATTTTATTAGAATTTTTACTTCCATGTTCTGAAAGAAATGGAAGTATTGTAATACCGTCGAAAAATCGTGTTTGAGAAAAGAGTAGATTCTGATTGTACTACCTTCTAAACGTAATATATACAAAGGTGAGTTTTATTTCTTACAATCCCAATGAAATTTTTCATATATTAAAAATTATTTAAAAAGATAGTAAAGAACATGGAAGTCATGTTCTCCATACCGATATTTATTTAAATTGTATGCCAAAAATTATAATTGAGAAAATACATATTGCCTCGACACTCTAAACGGGGTATCGAGTTCTGTTAGATTTACAACAATGGTGACCCAGACTGTACAAGATATTTCTCATAGAATGTTACTTTTTTAATCTTATGAATAAACGACATAAAACTGTTCGATATTTCGTTCAAACATTTTATAAGAAAGCAAAGAAAAGTAAGAAACTGTTATTTATAAATATCGTAGTTTTTTTTACTTTTATTTAATATAATAATATGAAAACATTCATTTCAAAAATTACAGTGCAACAATGTAATTTTTTAAACATAAATTAACATATATTGACACTTAACCCTTTTTGTATGCAAATTATCTGTACATATATATATATACATTGCAAAAATAAATAAAAAGATTCGTTAGTTGTTTTATACTATCCCCATTTTCTACAATCATGAAGTTAATATTTTCTACACTTTTACTATTTTATATATCACACACTAATGGAAAAATTATACCTTCGGTAAGTAAACTTTTGTGTCTAATATATTTTGTAAATGTAAAGTAAATAATAATTTTTGCCACTAAAAGAAAATTACTTCATTTAATTTAATTACTTATTTTCATATTTTTTTTATTATTTGTATTAGTAAATATTATTTATTAATTTATTATGCAAAATCATCTAAAAGATTGCATTTTTATTAAGTAAATAATTATAATAAGCCTGATAAAAAAAAATTCGAACAGCCACTGTCTCAAACGATTATTCGTTAGCTCGAATCTAAAAGATCGCCCAAGGTTTACTAATTTACATCTAATTAATTATACTTATATTAATTTTTTTCTAGAGATCTAAACAGGCGATGATCTCGAAGGTTCCGTTGTCTAAATTGCTAAATAACGCCAGTTTGTCTATATATCTTAATCTCAAAACCTAAAAATTGTTTCTTTCAACTTAAAATTTCCTGCCAAAAGGTTAAGATGTCTCGAAAATCTGGCGTGATGGAGCAATTTGGGCAGCAAATTCGGTTTCAGCGTGCCAAAAACCTTTGAGATTCTCATGACGTTAAAAACTATCATTTGAAACGGTGACTGCTCCAAAAAATATATATATACTTTGCATCAGTCTGAAACCTTAATTAATATTATATTGCAATTATATTCAGGTAAAAGAAGAAAACCAAACGGAAGTATACGAATTTACTAATAATCATCAAAACGATGCAAACGTAATATACATCAACATAGTTAAAGGTAAGAAAAGAATATTAATAGGTTATTCCATTTAAAAAAAATTATATTTCAATATATCTCTGAAATTCGACATTCAATTGTTTTTTTGAGGTCGCTATTATTCATCACGGATAAAATATGATACTTGGCCCATTTAACCGATCTTCTAGCTCAAATAATAACAAAGTTAGCAATGATCACTCGATTCTGGCGAACAGCCTGTATATAACATGAAGATTAACCATCATAATTGATATATCTTAATTAATTATTAACATTGAATTTTATTTTAGATAACAAATGCGAACCTGAAATACCATTCGATTATGCATTCTACCCAAATGAAAAGTTCTATAAATATCATTTAATCAAAAGAATCTGGCCAGAAGCAAGAAACATTTGCAATAAAGAAGGTGGTCATTTAGTAATTCCTAGTTCACAAAATGAAGTGGATCTTATTATACGTATAAGAAATATGTATCCACACGTATCGGAATACCTTCATGTTGGAGGTTCTAAAATATTTGATGGTAACAGTTTCCAAACTGTTTATGGTCAGTATTATTGTTGTAATATTCATTTCTCAAAAAAAATAAATTATAAATAACCTTACATCAACCCATACTTTCATACAAATATTATAAATGCGAAAGAGTGTTTATCTGTACGTTAGTTTTGACATCAGTAAACATCCGTTTCTTGTTTAGTGATGGATTTAAAAAATATCTGCAGTATACAAAAACCCTAAGTTTGAAATTGTATGTCTGTAATTCTCGCCGTTTTGGCTGTAGAATGTTTACAGACATACCTACACACAGACGTTATTGAGATAATGGTCGTACGTGACCGTCAATACGTGTAATTGCGTTAAAATCTCGAGTTCGAGTTTTTCATGGTCACTATTCTTTATTATAGAGTAGGTACATTTCATGTATGCATAAAAAAGTTAGATTATTTTCAATCAAACCGAAAGTAACAATGTGGTATCGATAGTGTCGAAAAATCCAAACTTACCAAGATTTTTTTTTAATTTTAGAAATAACAAATTTTACACCTGATATTCTATATTATATATGACAATTACATATTATATATTAATTATATTATACAGTAAAAGCTCTTTATTCGCGGGGTATATGTTCCATAAATATGCCGCGAATACAGAAACCGTGAATACGAAATGGTAATTTATATGGGATTATAGGGGATACGTTCCTAGGTGACAAAATAAATAAACAAATACAATATAAAAAATCAATTTAATTGAAGTCATTGACCATATTGATTAATTATTATCTTCAGGCTTAGGCAATGGTTTAAAGAATTTTGTAATTTTTTCTTGCTTGGCAGTTTTTAAAAGCTCCTTCAATTCAGACTGATATTCAGCAGTGGCATTAGCAATTTGCCTCTTAAAAATAATACTTCATTCCATAGACGGATCAATTTTCATAAAGAAATCACAAAGCTCATTTGCCATTCTTAAACCTTCACTAAGATTTTTCAAATTAAATGTCACGTTTCCTGATTAGATCCGCGAATAAAGAAATCTTTAGCCGCGAATATAGGAATTGGGTCGCATTTTTTTAATCCGCGAATAGTGAAAACGCGAATGAAGGAAACGCGAATAAGGAGCTTTTACTGTATATGACAATTTACATAGTATAAACTTGTAGTTTATACTTATTTATATTTATTTATTATCATCCTTCATAGCACCGTTGCCGCTTTTCTGTTCTATGTATTTTATTTGCTTTTAGGTGACAAAATTGATGATATTATCCAATGGGGTCCAGGTCAACCTAACGGAAATGAATATTGTTTATGTTTAGATGAAATTGGAAAATTCCACGACTGTACTTGTACTGGATCTTATAATTTTATCTGTGAAATAAATAAAAATCAGTAAAATTAACATTAATGAAAATATAATTAAGACTATACCATAATTATATATGTTACGCGAGGTGTGCAGAGTTGACACTGCTCGGGTAATGTCAGCATTACACATCGCTGCTGGGTAAAGTCCGCATGTCACCAACAATAATTTTCCAAAGTAATTTTATTTGATAGTTAATATCAGTTTATCATCATAATACAGCTCTGCCCACGACGATTTAGCATTGTCAACAATATCCGCTTAAAACTGGACGATGTTACCAAAGAAATAATTATCGGTGACATTGCCGACGACGATTTAGCATTATCGACAATGACCGCTTAAAACCGGGCCAAGTTATTCGTAAATCAACCATCCCCGCGAACTTTGCCATTATCATTTGTTTTGTGAAATATTATGAATTTTTAAAATGGAAGGCATATTATAATTAAAAAGTATTCGATATTCAAATAGTTAATTCCAAATAACTAAATAGTGACAGGTCAATAAATAAATAGTGACAATAAATCGCTTTTGTAGTTAATTTTTTTGGCTTCTGCATAGCTCAAATCAGTTTGAGTATTTTGTGGTTTAACTATAAAAAAACGAACTAAAACATGAATTTAAAAAAATTATGTAACCATTTAGAAGAAAGTTATAAATAAACAAATACGCATCAAAACATAAATTAATATTTAAATCATTTAGTGACATTTAACCCTTTTTGTAAGCAAATGTATATAAATACAGTGCAAAATTAAAATGAAGTTTGAGATGTGTTTGTTCTTTTGTACTATTTTGACTGTCTTTATTTTATAAAATCATGAAATTTACAATTTCGGTACTTTTATTATTTTATATATCACATACGAGTGGAAGAATTTTACTTTCAGTAAGTAAAAATTCTTAATTTAATATATTTTAGGTAACCAAGATACGAAAAACTTTTTTTAATGTAATAATTTTTAAAATAGTCATTAAACAGTAAAATAATATTATCTTGTGAAAAATTGTTTTATTTTTTTGTATCTTTAGATTATTAATCTATGTTCGGAAAATATTGTATGTAATTTTTTTACTATAAAAAATTTCTGGAAAAATTATTATATTATACTTATTTTATTTTACAAAAGTTTCATATAAAAATTTCAATGCGCATTAGCATAGTATTTTTGTACACTTATTTTTCCATGTACAAAACAAAAGTCTGCATTATTTTCTGTTATAATATAATAAATTATATTGTCATTTATTAAGGGAAACGAAGAAAATCAGCAGGATGTAAACGAATTTGGTAATAATTATCAAAATGATAACGTGATACGCATCAATGTAGTCAAAGGTAAAAATAAAATATAATAACAATAAGAAAGTTACTATCATAAAGTTTAATTTTTTAATCAACTTTACATTAATATTCTTAGCATACTTAATTTATCAAGAAATAAAATAATACATTTTATTATATAACATTCATTTATTTCTACGTCCATCGACTATATAAAAGTGTCCATAAAATTTTCTATTTATAACAAAAGAAATACTTTGTTTAAACCACTGAACAATAGCCACGAAAATTTACATACGTAACTTGATTAATTATTATTTATTTAAATTCAATTTCAGATAACAAATGTGAACCTGAAATTCCATTTGACTATGCATTCTATCAAAATGATAGTTATTATAAGTATCATTCTACACAAAGTAACTGGCCAGAAGCAAGAGACATTTGCAATAAAGAAGGTGGTTATTTATTTATTCCCAATTCACGAAATGAAGTAGAACTTGCTGTTCGCATTAAAAATATGTATAAATCTGTATCGGACTTACTTTATGTCGGAGCTTCAAAATTATTGGATAATAATTCTTTTCAAACATTACATGGTTAGTATAGTACCTAGAACCTACCTTATAAATGAACTTTTTTCACGTCACACAATATATCATTTTTAAGTTCATTCAAAATAAAGTTTAAAAAGTTATAGACAATAGCTCATAGCTACAAAAAATTATTTAAATTATAATTTAAGAAACATACTTTTTTCAAAAAACAATTTTCGGTTTGGTTAGAGAAAAAATGATAATAAAAATATAATGTTTACCTTATTTTAATGGAAAATGTATCTAATTAACCAATCAGAATTTAGAATTTTTGTGATAGATAGAGTTTCCAGGTCTTAAATTCTGAATTGAATATAAACAATTGAAGAAAATAATTTAATTTAATATTTCTTAATATATCAAAAATACTTTCCAAGTAATAACTCTTAAAAAAATATTGCAATTTTTCATTAATTTTTAATTACTTAAAATTTATCAATTTTTGAACAACATTATTTGATGGCCAAATATTGTGAATTATAGAAATAATGAAGAAGTTTAAGAACAGAATAATAATACAGTTAAAAAAGAATTATTTAAATCAGTACAAATTAGTAACCATGTAACCTAAAAAATCTCAGTTGAATTGAAAATTTGATTTTCAGTTGTAATATTATACATTACATTTCACAGTAAGTTAACATATAACGATTGTTTTTATAACCTATACATTTACCCCGTATTTATTATAGCCCACCGTTCCAGCCCCTAGCGGGTAATCAATGTTGAACTATAAAATAATGTCCATTAAGTAAATATTTTTATTTATTTAGGTGACAAAATTGGTGATCATATTCAATGGGCTAAAGGCGAACCTGGTGGACATGAGTATTGTTTGTGCTTCGATAAAACAGGCAAATTCCACGACTGCACCTGTTCAAATTCTTATAATTTTATCTGTGAAATAAACAAAAGTCAATTAAAACAAGATAACCAATAAAAATAATAAGAACTACTATTAAAAAAATTATTATAAACTAAACGAAATATGTAATTATTTTATTCTGTGTATATAAATAAATAAGGAACCCCAGTCCTTTTTCTTTTGGATATTATTTACGATTTTTTAAAATAGTAAATATTTTGTATATCAATTTTTTGTTGAACTACTAAATAAACATCACACAAAATTGAAAAAACATCTGCCAACTTGGCATTGGTTAACTATTTAATTTTTATACAATTTTACTAAAAAATATTGGTTCAAAAATTTTTTTTAAGACCCACCTAATTATTCTTTCGTATATTTTTAATTTTTTGACAATATAAATCTAAATCTAAAATGCAAACATCAAAATAACATTTAAAACATCAAAATGTTTTTAATATGTCAAAGTAAACGTCAATTGAATTTTAATGTAAATTGAGATAAATCTTTGTAAAGGAATATTTTGCAACAAACTTGTAGACCTATGTATATTATAGTTAATTAAATGCTCTACAAAAAAGATACTATAAAATTTTCACGTAACATGTACCGTTGTTGAGATATCTTAAAAAATAAATATTTTAGGATGTCACTCCTCCCCCTTACACACGATTTTAATGATTTTGAAATGAGACCGTCCTTAAGCCAGACCTAACTATTCAGTGGTTATGCGTGTGACAAAGATTCACTCGACAGACACACAGACAGGCAGACACAGAATGAAAAATGTATGTCTTGACCTGAAACGGAAAGATCAATTTAAAATTTTGAAATCAGAGAACAATTTCTTTGTCTCATTCTAAAACGATTACAAAGTTTCTTGTATCTTCGATATTGCGAGGAAGCAATTAATATTTTTTTTCCGGAACAATAAGTTAGAGAACTAAAATTTTGTAAATAATAATGTACCTTCATTAAATATTATTAGTAAATTAATTAATTAAGTCTAGGAAGTATGTAAACATATCTATATAATATTTTACAAATATTATGAGTGATTATCAATAAATTATTATGTCCTTGGTATTTTCCTTAACTAAGTATATTATGTGTAATCGCAGTCAATGAATAGAACAAATAGATACAATTTTTTTTATAAAACCAGTTATTGATAATTACAAATAAATCCCATATAAACTGTTTTGCATAAATAGTACATGTGTGGCGTTATTATGGAAAGAATTTCGATATTTAACATTTTTTGTAGAATTTAAATTAATAATATTATACACTTAAAATCAGGGCTTCAAACGTATCCTATATACCAAATGTAGTCAATATCTATCGTGTTCCTTCTATTTTGTCTATGAAAATATCAATAATAACATATTAACACAATAAACCATTAAAAAGACTCCGGGTTTTCGTAATTTTGATAAAAAACGGTACTAGGAAAAATAAATTATATTTATCAAAATTGTAGACAATATAATTTAAAAATCGGAAGAGAGTAAGTTCAGCTGACAACAATACAGATAATAATAAAAAGGCAATTCTAATTAGGAAAGGTCAAATACATTATACATTACGCAATTTTAACGAGAATCTGACGCACATATGTAATGTAAGAAATGCACTCCTTGGCTGGTGCATAAAACCAGTTATTGGGGAAATACAATAAATAATATCCTATACAATCTCGTTTGTATAAATAATACATGTGCGGCGTTGATATGGATACAATTTTCTTCCCACATTATTTTTTTGGAATAATCAATTATTATAATCATTAGTGGACGACAACGTGTTACATATAGGAGCTACAAATATATTTACAGATGGACAATTTGTTACTTTAACAGGTAAATTGTGGAACTTATCTACTAACTATTTTCAGTAGCGAAGGTATAGAATTTAACTTCGATATATAAGGATTTAAAGCGCTTATAGCACTTAACGAAGACGAAGACCGTTACTGTATTTTTTTTTCTAAATGCCAGTCTGATTGAATTCAATAATACATATCATCGAGGTCACGACAGCCGTCGTTCTTATACGCCAGCAAAGCATCCGCCGTGCCGTTTCGACGGAGCTAAAGTGCCACTCGTATTAAATCATATATACAGATTTTCAAGGTCGATACGGCGACGTTCTTCTTTTCTGTTAAGTTCCACCGCTTAAGAGTTATTTCAGATTATTTTAAGATCATGCTACTAATTTATTATAAGTCGTAATATACATAATATTTTCATATTTCTGAAATAACATTAAACCCATAATTATTATTGTCACAAATGTAATTCAATTAATTTTTTTAGGACAACCATTAAACGGTCAACATGTAAAATGGGGTCCAGATCAACCAAGTAACAAAGAAGGTGAAAATTGTTGCTGTATTGTTAGAAACGTAGAGTTTCATGACTGTTTATGTACTGATGTACTGCATTACATATGTGAAATCGACATATAAAAATTATGACGTGTGTGAGTATATATTTAAAACATATAATTTACCAAATGGAATGAAATTAAAAATTAAATTATATGTAAACACGTGTTTACTAACGCAGTTTTTAAAATTAAAAAATACAAGTTAAGTCATAGTGAATTTTCCTTCTTTATTTCCTCTCTTTTAAAAGATAGGAGAATATTCAAATATTTAATATTATAAGTAAAATGCACGTTATAAAATTATATCCAAATATACAGTGTGGTTCAGAAAAAAATGTTCAATAAATGATATCTTTTTAAATGGAATGACCTATTTATTTCTACCTTATTTCATTTCTGTTAAGGAAGTCTATATAATGGTACAATATTTTTATAAGCTGTTAAGAAAACATACCGTCCTCAAACCAGACCCAACCATCCGACGAAGTTTCAACAATATCGGTTCAGTGGTTCATGAGTTATGCGTATGTGACAAGGATTCGGAGGACAGACGGACACACACACACAGAGACGGACGGACACACAGACAGACACGGAACGAAAAATGTTTGTCTTGACGTGAAACGGAAAGATCAATTTAAAATTTTGAAATCAGAGAACATTTTAATGTCTCAATCTGAAACGATCACAAAGCTTCTTGTATCTTCGATATTGCAAGGAAGCAAAAACTATACTATGTATCAAAATTGTAAATACAAATCTTAATAAGAATGATCTAGTGGGTATTTCGTTTAAATGTTGTCTTCGCGCACAAACTAAACGAGAATTAAAATTAGAAGTGGAATCTGACGGACAAGAAATTCATCTCTTCTGCTTATTATGTGTGTAAAAACCTAATCAATACTGGCGTGTATTATTCTAAAAACAGTTTTATGAAAGTAGGTGTAAATAAAAAATCATATACACATTATTTAGCATTGGTGGCGTTGATATTTTGAAATGAATATAATTTTGATTTGACACACATTTTTAGAAAAACATTATTTTTAATTAATAATTATAATGCATTTTAATATTTATTTAGTTTATTTTGACAGACATAGATTTAAGATTTAAATAAAATAGGTATTCAAAAATTTCATTAATTTTTAAATTTTATAGTTAATCAGTATGTTTATATAAATTACTATTCATAATATCCTTTTTCTGTCACTTAACACTTAAACTATGAAGTTAGCTACACAACTAAACATAATGAACTATTGATATTTTCATATATATCTCTCAAAAATACTAGATTCTATATTTATAGTAATAATACCGAGGTTGGGGGGTGAATCACCCAAAAGCTAAGCCCCTAATAATATTGTAAATTGAATATATAAGCTCTCATTTTATTCGATTCACAAAAATATTTTAATTGTTATATTTAAATTCATAATTATTAAAATAAATTATTTAATTTAATGATATCAGAACAATACTCTTCAAACGTTCAAATCTCTCTTCTGAGAAATCGCATTTTTGCTATTATCGTGTTATGACCTATGACAAATTACCGTCAAATTAATACAAACATAATATTTACATTTAATATTTCAATACTAACTGAATACTGATATATAAATTATCTGTATTTTTTGTTCGCTGTTCCTCACAATATAATTTTATAGATGCCTCTGCGTTCGACGAAATAAAAAAAATACAAATAAGAATGTTTTGATTTTTTTGTTTGTAAAACAAGTATTCACAGTACACTATTATACAGTATACTCGTATTCTTTATAGTGTCAAGATTAACAATAAACTTACAACAATATGAATAATCCATTGTTTATATTATTTCTTATTTATTTAAATTTGTATATATCAAGTGCTGAATTTCTGGTAATTATTTTAATAAATATACTTTTTATTTATTGTTTAATGACAGTGCTTAATAATTATATCTACCCATTATTTTAGGTTAACATACTAAATTCTAATCAAGATAACATTACATTTTCAGTAACTCCAGGTATGTACTCTTATCTATGATTATAATAAATAAAATAGTTCGCTTGTATGTTGGTATAAATAAAAGTTACCTTGCTGAGATCTCCAGAACAAGTTCGATTTGATAAATTCTTTCTTTGGTGAAAAGATTTAATCCACACAAGTTACTTAAGCTATGTATTTTTACACTATCACACAAAATGACTGAGCTATGAAGACATATGTTGCACAAGTAATATAAATAAACGTGCCAATCACTAGATATATAAAACCTAAGTATATAAAAAAATCATGAATGGAAGTTATGTACTACTAGAGTATAATTAGTTCTATAAAACAATCCTTGACAGCATCTATTTTGTTGATAAATATTTTTTTTCTATTCCTATGATCCACCAAGTGGAGTGAATATATTTTCAATCCATAATGAAGGTAACTTTTATATAAATTTATATAATTGATTTATAAATAAAAAAATCTTTTGTAATCATTTCTTCGGCAGATAAAGAAGTAGGCAAGGTGATAAAATTCCGTGATGATTACACCCTGCACGGTGGACATGGTTTTTACAAATACCATAACTATCCGGCCATGTGGCGCAATGCAAAATACATCTGTGAACTGGAAGGGGCCCATTTGGTTGTGATTAATTCTCAAGCCGAAGCTGATTTGGTCCTTGGGATCATCAAATTGTATCCCAAGGCTCTTAACGTTGACTATGATGATTATATATCTGTAGGCATCCATGCCATGTATAAGCCAGGCGAATATGTTACTGTAACAGGTATATAACCAAATACAGTGAAACTTCTCAAAAATGACTTACATTTCAAGATATTAACGTTATTTTTAAATATCTTTTTTTTTGTTGATTTCTGAGTTAAAAATTTTTCAAATTTCGAAAAAATATAAGTATCAATATAAAAAAAATATTTGTTATTGTTTTTCAGGTGGTCTTGTGAGTAATTCTGGATATACAAAATGGAATAAAGACCAACCCGATGGAGGTGACCAACAATGTGGATATATGCGTTTTGATGGTTCCCTTTGGGATGGCATCTGCAAAGAGGTTTATAGTTTTATGTGTGAAAAAGAACTATAAAATAAACTCATTTTATTTGATTTTTAAAACTATAATGCATAATTATCTGTATTTTTACAAATAATAAATATATTAAAGCGTGAAAAAATATGAAGGGATAAGAAAATAAGAAATAGAATTTTGTTGTTTATGGACAGTTCCTTAGTTATAATAAGTACCTTAAAATGGCTCAAAATATAATATTAGTATAGTATTTGTGTACTGATATTATAAAGATACTAATATTGGAACTAGAGACTTGAACCCGAACCCGAAACCAAAAAAAAGCTGTATTTTTCATTAACCTGAACCTGAACGAACCTGAATCTGAATCCGAACCTTTTGATGGATAACAGGTAACTATTTATTTTTAAAATGTAATAATAAAAAAATAAAAATTATTTTTAACATTTTTCTCAAATGTTTTTTAAAAGTGATTATAAAATGTACTATAACTCGAAAAATGTTTTTAATTTTTTTGTATGATGTCCATTACATACTAAAATTTACATATTTATTACTTTCTTTTTTAATTCTATATCTGTTCACATTTCAATTTGCAAAAAAAATCTTAAAAGTAGAGATTTCAATCTTTAAAATGTAATTTTATGTTTTGCCGTTTTTCTAGCAATATTTCAGAAAATATTTAATTTGTTATTTTATTTTCAAACAAAATAATTTTCTTTCAATTACAAATTAGAACCTGAACCCTGAAAAAAATATCATGTCAAAACTTTGACAAATATCACACATTTTACACGTGATATCCTGTGAATTAAATTTTTTTGTTAATTTTTATTACATTACTTTTATTATTATTTTTATTTACATTATCAAAAAATATATATATATTACTTATAAAGATTATATAACTTAATTAGTGTCTGAACAACTTTAACAGAATAAACATGAAGTTTAAAGTATTTTTATCTTTATTTCTATTATATTTTAACCTTTATTTAAGTATACATTCTTTTAATTTTTATGATAATCATAATTTTTTTATAAAAACAATAATTTCAAATAGTCTAATTATTCCTTCATTAAATCTTATTACCGAATATTTTTATGTTTATTTCTTGCTTTATTTTTAAATTGTAAATTGAATACATAAGTGATTTTTTAAATAAAAATCGTACAAATCATTTAACTTGCAGTATTTTTTTAAATATAAAAATGAATAATTTTTAACAACTCGAGCACAAAAAATGTCTGAACACGCAATAATCCAGTTACTATTCATAATTTTTTTTCTCGCTATGTTCTTAAATATTTATTAATCGATTGAAACTAATTGGAATGAGCACAACAATTAACTAAAACTAAAATCTTCTTTTAACATGCCAAATTCATCAAATATACAGCCATAAACCATCCTTGGTTGACCATACGGATCAAAAAGAACAAAGATATCTATACGAAATTATAATAGCTTCACATATAGCCATCCTTGTTCATGACACATCCAAGTCGTCAGTTTTGCGAGAAAGTGTATATTTTTTCTTAAAAAAAATTATGATGAATAATTTTGGTTGCTTATTTTACTAATAATTAAATGAAAATAATCATACCTCGACAATATTTATATTATTCGGTGAAAGTAGTCTACATAATGGCTTGTGTTCTCTATTCCTTCATCAGTAGAACAGTAACATTTTAGTGGATACATTCATTTGTCAAGAAAATGGTGAAGAAGATATTGGTGAGTTTTAAATCAGTGATGTTTTAAAATAATTTTGTGAGTGAATACAAAACCAAATTGGATATGTGTAAAACTATATGTGATATGGACAATACAAACCCAGCTACCCTACTGCATTTATTATAAGATACATATATTACTAAGCACTACTTATTTTTTATATTTATTATTATAATAGTGATAACTAACAATCAGCAGTTACTATACCTAAGACTGAAATAGCCCGTAAACTATAAAAAAAAAAAAAATATATTGTTAACTACTGAACTAGCTCTTCGGGGTTATCGGTCCCCCTGTAACTCCAAAGAAAACCACAACGTTAAGCCAAGACCTTTCAAATGATAACTAAATTATTTACTTTAGGACAAATGCTTAGAACAGTATAGCTCTTACTAAATTTCTCTTATTCACTTATATTTTAAATACCTATGTACCGGGTGTTCAAAATACAATGTTACGAATTTTTATTTTGAAAATTAAGGTGCTCGAAAATTAAAAAGTGTTTCAATCTTTTCACGTAGGTCCTCTAACCAAAAATGCAGATCCTCATTTGAAATATCAATGAAACTATTGTTGCTCGCCCACCCTGTATTTCTATGATAGCGTAAAAAGTTGGAAAATATACACCAAAAAATAAAATAGATCATATATACTAAATAAATGGTATAAAATACGTCATATGAGAGATAAGAAAACAACAGAACATATAAAACATGTGATAAAACAACATAAAAATAAAATTATAATGCCGTGTTTAGACCAAAGAAAACAAAACAGCAACTCGGTGTTTGAAAAAACATCGTATTTGAATATGCATAGGGTTTATTGCACTTTTGTCAAAAAGACACGATGTTGCTGTTTTGTTTTTTCGGTGTAAACACTGCATAATACATACAAAATATAAAATGTGAGTATAGTAAAAAGGCCGAGTGATTCTAATTGATAAATTCGTTAAAAGTATACACAGTGAAGATTACAAATGTAAGGGGAAGCTATACTCTGTGTTGCTGTATCCGAAAACATAAAAAAAACATCTGCCAAGTAAATGCACAGTGCTTCCTCGTGCTAAATTCACAAAAGTAGTTAATTATGGAACAATTTTAATAAACACCGACAAAGTATTGGTTAACCATATAATTTTTATACAATTTTACTAAAAAATATTAGTCTGATATTTTTCTTAAGACGCACCTGATAATTTTTTCGAATATTTTAAATTTTTTAACAATATCAATCTAAATCTAAAGTAAGTAAAGAAAGTGCGACAATTTGAAATCAAACGAGTTTTTTAGTTAAATTGTTTTATTTTTAAAATCCGTAGGAAAAGTTCTATATGGAGACTATATTAGATGGCATCCTGGTCAACCCAGTCGTGGAGATGGTGAATATTGCGGATGCATTACAAGAGACGGATTATTCCATGACTGTGTTTGTCACGACATAATTTACTTCATATGTGAAATAAATTTATAATATAGATATGGCTATCAAAATTTCAAGTAAAATACTTGAAAAAAAAAAATTTGGTACATTTAAAAATAGCTCGATGTACTTTTGGCGACTATACATTAGAAAATACATTATAAAATTATATTTAAATATACAGTGTAGCACGAAAAAAAGTGTCTAATAAATGATATTTGTATAATTACTTATTTATTTCTTCATTATTTAATTCCATTTAAGGACGTCTGTACCTACAGTGTTTAAAAAGTTAATTTGCTCGTTACAAAACTACAGACTTAAATAAATTTAAAGTTATAAAACTCATTTTTTTTAATGAAAGGCGTCATATTTTTGTATAATAAAGTACGTAACTTTTAATTGCTTACATATTTAATATATATTATCCTATATACTAAATATAGTCAATATCTATCGCGTTCCTTCTATTTTGGCAAATAATAAATAAATATATACACCAGTCTATGGAAATATCAATAATAACATACTAACACAATATACCATTAAAAAAAACTCCGGGTTTTCGTAATTATGATAAAAAACGGTACTAGGATAAAAAAAATATATTTATCAAAATTGTAGACAACATAATTTAAAACGCACATATGTAATGTAAGAAATGCACTCCTTGGCTGATGTATAAAACCAGTTATTGGGGAAATACAATAAATAATATCCTATACAATCTCGTTTGTATAAATAATACATGTGCGGCGTTAATATGGATACAATTTTCTTCCCACATTATTTTTTTGGAATAACATTTACCCATATATTTAAATTGTATACCAAAGAATCATTAGTGGACGACAACGTGTTACATATAGGAGCTACAAATTATTTACAGATGGACAATTTGTTACTTTAACAGGTAAATTGTGGAACTTATCTACTAACTATTTTCAGTAGCGAAGGTATAGAATTTAACTTCCATATATGTATATAAGGATTTAAAGCGCTTATAGCACTTAACGAAAACGAAGACCGTTACTGTATTTTTTTTCTAAATGCCAGTCTGATTGAATTCAATAATACATATCATCGAGGTCACGACAGCCGTCGTTCTTATACGCCAGCAAAGCATCCGCCGTGCCGTTTCGACGGAGCTAAAGTGCCACTCGTATTAAATCATATATACAGATTTTCAAGGTCGATACGGCGACGTTCTTCTTTTCTGTTAAGTTCCACCGCTTAAGAGTTATTTCAGATTATTTTAAGATCATGCTACTAATTTATTATAAGTCGTAATATACATAATATTTTCATATTTCTGAAATAACATTAAACCCATAATTATTATTGTCACAAATGTAATTCAATTAATTTTTTTAGGACAACCATTATACGGTCAACATGTTAAATGGGGTCCAGGTCAACCAAGTAACAAAGAAGGTGAAAATTGTTGCTGTATTGTTAGAAACGTAGAGTTTCATGACTGTTTATGTACTGATGTACTGCATTACATATGTGAAATCGACATATAAAAATTATGACGTGTGTGAGTATGTATTTAAAACATATAATTTACCAAATAAACTGACTGGAATGAAATTTAAAAAATTTTAAACTAAAAAATACAGGTTAAGTCATAGTGAATTTTCCTTCTTTATTTCCTCTCTTTTAAAAGATAGGAGAATATTCAAACATTTAATATTATAAGTAAAAATGCACGTTATTAAATTATATCCAAATATACAGTGTGGTCCAGAAATTTTTTTTAATAAATGATATTTTTTTAAATGGAATGACCTATTTATTTCTACCTTATTTAATTTCTGTTAAGGAAGTCTATATAGTGGTACAATAATTTTAAAAACTGTTAAGGGAACAACACATTTTATAATTAAGCTCGTAATGAATCTAAAGCAACTAAATTACGTTGTTATATTTGTACCAGATATTTTCTGATGAAAAATGTATAAAGTTTTGATAGTTAGTATACTGCAGAAATAAGTACCCTAAAAAACACCCATTATTGAAGACCCATGTTTAGTTCTTCAGAATTATATAATAAACGGTACAAAAGACAAAAAACTATACTATGTATCAAAATTGTAAATACAAATCTTAATAAGAATGATCTAGTGGGTATTTTCTTTAAATGTTGTCTTCGCGCACAAACTAAACGAGAATTAAAATTAGAAGTGGAATCTGACGGACAAGAAATTCATCTCTTCTGCTTATTATGTGTGTAAAAACCTAATCAATATTGACGTGTATTATTCTAAAACCAGTTTTTAGGGAAGTAGGTGTAAATAAAATCATACGCAAATTATTTAGCATTGGTGGCGTTGATATTTTGAAATGAATATAATTTTGATATGACATACATTTTTAGAAAAACATTATTTTTAATTAATAATTATATTGCATTTTAATATTTATTTAGTTTATTTTGACAGACATAGATTTAAGATTTAAATAAAATAGATATTAAAAAATTTCATTCATTTTTAAATTTTAAATTTTATAGTTAATCAGTACGTTTATATAAATTACTATACGTAATAACCTTTTTCTGCCACTTAACACTTAAACTATGAAGTTAGCTACACATCTAAACATAATGAACTGTTGATATTTTCATATATATTTCTCAAAAATACTAGATTCTATATTTATAGTAATAATACCGAGGTTGGGGGGTGAATCACCCAAAAGCTAAGCCCCTAATAATATTGTAAATTGAATATATGTATAAGCACTCATTTTATTCGATTCACAAAAATATTTTAATTGTTATATTTAAATTAATAATTATTAAAATAAATTATTTAATTTAATGATATCAGAACAATACTCTTCAAACGTTCAAATCTCTCTTCTGAGAAATCGCATTTTTGCTATTATCGTGTTATGACCTACGACGAATGACCGTCAAATTAATACAAACATAATATTTACATTTAATATATTTCAATACTTACTGATATATAAATTATCTGTATTTTTTGTTCGCTGTTCCTCACAATATAATTTTATAGATGCCTCTGCGTTCGACGAAATAAAAAAAAATACAAATAAGAATGTTTTGATTTTTTTGTTTGTAAAACAAGTATTCACAGTACACTATTATACAGTATACTCGTATTCTTTATAGTGTCAAGATTAACAATAAACTTACAACAATATGAAGAATCCATTGTTTATATTATTTCTTATTTGTTTAAATTTGTATATATCAAGTGCTGAATTTCTGGTAATTATTTTAATAAATATACTTTTTATTTATTGTTTAATGACAGTGCTTAATAATTATATCTACCCATTATTTTAGGTTAACATACTAAATTCTAATCAAGATAATATTACAATTTCAGTAACTCCAGGTATGTACTCTTATCTATGATTATAATAAATAAAATAGTTCGCTTGTATGTTTGTATAAATAAAAGTTACCTTGCTTAGATCTCCAGAACAAGTTCGATTTGATAAATTCTTTCTTTCGTGGAAGGATTTAATCCACATAAGTTACTTAGGCTATGTATTATTACACCATCACACAAATTGACTGAGCTGTGAAGAAATATGTTACGCAAGTCATATAAATAAACGTGCGAATCACTAAACTATAAAACCTAAGTATTTAAAAAATCATGAATGCAAGTTATGTACTACTAGAGTAATTAGTTTTATAAAAAATTTCTTGACAGCATTTATTTTGTTAATAGATAAAAAAAATTTATTCATTCAAATCTTAAAATGTTATTTAAACGCAAAAATCCGCGAAACATTGATTTCGGTAATACATAAAAATAAAATTACACAGCAAGTTAGGTTAACATACCTTGCATTGTTGCAGGAGAGTGAGGTAAGGACACTAATGGACAATGTGTACAGGTAGACTCGAATACTTTTTAGAGTGGGGGGGGGAACCGCGGGTAAATTCGTATAGATTTCGTATAATATTTATAATATAGATGCTTTTATTATAGATACAGATACATCGTCTAGTAAAACTAGTAAAATACCGCACGACTACGCCTTCTATCCAGGCTTTGGCTATTTTAAGTTCCACAAAACTGCCAAAATTTGGGCAGATGCAAGAGACAGCTGTAGCAAGGAAGGTGGGTATTTAGCCGTTCCAGATTCAACACAAGAAGTGAATTTATTTTTGAGAATATTTAAATTGTATCCCAAATCATCATTGGCGAACGACAACGTATTTCATATAGGAGCTACAAGTATATTTACAAATGGACAATTCGCCACTTTAACAGGTATAGTAGGTTTATACTACATTTATAAAGTGATTTATTAAGTGAAAAATAAATTTTGAGTACACTTTTCAGTTCAAAGAAATTCTACAGTGTTCGTTATAATATTCATTGAAAGTACTAATTAAAATATAGATTCTGGATTTTGTTTCAAATTTTTTGCATTTATAGTTTAGAAATTAGAGGGAGGGGGCACTCTAATAACGAATTTGAAAGCAAATATATCGTGATTGAAGGATTAAAATCAAGAAGTCCTTAACAAACTTTATTACATTTTAGTAGATCTATATAAAAACACCCTACTTAATGACTTAAGTGAAAAAAGTTTTTAACTAGGTACATATTTCAATCTATTTGAGGCGGGTTCAAAAAATTATTTTTTTCAAAAATCACAACATTTCAATCTACGTCCATATACCAAATTTCATCTTAATAAGTATATAAATGAGAAAATGAGGAGATTGTGACATACACGAACAGTGCGAAATTTTAAGAGTTGTTTTCTATAAGCTGAGATATTAACTATTCAACTTATTTGTTAATTTATCAATTTTAATTTGTTTATAATAGGGAAAGAGGATCGCGATTATAAATGATATAAATAAAATTGTAAAGGGGTCTCGCATTTTCTCTGAAAAATGTTATGTTTATATTTTATTTTTAAAACAATTTTGTAAGAATAAATAATAATTTAATTAATTAATTTTTAAGGACAACCATTAGTCGGTCATCATGTAAGATGGGGTCCAGGTCAACCAAGTGGACCTGGGAGTGAAAATTGTGGCTGTATTGTGCAAAACGGAGAGTTTCACGACTGCTACTGTACCGATGTACTGCATTTCATATGTAAATTCGACGTATAAAAGCTATGATAGTGTGTAAACAAATATTCGAAACATTTAACAAATAAATTATTACCTACTGGAGTAAAAATGAAAATTCAATTATGCGTAACACAAAACGAACATATTGAACCTAGGAACGCTGTTGTGAAAATAAAATATAAATATAGGTATTATAATGGTTGTGCCTGGGATTTCACCCCCTCCTTTTCAAAAAATAAAAAGAAGCAGAGATCAGTACAGGTATAAATATGCAAACTTGATTTATTTTTTATTGTTAATATATAAGATGATCAATAAATGATTTTATAAAATACATACGTACTTATTTTCATTTAAACCTAAAATATGATACAAAAGCATAATAACAAAATAAAAAATTGGATAAGAATAACAAATAACGTCCAAATAAAAACAACTAACTTACATATAAATCTGTGTAACCACTGTTAGTTATTATACCTGTACATTATTTTTAAATAATCAAATATTATTTATTTTGTATAATATTTTTTTTAAAACAAAACAGCATTTCAGGTAAGTTATCAGTCTTTTTTATTGAAATTTTATCTAAAATATATTATAGAATGATTCGCAAGTAGCGTGTCGTGAAATTTTAAATTTGACGATTTTTATGTAAAAAATATCAATAAGTGTATTTGTGAATTTTTAAATTTTATATAAATCAAATTTCAATCCCCGATTGTAAAAAGAAAGTTGAGAAGAAAAAAAAAACTTATTTATGTATTCTTTCATTTATTTTATTTATCCAAAAAATTTGCGTATAAAATTATATAATATAATGATATAAAAAAAGTATTTCACATTTTCAAATTAGTTTTCTGAAAAATCACATTTAATTAATTAATTTAATTAATACTATTTATATTAAATATTTTAATGGCTACTTAATAAAGTAAGTATCTGTATTTTTATTCCTTGTACCTCACAATAATATTTAGTAGATACCTCTGTGTTCAGCGAAGACGCAAATAAGAATGTTTGAGTTGTTTTTTTTTATAAAAACACGTATTATGGGTATTGTACTCTCTCATGTACAGTATACTCGTATTCTTTAAAGTGACAAGATTAACATTAAGCATACAGCAATATGAAAAATGTTTTGTTTATATTATTTCTTGCTTATTTAAATTATTATGTAACAAGTAATGAATTTATGGTAAGTTTTTTGAAATAATACAATACTGTATTAACTTTAATATACATATGTATGTATGTACCTACGTTAAATTTAGAGTTAATTTTGTATATTAAATAGTTATTAGTTATAGTCTTAATCTTAAATTTTAAAAAATCAACCGAAACAGAAGGAATTGTATAATATTTGATAATAAGTTAGAGAAAAAATATTTTTAGCTAAATTTATTTTTTTACTAATTTAAGTTGAGTTAGTTTTTATTGATTTTCAATGGAAATTATTAATTATTAATTCAAAATTTATTATAGGTTCACATACAAAATGTAGACAAAGATAATATTACAATTTCAGTAACTCCAGGTATGTTATCTATTTTATATACAGTAGAGCTTCGATAGTCCGGACTCTTAGGCTCTCATTGATTCATATGTCAGTGGGATCATTGTCCATTAATTGATTTTTGGAAAAATTACTACTATTGTATAATAATTATTTTTTCCTCCGTATTGATTTAAAATATCTTGTAATTGTTAACTTTCTCTACACTTCAATAAATAATTAATATTACAGAAAAAGGTAAAAATGAAAATAATAAACAAGAAGAGGTACCATTTGATTACGCATTCTACGAAGGATTCGGTTATTACAAATATCATAAAACTCCTACAAGTTGGCCGGATGCAAGAGATGCTTGCAACAAAGAAGGAGGTCATTTAGCTATTCCAGATTCAAAGGACGAGCTGGATCTTATTTTAAAAATATTCAACATGTATCCAAAATCACAAGAATCCGCATCAAGCTCAATATTGTTGATAGGAACTACTGATATTTTGTCTCCTGGGCAATTTCGTTCAATTACCACAGGTATTTTTTTTAATACAGTCATTACTATAATTACTCAAAATTTATAAAAACAATTTATATTATTTATTTATATTAGATATTCTAATATACAATGACGAAACAATAACAACTAATATTAATAAAAAATACATTTTTGTGCATTTTTACTTGAAATTAAATTCACAGATTAAAGATTAATTACTTTTTCCTCTTGATACCTATATAAATAGTTTCAGTCTGAAAGGTATTCTATTTTATTTAAAATATCTAATAATAAAATGTTCTATGTGGATTTTTATTTACCAAAAGTTTATTGTAGTCACAAGTAACCGAATCGTTTAAGAGAATATCTTGTTTCAGTTATTTGAACCGCAAACAAAAAGTACCTATCTACTTTGACAAAAAATTATAGCCATTTAAAGAATTTCCAAATTTTCAGATTTTTGGGTATACCGCCTAAACCACATATAATTATTATTAATATTTTTGATGTAGCAATACTCACTCCTACCTTACAAATAATTCATCTCGTTTAACAGAATCTGTATCTCTTACCGTTTAGGAAATCCCCATGCATTTCACGGTTATCTTGGACATTCTGTATATTACGTATAAATAAAAAAATTATTATATTTTCATAATCTTTAGGGAAACATCTTATTGGAGAGTACATTAAATGGAATCCTGGTCAACCCAGTCGTGGAGACGGTGAATATTGCGGATGCATTGCAAGAGACGGATTGTTCCATGACTGTGTTTGTCGCGACATATTGGGCTTCATATGTGAAATAAATTTATAATATAGACAGAGCTGTCAATACAGTTCAATTTAAATACTTAAAAATGAATTCAAATACTTTTTGGTACTTCAATTATATTTAAAAGTATGTAGTAAAAAGTATTTTATACTTCTAGTACGTTCACTGAGTACTTGTGATATCTCTGAAAATAGATGTAATGTAAATGTAACATTTTAAATCTGTTTTATTGTATTGATTGATGTACTGCATTAATATATTTTATATGTATAATATAATTAATATATAATTCATGTGTCTTTTTAATATTCCCTATATTAAACAACAAGTGAAAAAATTATAACAAATTTTTACAATTAGTTTTATTTTATATATTCGTTATGAATATTAGACTTAAATACGCACATAATGTATCAGATATGTCGGATTATCCTAGAAAAGTTACACTCCCTAAATTCTAAAAAAAACACCCCCAATTTACAATTATCTAATAAAAAATACACGTGTATTTTTTATTAGTTTTTTTTATCATAATAAAAAAACTATATGTATCAAAATTGAAGACAATACATTTCTAAATAAGAAAAGTCTAGTACATAATTACTTTAAATGTTGTCTTCACGTGCAATCTAGACTAGAGTGGAATCTGACGTACATACCAACTGCAAGAAATGCATTTCTTATGCTTTATTTGTGTACATGCCTTATAAAGACTGTCTTGTATTATTATAAAACCAGTTATTGGGGTAGTACAAATAAAATCCTACGCAAACTATTTAAAATCAATAATAGCTACATGTGTGGCGTTAATATGGAAATAAATTTGATTTATCGTTAATTTTTAGATTTTTATTATTTGTTTAATTAATATTAGTTTCACAATTTAACTTACAAGCAGATCGTCCCCAATATTAATGGTATTCCTAACATATATACATATCATTACTTATAAGTTGTACCTAATATATTTATTTTGATAAAGATATATTAAAGACTTTTGTTGGATATTACAGACTAGCTAGCAAAATTTGCTAGTTTGCAAACACTTTCAAATGGGGTATCAAACTTATATGACAGTTCTCTTGGAGTTTTTTTGATAAATATAAGTGCATGTGCGGTAAGTAAAAACCAAGGTATGTAAAGAACAAGAATATAAAATTATTTTTTATAATTTGAAACATGCTTTCTTTTGCATCGATATTTCTCGTAAATGGTTTATCCTATGATACATGAGCAAAGTATATTTTTGTGTATTTTCTGTCATTAAAGAAAAAAAATATTAGTTAAAAATCGATGGGCCCACTGACCCCATATAGCCCTGGTCAAAATTATAATTGGTTAATACTGGAAATCGATAACACTTATTAATAATAAACCCTGCATCAAATTTCATTACTGTAGCTGAATAGGTTCTCAAGATATTAAATAAAAACTAATTTTAATAAAATCTTTGGAGGGCTGCAGCCCCCTCGCGAAAAATTTCCGGACACATGCTTATAAAATGTTTTTTGCTTAAAATATTTTTCTTAGTTTACTGTTCAAGTTTGGCACGACAGTGCTGAATCACTCTGTATAATATATATTTTTATTTCCTGTACCTCACAATATAATTAAGTAGATGCCTCTGTGTTCTGGGAAAATACAAGTAAGAATCTTTACGTGATTTTTTTTATAAAACATGTATTCAGGATATTGTACTCATACTGTATAGTATAACAGTATACTTATATTCTTCAGTGTGGTAAGATTAACATTAAACTTACATCAATATGAAAAATGCATTATTTATATTATTTTTAACATATTTAAATGTTTATGTATCAAGTGCTGAATTTCTGGTAAGATTTTTTAAATAATGCTATACCGTCTTTAATTTTTAATTTGAGTATTTTGGATATATATCGAATAATTAATTAATTTGATTTGTAATAACTGTATTAAATTATTAATTCTTAAATTTATTTTAGGTTAGCATGTTAAATTCCCATCAAGATAACATTACAATTTCAGTTACTCCTGGTATGTATTGTATGTATAAATTATATAATAAAACGGTTTATATGGTTGCATAAACGTAATCACATCTAGATGCATTTGAATTTGTTTTTCACTGGTGGATAGATTAGATTTTCGATTGTGACTGACGATGAGTAGTGCAGGAATATGTTGCATAAATAATAAAATAATAAAACGTGGACCCTTTAAATCGATCTCTAGCCTAAACTATGAGCTAAAAAATCATGGATTGAAATTAAATTTTAATTAAAATCTAGATAAAAATCCATGACAATGAAACTAACTGATAAATTTTAAATAAATCAATAGTATTTTGTTTTCAACTTTAATGAAATTAAAATAAACATCCTAGATAAAATTATAATAACATTTTTTGACAGATATAAATTTGAAAACAAAATACTAATGACTATTTTATTAAATTTTGTGGCGGCATTTCAAAATGACATATCGTTAAATTTGACCAAAGGCTACTACAACATTTCTAATTGCCCCCATGTTAAATTTCCTATGTCTTAATCAGCTTGAAATACACTGTATAGACATTTAAAAAAATCATTTTAAAAGAAGTGATACATTGATCTGAGGTTGTATAAAGGAAAAAGAAAAAAGATACACGGTAAGTTCATTGTTTGAGGTGAGGGGCGAAGTGTGCGGATAATTCTTAATTTACTTTTGAATTCGCAGGAAAATTCTAGATCTTAATTATTATTTTTTTGTGTTTGTGGTCTTAATTTTTATAATATACAGCTAGCTTGGTTTTATAGTATAAATTTACAACAAATATGATTTTATTGCAGATAAAGATATGATAGCCGGGAAAAATGACAAAATACCGTCCGACTACGCCTTTTATCCAGGCTTCGGCTATTATAAGTTTGAAAAAACTGCCACAATTTGGGCAAACGCAAGAGACACTTGTAGCAAGGAAGGTGGATATTTAGGCGTTCCAGATTCAACAGAAGAACTGAATTTATTTTTAAGAATATTTAAATTGTATCCCAAAGAATCATTGACAAATGACAACATATTGCATATAGGAGCTACTAATATATTTACAACAGGGTATTTTGCTATTTTAACAGGTTGGTATCTTTCCTATTCCAAAAAGGATAAATTAAATTTTGTACTTTAAATTAATATTTCTCTATATTACATTAAGCCCCATACTTTTATAATTAATCATATGAATTCTATAATATTGTAATAGCTGGAAAATACTGTCATAGCTAAAAGAACACTATGATAACTAGAACATTTATTTGTTTTTTTGTTCATTTAATTTTATATTTAACTTTTTATAATTTTAAAATTAGACATATACCTAGATGTAAGAGTATATTATTATTGTTACAAATATCTTATTATTATTTTTTTAAGGGAAACCACTAAAGGGCCATTATGTCAAATGGGGTACAGGTCAACCAAGTGGCAATCCAGGTGAAAATTGTGGCTGTCTTCTTTCAAACGGAGAGTTTCACGATTGTTTATGTACTGATGTATTGCATTACATATGTGAAATCAATGTATAATATAACGGCCAAGTGCGTGTTGGGCGTTGGGCACGACATGATAGGGTTCCGTAGTCATTCTCATCGCGATTTATAAAAAAAAGTTATTCCAAAATGTTTCATAAACTATTTTTGTTATAATGTTCGTTATTATTGTTAAAAACCATATTCTGAAATTTTCTCATTTTTTTCTTCTGATAACCACATTTAAAAGCAAATATATCGTGACTGAAGGGTTAAAATTTGTCATTTGACATTTTTGTTGCATTTTAGGAGACCTATCTAAAGACACTCCAGTCAATGGAATAAGTGAAAAAAAAATTTTTTAATATATTTTTCAGTCTATTGGAAGGGGGTCGAAATAATTTTTTTTCAAACATTCCATCATTTATATTTTTGGGTTATCAATCTATGTCCGTATATCAAATTTAATCTTAATCAGTATAAAATTTATATAGACGGACGGACGGACAGAAAGAAACTATTTATAAGGGTTCCTAGTTTTCTACGGAACCCTAAAAGTTACGATTATATTATGTAAATAAATAATAAAACATTCGCTAAATAATTTTTTTAAATTGAAAATTCAATTACGTGTAAGACGAGTTTACGAACTAATCAAGACCAGGAACGCACTTGTAAAAATAAAATATATATACCTATATAACTCATTAAGTATACTTATTCTTATACCAGGAGTTTAAAAAGAAAAAGAAACTACGTGTATGATATCACGAACTGTTATTGTTAAATCTAACAATAAGTTCATTTTTATGTATATCAACCAATAAATAAATAAAAATATAAAATACTTGTTTCTATCTATCTATATACCAGTGGCGAAGCGTCCATGGAAGCAGTGCTTCTCTTTCTTTATGGGTAAATTAATACAGATCTGTGTTTTCAGTTAATAAATAATTTAAAAATATTATTAGAATATTCATCTTCATGCGCAACCCAAACATTTTAACCAAAAGTCAAAAATAATATTTAATATTCATTTACACGTTCAATTATAAAACTATAATATGTACCTCTACGTCTTATTTTCTTATATTTTAGTCGATATTTGTATGACAAGTTGAATTCACTGCAGGAAATTACACTAAAAATTTTAGAATTTTTGAGTTCGTTAAAAGTATGTTTATTGTATAGAAAATGACGTGAAAATTTGAAATTTTCAAACCGCAGGTCTGTATCTCAAACCGTTCTCGAGATATAGCCTCTCAAAGTTTTAGTTTTTTCAAAATTTTGAAGAAAAATGGCTCTAGCTTTTGAATGCGTGGTCAGAATTAATTTTAGTTGACGGATTTAGAATCAGCGTGTCAAAATCTATATAATGACATGTATAATACCTTAAAACTCGAAAATAAAAATTTCGCGAAAAATCGAAAAAATTCAAAGGGGTATACCTTAAAAAAATGTCGATTTTTGACAAAAAAATTTTTTTCGAATTTTAAAGAATTATACATGTCATTATATAGATTTTGACAGGCTGATTCCAAATCCGTCAACTAAAATCAATTCCGACCACACGTTCAAAAGTTATGGCCTTTTTTCTCCAAAAATTTGAAAAAACTAAAACTTTGAGAGGCTATATCTCGAGAACGGTTTGAGATACAGACCTGCGGTTTGAAACAAACGACTTTTCACGTCATTTTCTATACAATAAACATACTTATAACGAAATCAAAAATTCTAAATTTTTTGTGAATTCAACTCGTCATACAAATATCGACTAAAATACAAGAAAATAAGACGTAGAATCATTATATTACTATATAAATATATAAGAATTGATTTAAACAAGTAAAAGCTTGAATTTAAGGTGTTTCATAACTAGTTTTTTTTTGTTAATATGAGGGGGAGGATTGACAAAATATGCTTCCCTATTAAAAATTTCACTCCTCGCCACTGCTATTTACCTACAATATTATGGTAAAAACACACAAACAGGATATTATATTAGATAAGAAAAAGAAATTAAAACCAAAGAAAAACAGATAACAGATTATATTATATATAAAAATCACACTAAATCTGTATGGCCATGCATTGTTATACATACGTTTATTAAATATATATACATTATTTTTCAACAATCAAAATGAACATTATAATTTGTATACTATTTTTATCTTGTTTTCATTTTTACGTAACTAACGCAGCATTTCAGGTAAGTTATTAAAATACTTTTTATTGAATTGAAATCTAAATTTATGTATTATAATATGATTTTTCAACAAGGTGCCGCGAAATTTTAATTTTTATGATTTTTATGAAAAAAAAAACCACTTTAATGCAATAAATAAAAATACTCGTAGATTTAAAAAAAACAATAGGAATATTAAGATACAGCGAATTATTAAATTTTAAATTATTGTTTATACTCTGTATTAATCATAGACCGATTCTTAATTTTGTAATCCTAATAAGACCTTTTGGGTCCATTTAGATCTATAATATATTTTATATGTGATTAACAAGAAATACAAATATTTTGTACAAGAAACTCATATTAAATTTACATGAAACTATACGAAAATAATCGGCTCCAAATAAATCCGATTAATCGTATTTAATATATTATAAATTAAATGAATGTTATCATTTTAGGTTAATTTACAGAATTCCGATCACGAAAATATAACAATATCTACAATTTCAGGTAAGATTTATTTTAAATGGCCTTTAATAAAGTAAAACAGCTAAACAAATTATAAGATGATTTGAAGAAAGGGTAAAAGTGTATGATGGACCTTGCACAATTAGTGTTCCATACCGTACAATGTTCCAATTAATTTAAAAAAGACAAAATTAGTATATTTATTATCCACTAGATGGAGCTAAAATGTACATACATTACATTTTTATTACATTCAACTTTTTATTATTTTCAAATAAAACAAAACTAAAAAAAATTCGTGTAACCTCGGCCTGTTATACCTACACTTTAACATTATTTTTTCATTGATACTTTTGGAGATATGGGAGGGGATATCATTTTATACTGCTTTGGCATGATTGAAAAACAACTTTTGAGTGATATCTAGCAAGCAAATGTAAAACTAATAACTTCAAAAAAATCTATTTTACCGACTATCATAATAGAAATCTGAATTATCTACATACAACTAACCTAACTTCATGGTGTTGTGTCGTTGCATTACTAAAATTTCACTCTGAACACGTTTAAGATGTATAACTTCAAAAATTAAATGTTTCAGAAAATACATTCAATAGAAATAATATACAAGAAAATGTACCATTTGATTACGCATTCTACGAAGGATTCGGTTTTTACAAATATCATAAAAATGCTGCAAGTTGGCCGGATGCAAGAGATGCTTGCAACAAAGAAGGAGGTCATTTAGCTATTCCAGATTCAAAGGACGAGCTGGATCTTATTTTAAAAATATTCAACATGTATCCAAAGTCAAAACAATCTGTATATAACTTTATATTGTTGATAGGAACTACTAATATTCTGTCACCTGGTCAATTTCGTAAAATTACAACAGGTATTTTAAGATGAATTTATATTTTCGAAAAAGTTGCATTTTTAATGATCTTATTTTGCTTATAAAATCTTCAAGTGTTTATTTTGTTTTCAATTTTTTTTAACAAATATTATTTATACTTTTTGTTCTGATTCGTTTTTGTTAGGTAATTTACCTAAACAATATTTTATCATAACTGTAAGATGAATATATTTGTCTTTTCGAAAAAGTGACATTAATTTTGGACCAAAATGTTATATTTCTTTTCTTGACAGTTCAATTCTCGTGTCGGATTCCGCGATTAAAAATTGAATCAATTAGACAATCGACGTGTGCAAAAGTGTTCAGATTTTAAAATAATCAAAATACAAATATATTTTTTTTTAATCTTTTAATTATAATTAATTTCTAAAACATAATTTAAATTATATTTTCAAAATCTTTAGGAAAACCTCTAACAGGAGACTATGTTAAATGGGGTACAAGTCAACCCAGTGCTACAGATGGTGAATATTGTGGATGTATTGCAAGAGACGGATTATTTCATGACTGCATTTGCCGCGACGTATTGGACTTCATATGTGAAATAAATTTATAATGATTTGATTAAAATAACTTTAAACATTTTTAATCTCGTTATTCTTAAATTTTTATTCTAACCAAATTTTATTTATGAAGAATCCGATTTTGTTTTTAATAGAAAATCTGTTAGTATGGATCTTGGCTTCTGGGTGTAAGCCGCGTCAGTTTGGTCGTGTTATCGGCCATAGTTTCGTCACACATTGCAGTGGACATCTTCAGGAAACGTTGGCCGATAACACGACCAAACCGACGCGGCTTACACCCAGAAACCAAGATCCATATCAAGATCACCGCGGAAGCCTCAAAACCTGTTATATATAAATAATTTTATACATAATTCGATAGTTTATATTAATGAATTAATGTTGTTAATGTCAATTTTTGTATATTAATTCTTTACTACACAATTTTTTTCAACCATTAGATAAATTACGTTTTTGAAATGTATAATTAAAATTAAAATTTTGAATGAAATGTTATATATAATATGTATATTATGTTTATTTTAAATCATACATAAAAATTTGAAAAAAAATATACTTACAATTATAGTGCACGTAATAATCATAACAAATAAACAATATAATCTTCAGTCATTAATTATAATAATCAAGTATTTTTTTATAAAAATAATAACAGTAAATTATTTTTAAAAAATAATACATGCAGGGAAATCCCAGCTGTTTCAATCAATAACAAATATAAACATTGATACATTTTTTGTTTGTTTAATAATTGCTCATGAAATGCGTTATTATACTCCTCACACACTAGCGACTTTTAGCAACGCGACTATCGCCAGTGAGTATGGGGTTTTCGATTTACATATAAAACAATGTAAAATGAACCGCTTTCAATAGATTAAGATCCTGAATTCTGTGGTGATTTTCAAACACTGGACTTATTTAATCTTTTACAATTTTTATGGTTAGGGGATTTGTATTTGATAAGTCATAACCATAGTTTTTGTCTGTTGTTTGTTATACCGTCAGTATTTTAAAATATAACCTAGCAGGATTAAAACACAAATTAATGTTTGGGTAGGTAAAACTACAATAATTTCATATATAAAAAATTTTGCAAAGCATTCAATTTTTTATAGGAAAGGTTATTACAACTTTTTAAATCTCCTTACAAAGAATTAAGAATTAACCCCCTCTGCAGAATCCTACTTCCTAAAATCTAGCCATCTTCAATTGTTTGGATTGGTACATGCACTTTTTGTTTAACATTTATAAATACATATTATAACATTTTTGACTTATGTATAGCAGAAAATAGATTAAGATTGAAATTTAAAAAATATACGAAAATAATAATAATACTGTTTGAACCAGTGTGGAATATCTTTATAACGTATTTTAATTCAGAACCACTGGTTTGCTCCAAGCTTTCTTTTTTTTTAAATAATACATGTTATCTTCAATAGAAACTTATCAACAAGAACCTATAAGTTTTATACTTATTTGTAAATAATTTCAGTTAGTCTGTTATTTTAATAATAAATACATGTCTATTTAAGAGCAATATGAAGTTTCTTTCAATATTTCTCATCATCTTCATATTATTTTCTGTTTCTGGTGAGGTAGGTAAAGTTAAAATTGATACTATTTAGATATCTATATATGCTGGTGAAAAATTTCGGGTAACTCCGCGTTCTGCATTGTCTTCTTGACGACGTTTCAGTTGAATCCTATCAGCCATCTTCAGGTCTGGTCTGAACTTCAAGTCAAGAAGACAACGCAGAACACGGAGCTACCCGGAATTTTTCACCAGCATCTACTTCAGCCCGCGGAATACAATATTTCAACGTATCTATATATTTACAAATATATATTTATTTTACTTTTTTAGAAAAGTGGTACAGAATTCGATAGTTTGTCCAGTAAGTAAATACTGTTATTTTAAATACAATTACATGAATGACTTCGTCATATAATAAAAACACTTGATATGTTATAATTCTTATCTTTATGTTTTTATGTAATAATAATTTCGTTAATATTTTCAGATAATTGTGAACAAACACGTATCATTCCACATGATTATGCTTTATATCCAGGATATGGATATTACAAATATCACAGAATACCTGTAATGTGGCCGGATGCAAGAGACATTTGCAACAAGGAAGGGGGACATTTAGCTATCCCAAATTCACAACAAGAATTAGATCTTATAGTTAAAATATTCAATATCTATCCTAGGACAAAATTATCCCCATATCCTGAAATTATACATATTGGTGTTACAAATATATTCTCCCAGCATGGAGAATTTGTTACTTTGACAGGTATGGATGAATATAATTAAATTGATGATTTATAAAACAGACCCTCTAATTTGTCAAATATATTAACAATAGTTATAATAATAATAATAATTTATTTTCAATTTTTCCTTTACATTTTCACATAAAGGACCTATAGGGGGCATAAATTCCCGTACATAGATTGGTCCTTAATTTCTAAATTAATAATACAAAATATTGCATAGGCATACCTTATTTGTATCTCGTATGTATTTGACATAAAACTTATAAAACGCAAAATTAATGGACTGAAAAAATATACATTATTACTATCGTAACACATTCTTAAAATATATTTAAAAAAATTGTTTTCTTATTTAAGGGGAACCTTGGAATCGTGATTACATCAAATGGGCTCCTGGAGAACCTACTGTGTACCCCAATGAACATTGTGGCTGTATAACAAGTTCTAAAACTTTTCTTGATTGTTACTGTTTTGAAATACTTCATTTTATATGTGAAATTGATATTTAAACTTACAATTAATCAAATATATCTCTATACAATTAGTATTATTATTATATTTATATGAAATTTATTATACTCATACACAAATAAAAATAAAATGTTTAAAAATTGATGAGAAAAGTATCTTTAATTCAAAAATGTTACTGTGATATTTCATTTTTAATGACCATCTAAAAATAACTTGACATTTAATCTTTCCACAAAAACTGTTACTGATTCCACTACCAAATACACAATAACAATTATAGTACTAATATTTAGATTGATTTTTTCACATATTTTCAATACATATTGATTTATTTATATACAATGTACCTCTTTGATTGTTTATTTTATACATTTTAAACATTCTTAATAATTAATCTTTCATAATTTTAATTTCCTAAAGTAAAATATGTTCCAATTATTTTTTTGTTATTGAACACATAAATTTATTATTTTGTTTATCTGAATAATTGTATTGACAAAAAAATAATGGATTAAATCATTTATTATAAGTGAAGCCATGAAGTGTGGTCACTTTTATCAGTATTTCATTTTATTAATTATTCAACCATTATTCATAGACTCTCATCTTGAAGTATGTATATTTATTATTTCGATACATTTATTTGTGTGCATATATTATATGTAATTCATATTTTTTTGTATCTTTACTTAAAAGTTCTTATTCATTTTTAGATTACTTCAAGAGGAATAAAAAAGTGCAAATACATTGATGAAGAACAGCATGTTATCAACACTAAAGATGGTTTAAATATTTATTTAACCGTTAAAGGTAACGTACAATACATTTTTAAAAATTATTTTAATATATAAAAACGTTGATGCTATAAACTTTAATTATTTTTGGTAATTTTTAGTTACCGAAGATCGGAATTAATATTATTTCTTATTTGTGTGCCAATTATCTTAATTGGGAGTTTTTTTAGCACTACGACTTTAGCAATTTTATGAAAGAAAAAGTATAAAAGTGTATTTTGACAAAAAATAATTTTTGATTTCTCTCACGATCAAATTTTGTAATTCTTAAGATTTGTTTTACTATTTTATAAATAACGTACTGTTGGCTTAACATAGAACCAATATCATTTTAGATTTTTCCTGCTTTATACTTTATTTTAATGCCTTCCATTTACAGATATTAGCTTTAAAAATAACTATTTTTATGATTTCCAGATACAAGATATGAAATTCCTTCCGACTATGCATTCTATCCAGGATTTGGATATTACAAGTATCACAAAACTGCAGCAATTTGGGCAGATGCGAGAGACACTTGTGTCAAAGAGGGTGGACATTTGGCTATACCTGACTCTAAAGGAGAAGTTGACTTGATCATTGCTATCTCTAACTTGTATCCTAAAACAAAATGGGTTGATCCAAATGTCGTTCTTATAGGTGCAATTGATATAATATCAAAAGGAGAATTTACAACTGTTAAAGGTAAAAAGAAATATTTATTAGCTATTAGGGTTCCGCAAGTATCTACATCACAAAATTCGCACGTGTTTTTGATCCATATTGTATTGATTAACTATTTTTTATATGTTTTTAAACCTTTTTTATCAGTTAAAAATAGCTGATATAGATATAATATTTTACATTCACCAAAATGATATTGTTTAATATTTGTCATTACTGGTAACACCTAAACCTTACTATCATGATTTTTTTTGAGCCAGTACATATCGAGATAGTGAGTTAAAAAAATAAAATTAGAAGTATATTTATATTTTTCGCATTTAAATTAAATACTTTTTATGTTGGTATCAGTAAAATTACAATAACTTGAAAATTGAAAAAGTTATAACGGTTTCAAGGTACACAAAAAACACCATATTTATGAAAAATTTACATTAAATTCGAGTTTAGATAAAAATAATTTATTGAATCCATAGAATATGGTATATGAGATTCTATATAAATTGTTTTAATTTAGTTATTATTCAAATTATGAGCAATCAATGATATAAACAAGTAACTTCGTACGCGTAGATAAAGAAAATGTTATATTAGAATATTCATAACTCAAAGAATAATTAAGATAAAAAAAATTTCTATGAAATTCGTGAAGTAGGTACCTATGGTTTCCCCAATAGATTTTTTTCATAAAAAATTAAAAAATCACAAGATAGATTATATTATATATTTATAATATAGTTAAATTGTTGCCACAGGTCAAAAATTTACAATTATATTTATAAAAACATATTTATTTTAGGTGAAACTTTCGTTCATTCTGAATATCTTCCATGGGCTCCAGGACAACCAAATGAACAGAGTGAACATTGCGGATGCATTACAAAAGATGGGTTATTACATGACTGTGCTTGTTCTAGCTCGTACAATTACATTTGTGAAATGGAAATCGAAGCAAATGAAGAATCTAAAAATGAACTATAGAGAAAAAATACTTCAATATAAAAATATATTAATGTACGCAGTACACATACATATTATAATTATTATTCTCAGGAATGTCATTTATATTTGTTAATAACTGAAAAGTTTTTTTTATTATTTGCTAAGTTACTTCTGATTTTAGTTTTGTCTTTTCTTTCTTACAAAATATTGCAATTCTATTAATATGATATACAAAAATTAGTTTTTTTTGTTATTTTTGTTTTTAATAATTGTTTGAGATCTGAAACAATGTAACTGTTGCTATTTCTAACCAAACATAACCAAAAAATAGAAAAACTTATTTATCAATTAACGAAACTATAATCAAAAGTTAATGTGTGCTACAGTGGAAAAAATTATCTCATGAATTGTAGAAAAAATCTTTCCAATTTGATTTTCGAATATTTTCAGTATATTTATTTGTTTATTCTTACAATTAGAAGTATATAATTATTTGATAAGTTAAGGAAAAGTTTTTCTTTCATTATCGATTTGACAGGTAATTGATTACATTATGAAACAACAGCAACGTGATTTTTGTACATCATTTATCTACCATATATTCGAGTCACTGGGATGAAAAAAAGTTCACAGAATCAAATAATCATCAGAGGTTTTGCTGTTCCCGAAATAATATTTCAGTTATCACGTGCTAATTCTAATCAATAAATTGTTGACTTCCAAAACATTTATATAAATCATACGTATCCTAGATTTATAAATGTCATACATATTACCATAAATTCGAATTTCCTTAATCCTCTAATGCAATAATTTTATTGAGACCAAATAGTTTCTGTATATATTAATTTCACTATTTTTAACAAAATTCTCTTTGCACTCAACTTTATGGCCGAACTACTGAAGCTATACTAACAAAATTTACATCTCGTGTAGCCAAAATAATTCCCCTCAAGGCAGTGTTGTGCAATTAGAGGAAAAACATTTTTTACGGCTTAAGGTTGTTATTATAACAATATAAAAATAATAAAAACGTACTACATATATATTTCCTATTTTTTTCAAAACCGTTTTCTACATTTTTAATAATAATATAAGAATACCTACAGCTTAAAAATTCGTTACACTGGCAAAAACACAACTACAAATTGATTAAGAAATCGTATGAAAAAAATAATAATTGGGTACCAAAATTATACTTTACCCAGTGAAAAAATCAAACCGTAGCTTTAAAGTGATTATTTACTATCATTAAAATAAATATCGATCTTAAATCAAATAATAAATGAAAATCACATCATCAGAAAAGCATTTAATAACATGAACTATATAAATAACAAACCTAATAAATAAAGCATATTAAATTTAAATGCAGAGGATTGCGATCAACTGGCCGCCTAATGACAGGCCCGTTTGAACTTTGACATAGCACCGACATTAATGGATTTATTAATTAATAACGCTAATAACTTTGTTACGTAACAATATGGTTACAGGGAAAATAGGTAGACCAAACGTTCTGGCTTGTAATGAATACAGATTACATTAGATTATATTAATTTTATTTGTGATGTATACATTCTACATTCATAAACTATAATGCAATTTGTTAGTATATATACTGATTATACTTCAAATTGGGTTATGTCTAGAATTAAATCAAAAAATTTACGAATTTTTTTAATTGATTTTTTTTTTAATTTCAATACAGTAGCACCTCGCATTAACGGCTACTCGCTTAACGGCGTTTCGCAATAACCGCACTCTTAAATTTTATATTAAAAAACTTATGTGAATTTCTATTACTATTATTGTTTTATAGTTAGTGTTATTACACAATTAATATATATTAGTACATAGTACGTAGTTTTGCTTGCAGGCACTCGCGAGGTACAACAAAAATCTTAATTCACTTTAAGGGGAGGGGCGGTCCGTTCTAATTATACCGTTATTGCGAAGTATTACTGTATCATATTTTTTATTAATATTAATTCAATAAAAGTATAGTAATTTTCGTATCAAGTTAACACAAAGATAAAATTAATAAAAAAAAACTATTATAAAAAGACTTAGAAACTCAAAAATTGTACAGAAGAGCCTACAGTTTATATATTGTATTGATAAAACAAAATCTAACAATTCTCTTATAAAGATCTCACTGAACCAATCTCCATTTCAATTCATGAAAAGTTTACCAGCTACTTAAAAAATTAACAAAACAAATATACCAAATATTAATTAAACTCACTCAGCACGAGAAAGAGAGAGATGAAACGAGAAAAAAATCCTGAAAAACAATCAACTAAAAACACACCGAGTTTCCATTACCAAATAAGTTCTAGCGTGCACGGGTACATTGTGAGAAAGTTACACTGCTAATAATTAATTTACAATATTAATAATATAATAAGCGTGGTAGTGTTTGTATTGCAAAGCAAACAGTCAGCGCCACTGACCGCATAGCGGCGATTAAACGAACTAACGCCAACTCGTACTCTCTCTCTCTCTCTCTTGTATTTGAATTGTAACATAAATAACATCTCTCTGAGCTACATAGCGCAATGCTGTTCAATACATATGTGAGTATGTAGTGTAACTAGTCTATTCGTTCAAATATTCTGAATCATATAAAAAATATTCACGGCCAAATCAAACATTGATGAAGATTGGAGTAATATTATTATTTATGGTTTTACTAAAAGCTATAAATAATAAATTAAAGGCTATAGCCGGGTAGGCATGCAAAACATGCCTTTGCATAGATTTGGAAGTCACATTCTATGTAACTTTCAACCTGACTAAATATTAGCTTCAAAAAAAAATGTTTTTCAATTTTCAAAAAAAAATTTTTGTTGACAATCCGTCAATCGAATTTAATGGCACTTGTAGTATATTATAGAGGTACTTATGACTCATCAGAGGTAATTTTATTATGGTCTTCTGTACATAGTAAACCGTAAAAAATTTTATAAAATTTGTTGTACTCAGAGGGCAATCACCATTTTTTCATAAAATATACCTTGAATGTACCCAAACAACATATCAAAATACAAGTCTTGAGGCTTCCGCGGTGATCTTGATATGGATCTTGGCTTCTGGGTGTAAGTTGCGTCGATATGGTCGTGTTATCGGCCAATGTTTCGTCACACAGCTCTGAAGATGTCCACTGCAATGTGTGACGAAACGTTGGCCGATAACACGACCATACCGACGTGGCTTACACCCAGAAGCCAAGATCTACAACATATCAAAATCCCAAACTGATTCAAAGGGTATAACATACTCGTATAAATTCGCATGCGGTCGTATCGGTTCGGTGTTGGCTTTAATAAGGAGTGCAAGTATCTTAATACTTTTAAAACATCTCTAATTTATTACTAAACAGAGCTGGACAAAGATAAAATATAGAGGCCGTAACCGAGAAAGTATGGGAACTATGCCATTGAATCAATTTAGCTATTTTTTCTCATAGGTTATTTTTTTTTAATGTTTTTAAATAGTTACAAATATTCCATCGATAAATAATTAAAATTAAAATTGTATATTGATCACTCAACATACAACAAAAATAAGCATACATATCTACATGATCTAAAAAAAAACAATATCGCATCGGTATTTTAATACTAAAGTCAACATTTGAAAATGAGCACAAAAAACGTACATCTAGTCAATTAAAATTAAAATGCCATTAGTGGCGTTGTGCACGTCCAATACGTCGCACTGTACACTCTGTGGACATTGGCATGTGCAAGAATCGCTAGCGGCGCATTATTCTAATACAGTGGGGCCGAAAGAACAGAGCAAACACTTGACATTGCTGAGACGGCGTTATTACCGCGTTCCGTTATGCAAATTTTCAACCTCTTTCCTTTGTCCTTCGACATACGTTATTTGTTTGCGGAAAACTCGGACCACGTCAAGTAGCCACAACGAACAGACATTAGTCATAGATTACCACACAACTTCATCATGATTGGGTTTAGATTTTGTAAACAGTAGAAATGGAGATGAGAAAATGGAATTCAGTTATATAATCATATTTTATTGTAAAAAAGTGCAGACTAGCTTAAGGGGTTACATCTAATTTATTTATTAGCTTTAATGATATATTATATAAAGATCTTAAAAATAATATTAAAAAAAATTATAAGCACTACATTTTATTTTTATTTTTAGAGCTCACTTTCCAAAGTGTCTCTGAATGAACGAAATAACCTAGATGGTGAAAAATGAGTGGTACTGTAAAGGAGCACTGTAATTCGGTGTTAAAAATATTTTCAATCAATATACCTAGGCTTCTATAATGTCACTTGAAAAATCAACAAGTGTGGTTAATTTTTATAGTTTAATGTAATCAAATATAAGCTAAGAAATATTATTTTTTGTAGAGAAAGAGTTATTGTTAAAGTGTTGATAAGTAGAAATTAATCAATGTATTAAATTTTAAATTTAAAGTTACAGTGGCGTACCCATGTGGGGTTTAAGGGTTAGAACTCACCTCACCCAATTTGTCAATATACATATATATTACAAACAAATAGGAGAGATACAAAAATGAAAATAATATATAATTACAACAAAAAAAATTAGTCCCCCCCCCCATTTTTTGGATGCACCGCTGCACTAAGACTTTTCTGCAAAACACCTTGGTGATTTAATAAAATAAATAAAATAATTAATTTATATCGTGTTGTGAATAGAGTGAAAAAATAAACTAGGAAACATAACTAACAAAAAATATTTTTAAATAACGTTTGTATCTAAAAAAACAAAACTGCTATAAATTAAAACAATATAATTTTAAAATAACGAAAAAATAAATCAAAACAAATTCACGTTATCAGAAACATAAATCTGCATCAACTGTTATTTTCCACATCTTTAAAAACAAAAATACCGCACTAATTTATTTCTTTCATCAGTTTTGATGAATCGGCTCTCAGATAGAGGCAACAAGCATCTAAATAACGGAAAACGGAAAAAGCGAAACACAAATAACTCGCTGTACTATCAGCTACATTAATAATATTTCGTTTCCAGTGTTTTTTTTACACAATTCACCCCTGTCCACAACACTCCGTATCTGTCTACTGTACCTACAGTTGGTATCACTGTTGGGGGCATCGACAGAATCGGATTCGATGAATACAAAATACCTAATTTATATAAATTATTATTTATAAGTTAATAACAAATGTTTTTCCACATGAAAGATATGTATTTGCAGAAAGTATTGTAATTTTTTTATGGCAAAATATTAAAAAATAAGTGGGATACAGCAAAAAAAAGTGGTTTCCCGTGATCACTGCTGCTCGTCACTAGATCATCTGAAATAAAAAAAAAAAAAAAAAGAAATCATTAGTTAATGACATAATGCTCCGGATGGACGAAGGGATTTGAAAAATTTTGAATTTTCACAAAATGGCGGATGTTGAAAGTCAAAGTTCTTTATTCGACTAAAATTTCACTCGTATTTTCGGCTATAAAAAAAAAATCGTCCAAAAAAAATCCTTCGTCCATCGGGAGGACAAATATGTATAGAATAAGTGAGAAACATTTCAAACCGATCGACAAAGCCATTCTCCAAGTTACAGTGATCACCGACTTCGAAAACATGGTTTCGAGAAAAACGCGTTCATAGTTTTGAGTACGATTTGCATGCAGATAAATTATTTAATTATTGGATTAAAATTTCTTGTTCAAATTACTGTGAAAATATAACACACTAGAAATATTAAAATATGTTTTCGCATTATGGTAGCAATTTATTGATAATTTCTGTAAGCCCGGTCCTGTTAGACTGAGCCGCCCCCCGTGGCGCCACATCGTACACTAGCGCCGACACTACAATTATGCTTAGAGAACAGAATTATTATTGAAATCAGCAAGATCATTAAGTACGGCGGCATTATTTCATCATTAGTTTTTGTGTTATACTTGTGCCCTGTTGGTGAAATTGAGTTATTATTGCGCGTTCCGCTTAACACGATCTTTATGTGTTAAACGTCGGTTGAATTGTTTTGTTTACGTAAATTATTTCTTTACTGCAACAATGATTCTACGGTTCCCTCATTACACAAGTATGTTTAAGATTAATTGAAAACGTTTGTGGAAATGTACAATGTTATACAATTTACTCTTGTCTTAACTTTAATTACTGTTTTATTATAAAATGGGATATGAAATACATATGAAATTATATTTTACGCTTACGTATTTTTATCTTTGTCGTTTACACCTGGTTTTATTTTTAATTTGAAAATAGTTTCTCAATTAAACGTTAATTTTCAAGGTAAATATCGATGGATTCATTCTATATTTAATTAATAATGATTTGAACTAAAAAAATTAACTAGATACCAAAAATTAAATACAACCTATTAAAATTTGTTGTGTTATGTCAAAATCACAATAACCATGGATTTTTTGTTTAATTTTTAAATATTTTTATTATAAAATATAAATTGTAAATTTTCCTTTATATGGGCCTGTTCTAATTTAATTATCTTACAGCTCCAATCTTTAGACTTTCGAACAGTGAAACTCCCGTTAAATTCAGTTTATCATTTTTTGCGTCATGTCATATCATATCAGTTCAATATGCAGTATATTTTTTACCCATACATTTTTATATAATATAATACCTATTCGATAATTGGAAATCCTTACAAATTTATTCAAACATTCAATTAAAAAACACCTAAATATGAATACAGCAGGTGGAAATGAAAACGAGATTTTTATTCTTAGAAAATAATTTTCACCACCAAACCAGGTTCGGTTTTGACATTTTCACCACTTTTCCAGTCCTATAAAAATACTTTTTCAATAGTAATTACTTTCAAATATTTACTTAATTTACGAGATTAAACATTTTCTCTTTAATCTATAGATATGATCCTAAATATCCTTTTCATGATAAAAAAATAACTAATTTAACATAATAAGAATTATCAAAAACTTATCCAAAATAAATTATACAATAAAAAAAATAGTGGTTAAATTCGTTTAGAAACAACTACACAAGATCTCCGGGCATTAGAGAGTTTTAAAGATAATGGTGTAAACTATATTTTCAATTTAAATTTCTTAATAATAGCCGAAGGCAGTCTCGAAGGTCTTCGGGCATTCGATAGTCTTAAAGATAATGGTGTAAGCTATATTTAAAAAAAAACTGGAGTCTGCTCGATCGCGCCAAGCTGACATATCAACTATTCAACTTATTTGTTAAATTTTCAATTTAAATTTCTTAATAATAGCCGAAGGCGGTCTCGAAGGTCTTCGGGCATTAGATAGTCTTAAAGATAATCGTGTAAACTATATTTAAAAAAAAAAACTGGAGTCTGCTCGATCGCGCCAAGCTGACATATCAACTATTCAACTTATTTGTTAAATTTTCAATTTAAATTTCTTAATAATAGCCGAATGTATTGTAATTTGTTGCAAGAATTCGTAGCCGCCAGTTCACTTAAACTGAAAAAAGCCGTGCCAATCAAGTTGTTAAGATATAGATCCGACCCTGCTTCCCGTGTAAGATAAAACGAAGTATAGTAATTACGTAATATGAGACATAAAAATATGTATATTCAGTGTAGAAACCATATTGCGTAAGGAAGACCTCTCTTCCCTGAGAACAGCCGATGTTTAACTTCCAGACTTGTCAGTAATTTGAAACAGTTTACTATTTATATTCAACCTGCTTTACGCCTGCAGCTTGTTTTCCAAGAATTCTTGATATTCCAGCCCAAAGAAAATGTTTTTCTTCGTGCTTGTCTTCTGATAGTCGTAATTAGCTTTACCGAGTAATTATTTTTTATAAATAATCAATTACTTTTACAACATTGTTTATATTTCTTACTTCTGCCATTCTAATTGGTTGAGAAATGTCCTTTTTTAAAGGTATACAAACATCTGAATATAATGACAATACTAAACTTCTACTTACGCGCAATTACGTAAGATAATGATTTGTATAAAATATACAACAAACTATCTAACAATAATACGTATCCTTATTTTCTCTTCTCTACTGATTTAACACATGTTTCACCAAATTCAACATTATGAATAAAAAAATTGTCATAAAACGTAAAAAAAATTTTTTGTAAAATATTGTTCTTATAAAAACAAAAGATAAAATAAATTTCATCATTTTTCAATTAATTTTTTTAATATCAACTATTTTTTTTATTAAAGTACAGTAGTAAGAATGGCCATTACAAAAGCCCTAAAAGATCAACAACAATAATACCCAATTCCAAAAGTTTGCTACAAACTACATTCCTATGGAAATACTTGACCTAGTACAACGGATCTAGTTAAATAATATCATTGTAACATTTATTTGGAGCAAAAGCCGTATAAATATTCCTGACAATGAAAAAATAACCTAGCACAGAAAGCAGTCGAGATAAACAACACCACACATACTATGAAAATGCTCCATATAGACCTGATGAATAAAATAAAAAAGAGAGCATATCGAATACGGCAATCAAAATATAAAGAATCAATTCAAAGCTAAGGATACTTTTATTGGTCTATCAATCGAAGACACCTTAATATATGCATAAAATAGACAATACACCAATGTGATTCAATATCAATCGCAAATATTAAACACTTAAAAATATTTATATAAGGTATTAGCACCAATCTTGGATATGACCCCTGAATATTAATCTATATACATTTAACTACCTTACAGCGTGATTTTATGATAATCGGCTAATAGATGTCAAAATGGTGGACATTTAAACTAATTATTAGTATAATTTATTTATTAAGACGATTTTTTGTTTTGTCTCTTTTGTGTCATAGACTTATCATTTTGTAATCATAAGCAAATGTCCATCACTGCGTGCCCATTACTGGTTTTACTTTATCCATTACTTGAGAAAAACATAAACAAAATAAACGGTTATATTTTAAAAAAAAACTATATTTGCGGACTTTCGTAATTAAGTTGATTAAATAAAGAGTTACTTGTTTTATTAATAACATGAGTTCATACAAAAAAGTAGCCCGTCAATCACAAAAACAGTAAACTTTATCAACCGACAAACAAATTTGAGAAGATGATTATTTTTAGTGCAATTTTTTAGTGATAACTTATAGAAAATAAAAAATCAGTTATGTATTCTAAAAAAAGCTTTATTGGTTTATGAAATATCATATATCATAATTGTACATACATACAACATACTACATTCTCTTCATGAACAAACTATACAACACTAGCTAGATTAGTTTGGAATACCCATACAGACATCATAATTAATTTATGTAAAAGTTGGATTATTTGGAGCAGATCTGCTTTAAGCCGGGAAAAATCAAAACCGATTCGTTAATAAATACTGACACGCCACCGGCCGTATGTGCGCCGGCACGTGGGGCAAGGGGAGGGACAATAACAGCCGCCACAAGTCATCTATCATTTAGGAATAATTAAGTCTGTATTTGGAAACAGATCCCAAATGACGCCGACATAATCAAATGGATTTGGAATATATAGGTTGTTTGAAATGTCCGTAGTGGTTTTCAAAGTAAATTAGAACACCATATATTTATTTGACAACATACTGACTTATCTTTGGTAACTTCCACAGATTTTATTTAAAAATTTCTATATAATGCTTAGGCTAAGTATATAATAATTTTCTATTAAATAAATATAACATAAAATTGCCGGTAACATTGATAAAATTTAAATTTATTCGGTAACCTACATAAATGTTTACATTAAATAGTTTCGAATTTTCTTGCGTCCTAATTAGAATATATCTCCATCTGCTTTGTGCTTAGCCTTAAATGATGTAAGATCACCAATTGTCAACGTGATTGAAAATGTATGTAAATGTAATTACAATTTCTCTGAACCTTTATTATCGAAGAGATATCATTAAAAAAAGAAACAATAAAATCGGATACACAATATTCAATAGACATAGCCATTGAAAGAAAGCCTCACATAAAATGAAACTCAACCAGTTTACAAATAAAATAAAACTGAATAGCGGTGCATGGATTCGGCGAATAAAAGCAAACGAATCATCTCAGAAAGATCAGAGTTTACTGGTTTTTACGAATTTTCGCTCAATGTTTTTTCACACACACACAAACATATATATATACAATATATGCACTCCGGTTGCATGCGCTTGAATCACATTACATTGTGACTGTATAAAGAAGCTACCAAAGCACCACTGGGAGTGTTTTTTGTTATATAACTCAAATCTTGCAATGTCACCGAGAACGAAGAAAAACCTTAAAGGTTGTACACATTTCAAATGTGTTTACTGTGCTACTTTTGTGTAGTGTATTCTAACTGTAAGTGTAGGTACTTTTAGATAGAATTTTAAAAAGGAGTAAAATCTTAAAATAAACTTCGGCTAGTTTTAAGACATAAAACGATAGTGCTATGTAGTGTTTCGCTTTTCTCGAGAAAATAATGTTTAATTTTTAAATGAAACTTCTTTAGCGGCGGTGAGTTGGTGTTTAAATGAAACGAAAAACCGTTGAAACTTTTTTGTGTGACGCTTTAAATTGTAAGCTTATTTCAGTTGTTTTTTCGTAACAAAGCAAAATATAATCTTTACAGTCTTTTTATGTTATTATTTGTATCTTAAATTTTACAAAAACATTTTTTTTAGTAAATTTTATTATACTTTCTTTGTGTTTTTTGGAGTCAAAGTGAAAAATAGGTGGGAAACATTATCTCCAATAAAATGACGGACGTGCAAAAAAAGTTTGCGTGTTTTTTCATTGAAAATCGAGGAAAAAAAGAAATTATTAATAAAAATAAATCGTTTTAGATAATACGATAACTATTAATGTGTAGAACAACGTGTTAAAATTATAGGCCGATCGGTTAATTAAAATTTCGTTTCTACTTCCCACCAATCGAAAAAGAGGTTTCGGGAAAAAACGCGTTTAAAAAATTAGTAACAGATGTTACATTAACGCGGTTCATTCTTTTATATGTGCTATAACTCCGTATATACTTTGAATTTCGGTTTACAATTAGGTATCATAGTATTATAGGTACTCTCAATAAATTTTATTTTCAAAATATTTTTAAAAATCGAAAATTTTTAATCGTCACACCGCAAAACTACCTTAATATTGTTCGATTGTAAAATAGAAAAAATTAAATGAGAATTCCAAGTGGTTATACAAACAGAGGTGTAGCTAGACTTCTGACACCCTTGACTTTGTAATTGTCTACCCTTGTTCAGTTTGGTATTGAAATTTTCATATTATACTGTCTTGGCGATACAACGCGATTCAATTCGACTACGTATGGCTACTTATTTTCTAATATTATCCAGGTTAAATATACACCTTATCTTTATAAACAAGGTTCTTATTTTTAATAATCTTTTTCAAAAACATAATTAATTCTTATTAAATTCAAAACTTTATGGCTGAAAAACTGTGAGATACAGACGCAGTTATTTTGAGTAGGTTTGCACGTTTGGATAAAGTCGACATTTTCGCATTTTGGTACAAAAAAATATTACTGCCGCTGGTGTTAGTTTTTTTTCACCCTTTCCATCCTGTCAGAAATCTAAATAAATACGTAACTCCGTGTCTGCGAGATATACATCATAAATATTACAGAGAATAGCGTCAAGACAGACAAAATGGTGCAGGATTGAAAACGCTGACAAATAATTGAACACGACAAATCCCGCCATGTGCTCGGAGGTGACAAGAATTAATGTAACCACTCGCACGTAAAACACTACTTGGAATATTTTCTCGTTTGTAAAATAGCTACATATTACTTGTTAAAGGTGCTGTTATACAAAATGCGCGCCCAAAAAAAATTTTTGAAATTTTTTATCAATATATTTAATTCACATCACTTATTACTAAATTAAAATATCGCTATGAATTTTTTTTTAAAGAAAAATTTTAGTAGATTTTTCCAAAAAAGGTATAATACATAAGTATGCAAAATCGTTCAAATTCCCAAAACCGCTTATTTGATTACTAAGAAATGTTTGCATGAAAAAAATTCAAAAACCACATTTGAACATTAACTTATCTCGGACACGATTTTTTGATCCTATTATCTTATTTTTATTTTCTTCAAATCATGGAAATAAAATTGGAATTTCTTAGTGATTTTCACCTAGAGCAATTCATATAGAAATCAATTTTATAACAGGATGCTCAAATATAAAATTAAAATAATAAAATATATTGAAACAACTTGTTATTGCAAAACTTTATTATATTCGAACCTAACATTGAATTTATCATTTAAATGTACTATAGTATATATGTATAATAAAATAATAATTCTGTATTTTAAAATAAATAAACAATAATAATTGAGTAACATTTTGAAGAAAAAAAGTTAATCATATCACAAATTCAGTTTTTGTAGTGTATGATCAAAAAGAGGGAACTCTCATCTCAAAACCAATAAATAATTACTTACCATTATGTTTTTAACTGTCAGATTGTAGCAATTGTAGTATAAGAAATATTGTTTAAATAACACAATACTTCATTGTCACTATATAGGATCTTGAATTGTAATAAAGGTACAAAAGAGGTTAGGTTAATCAAATAAACTCCAGACAAATACCATTCCTGGTTTATTAAACAAGACCGGGGTAGCTAAAATCCACACATTCCGGTATTCATTTCCCCAATTCCACGATGACGCTCTTTTCAGATTGTTAAATATTTGAAAAAAGCATTCTAAGGAACGGATTTTGTTATTTAGGGCTGTTAAATTTTACGTGAAATTTAAACGAAATTCACAAATAAACCTATTATACAAATTTCTATACAAAGTATAAAACAAAGTCCCCCGCCGCGTCTATCTATCTGCGCATAATTTTCTCAGTAACTACTGAACCGGTTTTATTCCTGTTTTCACGAGGAAGGTTGAGATGTGTAATTTGTGAATATTTTGTATTTTCATGAGGTCGGAAAAAACCATCGTTAGAGAGGTATCTTTGCGTATATAGTTAGCGATAAGTGAAAACAATGTTTAATAGGTTTATAATAAATTAAATTTATATCTCCGGGTAACACCGGGCCTAATACATTAGTAAATCTATGATATAAAAACTGTTTATAAAAAAATATTTTGGGGTTTTTGAATCCATACGTCATTTTATAAGTAACTAGCGCATTGGACCCGGTGTTATCCGGGGATATTAATTCAATTAAACATAAAGTAGTCATGCCCACCCAACATCTCAAATCCGACAAATCAATCTCCAAATTTTCTGAAATAAAAATTGAGCTTATAAAATTTTAACTAGCCGAATTAGATTTACCAAACCCTATATTGAGGCACTATCCACTCGTGCAAACAGAAATGGCTTCAGGTTAAAAGTAAAAGTGAAGAATGCTTGGCCTGGAACCTAAAACGGTAGCACCGGAGCCGGAGCCGTAAGATAAACGCAGAGGACAGGTATTCTGCGTTACAGAAAGAAGGGGAGGTGGGAGGTCGAAAACTAGTTATGGTGGTGAACAGGGATGGATTAAGATATATTCATTTTTCAGGTTTAGTTTGTTTTTTAGTATAAAACACTGTTTATTTTAAGTTAACCTTATCTCCTATAATTGTGTGGATAAAATTTAAAACTTCGGCTACAGTATTTACTGCAAGTTAAAAATTCACCCAATGGAACCAAATGTAACCAGCCATATAACCGTGGCCAGCTATATTTGATTTTTTTTAGTTGACTTTATAGTTTACCGAAAATACTGCGTGAACGAGCAATACGTGTGGCTACAGCCTATATAAATATCTAATAATCATGTCTTCATAAGGTTCAATTTCTTAAAATTTCCTGATTTACTTATTGTTTCCGTCATTTGAAAGAAGAGTGTTAAGAAGTTTACCCACTGATATTTGCCCAGTTTCCGCTATTTGGATGCGTCATATAAAATTTTTCATCTACCACCTCTAGATTGATATAACTTTCCAAAATCGTAATCATGTATCTAATAATCTTCGCAAGTAACGTTAAATAAAGTTTTTCTTCTTCTGCGATTTTGTCCACCATTTTGTATTTTCCATTCTGAATCTTGTTAAACTAATGTCAAAATCGTCACTAGCGACCTCAAAAACAGGCAGACAATGAAATTATGATAGAAAAATGTCGTAAAAGCTGTACATGAGTAGTGTTAGCATTATGCTAAATGGTGTTAAACTTTCGAATGCATTTTCTAACCTTAAAACGCTTTGTTAGTCAAAATAAAAAAAAACACGTGTGGGTAGTGGGTAGTGTTACTTGTTAGAACCAATAAAATTAAGTTAAACAAACTAAAATATATTTTAATGAAATTGGTAATAGATAAACGAATCAATAAATAAAACATTTTAAGTTTTATTTAATAAACACGAATGTGAGACGAACGCATGTACTAAGAAGTCGATAATCCGTTACTGGTATGGGACTTTGTTCTTATTCAAGACGCCAAGCGACGCGACGCATTGGGCGTCGACGCCTGCTTATTTGATTTGACGGAGTTCATCAAAACGCAAGTCGAAAGAACTCGATTCCTCTGTGTTCCTTGTTCTCTAAACTTGATAGGTATTCCCGATGGATACCGATAGGTTAGCGTGCGAACGAATTTGTCTGTGTGTGTGTGTGTTTCTTGTTTTAACTTTCTCAGAACACCAAAGTAAAATATTTACTGATCGTTCGTTTAAATAAATTTATTTTTAACTTAATTTTTATTATTTTACAATTTATTTTTATTTCGGATAATAAACAAAATATAACATAAACTAATAAAATATATACAAATAAATTCAAAAACTCATTTTTTTAAGATCATGGTCAGATTCTGTTAAAATTTAAATCGAAGTTACATACAAAATATATAAGCCTTTGGGTTTGAATTGTTATTTATAAAATAACATCAAAATAAGATCATCAAATGAAAACATACATTATTTTTAATTTTTTAACAAATTAAATAAAGTGTCATTAACACTCTGATGATTTTGATAGTTAAATAATAATACATAAAAAAATGTTGACACGTCAATTATGGTAATCATTCGTTATTTTAATTAAATAAGGTATATATATCTATATTTAGAATAAAAGCTTATACACATATACCCTTGAGTCTTAGTTTTGTCTTTTCTTTTGAAAATACAAAACTTACTTTTCCTATAATTCAATCATCTCAGATACTGTATTTTATATATCTATGTTTCATTATACTAATTGTAAGTAAATGCAAACTACATATATCCTGATAATATTGATTATTTATAATATTCCAAACTATTTATATTAAAATATTTCATCAAATTATAACCTTTAAAACTATTTTAATATCTAAATATCTACATATAGAAAAACAAAACATGCATACATAATATATAATATGAATAAATTGTTTATGTCCCGTACTTGAGTAATAACTATGTAAAACTCATCACACAATACAGATATCTGGAAATGCATTTCCCATGAGAATGTGGAAAACTAGAATTTTCCTCGACTGTGACAATATAGTTAATTTATATTCTCTTCAAATAACGCGTATTCAGAGTATATCACCCCAATGATATATTTATGTTCTTTCTAGTATTAGTCCATTGCATGCGAGTAAATATTCATTAAAACGTGAATTTTAAATACTTTATTTTCAAAATCAATTATCAATTTTTATTCCCACACGAAAAAAAATATATTTTACAGTCAGTATAATAAATGTAGTTAGTTAGTTACTATTAATAATTACCTAACCGGCGATTATTAATAATTATCAATTTATTACACTGACCGTAACATATACATACATACATATATGTAGGTACCTTATACGAGGAATATAAATTTAAAAAAACTATGTCCCCGAGCAGAATTTTTTATAAAGTGTTAATAATAAATTTTTAAAAGATATATTTTAAATTATTTAATATTTATTCTTTAATACATCTTTCATTTAAAGAAAATTGAATAAATCTTGCAAGGGAACTTAACTTGCGATTATTATAATAAATATGATAAAGCAATAATCTGTCTCCACATTCTGATCTGATACAATAAAAATGGGAAAACGAAAAACAAATCTATGTATAATCTGATAAAATAGTTATTTGTGTAACTAGGGTGTAAAATGACAGTTTTTCGTACGAGTGTGAAAAACACATTTTACACCCGAAGTGCACACAACATTTTTTCCACAACCGTATTATAATATTAACAAAAAATATAATATAATAATTAATTTTAATATACTTTGTACTTTGCTGTATTAATATTAAAATTCAACTCTTTCTTTGGAACAAATAATAAATAATAATGGAAACAGTCAATACTTTTGCGCACGCCGTGAAATAAAGTAATATTTTATGCACTGAATATCAATGTAAAAGACTCCTTTTTTAAACTGTTGTAGAAAAAGACAATTTAATAGTTAATTTTCTGTTATTTTTTTATCAAAATGAAGATAGTTATTTAAATAAAAAATACATTATTAAAAACATCCAAAGTTTTGAACTGCAGTGTACGGGTATGTTTAGTAAAATTTTATTTTTTAGTAAAATTCTTCAATGAGTTAAATCATTTACACAACTAGTTGTTTTAAAGTAAAAGTACGCGTGTTATACCCATTTGCATACCTTCATACGTATTATACATTTTATATTCCCATCATTACAATAAACGTTTTGAGATTCTTTGTAGGGGAAGTATTGAAACCACATAATATCTCTTCAGACATCATTATAGTAAAGGCGTCATGAAAAACTGGCGGTGGAAACTTCAAAGGAAGGAAGGAAAACCATTGGTTCTGGCAGACGTCTCACCTTGCACAGAGAAGAAATAAAATATATGTCTTCTACTTTTCTTCCCTTTTCATACTCAACATTTTCTCCTACATGTGGTTTTTTTTTATTAAATATATTTTTTTATTTATGAACATAAACTTTCATCAATTATACATTTTTTTTACATTATATTATGAATAAACTATGCAATCTTTATATAGAATCAAAACCTTAATTATTAGACAATATTATATGCTTATTTTGATGAAGATAAATCACTATAAGATATAGAAAATATATTAATAAAAATTTCCCAGAGTTTATTTAAAATTCAAATCCTTTTTTCGTACATATTCATAAGAAAATATCATCTTTATTTTTTTGGTAAAACGTATCTTACCTAATTAATCAATATAAATTGTTTGTTGAATAACAAATACCATAAATAAATTCAATTACTTTCTTTTATTTTTGTGAATAAATATTATGCCTTGTGCATTTTATAATTTCTAAAATAAACTGAAATTTAACTTCCAATAAATAGCATATAGGTACTACATTTATATTTCATTTCATTTTTATATCATTTTTAAAAGTTTCTACTAGCTTACTAGATAAAAACAATAACTTTAGAAATGTTATTTTCTAACAATAACTATCATATATTTCTTGTTCTTTGTTCCATTGCATCAGAAACAAATCAAATACGTGAAAAAGAATTGAGTCTTTTGTTTCAGCAGTGCCCGATAGACTTAACGAACCGAAGTTCCCCAAGGATGAACACAAACATAGAGCGAGTGCGCCCCGATTGGTTTGTCTGCCTTCAGCGCCTGCCGTGATCTCTGCCAATGATACCAATAACAACTCTCTCGTTTTTAATAATAATGCGGGAGTTGAATCGACTAATTCAACTAATAAAATAATCCATAAAATTTGTGTTTTTATAAACAGACGTACAATTTAAAAAAATTAAGTACATTTTAGACGAAGCTGTATTTAATTACCTTATAAAATACTGGCACCAGTCTTGGATATGATCCCAGTAATGGCTATTTTTTAATTAAATGTAGTGAATTAGAAATTTTTGTTGATATTTGATTATTACCTTTTCTGATTATTAATCTATATACATTTAACTGTCTTACAGCGTGATTTGATGACAATCGGCCAATAAGTGTCAAAATGGTGGATATTTAAACTAAGTATTAGTATAATTTATTTATTAATTATTATATTATCATAACTGCTTTACATTGTTTCAAATTTGACGATTCTTTCTTTTATATTTTTTGTATCGTAGTACTTATCATTTTGTAATCATTAGCATGCGTGCTCATTACTAGTTTTACTTTATCCATTACTGGAGAAAAAACACAAACAAACTAAAAGGCTATAATTTAAAAAACAAACTATATTTGATTATATAAAGAGTTATTTGTTTTATCATTTTTTTCAGCTTGACGATAATTTTGTAAATCGAAACGTCCACATTTTTTAATTTCTGACGTTTATTCAGACATTTATTTGATTTTGTTTCTTTAATATAAAAATGTATTTAATAATTATATCTACAGATATAAAGAATATTATCCAAAGTGTGTTCAAAACATGATAATAGTGATAATGAGTAAACACATTATAAAATACAAAATAACCTTAACCATCCCAAGCATTACTCTAGCGAGTAATAAAAAGGCTTTGCACAGAATAAGCCATTTAAAACTAAACCCTCCGAGTTACTGGAAGCCATTATTTTTATAGTTTAACAAGAAAACTTATAATGTTAATTTCGCATAAAACCCATAAAAATGTGTTAATGGTTGCATTTATGCGGAATGAAAGATTTATGGACATTTTTGTAATATAAGTATTCTTCACATTAATGAGTTCTCGGCAGGAGAAATATCAGCTCCGACATTTAATATTCTTAATGAGTATACATACAAAATAATATCTATTGAATGTTTTTTATTTCTTTGTTGTAAAAATTTGTTTCTAAAGCCAAAGTGACTAACTTTAATTTCTCTACGATTTTGTTCACGTGTACTTTAAAATCGGTGAGATTCCACATAACTGGTTGCTTTAAAAAATGTTGGTGATTTAGTTACCTTGATTTTATATCTATTTTTATAAATTTTTAATACAAATAACATGTTTTCTTAATTGATCAATATTCTACAACTTTAAAAAAAAAAATATTTATATTATTTTTTTAATAATTTATTTATATTATTTTATTTACTGCCCACTTTTCAAATTGGAATAAACAAAGATAAAGTCAAACAGTTTAATAAATATAAAAATAGATTATATCCTATTTAAAAGAATTCTACAGGCCGAGACCTTTAGATTTATAAATTGATAAAATGTTGAATTATATAGTATATCATATTAAATTCAAGTTAATAGCTTTTATTTTCTGCATATTTATTTCCAATTTTCTTTCAACAATATTAGTAAAACTTTTCCCAAAGCTAGGATCAAAATATCCTTTATTTCTTCAAAAATTTATCAATTTTATTTTTTTTCGTATTATTAAACATTTTATAAAAAAAATTTTAAACTATATAATGTAACATATAAATGTAGTGTTGCTATCTTTGCAAGAAATTATTCATTATTATATCAGAAAACTAAATGTACAGATATGACGTCACATTGCTAATATACACCTACATTTTTTTATTCAAACATGCGATTCACGTGAAAATAATCCTTGTTCTATTTCCTTTCAAGATAAAATCCAACGCCATAGAAAGAAAGCTTGACGAAATATTTCTGCATGCGGATACAATTATACTGAGATTTTGCCGCATAGATAATAGAATATTTTCATCAAGTAGCTTTTATATCAAGATGTTCTAGTATAAGGACTGTATCTCTCTATATATACACAAATAATTACATCATCATTACATTTTTATGCGCTTTTAATTTCCTTTAATTTTCAAGCCACGCCAATTGTGATGTTGATAATATTCAGTAGCGTACACGTTTTAAATATGTTTAAAAAAACTATTTGTTAAATACTATTTTTCAATTGAATGTATACCACCTAGACTAGCCTAGATGACATATTTTAATGATATGTCACTTCTTAAACTTATTTTTGACTAGTCGAAAACTACAAAAAAAACATCTGCCAAGTAAATGCACAGTGCTTCCTCGTGCTAAATTCACTAAAACCGATAGTATTCAGATAAATTGCCTGGCATTGGTTAACCATTTAATTTTTATACAATTTTACTAAAAAATCTTAGTTCGAAATTTTTCTTAAAACGCACCTGAATATGTTTTCATATATTTTTAATTTTTTGACAATTTCAATATAAATCTAAATTTATGCAAATGTCAAAATGACGTTTAAAACGTCAAAGTGACATTTAAAACGCCAAAATGACATTTAAAACGCCAAAATGACATTTAAAACGTCAACATGACATTTAACATGTCAGAGAAAATATAAATTTAAAAAAACAAATGACGAATTTTTAAAGCAAAATGAGATACATATTTTTAATATATATTTTACAACAAACGTTGTATACCCATATTATAGGAAATTTAATGCTCTACAAAAAAATTCTATAAAATTTTCTCGTAACATGTGTCGTTCTTGAGATATCTTGAAAAAATAAATATTTTAGGGTGTCACTCCTCCCCCATACACACGATTTTGATGATTTTGAAATGGGACCGTCCTCAAACCAAACCCAACCATCCGACCAAGTTTCAATAATATCGGTTCAGTGGTTCATGAGTTATGCGTGTGACAAGGATTCAGGGGACAGACGGACAGACGGACGGACGGACGGACAGACAGACAGACACGGAACGAAAAGTGTTTGTCTTGACGTGAAACGGATAAATCAATTTAAAATTTTGAAATTGGAGAACTTTTTTTTTGTCTCAATCTGAAACGATCACATAGCTTCTCGTATCTTCGATATTGCGAGGAAGCAAAAAACATATTTTATTACAAACGTTCAAGTTAGCTATGAAAAACAAACAATCTTATAACAAAAGTTATAATAGATTCAAAAAAATAACAAATGACTATCTTAAAATAATAAACTATTATAAACAAAAAGGTTCAGTTAGTTTTCGATTTATTTTAAATTTTACAAGTGATATATCTACCTATCATTGAAAATCAGAGTTAAAAACACATGCTTGTAACTTGAACTATAATTTTATAGTCATTTAAAGAAATTCGGAATTTTTAAATTGTTTTGATATTTCAAATTTTATTAGGGAGTAATACTGACCACTTGTTTAAAAAATATATAAAATCTACATCTCTTCTGCCATGTTTACACACCAAAAAACAGCAACACGGTGTTTTTAAAACATTTCGTATTTAAAAATGTGTAGAGTTTATTGCTATTTTGTCAAACAAAAAAACATCGTGTTGCTGTTTTCTTTCTGGTCTAAGCACGGCATTATAATGCATTTTATTTTTATATATAAAACGTTAACCAAATCAATGTAATTTTAAAACCAAGTTATATAAAAAAATCTACCAAAAGATATTTTTAACAAAAATAAATTTATTTTTTCCGTATTCATTAAACTGATAAAGATATTTTCCGTAATATCTCTGATATAACAAATTATGAAACCATAAACAGAATATCACGTCGTAGAAATTTGAAGCGTACGTTGATATCTACGCCACTGACCTAATTTTCCGGTAACGCGCGGAAAGCGGCCAACTGAGATGCGCCCGCGTCTAATTTAGTGCCGTGGAAAACATGCAAGGGAAATGGAAAAATCTTCTCATCTTCAGAAAAAGAACTTTTACTTTATGCCAGTCGTTGGTAATGCCCTGCACTCGCCGTTCGAGGTACCCACGGTAGGAAAATCTTAGGTGAAATGAAAAATAAAAATATATACAGGTGTTGGTAGAGCGATAAAATTGTAACCGTTAAATTTAGATGCAAAAATTTAAGGATACATATCTGCATACTTCTGAAAGTTGAAAATGTCTTCTTTTTCAATGTTAGGTATAATAATAAAATTAATTAATTATACAACTATCCCCCGATTTACACGGTACTTGTTTTAGACGATTTCGTTTTTACACGATTTATAAATTGACAATTTTCAAAAAACTAGTAAAAATGATTATTCCGCTCTATATACGCCTATACAAAGATTTGATGGCATTTTTGAATTTTTTTCCTTCGGTAACCTGATGAAAAGAACAGAGGATTCTCGGGCTTGTAAAATATATAATTAGGGGAACCCCGGTAATCTTCATCATTGTTCCTAATGTAAAATAAATTAAATATCTACTTATATTACTTTCATATGCTTGTTGTTTTATGAACTAAGAACAATTTTGAGTTTTCCAAGATATCTGACTTTTGTTTTATTTAAATAAATTACTGAATCATGCACATTTTGTTGTTTTTTTCGTTTTACACGATTTTACTTAGCAAAATCCAAGATTTCAGTTTACACGGTTTTGTGCAGAACGTATCTACCGTGTAAATCGGGGGATAGGCGTATTAATGTATAAATATATATATTAATAAATATTTTAATTCCAAGTGGGAAGAGATAATACATTTTCAACGGAATATTAATTTTTAATTAAATTCTCTGTATTATAGTATTTTTAATGAACCAGTACAAACACACACACACACACATACATCTTTTTGAAAATAGTGTAAATATACTATAGTGACCTTGAAACATAAAAATATGTTGAATTTTGTTATTTTTGGACCGATTACAATAACTTCCTGTTGGAAAGTTAACAATACCTAGAGAACAAACTTCATAGATAACACATAAACAAATTAAACATAAGAATACATAATTTATGTCACAGAATCTACCTAGGTTATTTAAATTAAAGCGATTGTATAACAAAAATGTTTATTCTGCAGCTAACAATAAGTGTAATCCGATATACATATACATAACAAAATAACATGAATTAACTTGAACAATATAAAATGAAGTAAGTACCTATCTGATAAGAAACTGAGATACAAAATAAATTAACCAGCTTACACTGTTTTTAAAATTTACGTGAATTTACAACTGTAAGAAAGGCATGATAATTTATTTAACCATCGATCTTACACCATGGCATAAAAACTTAGTCACGAACCAGAATTGCATCGAGATAGAAAAAGATTCAGAGAGAGATGGTCGCTGATTATTATCACAACGTTATAATCAAAGTTTGTATTCGATGTACTCCCTCTTCAACCTCCCTCGCCAGAGCATTCGTACCTCAAACCTCCGTGTTATTCCGTAACCGAGGATTTGATATAGGCCAAAGGAGATATAATATATTAAAGTTATAATAATGTTTTATATATTTCAAACCTTTTGAAAATGAACCAGGGTTTGATAAAATCCAATAATACATATTTTGGATTAAAAACAAAAACACTCGTGAAAAATATTAAAATTTAGATTATTTTTAAAACTATCCCTAGGTCAGATTCTATCATTTTAGGCTTAGATTGGAGAGATTATATGGATACATAACAACCAATGCTAGTCCGTATATGAAACTTGAAAACTTGACGGCGCACTTTTTTCTTAAATGTCAGTAGAAAATTTATAATATACAAATATACTTTAAATTAGTTCCAAAAAAACGTTTTTTTCAATGAATATTTTGTACATTTTTCATTGAGAGCTTAAATATTAATTTAAATCACGTAAATAATACACCAAATTTTCTTTAACTTAACATTTAACGCTAAAAGAACATTAAATTGGTTGGTAATACCGGGCATGAGTTTAGTAAAACACAAATAAGGTACTGGCATCAGTTATGGCCGTTATAAAAGCAAAATTTACCGTTTTTGTGATTGACGGGCTTCTTTATGATAATTCTCATGAACTCATGTTACTACTAAAACAAGTAACTCTTCATTTAATCAATTTAATTACCAAAGTCCGCAAATTTAGTTTTTTTTTTAATTATAGCCTTTTATTTTGTTTATGTTTTTTCTCCAGTAATGGATAAAGTAAAACCAGTAATGATCACGCAGTGATGGACACTTGCTTATGATTACAAAATGATAAGTACTACGACACAAAAGATATAAAAGAAAGAATCGTCAAATTTGAAACAATGTAAAGCAATTGCTATGATAATATAATAATTAATTAATAAATTATACTAAATTAGTTTAAATATCCACCATTTTGACACTTATTGGCCGATTGCCATCAAATCACAGACAGTCAAAAATATATAGAGATTAATATTCAGAAATGGTAATAATCAGATATCAACAAATATTTCTAATTCAGTACATTTAATTAAAACATAGCCACTGAGGTCATATCCAAGCCTTATGAAATACTAACTGAGGATTAAAATTTTGTTTGGTTTCATAAAATCAAATAAATCTCTGTAACACATCGAATATAGTTTATTGTTTTAAATTCAGAACTGCATCTTGGCGCGTCATTCAATGTTCATCACGAGTAACGAAAAGTTTTACGCGAAAAGCGGACGCAACTTTTCTTCTTGGGAAAAGTCACAAATTGGATTAAAATTTGTTTTGTACATCTTATTTCATTTTATATTCAAATAGCAGGCAACACGTGTTACAAATGCGATGTCATTTTCTAATTTTACCGACGACGAATGGCATAATACGAAGAAAACTATTTCGTTCAAAGTTTCAAATCAACGTAATTGAATGATTTTATGGTATATGTACTATGGGCTTAAGAAGTCGTCTGCCACCCTAAAGGTCATAATCGCTTTCAACTGATTCAAAAATATTAAGACAAACATCATCGATTATCTTTTTCAAGAGCGGAGCTTATATAGTTACGAGTACATCATTTTAAATAAAAACACAAATATACGTTCATTTCATTAATTGATTTTATATCATGTTTATCATATTTAAATAGTAAAATTCAGAATATCAAATATTTATTGACACAAAATTTACTTATACAATTTTTTTTGTTTTTTCATTTTGATGTACAGAACCCTCAAAACGGTCTCTTCCAACGCATTGATACACAAGATAATATTTCTATATATATTTAATTAAAACATACATAACAACAGAATTTGGAAAGAATAATAAAATTTAAAATTATAATTAATACCTACATATTATAATTATAATATAAATGTATATATGCATGCATTTCTATGTACGTAGACAATAATTAGAACATAAATAAGTACAACTTTGAGAAACAAAAGAACCAAACACTCTGACCACCGAAACAAAAACAAAAATAAGTGAATTCTTTGTAAAACAAAGTGAAAACAAATAGAAAGCGCTTTTATTTATAAACATGTAAACAAACTTGGCTACGTTTCTCGCGAACAAACTTAAAGACGACGGAGTAAATATTAAAATGAGTGTGTTAGTTAGTCACCATTGTCGAAACAGTGTTTGTCTGTTTTTCTTTCGAGAAAAACTCACTGGAAGACTTAATTAAACATTCATTTGTGATTTTTCTAATGACAAAGAAAATTGGCACGGCTGTTCTTTTAAAAAATACAAATTACTTTAAAATACTGCAGAACTTTGTTTATGTTTCAGAAACGGTTTTGTTAAAGTTTATTTTGATATTGTTGAGATATATTTATTTGTATCTCAATAAATTTTAATTTGTATATTTTTATTCAATTAACTGGATTCTTACATAATATGTATTAAATATGATAAATAAATTATAATTCAACGGAATTACAACTTATGAGTTTCTGAATCGTGTACGACCATTATCTCAATGACTTCTCTATGTCTATCTGTCGGTCTGTTCATCTGTAAATACTACATACATGACATTTTAAACTCTCTTATCAATACTCTTATCAATTTTTTTAAGTTTTAAAACAGTGTGTAATAAAAAATAGTTTAAATATCAATTGTAGAGTATTGTTATCTATAAATTTTGTTCATTTTTCCCTCAAAAGGTGCTTATCAGATATAGTATAGTCGATTTACTCGTAAAAATAAATTTAAAAAAACTCTAGACATTTTTTTCATTTTAAGAAAATTATTTTGAGATATCGGTTTCTCTTTTCAGTCTACTTGTGGTGGCCACATCAGTTTATTAATTAAAATTAAAATATAACTATATTAAACTTATAGTTTAAATTACTATGATTAATACAAAATTAAAACCATTGTTAAATTGTTAACATAAACATATTTGTTAAATTATGAACTGTTTTGGTAGTTACTGATAAAGTAAATTATTATATTATAATTATACTTCTTCTATATTCACTACATTGGCGGAATATGGGTGTCAAAATGAGGTAGAAAAGCTTGATTATGATTAAATTTAATTGACTACGTTATCTTTACATGGTTATATAACTGTAATTAGCTATTAAATCGTAAGTAATAATATTATTGTTATATTTAGATTTAATTTTAAATAACAATTGCTAAATTTCATTCAATATTAGAATGTATGTTAATAATCCTACCTCACCGTTTGCTCTCACTTTTTAAATAGAGAGATGGAGCTAGTTGAGTAGTATTTATTTCAATGACTCGTTGTCTATAATTATGCCTCTTCCGATACGTGCTATTTTTCTAGGTTAATGAGCAAAAGAAAATGACTTTTCTTTTACGACGAGATTTTTCTCGTAGTGAATCCCGTATAAATAGTCTGTTTGAAAAATCCTACCCGACACCATGTTCTAACATTAATGAAGAAAGTTTGTTTTTTCTTCTTCCCCACCGTCATTTTTTTATTTGCATTGTTTAATTTTAATTACGCCTTCCTTTTGAAGTGTTTCTCTTTCATAGAAATATTATTCCTTAGAAAAATGTAATGTTAATAAAATAGTTTCTATTACGTATTGATTTCGCATTTATAAGGTTCTTTTAATCAAAATGTATGTACCTTCATACTTTTAAATATGATCTACGACATATTTAAAGAGGATTCATGAAGATAAATCACCTTAAACAATATATGCGATATCTTATTCAACTAATGACATCATGAAATATACTTATTTATGCCCTAGGTAAATCGAGTATTTGACGCCCTTTGCTAAATACCATATATGGTATTGCGGAATTTATTTTAGATCTTTTATTCTCCCCAATTCTTTATTACATTATTTGTTTAATATTTAACGGTTCAGGCAGCGTATTGCAAAAGAGCGCACTGCCGACAAACTTTTTTCCAACTTGATTTACTATTATCGTCACTGCTTATTTCTTATGTTACCTAATGTAACAAAATATATACTAAAATCTGGGCAAAGAATTTATTTTCTATGAATTAAAAAATAATGTAAATAATGTAAATTGGATAAGTAACGGAAAGACAGACAAACAGATTATGCGTTTTATAATATATGTATGGGGTTATTTTAGTGTGCAGTTGTAGTTTGTTTGTACAGTTCTTAAATTGCAATTAACAGTTGTAAAAGTAATTCATTCAGTTGCACCTGGAAAGTTTTTTTTTCTAAATATATTTTTTACATGTTTTATCTCAAATTGTGCAGTTCTAGCCTAATTTCATTTCATACTTTATATATGAATCAATTTTCTCGAATTACATTTATTAGGGTTAGTCACTTTGGCTTCTTAACGGCTCAGAAAATCTGTATTTATTCCTTAAATTAAATTTAGAAACAACTGACACGACCTGGCCTGTTATTTAACGCAAAGAACTATATAAAACATTCTTTCAAACACACACACACACACTTCACTTTATGTCTTTTATCTTGGTTTTCACCTACTTCAGTGCAATCTCTCTCTAGAAGTGTTTTCATTACCATGATCTGCTTTATGTCGCGCTGTGTTTTACGTCTGCTCGATCTCCCTCTATCCACCCCCCGCTACTTTTAGTTACCATCTCCTGATGGCTGGAACTTTCAACGAGTTCAAAATCGCCGCAACTCTCTCGAGTGCTGATAGAATGGATGATGGTAGAATTTGAAAATGAATTGGATTAACAATTATTACAGCGTTTTGTTATAATTGTAAAATGAATTGTTACCATAAATCTTATTATATATATTGTTAAGAAATGAATATTTTAATGGATATTACTGAAAATAAAATATGAAACAAGTACTCTTCGCTCTCAGTAGTTTGTATAAGAAAGTCTAGTGGTACTCAAGCCATTTTATGTATTAAATAAAAATAATGTAAGTATTATAAGCCGATTTTTTTCGAGCTAATTTTCTTTGTTTTTTTAGACATTCTTCGTGAGTTTTCAGAAACTTTTCTTGCGCGATTTTCGGCTTATTTTAATTGATTGATTTGGTTTCCCATTAGAAAATGGTTGGCCCAAGCTTGCGCCAATGCTAGACAACAATGGACCAAGATACAAATGATAACTTCGTTCAAGACTCGACCAAGGTTTGTCGTACCAAGACTAGCCCAGATTTGGTCCTATCTTGGGTAAAGAATAGGTGACCCGAAGCTCGATTTCTGAAGGTTGGCCTAATCTTGGCCTAGACTGGGACCAATATCGATATAAGCATTGTCTTTTTTAAGCGATTTTTTATACGCGATTTGCAGTGGAACGTATCTATCACGTAAAAAGAGACCCTACTGTACTAAAAATATTGTAGGTACATATAATATATTATGAAAATAATACATTAGCTAAAATAATTTAACCCATCCAATTGTAAATTAAAAAATATTTCACATTTTTAAGAACTTACCTAGTAATACATACTCAGTGATGCCTACACTTAAGTATTAAAAATTATTTCAAAATACAAGAAGTACGAATTTTCAGTATGGTAAATTACATGTCAACTTTCTATAAGTCCTTGTTTTGAGTTACATCATTTCCTTCGAAACACATCTTATTTATATAATTCATGTTAAAATTTTAACAAGGAAACAAAAATGAAATTACATAATGAATTAAAACATTTACTAACATTGTACCTCATTGTTCTCATACCTTGTTTTATATCCCCTTCTTTGTCTACTCCTTAACTCAACCCTCATAAATGCTGATGAGGTGTTCTGGTGAATATTTTAGCCGAAATTGGTTCTAAGATTTTAACGCAAATTTCAAGTGTTTATATTCTGACAATTAAATTTAAATTAAGATTTATCACTGAAAAGTCTTAAATGTTATATTTGTAGACATTTATGTTTCATTTATATTCATGTATTTTATTAATACCTAATTGAGGTGCATTTAATTTTTTCTTTTTTTTAACTATTAATTTTTTGTAGAACGTTTAAAATTCTTCTGAAGGTATCAAAATGAAGATCTCAATTAGTAGAATTTGACCCTATTTTTATATTTTTTATTATTATATGAAAAAATAATCAGGTGCGTCTTATGAAAAATTTCGAACTAATATTTTTTAGTATAATTGTATAAAAATGAAATGGTTAACCAGTATCAGGCAATTTATCTGAACACTTTATCGGTTTTTATTTAAATTGTTCAATAATTAACTACCTTTGGTGAATTAAGCACGAGGAAGCACTGTGTCTTTACTTGGCAAAATGTTTTTTAAATACCTTAATGATAGGTTGCTGTCGTTCGAAGCTAAACAGTATAAGTTTTAGGTAGTGTATCAGTTTAAATATACAAGATACTCGAACAAAAGTGGTTAAAAATCACCTTTAGGTATGTACTTGTAAATGTAAATTCATCATCTCCGCGACCGTCACGAGTAAAACCAGGTCGGCGAGAGATGAACAACACGTGCGGGGCGACGTAAAGTATAAGAGGGGGGTTAGTAGAGACAACGCGGTATGCGACGAGTGGATATTTCCGCCAAGAAAAAGGGTTTTCCGTCGCGCGAAAGGCTCTCTAACATGCTATTTATATGTAAATCTGAATGTGATCTGTCGTGAGGAATACACCGCGCGTCACATACTCATCACTGTTTTGTTGTCAACTCCCTGACGTGTGTGAGTGTGTGTAAACAGTACTAATTTGAATAAGGTATACCTGAGTAATGACTATTTCATTATGTTTTTGACTTTGTAGATGCCCGGATTTCAAAAGATGTATTAACTATACAGGGTATCCTAGCTTCAACAAATCTGGATTATTTTTTATTTTTTTAACGGAGATCTGAAACCAAGGGCCATTTTTCATGGTTTTTTGCCCTGCCTTTGTAGACAGATATGAATATTTTTTGAGGTGTTTTAAATTGCATTTTATTGCTTTTTATGCATCGTTCCGGAGACGATTTTTGAACTCATGATACTCTTAAAGATAATATTATAAGTTATATTTTTAAAAAAAATTTGAGTCGTTAAGATCGCGCCAAGCTGAGATATTAACTATTCAACTTATTTGTTAGTTTATCAGTTTTAATTTGTTTATAACAGTGGAAGGGGGTCGCGACAGTCTTTGAACTCATGATACTCTTAAAGATAATAGTATAAGCTATATTTAAAATAAATGATTCTGTGGGATCGCGCCAAGCTGAGATATTAATAATTATTCAACTTATTTGTTAGTTATAATTCGTTTTAATAAGGGAAGGGCAGGGCCGGAGGAAGGCAGGATTTTTTCGCGGGCGCCAATCACCTAAGGCGGCGAAATGTGAATAAAATGAGTGAGAATATCATTCTCAGGATTATAAAAAAAATTGTATTTTTTTAAATATTTTTTAGTAAAAATAGTTCGATGTATCCTTAATAACATATCCTTCCCTCAATCCAAAAATATTAATTTATTAAAGAAAACAATTACAAAAATAAACATTTTTTTAATTCTTCGCAAATAACACTATGAATATATTAATCTTAGCTTGAAGTTAATTAAATGAAAAAAATAATTTATTTCTTGGGTAATAAATGAGGTGTAAAATGTGTGTTTTTATAGTCCACCCGAAAACTGTTTTCATCATAATAAATTTCTAAACGACATCTTCAGAAAAAAACTTTTTTATGTAAATAAAAACACATTGTTTGTCAGTAATTGAATAAACTTTTGAATTTTTCTTTTTGACACAACTTCATGAAAAATGTTAAACAGGAAAGTTTCATAACTCTATTGTCGCCATAATTTCATCTTGTATATAATATTCCAGCAAAGATGCTGTGAGAAATAAAACAGGGTGGCTTCAGGTGGGGGAGGGGTACCGTATGCAAAGTATTATTAAAAACAGAAACTTTACAGTTAATTTTCTATATACGGATACAGTTTCTATGAAGAACTTAGGTATTTATAATAAAGTTGCAAAATTTTATATAATAGTGTACTTGATACAAATTCTTATATTCAATATAGTACATTCCGTATATGCGAATTAAAATTTTTACACTTATAATAGAAATTTATTCGTTTTCAGTTTAGTAATCCATTCGAACTAATGTATTATTTATCAAAAGAAACTTTTTTAACTTAATGTTCAAGTTTTTATACAGTATTTTATTACATTTTATTGTAATGTCAAAATGATTTTCATGATAAATTACTTACATTAGTTCTCTCTTTTTACATACATATGCATGAAGTAAAGTTAAAGAGAGGAAGGTGAACGTTTCGTTTGAATACCTTACCAACTACTATATAATCAACCATATTTTATAATACTGCTCTCTATTAAATATAGATGGTATAACTTCTACATGTCCAATACTGGGGAATAACTTCTACCATATATGATCATATATTACTACTGGGCTGTTGTCATTATAGTGAAAGATATATTCACTTTTAAAGCCGGCACTGCATTTTTTGCTTTAGTTTTGTAAAATTTGATAAAATGTTTACAAAAAAGATGCAACATTAGATAAAAAATCTTAGGAATTGATTATAATCGAAAAATATGTTACCCACGATTTGGTCCGCACAATTTTTTTTATCTAATCAACTAGTCGGGATACAAAATAGCCTATGTGCTTCCTCAGGATGTAAGCTATATTTCTGCCAAATTTTATCAAGATCGGTTCAGCAGTTTAGCGTTAAGAGATAACAAACAGACAGACAAACAAGAATTATTTTCAAATTTATAATATTAGTATGGATACGAATTCGTGTATTCACTTTTTGTAAAACTATGCGTATATAAACATTAAAACTGTTTTATTGAGTATAGTTATTCGTATATCTATAAAATTTTCACTAAGCATGAAAATAAAAATAATAATAAATACTAAATTCCACTCACTGTTGTCAACGTTCATGTGAAACTCGCTCGTCTAAACTATTATGGAAATAAAATTTAACACCAGAATTCGAACTCCATACCAAGTAGAGCTTGGCGGAACACTGACTTATTCAAAATAGATTTATTTGTGTGTATTTTCTTTTTTAACTTGTTAGAATGTATGTATTATTATTATATTATACATCTGCATAACTAGAATGTGTTTTATTTTTTAATTTTCATGATTTGTACCATTCTTTTCAACCACATATTTTAAAACTATTTATTTCTATATAAGTACATAGAAAAGTCCTAGTGACTGACTTATCAACATCTAGCTTGAACTCCTAGACCCAGAAATATAATATTTTAGAGGTGCCTTAAAAAGGATTTTCCGAAATTACAAATTAGTTCTCTGAGAAAGGGAAGTGTAAAAAAATAATTTGTATAATAAATTATATTAAATTGATTAATTTCAGGCAAAATATTTTTCTATTAGTTTATTGCACTATTCCAAAATAAAATTCAAATAGGGGTAAAAAATTGTTCCAATAAATTTGTCATCATCCATGAGAAAGGGAAGTGTAAAAAAATAATTTGTATAATAAATTATATTAAATTGATTAATTTCAGGCAAAATATTTTTCTATTAGTTTATTGCACTATTCCAAAATAAAATTCAAATAGGGGTAAAAAATTGTTCCAATAAATTTGTCATCATCCACTCACTGACTCATAAAACTGCTGGACTTAGAAACATGACATTTTATGAGTGTCGACCTTTTATGACGTAATCGCTTTCGAAGAAGATATTTTCCAGCATTCGACCCCTAAAAGGGAGGGGTGTTAAACATAAAAAAATATACTTTTAACGAAATCTAAAACTCAAATGTCAAATTTCATAGTTTTAATTTCACTTTTCATAGAAAAATTTCAACTTTTCATGGAAATATCAACTCAAATACATACAAAAGTTAATTTATAACATGATATGTATATTAAATTTTGTGGCATATGTATTTTGTTTTATGTATTTCTGTACGATTATTAGTTTCGGGGATACAAGTTTTCAAAAGGAGACTTAAAAGACGTATAAAAACAATGCATTTACAGTTTCATCAAACACTTCAGTTATAAGAATACACTTGTTTCTCTTATTCTTAATACATAATCCACTCAATTCTGACATATAAATATGATGTATTTTTCACATGTACAAACAAATAGTACAATACATTTTCACGTACTGAACATTTCCATCATAACACTAGTCATACATTACAAATACATTAGGAACTGTGTTTTCTAAGACAGATATACCGTACACAATCCTGAAAAACAAAATGTACAAAAGGTGTAGCGATCACGTCTATATCGTAGAACTCTGTGAGCAGCTTGAATTCTATTTTATACACTCGCCCGTGTATTTTGTATGTATGTACATAGTAACTGTACTACATCGATTGTACGTGCGGCCCAAGTTCAAATGTAGATTTCTGTAAACGGATAAAGCCATTTTTTACAATGTCGATGTGCAGGTTCTACTAGGGTAGTACATTTTTCTTTTTATCATAAACTTTTTTTTTGTTTCTCAATAATTTCGTACCAATTTTTATATTTTTTATCTGAAATTTACCTATCCCTTTAGTGCGCATTTTTTGTATAAAAAAATATACGTATTTTTGGGCATAAAATATCGGAAAAATAAATCAATCAATTTTTTGTATATTTCATATTTTTTAAAATACATGAATGCATCATTTTATATTTTTATAATGATGGTGAGTTAAATCAAGCAAATTCTCTGGCCAGGTTATAGGATATATTTTGTTACGTTAGGTAACATAAGAAATAAGCAGTGACGATAATTGTAAATCAAGTCGGAAAAAAATTGCGCTATTTTGCAATATGCTGCCTAAACCATTTTTTTATATATATATTTTTTGACCTCATTTTTTTATACACAGTCACACCCTTCACCGAACAGGGATTACTGTTAAGAAGGGGACTTGCCCCGGGGTAACCAGGGCAGGCACATTTACGACACCCAAATGACCATGGATTTCCGGCTTTAACCATTAAATATTGAACAAAGTAATGTAGTAAATAATTGTGTAGAATCAATTCCGTAGTCCACGCGAGCGAAGCCGCGGGTATAAGTTGTATATTATAATTAACATCGAAGCAATAATAAACACTTGTAGTATTATATTAGTTCTACAAGCAATTGATTAAGAATTATTAGTTCATGGTTATAATCAACAATCATGAACAAGATACAAAACCACACATACAAATAACAACTTCATTTACTTCATTCCGGGGTCATACTTTAGCTCATTCATCCCTTCGTACCTTCCTTTACGTCAGATTCATGTTGGCAGCCACTGTAGCAATCATCTTATCTGTCGGCTGAGGCTCCTACACTCCCACCCCGTTCAACGTCTGCGGCACAGATTCTTCCACTCAATTTAACGTAATTACACGTCTCAATTTGTCCTACTCGCCATCCTTTTTGTTTGGCCTCGCCAGCCTTTTTATCCCATTTATTTTGTATTATTATCCTTAACTCACTTTCTGTACATTTTTAATTGATTTTTGTCTCAAATAGAGAAATCTTGAAGAAATTTTTATTAAATACAATTGGTTATGTGTTTTTACCTTTTTTTATTTTTTAATTACATTGATTTTTTAAGTGATTGTGTTTTTATCTATATATTGAATTAATTAAACATGTGTTATATAAAAAATTATCGTTCTTTTACTATTATTTTAAACTAATATTATAAATGCGAAAGTGTATCCGTCTCTCTGTCTGTCTGTTTGTTACTTTTTTCACGACTAAGCCGCTGTACCGATCTTGATGAAATTTGGCGGAGAGATAGCTTGCATCCTGTGGAAGGACATAGGTTACTTTGTATCCCGAAAAATTATAATAAAATATATAAAAAATGGGTGTGTGACATTCGTTATACTTTTTTGGCGTAGACAAAAAATCTGTTTTATCGACTATAAAATAACATAAATCCGTATTATTTTATTTGAACGAAGTCGTGGGTAACAGATAGTGTTTTATATTTATTAATTTTATACCACAATTAAAGATATATTGTCTTTAATGTGATGTATTTGTTAGATATCAAAGCATATTATACATACGTTTTGAACATTTTACTACGAATAATTTTCGGCGAAACTGTTCCTACTGTTCTCACAATTGTATTGAGTTTCAAAATTGATTTAAGTGTAAAAACAGATGCTTTTTTTAAGTATTAAGTAAATTGACAAGAATTTAAAAAATCCAGGGAAAATTTGGTGAAGGTAATTGCTTTCCCGTGCATTTTTTTTTTGCTTATGATAAAAATAATCTTTAATGGGGTTGTATAATAATTTTAAAAATATAAAAATAGATAGATTTGTATCAATCAGAATCAAAATTAAATGAAAAAAAAGACAGACACTTATTTCAATTTATTCTACAATTTCATTTTATCCTGAAGCAGTTAGACCAATAGGTTTAACTATCTCGAGCAATCGCTATATATGGGACACCATAAAAGTAACCAGTTTCAATTAAAGCACCAAGTGAAAGTCTGTGTATTAAGATTGCACGCGATAAAATCAGAATGTTATACCTTTTTATATCTGCTTCTGAATCCCACATAATGCTACTGGCTCGTATCCAGCCAGCGTTGAAACAAAACTTTCATGGATTACTGGATCAAAACACACCTTCATGCAGTTTTATTATTGTGTGTATATTTTCAGACGATTGTGCAATTCTTGGAATTGAAATATTATAATATACTGTAGCGATATGTATAAATTTTTTAATTTGTAATGGTAGCCACACACGTAAGAATATACTTGCGCAAGTTTATATTATATTAAAAATCTCAAGTATTTTCACCGTCCCATTTATAAGTTCTAAGTAAATTAAAAACGTATTTTTCGATAAAAAATATCACGATGACAACTATGACAACGCCACAAAGTGTACGCGCTGAATATATTGTTATTTTAGAATCTAGGAATAATAAAAATAATAAATACTCGCAATGCTAAAATTAATGATTTTATTTTGACGATATCTTTGTTCTCAGATAGTGAATCAATTCAATTTCTTATAATCTTTTTTTAGTTATCTTTAAAATTTGGGTTTATTTTTTATTTATTTATTTTATTTTTTTATCCTGTGATATAAATGTTATTTAAATTTCAGTTTTTGTAGCATGTTAACTTACACTTTTTCCTTTAAAAACCCACTGGAATATGTTTGATGCGCTGAAATCTAGTGAACAGACTTAACTTCTTCATGAATGATGATGTGACTCGAATATTTTTAATGGCACAGTTAATAGAAGGCGTTCACAGTACGAAAGAAACAATGCATAAAAAAAATTTAACGCAACATTTTTTCAAATAGAAAGACGTAAATGTAAGATGGCTACTTCGTTCCCACCAGACTTATTCCTGTGAGGCTTCCTAAAGGAAAAAGTGTACGTCAAGAAGCCATCAAATTTACAGCAGTTGAAAAATATATATACCTATATCACATTATTATCAAAGAAAGAAATTTAATTAAAAACTCCATAAAAAGAACGTACTTCTACGTACAACATAACAATTCAAAACCTAATCTAATTTTTCACACATAATGTAAAAAAATTCCCAAAAAATGAAATGGATATTATTTTACAATGTGCACAGAATCATTGATAATTCAAATATTAAGTCAGAGTAACATTGTTTTATTGTGGTTAATGCTGGCGACACCGTAAATTCTAAAGCTCATAACTCAGACAATTATCAACAAAAATAGACCATCAAGTAGTGTTTTGGAAACGTCACTGTCATCTTTAACACTTTGTAATAAAAAAGTTAAGTATTCCATTTAAAAAAAATCATATTGGCCTTGCCTCGTCTTGCGATCCGTCTACTTAAGGTCAAACAGATATGATCATTGAATATAACTTTTAAAACCTTTGGTTCGAAACATTTTTTTCAAAAACGTTTCGTTTTCGAGACATGACCATTTTCAGACTTTTTTAACAAACTGAATGTTAATTTTAATGTTTTTGTTTATTTTTATTTTTTTCACTGTAATCTCATCTCTCTTGTGAAGCCATACATAAAAAATACTGAAATCTTAAGCTACTTATAAAATATACAATTATACAATGTACCTATTAAAATGTAAAATAAAAATGAATAATAATAAATTCAGTGACATTTTAAATATTAAAATCTGTGATGTCTCATTTCCAGTCATTATAAAACACATCTGTGCGCGCTAATCTTTAGAATTACTGTTTGTAAATTAATTTGAAGAGTTCGTCAAAACTTAAAAGACATTACCGACAAAGCAACGGCTTTTGATTGCAAAACTATCAAAGTTGGCGAACAGGAACACATCTGCCCTTACAGAGGCATCCCCTGTCAAGACGCTGCTCGTTTGATTACAATTCAACCCCTTTTCTCTTTATTTTAATCTCGTTCTTGCCAAGTCTGCTCGCACTCGAATTTTCAGGGCTGAAAAAAATATTTTTTTAAATTAAATTCTTTTCAAAATTGCCATTCCTGTTACACGAAAATTTTTAAATTAACATTTATATTATTTTAAATTGATATAGTTGGGTGATGGATACTAATAATTGGAAAGCTGGGGGAGGGGGTACTACTCACTAAAAAAAACATGTTCCAGTAGCAGAGATATTTCAAAAATTGTCTTTAAGGAGGGTGGAAGGTCTTTTCGAAAAAAAAGATCTTGGAAGGGTGTTTGTGTTTTTTATATAAGAATTAAATGAGTATAGGAATATGATCATCAATCTAGAACTACTAAACTCCTGATGAGGACTTCGTGTGATGTCGAAAAACGTGTCAAGTGACATTGTTTTTTTGTGGTTAAGGTGTACTTGACTTTAAATATTTATATATGTTAATGTATCAATAATAAAATTATTTAATAAATTTTGATTTACTTATTATATTGGAGCAATAATTTCATGAATTGAACAAAATCATATTTTTATATATGCTTGCATATTTTGTACAAAAATGTGTGTAAATCAGTGGTCAAGATAAGGGAAAAAGTATGTACAGCCCTGTTTTAATACACGGAGCTATGCAGTCTCCTCGGTCCTCCTCCAAGATCCTGTTCTTCTTTCACGTCGGTGTCAGAGAATGAAATTTTCCAGATATTTTGTGTTAATTATCGAAAAGGGCGTTTTAGCGTACTGCAATTTATACGGGTTTTACAGGATTTTGAAATGGTGCAGATGTTGCCATAATCCATACTTAGAATAATTTCTTTTGGTGTCATCAAATGTAGATTCTAATTGTACCAGATATATTTTAGGAGATTACAGAGATACATTAGTGTATTTATAGCTGGTCAAATTGTTCCTCGGTTTAATTTTTTACATGCCTTTCAATGTAATTAAAATTGTCTGTTATAATTTATTTTACGACGAAATTTAATAATGATTAAACGTATCACTGCTAAAAACAAGTTTTTTTATAAGCTTCTTCTCTACTTTACCGAATTGATAATTTATTATTTTATTTTCATACAGTTTTTGGTTACCAAATTTCAAATTCGTTTTAAATTATTAGATTAATTATAAAAATGTTCCAATTTAAACGTTAACAATTTAATGAAACCTAATGATATTAGTTGTGTTTTGTAGTTCTTCAAATAAAAAGGTTTGCTATCAACGCGGTTACTCTATAGATTTTAAAAAGCTACCACTAAAAGCTTCACATACAAAAACGATTTTCTTTATTGAATTTCTTTTCTAAAAGCAGCCACGAATGGTAGTAGATGTACAAAATAAGATTTCTTAACAAGTACATACATTAACAATTCACATATATCCAATCATGTTCACTAGTACACAAGTTTGGCCTCAAAGATGTTTAACCCGTCGAGCGTTCAGTTTTACATAATTTTATATCCTACTTAAAATAAATTGTTTATCTACATAAGGCATATAATATCATTATGTTCACGAAAATAAATACATATACTTACATAGGTATACAGTATTTTTTTTAAATATTGATTTGTTTCATAAAACAAAACAAAAATCACGATTAGTTAATCGTCCATTTTCAAACTATCCTTAACTCTTGATTATTTAGTAAATGTAGAACTGAATAAATGTGAATATTTTTTATTCTTTATAATTAATCATTACCATAATTAACGCTTAGAATGCTAGTTCACAAACGGAAGAATAACTAATCATGATTAATTTTGTTTTATGCAACCCAAAAATATTTTTTTGATTTCAGTAAAGTTAGTCCCTCCATTTTCGATTAAAAACATTTCGTTGTGCTGAAATTTACTCTGAAATTTGCCCTATCTACTCACAATCAGAAAGCCACATTCTTACTGGCTGATTTCAGTTTAAGCTCTACGAGAAAATCTTGTAAAATTATATTTTCAAACTCCCAGGAAACACCAGGTCTCGTCTTAGAATTTGTATGAATATCAAAAAATAAAAATAAATAGGTTAGCAACAATCATAATCAATTTCGATATTTTACCTTTCATGGAAGTGAAATGTTTCTTTATATTTCAATTTTCAATCAATATAGGTATTTCAAAATATTTAATCGTTAACATAATAATATGTAAAAAATCATCCAATTGTTCGACACAATATTTGAAAGAGATTATAGTAACCTAAATTAATAAAATTAATGTTAAAACCGTAAATTATAGAATTCTGTATTTCATGGCTAGGTACTGTTTTTATATACCTAAATGACAGTTGTACTTAAACAAGAAAACGACTTCATAAAGATTTATTAGTCTTAAGGGTTTCATAAAATATTAATAGCCAGGATACTGCACAGAAAAATTATTTAACTATTGGTGAAAACTGTATTGAAATCGGTTCAGTTAATATTTACTCTCCTGTTAATACCTTCCCTAACCCCTTTGAATTAAAAGATAAAATATTTTTCAGTATAAAAGTACATATTATTGATTAATTTCTCACTGACATCTTCATTTAACAATAAACTATTGACGCACGTTCATTCCCATTATAAAATACATCATCTGAGGGCAATTGCTCCATTTTTGCACGAACTCCAACCCTGTCGTTGAACAAGAAGAAGAAGACACAAGGCTGTAACGGACTGACAACTACTGCATTGACATTCATGGACGCGTCGGGACGTTCGCGCGATGGCTCATCAATATTCGCGACGAATTGCCGCCCCACCGATGGGTAATGGAATGTGCACCACGTTAGAACGTGTACCCGTTGTCCGCACTTCTCCCCACTTCTTCACGGTGTAACTACAGTTGTTAATGCCAAATTGGTTACATTGTATGTACTGAGTAATCGTGGTTGATCATTGTTTAATGTTCAATTTGAAATTACCCCTTTATTATAATAATATCAAATAACAGGGAGAGAGAAAACAAATAAAAATACTAAAACATTTTAAAATAAGATGCATGTTTACCTACAGTCTAATAAGGTACTGGTACTAGTCTTGAACAAAATGTACTAAATTAGAAATATTTGTTGATATATTTGATTACTGCCATTACTCTATGTACAGTCGCCTGCATTAATGGTCTTGCAGTTTGTATTCATTTTCGTTTATCACAAACTTAGTAGGCTCCTCCCATTTGATTATTATAATATTTAAATCATTTCTCCATGTATCAAACAAAGACAGATATTTTGAAATTCATTTGCTAGATAAAGAAGTACTCTTCGTTTTTAGTACTCATATATATTTGTGCAATTAAATTATTATGTAATCTATTGAAAATTGTATACGTAAATTTTGTGGCAATAAATATTTGATATTCCGAATTTTAGTATTTAAATATATTAAACATGATAGAAAAAGATAACCGATGATGTTTGTCTTTAAATTTGGAATCTGTTGTAAGCGATTCTAGCCTTTAGGGTGCCATACGAGTTCTGCAGGCGACTGTACATTTAACTGTCTTACAGAGTGATTTGATGACAGTTGATAACTTTGATTAAAACTAATGGACAAATAAACATTGCGATTCGGCAGACTATCAAGAAAAGTATATTTTCTTATGTAAATATAATAATAATTAGTGGAATGAGTACATTTAAGGCTCTGTCAAACAGGAAGCGAACTCTATATCGTGTAATGTTGCATTACCATGGTCAAACAGAAAGCGGACTACCGCGGCAGACTAGTTCTATCCGCGGTGGACAGCGGACAGGTTGGCAAAATGAGTAAAAGAGAAGACAATACTGTAGTGCAGTTGTTTGTATGATGTCGCTTCAGTATTTAGCTTGGAAAACAACCCTCTCGAACGTAGAATGCCTAGTCACTATATAGAATGCCTGCATTATGCACATTGACTATGGCATACCCATTTATTTTTTCGTCTTGTTGCTGAACTCGCAGCTAAGAAAAGAAGTAATTATTTTTCGTCAGGCAAACTGCTGGACATGATGATCATTAAATATTGAGGTAGTTGATTTATTAGTTTCATAAGTTCATGAGAATTGCAAAAAAGTAGCCCATTAGTCACAAAAAACAAACCTTGCTCTTAAAACGTTCAATACCGGTGCCAGTACTTTCTTATACCCATACGACCCATTTCAACTTGAATACACTATATACTACATTTTTTAACAAAACATTCTTTCAGTTTTTTTTGTCTGTCAGTTTTGAGCAAAACTCGCCCAATGACTGAGAGAGTTTGGCTCAAAACTGATATAAAAGAATGTCGAAAATTCTTTCAAAATCCACCGACATCTTGATTTTTTTTATATGGAACGAACGAGTTTTGAAACTCACCTCCTCATTTAAAAATTGCAAAATTATAATAAATTTCAAATTTACGTAGTTGTAAATTGAAAAAATCCTTAAAATATCACTAATTATTTTTTTACACTTATAGTCTATTTTTCCTATTGCACAGTAAAATAGGTAAGCATTAACTAATTAATATATTGATTTAAGAACAAACACGATCGTTAACTGTCAATAATTGTCTACTCTACTTATTCTGATTTTACAACTCCGTGCCAATTTTGTATTCGAAAACGAAATGTGGATGTTAATTCATTTACGGACACCGTAATTTGATTTAAAGTACCCGAGTTTTTTCCTTACAGGTTGTCTTATAGATACATAAGAAAAACGAAAGAGTGAATTCTTTAAGATTATTTTACTTTTGTGTAACATAATTAAATATATCTGGAAAAAAAGAAAAACATTGTTTATCTTTTCATAGTTAATTACGGTTCGCTATTTTATATAAATTTGCTTGTTAAAATACGTTTTTATTCTTCTTTAGATGTACATATTACAGTTCTAAAAGTACTTTTCAGCAGAAATTAAATTAAATTCTTGTACCAATAAATCTCTAAAAAAGTACATCATTGGCTAGTGATTACTATACCGGATTTTTTTTCCGGCATCGATATTCCGGTATTTATGATTAGTATTAAAATGTTTAACTGTTAAGGAGTTGATTGTTATACAAATATCTTATTATTAATGAAAAAATATGTTTTGTGATAAATAATTGGTGTGTTTAATTATACATAAATATTTTTCCTATACGGATATCCCAGATATATTATCTTAGTAACTTAAGAGATGCAGATTTGGTTAAATAAGATCAAATATTTGTAAGGAAGAGTTTAAAGTTATAACATATTATATAGCTTTTTTAATGTAGATAGGAAGAAAGGAAAACTTCAGATTTGCTTTTATTCACTCCTCCCCCTTACACACGATTTTAATAATTTTAAAATTAGGCCGTTCTCAAACCAGACTCAAACAACCAACTAATTTTTATTAATATCGGTTCAGTGGTTCACGAGTTATGCATGTGATAAGGACTCAGGAGACAGACAGACAGACACGGAACGAAAAGTGTTTGTCTTGACTTAAAACGGAAAGATCAAGTTAATTTTTTTTTCTCGTTTTAAAACGATCACAAAGCTTCTCGTATCTTCAATATGGCGAAGGAGCAAAAATTCTAGTTAGAAAAGTTACAAAACTTCTCTTTAAAATTGAATTTTACTCATAAGATAAATATAGCCACACATGTAAGTTCAATATTCTAAACAAAATTGATACTTTTGTATGGTAGTAACAGTGAATCATGAAGAACATACATGTATGTATTGTTAAATTTATCTCGCATTTACCTTATTTTTCTATAGCACAGAAACGCGCTGGTTTTCTTTCGTATTTCGCTTTACTCAATTCTTAGTATTGAATTTTTCCATTCTCAATAGAGCATTTTATGTTCCCTGCGTTGTATAATTCAAAAGCGATAAAACAATTTATATATCTCTATACGTGTGCCCCTTGTGTACAATATCATTGCTGTACGTTACCGAGTTAATAAAAAATCTTACGTTATATACTGAGTGTGCAATGATTCTTTGTCCAGCCGTGCACTATTTTAGAAATAAATCATCACCTGTTATCAGCATGAACCATTTCCAAACGGTCGTTTAATTTAAAAATATTTATGAACAATGAATTGTCTTACACTGTCTTGCTCCTTGGTTTCTAGAAATTTTTTCCGTCGTTGTACATAATTAAAAAAAACAGAACACGCAATATATATTTATACAAGTATATGATGATTTTTGACACCACTTGTAGTTTCGTGTTAATTTAGAATAATTTAATTGAAATATTATAAAAATCATTAGAAAGGGCATTTAAATAAAACGTTTCAACAAAAATACTATACGGAAGCATCTGACTTAAAAGAAATTCTAAGTTTCTAAAAGTTATTTAATAACTATTAGAGTACCTGCTCTCTTAAAAATGATATTAAGCAAATATGCATTATTCATATTATAATTTTATGGTTACATAATAAATCACCTAGTTCATTATCCTAAACTGTGAACTAAAACAATTAAAAAAATTGATATTTATTTTAAGAACCGAATAATACGCCGCTGACTTTACGGAGCATATTTTTGTGGAGCAAACTTTCTTCAATATTAATTATCTTTCCTTGTCTTATGAACTGCCAGAGCATGCCGTCAGCTATAATTACAGCTCTTTAAATAAATAGGTTGATTGCAGTACATTGACAAGTTTTTTTTAAATTAAGCTATCACTCCAGTAATATTATATTGCTATGTATTTTATTAAGGGGAAAAGCCACTATGACGGAAAAACGATTTTTTTGCTGCATTTTTTTTAAATTATCCTTACACCATGCTTCAATGATGTTTGCTGTGGGGGAGGGGCTTCATCTTGTTGAAATCAATAATAATCATCTCCAAATAAACTCTTGGCATTTAGCATGCCATTTTTTTCAATACTTCCTCCGAATAGTATTTTGCATTGATTTTTACGCCTTTTTCAATAAAAATTAAGTGTGTTTTGCCTCTTGAGCTGATGGTGCCCCAAGCCATGACCCAGGGAGCTTTCTAAAATTTTAGAACGTGTATTTTGTCTTCCGGTATGTTCTCAAACCTAACAGACCAAACTCTGTCATACCGGGAGTTGTGGGATTGCTCCAGAACAAATAACTTCTCATCAGAAAATTCATTTTTTAAATATTATTCTCGATACACTTTCATGCTCGAAATTTTTATGAATACTTATTTAAATTGCATAATTGTTTTACATGATATACTAGACAACATAACGGTATTTTAAATTGTTTTTTGGTAAATAATGGGTTGCCAATAACGGTACATTGTCTATAAAGTGTGTGTGTATTTAAAAGAGCGATGTTCTAGGACTGGTGCTATCATTATTACATAACAGTAATGAATTATTACCTAATACAACCCTGTCCAGGACACATTTACCACCACTCACACACCTACAAACCCATTCCGATGTGAGCGAACAAAAATCACGTATTATATAAAATTAGCATAGACACACGAGCACATGCACAGGGTGTCGCGGCTGCCTTTGATCAATCTTAATAAGATGTAAATTTGTCATCGGTTTAATTAACAGACCCTCCGCCAGACTTCCCGATCCCGTCCACTCAGTTATGATTAATATACAACACTGACACTTTCTAAATTGGGTTTGGCATGGAGAAGATGGGCGTTTTTTTTTTTTTTGTCAAATGTCGATCGAGTATCCATTGTAATTTATAGATGCATACGACATACCGACGTGCGATGGTGTCCTGGTCGATAAACGTATCCCCTAAACAAATTTTATTTATCAGTGAAATCATTGATAAATATAAAAGGAAACTTTTTTCTGAAAACAGAAAAAAAATTAAATTTCTCTTTCTGTTTCAGGTAAAAACAAATACTTTTTGTCTCGTGTTTATCTGTCTCCTAAATCCTTGCCAAATGCATCACTCATGAATCAATAAACCGATTTTAATGAAACTCGGTTTGTTAGTTGAGTCTGGTTAGTAGATGGTCCCATATAAAACATCTGCCAAGTAAATGCACTCGTTCTAAATTCACCAAATGTAGTTAATTATTGAACAATTTAAATAAAAACCGATAGTGTTCAGATACATTGCCTGGCATTGGTTAACCATTTAATTTTTTACTAAAAAATATTCGTTCGAAATTTTTCTTAAGACGTTAATCTAAATTTATGCAAACGTCAAAAAGTAAATATCAATTTAAAAAACAAATGACGATATTTTAAAGCAAATTGATATAAATTTTTGCAATGGAATATTTTACAACAAGCGTTGTAGACCTACGAGAATATTATACAAAAAAGATTCTTTAAAATTTTCACGTAACATGTGACGTTTTTGAGATATCTTGAAAAAATAAATATTTTGGAATGTTATTCCTCCTCCTTACACACAATTTTGATGATTTTTAAATGGGACCGTTCTCAAGCCAGACCAAACCAACCAAATTTCATTAATATCGGTTCAGTGGTTCATGAGTTATGTGTATGACAAGGATTCACTCGACAGACACACAGACAGACAGACACAGGACGATCTTCGATATTTTGAGGAAGCAATATCATAATCGAGTCCTTTACTCTCATTTGAAATCTTTCAAATATTATTTTTGTTTAAATATGTCTAAATATGTTAACTCAGTATTTCCCAAAGTGTGATCCACGACCATTATTGGTAAAATATCTATAAATAGTGGTCCGCTTCTTTATAAAGGTCAAATAAATATTGAAAATTGTAATATTATTTTAATAATTTAATTTTGTTTTTAAATAACAATTTTTCATAAATTTCAGTAAAATATTTCCAATGCGAAAAGAACGAATAAAAAATACACACATAATTTAAGGACAGCCTGTATATAATATTACAAAATAATACACTTTGTTTTATTTTTATTGTTGTCTACATAAAAACTAGATTACCGAAATCATCTCCTCAAAATCCACTTATTTCGGCCAACGGCTATGATTTTTTCTCATATTTCGGGTTAGACCAATCCCAAGGGAACTCTTATATCTACACTATAACGGAATAACTCATCCTTGTTTTTATCAGGAAGAAAGGTAAGCGAATAAAATACAACGGTTTTGGTAATAATATTTTTATTTCTTAATCTTTCAAATTGCTCTCCATACTTTATTATTGGTTTTTATTACTACAATTTACGTTCTTATATTAGTTATTTCGTACTTCACAAGGATGTGTACAAAGTTGAAAGAAATAAACCTATTGCTTCATTAACGGAAGATTCCAAACAATAATCTTTTTTTAATTCTAGCTAAAAAAAATTGCAGCCATTTATAATTATTACGAATCTTTTAAATAAACAAATCAATATATTCATTTGTTTACTTTTATTTAGTAAAATATATAATAATATTCATAAATTAACTGAAAATGGATCGTTTCATAATAAAAACACGTGTAACATAAACCATCAACAATATAAAAATGATATTCATATCTTTTCAGACAATGTTATCCCAAATCATTCGTCCATCGCAAAATACTCTTTTATATTTATCTAATCGCAATGACATGAATTCGTTTGGGATTTTATTTCTTTTGTTGAAAAGCGCTGTAAATATACATATGACCAAAAACCATAACAAATAATCTCACTTTCGTTATTATTCAGGATTACCGACATGTGGTATGAGTAGAAGGGGGTGAGGACGGTCTGGCATTTTCTCTCCGCGTCAAAAATAGACCACGAATGTCATAACTTGTGACATTTACAACAAACTAAACAGTTATTTTAAATGTATAACACTCACATCTAAAATAGTTCTATTAGAAGCATTTATGTGAGTACAGTCCAGAATATCAAATAGTATAATAATATTTGCTATTTTTGGAAAATTTAGTATTCATCATATCAATTTTTTTAATATTCATCCAAACTGTTTTACAAAAAAAAACGTTTTTTTCTTTGGGGGTGGGGAGGAAGGCCTTACTAACATTCTACTGCATATTTATGTTTATCAGTATGTACATCAAACTGACGTATATTTGTGTTTGACACAAAGTTAAAAAACATGATGCGGAAATTGTTTCTATTGTCATATTTTTGAAATAACCTTTTTAATTTGCATTTGTAGGTCAAAATTTCATTTCAATTATTCAATGTTCGATTTACAAAACTAGAATCAGTTTGATGCAAATTGAAATTAAGTATCCTTTATATCCTTTAAATCGTTTTGAAATATTGGAATATTGTCAATTTAATAGTACTTTTATGTAAATAGGAGCTCTGTATACAAAAATTATATTAATATAAAAAAAATCGTCATAAATTTACTTTTTATATACACTACTTATTATCAGTATAATAGTAAAAAAAAATTAAGTGATTTAAAATTTTTCCAGATTTAAATCATAAATTTTCAATTAATCCTAAAGAAAATATCCTTCAGGGATTATTTTACTGTAGTGTGTTGTTGTAGCTTATTTTTGTATTTCCAAAAATTAAAACTGCAATTATGAAAGCTAATTTCTGTAATTGAAAAATTGCAAGTAGAAAGAAAAATATAAAAAAAATGTAAGTGCAGAGCAGAAAAAATGGCATAATTTGTAAGAGAGAGCAAAAAGGCAAAAAAGGTATTTGCAGTTGAAATGTTTTTTTAAAATAACCCCTGACATTCTTCAGTTACTTAGATTTTTCGGTCAAGGCCTAGGTTATAATCCTAAAAATCCAAATCCGATACACAATCAGGTCAAAAAATATGTTTCTTACAAATAGTATATTGACCGTATTATAAAATACTGCTGTAAACTTGATCTTTTAATTAAAATAATGAATTTTGAATCCCCAGAATTGCAATATTTTTTCCGTGCAGATAATTAATTTTTCCAAGCACTTTTTCTCAAGCACCTAAAAAAATGTGATTATTATTGTTGATTAATATAAAATACAAAAAAATACTCTTTCCTTCATAAACTTTATTAAAGTGCAATAAACTTTATCAAAAGTGTTACAGAAGCAAACATCAGTCCCATTATGTACAGTAGGGGTTGCTTAGGAACAAGTGTAATGTAATTATTTTAAACAATTACACAGAACTGATCGAGTTTGAATACAGCTGCAAGACAACCAAGTTAAACACAGGAAACAAATTTGCTCCTGGAATAACAACAATATGTACTGCATTCACGTTCTATGAGAGCTATAACAAAACAATGTTTTCATATTGATAATGAGTTCATGCAGGAATAAATTGTTTCATTAAATTGTGTGAAAACGTTTCTTTCTTTCTGTTTTAAACCTGCGGAAGGATATTAATATATACCTAACAGGTTTGGTTGAAATTATATTTTTTATAACACTGACTTTTTTTCAAATTCTAAAAAACTAAAATAAACAAATAATAATATTCTATAATGAGCAAAAAAACTTTTTTATCACCATGACCTCGTGAGCGTAATTTACAATAATATTAATTCATAAAAATATTTTTTTTTTACTTTTTATACACACCTAGTTACATGAAACATTAAAGTATCTATAGTAATCACGAAAAAAAAATTTATAAGATTTTCAAAGCAATTATACGTTCTGAGCGTCATCTCATTGCCATCTGTGTCTCGGTCTGTGAACGCGTTCTACAGCCAAAACGCCGAAATCTGAAGTAGAGATTTCAATCTTTAAAATGTAATTTTATTTATTGATCTTTTTTCTAGCAACTTTTTATAGGCTATTAATATTATTTCTTCTTCAGAAAATGTTTTATTTGTTGATTATAATTTTTTTTTTAACATAATTTTCATTCAATTACAATTACGAACCAAAATTTATATTTGAACCCGAACCATAAATAAATTCCGGTTCAAGTCCCTGGTTCTAACCATTTTTTTGGTATAACTATTTTCAAAATAATAATTTCTGTGTACTAATGTATAAAAAAAGTATTTTGGTGGCCACATCAGTTTATTTTATAATACTTACTAACATTATGTAACATTGATTTTTCCCAAAGCCATAATAAAATAGAATTATGCCACAACAATAGATATCGATAAATTGTAACTTCCTCAGTATTATCTAACTGAAACTTATGATAATGCATTTTCGGAAATGATTAATCAAAAACGTTTTGAAAAATGACACAGCATAATCTGTATTCATTGAAAAATAGACATGGAGTTTGCGGAGCGGCAGTACATACACTATTGGTTAATATATAACAAAATACGGATGGAGATAAATTGACAAAGAAGACAAGAGAAGAAGTATCACATTATAGACATCGAATAAAAACAGGGATAAGTAGAAGCTTTCGCGAGTTTCAAGCCACATAAAATATATACTTACAGTGGCTGCTCGTGAACACAGATATACTGAAAAATATGTTGTTAACCACAAGAAAATTAGAAAATGTATAAAATATACAATTTTTCTATATTCAAATAACGTATAACTACAGATATTACATATCAACATTCTAAAAAAAAATACTATCTCCCTTGGGTAATCGATATTTTTATTTAAAGGACACCACACTTTTTCTATGCAAAATAGGTCCAGATCATTCTTATTTCGTATAGATTTAGACATATCTTAAGGTAGATCAACCATACAAATTATTTTTAAAAAAAATTAACTTTTTCACAAACTTATCAACATATTTAACAAAATGATTTTGAATATTTTTCACTAGGAAACCATCAACTTGAAAGAAAAAGAACAAATATCAAAAAAAAATTATAATATTCTAGTACAACTAGAAAAAATTTAACTACAATCATAATTAATTAATATATTTTTGCAATTTCAATAAATTGAGTTTAAAAGTCTGAGTGTCTATCAAAAATCACACAACCACACAAAAAAAGGTAAAGAAAATTTTCGGAGATAATTGTATTCCTATATATTTTGTGGCACTGAATCCGAATTTGAGGTCAAAATAGCACTTATCTGAGTTACTTAGAAAATAACCTTAAAAAATCTAATTTTCATATACTTAAAAATAAGGTTTTACTTTTTTTGTGTGGCTGTGTTATGTTTCATATGTGTTAATCAAATATTTTATAACCCATATAGATTTAACTCTTCTCAAATTGTATTTATATGCATATATAATGTGATATTATAATTTTTTTTTGCTATTTAAAATTCGATTAAGATCTATATTGAAATAACAAAGGCTGCCACTGTCTAACACCATTCTCTTCCCGATCCAATGTCGCTTTCAATTAAAGCTGCGAATCAGTCGAGATACAAAACCCGCCACTTAGAGTAATGGAGTAAGATTTTATTCTGATATCGGTATTTTGTTTCGTTGCCAAATAACTGCAATCGAACGAGAATAAATAAATAGCGAAGAACTACATACTTCTTTGTACTGTCATTATTTATTTACTTTCATTCTTTATATATCGTAATTGCAAGTGGAGCTTCTATAGATAGGATATAATCAATGCTTTCAAGGACCGATCTATGATATCATATATTAAACACTCAAACCTTTCTAATCTTGTTGCATTGTATTTTCCATAGAAAGTCTAAAAAATGCATTTTGAAGTTAAAAGTTTTAAACTTCTCTTTTTTCTCCGCCCCCGCACTTGAACAACTCTTGGAGACAATCTTTTCGACAATAACAAGTTATATGTCCTCACCATTTTTACTGGAAGCTATGACAAAATTCGTTATAAAAATAGATCAAATCGATCTCTACTGTTAGTAAACAAAATGGTTTGTATATTATCCAAATACCAAATTTGATGCTAGTGTTGTCATCTATATAGATGCGAAAACAATTACAAAATGCAGGATGGGTTGTAGACCAATAACTTTAAAAATATGTGAATGTCGCTAAATTACAATAGAAAAGGAGGCCTCTAAAAGAAGAATGAAGGTAACAAAAACATTAGTATTAATTAAACACAATCAAAACATTAATTAACAACAAAACAAATAAAAACATATACGCATATGTGTAATGAGTTAATTCTATTCAACAAAATGATTGCATAACGCCAGTATTTATTATGCAATATCTACAACACAAGTTACGCAATTAAGCCGCTGAGGGAAATGTAAACATCTGTGCTTAGCGCAATAATTACAATTTAGACGCATAAAATTTTCAAGTTGTTATCCTTTTTGTAGTGGAGGCCGTTACCACTTCATGTTTAGGGTTGCTCTATAAATGTAGGTCACATTCTGTGTGCAAATGTTACTAAAACAGTGCTCGGGAAAGTCGTTTTAGATAAATACGTGGGTACCTATGTAACTGCTGGGTTCTGGTATTAAATTCAATTTTGAAATAGATTTACAATAATTAATAATCATTATACAGCTTATTAATAGTTTGAGGATCCTGTAAATGTTTCTAGATGTAGCTTTACTTGGGTACAATCAGAAAATAACTTTAGGAGAATGTGTTGTATCTTGGGTCAATTTTTATAGTCTTTAGTATTCTCCAAATATACCAACAATAAATATTATCTTATTTATTTGCTCTACCATTTGATTATCATATTCGTTAACAAAATATTTTTTTTCCATAGCTAACGATGTAACAATACGTATATTCAGAATACAGTCTAACTATAAATTATAACAATGCAGTGAATAACCGTCTGTTACAAGCATAATAACCTCACAATGAGTATTATGAACATTGCAATTTAGAGACGGACTACATCTCTTGTTACATACATAAATGTGCTGGAAAACTGGACATATGTATAACTTACGAAATATGATATAAAGTTACTCTACTACTAAATAAATCTAAACTTCTGTAGTTTAATGCATCCATTTATAAATATGACTTACGTATTTTAAAAAAAACTTATTATTTATATGAGAAAACCCTGTAGTTCATACTTTTTCTGTAATAGAAAAATATAGAAAATTTTAATGCCCGGTTTCAATAACGATAGTCATTTTACAAACTGTTCGGTAACTAAGGTACTAATATGTCTTGGGTCACACCCCAGTGTTGTTTAATTAAATGAACTAAAATATTTGTTAATATTTGATTACTATCATAACTGAATCATAATCTACTACGTAACTGTAAAACAGCCTAATTTGATGACAATGGGTGTCAAATTGGTAGATATTTAAACTAATCATTAGTGTAATCTTTTTATTAATTATCATCATACCATCTGCTTTACATTGTTTCAAATTTTACATTCCTTTATTTTATAACATTTGTGTCATTAGTAAGTAAGTTTCCATCCTATTACTAGGTTTACATTAGAAAAACATAAACAAAATAAAAGGTTATAATGTAAAAAAAAAAACTATATTTATGGACTTTTGTAATTAATTTGATTTAATAAAGAGGTACTTGTTTTATTAGTAACATGAGTTCATGAGAATTATAAAAAAAGAAACTCATTAACTCCCCCTCCTCAAAAAAACCAGTATACTTTGCTCTTAAAGTGGCCAAGACTGGTGCCCTTATCTTATTTATTTGACTAATTAAGTTAAGTACTCGAATTCGTAAAATCAATAGTTATTAAACAGTTTGGTGTAAACTATATACTATAACCAAAGAATATAACATTTCCTTCCAATATTTTCTATTACTATATAGTTAACTCTGTATCTGTAAATTTAAATCATTCGACACTGTAGATAATACATATGTTACCATACATTAATCCCAATAAACATTCAACTTACTACATCAACGTTACAAACCTCCCATTGGAGTATCTATTAACAACGAGAAGAGAAAAAGTATACTAGTAACTGTATCCAACTGCAGTGGCAGCGTTTGTCCTCTACTTCATACAAAATAGATAAGTGCGGGGAGCAAAAAGACGTAACGCAATCAGACGGATTGAAAATAGAGTGCATCGCCGAGTAAATCTGATTGAAAAGAGACGCGCGTCGATATGTCCATCTTCCTACGTCCCTTGGCATAGGCGTATGATATATTGTCTTCGGAGACAAAGGCAAAATTATATTACATGTAAATGTGATTTAAAATTTATGCATATACAATATGCATACATAGATATAACGAAAACATAGTGGCTTAGAAGAGTGCTATAATCAGTGGCGAAGCGTTCATGGAAGCAGAGGAAGCAGTGTTTCCCTTTCTTTATGGATAAATTAATACAAATCTGTGTTTTCAGTTAACCAAAAGTCAAAAATAGCATTTAATATTAATTTACACGTTCAATTATAAAACTATAATACCTCTGTATCTTATTTTCTTGTATTAATAGTCGATATTTGTATGACGAGTTGAAGTTCACTGCAGGAAATTTCACTAAATTTTTTTGAATTTTTTATTTCGTTAAAAGTACGTTTATTGTATAGCAAATGACGTGAAAAGTTGTTTGTTTCAAACCGCAGGTCTGTATCTCAAACCGTTCTCGAGATATAGCTTCTCAAAATTTTAGTTTTTTCAAATTTTTGGAGAAAAAAGGCCATAACTTTTGAACGGATGATCGGAATTGATTTTAGTTGACGGATTTGGAATCAGCGTGTCAAAATCTATATAATGACATGTATAATATCTTAAAACTCGAAAAAAAAAATTCGCGAAAAATCGAAAAAATTCAAAGGGGTATACCTTAAAAAAATGTCGATTTTTGACGAAATTTTTTTTGTCGGATTTTAAAGTATTATATATGTCATTATATAGATTTTGACACGCTGATTTCAAATCCGTCAACTAAAATCAATTTCGACCACGCGTTCAAAAGTTATGGCCTTTTTTCTCCAAAAATTTGAAAAAACTAAAACTTTGAGAGGCTATATCTCGAGAACGGTTTGAGATACAGAACTGCGGTTTGAAACAAACAACTTTTCACGTCATACAACAAACACACTTATAACGAAATCAAAAATTCAAAATTTTTTAGTGAAATTTATTTTTATTTTTTAATAACGGAAAAAAATTCTATGAACTAAAAGAACTAGAAGAACGAACTAGTTCATTAAAAACCACTGAACTATAGGGAGCGCTCTCTATCATGAACTAAAATGCCCAACTCTAATACATATAGTACCTACTCATACTTAATTACACAAATCATATAAACTACTAAATGTTTACTCATTAGTGTTTAGTAGAGCCACCAATGTATAGCATGTAGACATGTGTTGTATTTGTGTGTCTGTAAACACATATAAAGTACAACACCGCCGGTCATCAATGAGTTGAGTTTTAGTAATTATTTGATGGTCTTTTTAAAATAATTGAATCTGAGTTTTTCATCACATATATAAAATATATTACTTATTTTTTTGATTTATAATTATCACTATCTATACAAAGTATAGTGGGTTATCATATTATAAAATCGTCTTTGAAATTTTCCAATTTTTGAAATAAATTTCAAATAAAACTACTTATTCTAAGAAAGTAAAAAATCCGGCATTTATATTCTGTTTAAATAAATCTCAATATTTTGTAATTTTTCCCATAACGACTATGGTAATTTTATTCCTCTTTTGTTCGTTAAACAATTGTCTTTTAACTTCTCATCAAATAGCTATTAATCTATCAATTGCTGTTTGTTGATCACCATTTCCTTTATGAGTTTTTCGAAAACTTGTTGTAAATTTGAGATCTGAAAAAATTCTAGGTTAATCATTTCGTGCTATCCTAGGGGATAGCAATGTGTCCAGGACCTTGTGACGTATGCTACCTCTATTACCCCAAGTTACATTCCTATCCTCTCAGTAATTCACGTCTGGTGATAAAATGACTGAATTCAAATAAATAAATGAATGCTAGGAAAAAATATATACCTACCCAATTAATATTTTTCCTGAAAAGTAAATACTTTACTAATAAACCAAATAACTTCTGAGTAGCTTGGAAAATACAAATTATGTATAAGCAAAGCTCTGTTACACAATGGATAGTTAAAGTTTTATTATAAGTAGATTATATTATACAAATCATAAAAAGCTCATATTTCATCACCAATTTATAATTATTTTATAAAATCTAACAGAAACATTCTACATCCTTAGGATTTTACAGCTTAATTAAACAAACCGTCTTTAATCAAGATGAAACACATTGTTCATCTAGTTTTATGGATACTGCTTAATAAAACAATAAACTTGGTAAAGAAGGGGATGTAAAAGAATAACATATTCTTAACATCGCTAACATGATTCTGGCCGGTAATTTATTAAATAGCTTTCGCAGTTCTGACAACTTTAAGTCAGTTAATCCAGTTTTATTGGTGCTAATGATAGCTCAAGATTTATATCCAACTATAAACTCTATCATAAATATTTGAACCACTTCCTTGATTAAATGTTTTCTAGAAAATATTTTACTGTTTTGCATTTTATATTGTACAGAGTCGATACTGCCCAGGCAATGTCAGCATTGCACATCGCTGTGGGGCAAAGGTCGAAGAAAATTAACGTACTTGACCTTGTTTTAAGCGAGCATTGTCGACAATGCTAAATCGTAATGTTTTATGATATTTGGTACAACTGGTACAAGTTTTAAAATATATTAATTACAATGAATCAACGAAAATTAATTTAATATAATAAAACAAGTTTTTGTTTACTTTTGCTATTCAATTTATTTAAACAAAAAAAATCTAAAATATTAGATCAAAATAAAATATGCAATGTATACAGTGAAGGACAGTTAAAAAATGGTTTGTCAAATTTCGTTCAGGAGATACGACCTTAAAAAACGAACTGACATAGATATAGCAGAAAGAATTAATACGTCACAATCAACTGTTTGCCACCACCTGGAGAAATTAAGGAAATTCAGCAAGTTAGGAGTATGGATACCTCGCAATCTTAGTGGATGCAATAAAGACAATCACATGTCAATCGCCACGAATCTACTCTCACGAGGAAAATCGAGCCTTTTTTAAGATAGGATTATTAACAGGTGTTGAAAAATGGGTGACCTATGACAATATCGTCTACAAAATCCGAAAGCAAACTTTCACGGAATAGAGACTTTATTGTACATTTATATTTACAGTGGGGTCGTCGAGGTATAATCATCACGAGTCACGAGTTGTTGAAATCAAATTTATAGATTACTGAAGTTACATACGTTCTGCAACTGCTATGAGTTCAAGAGAAACTCCATGAAAACATCCTGAACACGTCAATCGCAAAAACGGAAGTTATTTATGACTCAACCTAATATATTTTTACGATCATAATTCACATTATTTATGTTACAGAATAATAAAATAAACATAAAAAATACCTATATGTAGTGTCGTTTGTTAATACTGAAATTCCATAATTTTTTTATTAAAAATCAAATGTCAATGAATAGAATAGAATTTTCCTATATAAAAAATTCATACATCGTGCATTATATAACAATTCACGTCAAAATAAACGCCACTATTTCCCTCAAACCTTTACTTCCTACTTTATTTATGCACACAGCCATCGCAGTACAATTCGAAATTGACTTTATTTGTATTTCAGCAATTTCAATAACATTTTTCATCGGAAATTTTTCCTACCCGTATGCTAATTTCGCATGAACCCCAAGTATTTGTTTAATTGAGGCATGTGGCACCAACCTAGTGGTGTGAAATTCCCTGTCCAGTGTCGCCAATGGCTTTGATATTGATCAAATACGCGAACATATTTGGGCTGACATCACATTTCCATTTAGATTGAATTTCAATGAACACTTTATGAACACCCCATTGTAATTAATCACGCGCAGAGAGAGACCGGTGTATCTACGTTTGTATGTTATGTCTATAGGTTTGTCTCATTCTAACAGGTGTGTTTGCGATCGTGTACTCACGGGTCTGTGGGATGATTTGTTAATATATGGAACATTTGGGAAATTTAATTTTCTTCTGCATGCAAAACTGTAGACAAAAATATAGAGGATCAGATAATAATATGTTGTTGTTGTTTTTTAACGTGCTGTGATTTATAAATAAATATTTATATTCAATTCATTTCATGATGCAATAATGCAATGGATTTTTTATTATACATGATTACGATCACAGTAATTTATGTAATACACATAAAGGTACCTATATTAATATCAGTATCATAAGTTTTGTGAAATCGTTTTGGATTCTGAATGGCTTATTTATTGTGTGACTTTTTTTCTTAAAAATTGTTTAACTTAATTATTTTATACAAGTATTTGGTTGAATTACATCAAATAACAACTAATTTATATATTTTTATTAGAAAATATTAAATTTAAATTGAATATACGTACCAGCTCTCTTGATTTTAAATAGTGAAAGCCTCATTAAAATCGGTTTAGTTGTTTTTTTGTCAAGTCGAAACAAACAAACAGACCTTCAAGCAATAAGAAAAATTTTAAAAAGTATAAAAATGAATTATTTTGTCTGTAAAACGATATTATTATTGACAAAATTTGCTTTATATAGTGTGGGTAAAAACAGCCATTGAAGAGGTGAAAACCACCCTCAAAATTTGAATTTTAAGTACTAAAAATGTGTATTATATTATTGACATTAGGAATAATAGAAAACTAATATTCATAATACAAAGGTGAGTTTTATTTATGACAAATTCCATTAAAAAATTTTATATACATATTAAAAAAATTATTCACATAAACTATATGAAAACAGTAAATAATCAGTTTTCAAGTATTTATAGTCATACCATGTTGGGAAATTGGATGTATGGACCTCAAGGGTCGAACCCACGACTTATTTACAATAGTTTAATAATAGATAACGAATATACGTACCTACTTCGTAGTAGATATTTCTTAATATTAATATTCAGTCATGTTTACAGAAAATATAAAAATGCGTATCTATACAAAATATTCCATACATTCAAAATTAATATCCCAATATATTTGAGTATGCACGCAGAATAAAACAGTAATAACAAATTGTAACATCAACTAAAACCTGTATAGATGTATAACAGCAGCACAAATGAAAAAATTCCAACAAAATTTAATATTGTAAACGTTTAAATAATGTGTCATAGTGTGAGGTAACGCTCACACACATGCAGGTGTACCAACTGAACGAGACCGAAAGGGTACCACAATGCATCCAACACACAGGAAATTAAAGCGCTTGTTTTCGACCCATTGCCGCAAAGCTTTTTAATTAATAAATTGTTAATTATGTGTTGGTACGCCTAGGTACACAATACACCAGTACACAACTCCCACCCTGTCAGTAAACATAATGGTATGATAAAGTTGGTACGCATGGGATTACTCACTTCACGTTGGACCTACCACGTTCGTTCTCAAGTTTGTTGAAGATCAACTAGAAGAATTCTTTAAAACACTTACAGGCTTTGTTTGTTCTGTGATTTGTTCAGCTAATTCAGTTAAGGTTTTCTTATTTCCAAGTTATGTTATAGTTGCTGAATTTTTCTCAAGAAAAATACGCTCTTATTTAATAATTACATCTAAATAAATAAATAATTATTGTTATATAAATATGTTAAAGATTTTATCTTATTTACGATTTTTATTTCGATAAGAAAGCTACATAGTTACAGGAAGGCATTTCAGACATAAGTTAAAAAAGGGTAAAACATGATTTTTTTTGTTTTTTTAATGGTAACTTCGATGAGAACCTATATATTTGTTTTAAACATTATTTACTTCGAGGTAATTTCAGGATGTTTTTTTAACAAATGAATGTATAAAATATGTAGAATAGAAAGAATGTTCTTTTAAATCACTAATAATATAATCTTTTTTTTATATTAAAAAATATAAAAATATATATTTGAAACGGTTTGTAATAAAAAGGAATTTATTTAATAATATATATGTTGCAAAGAATTTTATATTTTTTATCTTCATTTTTGTCTCTTTCCAGTTAGCTATAGACTCACAATATTACATATAAGAAAGTTCTGTGGCGACCATGGCATATTTTTATGTTTTTATTAAAAAACACTGTTGACAATACATAAATGTTTGTGAAAATTTTCAAAACTTTTATTTAACTTTACAAACAAATTCGTTTGTTCTTAAAAAAGTTTACCAGACGATATTTTTTTTATTTGTACTTATTTTTTTGTTTAAAATATTTTAAGAAACTTTTCCTAATATTTTTTGTTCATAGTTTGTTTTTTAAATATTTGAAGTACCTTTATATGTCTTTTAAAACATATAAATGATCCTGATATTTAAAATATAATAATTTTAATTTTTTTTTCAAAGAATATAGAAATATTCTTTATTATTTAACATTAATAGTCTATTTTTTTAAATTTCAAAAATATTTATGTAATCATTTTAAATGTTTTATAATTTTTGTCTGTCTGTTTTTTTTATCCATCATAGATTTAATTTAGACTAAATTATAACAATGATAATAATTGAATAGTATTTAAAATTTACAACTGTTTTTATCTAATAAAAATGTATATAAAAAAATCAGATATAATTGAATCAACAATTCAAATTTACTTATTAGGTCAGGCAGGTGTTAATAAAATTTGTAATTTATACATTTTATACCTTTTTATAAAAGTACATACTGTAAAAATGAAAAAAAAAATCAATGCTATAAGCTACAATATTAATATAACAAATACTAAATAATAAAATTCCGTATCCAAATCCGAAACTAAAACAATATCCCTATCAGAACCGAAACAAACAAAAAATATCCGTATTCAAATCTGTAACCGATATGACATATCCCTAACAACCCTGTATAGAAATGTCATCATATGTACAGTTGTACACCTACTCTTAATATATTCTTTGAAACGTATATTCCGGAAATAATCATACCTGTACAGAATTTTTAACAAGGATAGGGAAAAAAGAATATTTGTTTTTGAGATGAAATGTTAATAAACATTACTAACATAATTGAATTTGAAAATAACGAAAGAAGTTTAATATTGTTCATTTATATTTTTCATCAGTGAAACCCACACATATTAAAGGTTAATAATACACCATATTTTCAATATTTAATGAATTTTAATATTAATAATGAATCTTTACATATTACCTATACTGATGTAGAAAAGCTCTCAAACAATAATGTTTGTAATTATACTATAAAAAATGATGAGTAGGAAGTAAATTTAAAAAATATAAATTTTAGAATCAAATATATGTAGATACATTGTCTCCGGATCGATGATTAATTAGATGTAAAATAATATTGAGCTGTTTGTACTTATTTTGAATTTTTTAATGGCCGGGTTTGATTCTCGGTGCGATCGATTTTTTTTCTTGTGGATAGGTAGGTACACACGTTTAAGCGAATGTACAGAGGAATTTCATAATTTTTTTCTCGTTTGTTTATGAGTTTTCCGTCAAACGGCTTGGTTTGTAGGTTTGTCTATGCCACTACTACAACCCTTATTTTTTTTAAAGCAAATTGGTGCAACAAGGATCTGGTGGTCCCCTTATAAGTTATGAGCAAAATATTCATTATAATTTTAATTTTCATAATTTTATAGTCGGAGAATAACTAAATAACCTTAGCATATATTTGAACTGTAAAATACGACCTCACAACTAAATTTAACTGTTCTACATGGTGATAAATTATACAAATATATAAAAAGCAAAGTTTGGGTTACCAGCTGAGGATTTATCAGTTATAATACTTAATAAAACGGTGTATCAATAATTGCATGACTATCGAAAGTCAATAACTTAATGAGGTGAATATCTGATAAAACTAATATTTACATTCAAACTTGGTTTATTCAGTTCATAACTCATTAGCTTTCAATTAGTACTTTATTAATATCTTGTTGATTTACTTGAAACTTTTATAAAATGTACTTTATAAGATTTGTTTTTCCTTAAAAAGTCATACAAATGAAATTATTATTGAATTTATAAATACTATACAAAAACATTAAGTATTATGATATTTTTATAAGTATACTTAAATATATAATTAGTCAAGTGCGAGTTAAACCTTGCGTATTAGTGTCCAATATCACATTAAGACCGTGAAATTGTTTTAATAATTTTGTACTAATATTACCTGTTTTTTTACATTTCTTTTATGTTTTTGTTGCTGTTTTCTTTGTAATAATTTTTGATTGAACGAAAAATTGTCTATAGATGCCTATATTAAGTAAGCTAACAATAAGGAAAGAATAAAGCCACTTATTTTATTCATTTTGACTAATTTATTATTTAACTAAAAAAAAAGCAAATGACAGTTTTTATTGGAATTTAATTATGAAACTTTGATGAAAATCTCAGTCTAAATTAAATTACAAAATATCTGTAAAAGCTACAAAATATACAAACCTACCTAAAATATAACATTGTTCAAATAAAAAATAAAACGTAACTTCCCGTAAAACATTGTGTATAAATTTATAAAAAAATCTTCAACTAAATAGCAACTTCGTTTTAACCAATTTTACAAATAAAAAAAATTTGCTGCCTAACTAGGCGTATCGGAACACGAGCTGAAAAATTCGGTAAGAAAAGAAAAATGCACTCTGATTCTGAATAACTGAATAACAACGAAGCGCCCGATAAAAATATACAGGGGCTCATTCAATTGAATCTTTTGCCAATTTTCATATTATATTACTAGAATTTCATGCGACTTCGCCCACGTTTATTTTGAAATCACATCCTTTACATTTTTATACATATATGTATATTTTTTTAAATCAATAATAAATTATAAATTTTTCGTAATATACGTCATACATTAATTTTTACATCCATATGACAACTCCCATTGATTTTTATACATTCTGTTAAAAATTATCAATTATAATTTTCTTAATAAATCTCTGAACTTATTATTTATAATTTTTTTGATTTTATAACATCAACATCAAAACTGCCATTGTTTTTTTTTTTAAATATCAATTCTATTTTTTCTTTATATATAGACCTGCCCTTATTCAATTAACGTATAGCCTAATTAATTCTAGGGTCTTATGCTTTCGAACAGTAAATATCCCATCAAAATCGGTTCAGTGGTGTTCGTGTCAAGTCAAAACAAATACATAGATGGACAAAAATTATAAAAACTATTATACCATCTATACTATAGACTCCAAAAAATATACAGTCTAGAAAGTTTTGCTTACATTAAGAGCTATTTCTTTGAAACGCCAAATAATTCATTTAAAATAAATATAATTGGCAAGATGTACCTAATGTCAACTTAATATTATACAAGTTTTGAGGCTTCCGCAGTGAACTGAATAAGGCTTCTGGGTGTAAGCCGCGTCAATTTGATCGTGTTATTGGCCAACGTTTCGTCACACATTGCAGTGGATAACACGACCAAATTAACTTGGCTTACACACAAAAGCCAAGTTCAATTAAATTTAATATTATTTTAAATGTTGTATTTGTTACGACCCTGCATTTTCGGAGCCAGTGGAATCCCGTCAACGATGTCAGGACATTGTGACGTCACGCCCATCGCCATGAGCTCTTGACTTCATATGAATACATTAGATATTCAAATTACAGTGTATAGCATTCGATAACATTGCCGCTAATGGTGGGTTATTATGTTGCCTCGTACGGCGGCTCAATAGATTTTATACACACAAAGTAAATAAAATAAATCTTTTCATAAGATCTCGTAATAACGCTGTATATACAATAGATAAAAAAAGAAATGTGCTTTACGTTTTAGATATTTGTATCTAGGATGCTTGTTATTATATGCATTTACGTACGGTAAGGATAATTTAGATTATAAAAAAATTACTTTATTATAAAATTCATTTTATGCAGTTATTTTGTTTGGGTAAATGGAAGTCAGTGACGTAGTTTAAGTTGTAAGTAGTAAATTAATATTTCAAATTATATTTTAACAGCTGAAGATGGTTGAAAATTCAATACAAATTTTGAGAAAACTTAATGGAGTAGTGGTTCTTAAACTAGAGTCCGCGAACCCCCGGGGGTTTGCTGAACTTTTGCTGGGGGTCCGTGAAACATGTTTGGCATAAATTAAAGTACTTTGTACCTATCTTTATTTACATTTCGAAGATGGACAATTGATATCTAGATGAATTTATCAATATTTATTATCTAATTCAGGGGTCTCCCCAAACCTATTTCCGCGGGCGACAATGATAAAAAAATCAGCTTCACTATACTTACTTATGCTTTATGTATATTTCATACACCTACATTGGTATAAGAAAGTAAAAAATTATTTCAATTTTTAATAAAATGTTAAATGTAAAAAAATGTTTTTTTTTAATATTTAGTAACTGATTAGAGAAATAGAATGTGCTCTTAGATACCAAAAAGGTTAGGGACCCCTGATTTAATTTTACAATTCTATAAAAATTGGACACCATCACCAAGTAGATAATTTTTTCCGTTAGAAAAAACTTAGAAAGAACCTGATGAGGAAAACAAGAAAGCTTTCTGAGAATTGCTGATATTTAAATAAAATGTAAAACAATTTTTTTTATTCTGCAAAAAAAAACACTATTAGAGTAACTACGTTTCAAAGATTCTTGCAAATTATAAGATCATAAAAATGCTTCTCTTCAAATCTAGAGGGCAGCTACATCTCACAAATCTTGGAGTGGATGATGGAAAACAAAATGAGAAGGAATAAAGATCGTGACGAATAAATGGGAGAAGGGGCTGACATAGGAAATGTCATCAGAGTGCAGTAACAAGCAGACTCTGCAAGTCAAATTTTCATTAGTGAATTTTTTACAGGAAAATAAAATTTCCACGCCAACTTCCTGATGTCGTGATGAATAAGAATTCGTCAGCTGTACAGGGGAATAATTCTTATAGAAAGTGGGGAGGGGGGGATAAGGAAATAAAGAAGTCCGATCATTGTGTCACATAGTTGGTGACAGGGTATAAAAAACTTGTACATTGTAAAATAGTTTTTTCTAAATAACTTAATAGATTTTAGTTTTATAAAAGAGTATTCTTCAGAACTAAATGAATAGTTCAAAATAAATTTATTTATTTTGAATGCAGAGTGAAAGATTATAGTTTTTGTTCTTACTAAGCTGTTAAAACAAGTAACAGAATTCATTAACTTCAGTTTAATCTTTTGTCTACTAAGTAAGTCCACCATTTCTTTAATGTATATCTAACTTCAAAATTGACTTCAATAACAAAACAAAAATACATAATTATTATTTCAATAGATTCTTTATGATTATACTCTTAACTATAAATATTTTTAACCCTCCAGTTTTCGTTAGTGATTTAATAAATAAACAATTTTTAACAATTAAAACTATTTCTCAAAAAAAGTTTAGCATTCTTGGTTAAATTTTGTAAAATCTCTATTTCTAAGTCCAGAGTTTTGGGCGTTGATGAGTCAGTCACTCAGGATTTTTTTCTTTATATAACAAGATTATCATTTTTGGTTTATATTAACATAATTTCTAAATATTTGAAATATTTTACGATACCTTTATAAATGTTGCATCTTTATATAGACATATACGTGAATGTCTTGTCTTTACATGTAAATAAATTAAATAATAAACAACGAGTTTTACCAACTTTACAATACCGTATTTCACAGTCTGATTTCAATATGCAAATCAGCAAAAATGTCGCGTTAGATGACATTGATCCAAAAAGACAATTATGATTCTGAAATTAAAATGTCCGCTACGGTCAAGATAACACGCTTATGAAGACAACTGCATTCAAAAACACATAATGATTTCGAGGTAATTAATTAAAAGTTTTTGAATTTTAATACAGTTTTTGTTTAGTTTTCACAAGACAAAAAAATGAATACAACAAAATTAACATACCATGTGTATTATTTTAAAATAATCCAAATTAATTAATTGGAACTATTAAATGTCATATTAAATTTGATGATTTTGACATTTATGCCGGTTGAATATACTTAATACTAGGTACTTATGTAATAACATCAAAATCGATCAGAATCGTATGTATGTAACTGGCACCAATGTTGAATATGACCCCGGTAATGACTATTTTTTAATTAAATGTACTGAATTAGAAATATTTGTCGATATTTGAGTATTACCATTTCTGAATATTAATCTATATACATTTAACTGTCTTACAGCGAGATTTGATGACAATCGGCCATAGGTGTCAAAATGGTGGACATTTAAACTTATTATTAGTATAATTTATTTATTATCATAGCAACTGCTTTAAATTATTGTTTTAAATTTGACGAGTCTTTCTTTTATGTATATCTTTTATGTCGTAGTACTTATCATTTTGTAATCATTAGTAAGTGTCCATCACTGCGTGTTCATTACTGGTTTTACTTTATCCATTACTGGAGAAAAAACATAAACAAAATAAATGGCTATAATTTAAAAAACAAACTATATTTGCGGAATTTCGTAATTAAATTAATTAAATAAAGAGTTACTTATTTTATTAGTAACATGAGTTTATGATAATTACAAAAAAGAAGCCCGTCAATCACAAAAACAGCTAACCTTGTTCTTATAGTAGTCATAACTGGTGCCAGTACCTTAGTTGTATACTGTATACAACAATTTGTAACGATCTGTGGACATTTTTGACAGGAATTATAATTTTATTTTTAGCGCAGGTAAAACACTGTTAGCAATTCAAATATTTAAATGAACTAACTTTTATTGAAGATGTCGTTTGTATGAATAATTATTCATAAATTTAAAAACATTATTCATTCTTTTTTATATACATCAAACAATGCAATTATACGGAAAATTCAGAATTGAAAATGTGTTTATATAGTTGACGACCTTATTTTCATTCCTTTTTGAACATAATTTTCTTTCAAATTCAAATTTTGTTTCCTTTGATAATTTTATTATCCATCTTAATTATATACATATATACATTATACATATAAATATATATATATATAACTAGCTGTACCCGCGGTTTCGCTCGCGTGGATATGGAATTATTTTTCAGGATTTTTGAAAAATATAGTTGATTATTTTAGATATTTTTATTCTTAACAATTCTATATATTGTAGATATTTTGATTCTTCACAATTATTTACTACATAATTTTGTTCAATTGAACGGTTTAGGCAGCGTACTGCAAAATAGCGCGCCGACGGCAAACTTTTTTCCGACTTGATTTACTATTATCGTCACTGCTTAGTTGTTATGTTACTTAACGTAACAAAATATAGCCAGAGAACGTATCTATGAATTAAAAAAGAAACCACGTAAAGTGGTTCTCGAGTGATAAGCACACTAACGGACAGACAGACAGAGATTTATATATAAACATATATAGATATATATGCACCTAACTATCTACACAACTGCAACAATGTTCCTAATCCCTCAGCAGCACAACGTTCAAGTATTTCTCATATATTAACACAACCCAAAATCAATAACCATGCAACGACAACAACACAAACAAAACTTTAAGCCATGGCATATACCGAATCGGTGACATTTGAAATTCGTATCGAATACGCTACCCACGGGGTCGCGATAATCGACAGGACGTGTAAACTACATAATACGTTACATGACATACACACGCGCGCGCGGACAGTCCGTTGTTGTACCTCATTATGCAATAGAATTAGCATGTATAATACCCCGTGCTAGGAATCATAACTAGCGGTAGTCGGCTACTGTAGTAGATACCGTACGGGGGTTTCAGAACGGCCGTATGGGGAGAAGAGGTGACTGTCGTGTGGTATTTGTATGTGACCTACAATGAGATGGAACTAACTAAAATTGCCTACCAATGAACTGTTAATATACAGGATGATTTACGACTAGTGTAAAAAAAATTTACAGTATATCGAGAATGTAATTTTAAGCAAAAAACTTTATGAACCTGTGTCTAAAAATTCTTCGTGAGGGAGTTACAACCTTTTTCCTAAAATTAATGTTTATTTAATATCTATAGAACCTATTGTAGTATAGTTATGAAATTTGACACAGGGTTTGGTATTAATAAGTGTTATCGTTTTCCAGTATCAAATAATAATAATTTAGATCAGGGGTGTATGGGGCTCTAATTTTACATGTCTTTTTTTAAGCAATTTTTTATTTTATCTATTTTCATAGCTGTTGAAATGATTTCTTTTACTGAAGAATGAGCCATATTAATAATTCTTTAATTAGTAAAATATTTTTAATTTTTTTCAGTCAGTCTGTCCGTTCTTATATTCTAACTTAAGACGAAAACTACACAATCGTTTTTTTAGAACTTTCATTATTCAAAAGCCGAAATTCCTATAAATATTGTCGACTATAATATGATAACTGATTTACGGTAAATCCGTATTAGAGAAATGTACAATTGATATTTTCTAATCAAAATGTATAAAAAAGAGTTTTGATATTGATATAGGTAAATAATGTATACTGAATAATTCAGGTACGTATTACGAAAAAAAAATTAATTGATATTTTGTAATAAAAAGTATAACAAATCATTTAATATTGTAATAAACGCGGATAACCCACAGGGAATTTCTAGTTAATAATTAACGTATAAATACAAATTCTCTAAAAAGTACCTCATGTTGAAATTCATGGTTGATATAAATTTATTGGTAAACATATACAATTGATAGTATTATAGATATATAGAGATACGTTTTCAGTTGAATTACTTTTATTTCAGCGTCTGGCACGTATAGAGTACATGCATGAAGTTTTTCAACTGTTTTCATGATTCTCTCTACTAGGTGTACATTCATATTTTACAGCAAGTATATGACCTACTGTTAGAACTCAATTTATATAATGTCATTAAATTATAATAGAAAAACAAAAACTAGTTTCAGTATAAAGCGCACCATTGTAAAGTATTGTTAATTTATTCTACTGTTACTGCATAGGATGTATGTCATACACAAATCCTATATTTATTCAGATACTAATTTAAATTCTATATATATATTCTTTTATATTTTACATAGGTATACAATATACAGTACCGGACTAAGTCAGCGCGAGGCCTGTAACAAATGTTATAAAGAGGCCATTGGCATGGAGTTACTAGGATTGGTGAGGTGATTCTCAGAAATCGATAGTACCCCCTCCCCCTCCCCCACCAAAAATAGTCAATAGGATTTATTTTTTGTGCATTAGGCAAGTGTCACCTCCTGTGAATTTTTTACGACAGAAAAAATATCAGTGGGCTCTATTTTTTTAATAAATTGAACGGTTATTACCCCTTATAGACTTGATAATGACAAAAAAATCAATTTATTATACATTTTACCCCTTGGAAGCTTTAAATACCTAAAAAAAAGGAGGTAAATAGGCTTAATTTTATTAACAAATGAGGCAGGGGTCAACCGGAGCATTTAATGTGGGAAAATTTATAAAAATCGATTAAAAAAATTAAAGATCCGAGCTTTAAAAATCGAGACTGAAACGAAGTCAGCTTCATTTTCACGATACGAAACTTACCTAAATCTCGTTTCATGTCATACCGTGTGAACACTACTTAACTCCAGTAAAAATATTATGTATCATATGATAAGCATCTATCATTACTATAATAAAACAAAATCAACACAAAAAATGCGGTTCTATTTCCTACAAATATTTTCTACAGCAGCAAAAAAAGAAAATCTAGAATCCATGATTACTACAATCTGTAACAAACGATATAATCTTGCTACACCTTGAAGGTGTATATGTTGAGGTACAAGGGTGTTCCATGACGACTAACGTGATAGCCAAATGTGCGCGGGACGCGTACGTACACATAGATACGGAAGAAAAGGTTTAGATAATCCGAGAGAATGGCTTGATAAGGCGACATTGAAAATCGAATGCGATAAAAAAAAGTATAGACGTGAACAGATAAATACGTAATGTCTAGCATCGTTCTAGGTGAACAGAAAATAAACCCTTTTTGGAGTTAGTTTTTGTTATGGGAACAAATTAAACGCGCACTATTTTAAATGAAATGAGAAATAGTGAAGAACATTAGCTGAACTATTCTAACACTTAATTAACTATTATAGCATTTGCAAACAATATTGAACAGTATTTTTTGTGTTTTAGCAATAGTTAATATAAACTAGCGTTAAAAAAATACTTTTTGTTCATTAAAGAAATAAAAATGTTCCTTTAAATGGCTAAATGAGTATTAGTTTGGTGAGATTTGTACTAAATAAGCAATATCATGTATTTTTATAATATTTTATAAATCGTACAGAGTTGATGTTATAATAAAATATAAGTTAACTGTCCTTAGTTAGAGCAATCTATTGGAGCGAAATCGAGTTGATTAGTTTTGGGTTGGTTAGTTTTCGTTAAATTACGTTAGGTAAGAATAAGTTAGGTTAGATCTATTCTAACACATCAACAGGTGATATATTATAGTTATGACGTCGGCAAAAATCGACGTCTCCCCAAAAATTAAAAGTTATAAAATTAAAGCATATTAAATTATACAATAATAATGAACGCTAATATTATTGCGGAAAATACAATTTTAATGCTCAAAACGGGAAATGTTATTGCTCAAATACAATATATTTAATGCTCAAAGTATATAAAATATTGCGTGCTTAAATACTACTCTTTTGTTATTTGAATCAAACGTAAGATGAAAACATATATATAAACTATTTATATTTAATCAAATATTATTTTCTTATATTTTTGATTGCTGATACTAACTCTAGAGAATATGTCAATATGAATTATGCGAAAATTTAATTAGCATATGTTGATTTAATTTATGTACATACCTAATGTTAAATATGTTTAATTAATTTGTTGTTACTAAAACCATTATATTATATAATTGATTAGAAATGTTATGCAAATAGAATCGTTGTTAAATTAATATTACGAGTATGCATTTGCTTACAGTGCTATAAAATATTGTATAACATTGTGGGCCACTCTCAAGACAGTATTTAATGTTTCGCTTAAAGGTGGTTCTGCAATACTATAAATTATTTAAATTTTTATAAAGGCCTCTATGTACGCACGTACGTGATAATTTTGTGAACGACTATATTCTAAATAATTAATAATATACCATACATAGGGTTGCTTAAAAAGCGAAATTTATTAAGAAACATTTTGATATCCGGTAAACATCAATTAGGTAGGCATTAGTAATCGATTAATCAATTATTTGGTTCTTTGAAAACAAATTGTTTAAAATAAAGTTTGTTGAGTTTTCTTTACTAATAATGAGTGTAATTTTAAAACTAGTGGAAGATAAAGTTTCTTTACAAACCCAGCAAAAATTGACTTTAGGATATCTTACCTCATCCACCTTACAAAATTACATCAAAGGGAATTACAACTCTTTGAAACATTGGAAAAACAACATTGAGGAGTTATTATACGAAAAAAAAACGGGATACCTAACATCGATAAAGGTAAATAAAACTATTATATTAACATGTTCTAAATTACGTACCTATAAAACCCCTACAACTTTTTTTAACAGCACAGTAGATAAATGATAAATGCTAAAAATAATCATGTTTCTTTTTGAAGAATACCTAAATATGTTAACTGTAAACAGCAACTGATTTTTCTGAAGAACTACAGTAAACATCCCAGTCTTGCTAAAGTCAGAAATGACAAATAGTTTAGGGTGTCCATCTTATAAACCTCTCCCCTACGTTTTTCCAATAATAATTTAACTTTTTAATGCAGTAAAATTAGCTAATAAATCTGGTTGTTACATTGTTACATTGCCTTTATACTCTATCTAGAAAACCTCTTTTGAAGTTACCTGCACTGAATATTTAAACTATCTAACTGAAAACCATCTCTTTATAGTTACAACCAATTCTGTCATCTTCAACTACTATAAACTTAATCCATTGAAATCGTCATAATAGTAATCGACAAAATATTTAATTGATTAAGACAACCCGTTTATTTGTAATAACCAACGATCTTTTTGTTTCATCAACAAGTAAAACGTTAAAGTTCGTCCCATTCTTGGTGTAAGTTTTCGCAGAACAATTCGTTATTATTGCAAAAGTTTGGACAATTCGCTTTTGAATCCATTCGACGAATTAAATTGCACCATTGTCATCAGCCACCACGATCAAACTTTACGATTTAAATTGAAACGTGATTGTTGAAGAAAAATTCGTTAATTGTTGTATATTTGTCATTTCAAGATATTTAAATTTATAATTCAAATTCTTAATTAATATCTGTTGTATTTAAATTTATTCATAATTAAATGTTTTACATTATAGTTTAGATATGGTTCCTTCGAGTTTTTTATAACAGACTGGCTGTTTTTTGCTGTTGTTAATTAATATTGTTTATACTGATGTAATTCTTCAGGTGCGTATCCAGGATTTTCCAGTTTGTGTGTTGGTGGGGAGGATTTTTTCACGTTTAAATTGAATGTAATAAAAAATAAGTATTTCAAAAAGCTGAAACAATTTTTCCCAAATTCAATTGCAAATGAAACTTTTTAGTGAATGGGTTAATATTGACTAATAGTGGTGGGTACAGTAGCATATCGAGGGGGAGAGGGGGGGTAAAGGGGGCTAGGTACACCAATTTTAGACTTCGTAGAATAAACATAGTTAACAATAAGATTGGATAAATTTGATTTATGTACGAAAGTAATACATATTTCAAATTTCAATATTAAGTATCTAATAGTTCTTAAAAGTAATTCAAAAACCGTGTCATTTTGTAAAAATTAAATTATTTTAACGCCACATCAGATTAAATCAAAGAGATCTTGAGATAAATTGAAACAATGTTTCAAAACTTACACCCAGTAGCCCACAGCCAATAAAATGTACTTTGAACGCAATCTGCAAACAAAACAGCACTAAACAACAACAGAAATTCATTGTTGGAATGACCGTTTTATCATAAACACAGCAAACAACTAAAGTTCCAGCAACGCGCCCTAAACATCCATTATATTTGTTCATAGAGCGAACCTTCCCGTGGCCATTTAGCGACATCCACTGCTTGAGATACCGTGTAATCTGCACTGTTGTATCGCTTTGCATTTAGCTCTTCGTCGCCGCAATTGTAACGCTTTATACATACATGTGTGTGGGTGTATACAGGGCCGGCCAAACGGCCAGGCGACCCAGGCGACAGCCTGGGGCGCCAATTTCGTGGGGGCGCCAATTGTTTTAAACTTATTTTCTATGTTCCGTTCTAGGGCACCAAATTTAAGCTGTAATATATTTTTTGAATAATAGTTTTGATTTTTAAATTAAAATTGATAAAAACTTATTTGCGATCGGCTATGATAGAAGATAGGTTGAATAATTTGGCTATTCTTTCAATTGAAAATAAAGTTGTAGCAAACCTCAATCTTGAGACAGCAATCGACAATTTTGTAGACATGAAAGCCAGAAAGAAATCTTTTATATAATTTTAGTTATTTATTATTTATTAATTATATGTTATATTATATTATTATATTACACTAAAGAATTAATAAAAAGTGTATTTAATGGTATTTTTCATTTTTCTATACATTTTATTCATTTCGATAATTTTCTCACGCGCTTTTTTTTTTTTTTTTTTTGTGCGGATAATTTAAATGATCGTCACTGTAGCGTGGGGGGGCGTCAAAAAAAATCTCGCCTGGGGCGCCAGGATCGCAAAGGCCGGCTCTGGGTGTATATGTGTGTGTGTGTGTGTGTGTATATGTGTGTAGAGATATATTTCCGCAGTAGTGGTCCATTACAAAGAAATTTAATATTTTATACGCTGATTACTTTCGTAATTTTCTATGAATAAAAATAAAATATGCAACTAACTAGAAACTCGTATTCCATATCTGCATACTTTTTCTATTAACGATTCCCATATTTCAGTTTTTCTTTTATTAATATAATATAGTCAGTGATAATGTAAGACAATATCTGGAGATGTGGGCATTAAAATGTGTATTAATTAATATAGAATTCATAAACATAAAGGTTCAATATAAACTGGATGGTCTAAAAATTGATCTAAAAAAAGGATTCGTCATCTATTACAGTGGTCTTCTTGTCGACTCCTTGAACTCTTAGAACGTAAAAGAACAAATGAAAAAATATATAGAAATGTAAGTGTAGAGCAAAAAAAGTCACTATAATTTGTAAGAGAGAAATATACAATGTCTGGCTTAAATACAAAAGTTAGATATTTGGTGTCGTGGACTTTATTGTAGATCTTTTGATTCTACACAATTCTTTAATACATTATTTTGTTCAATATTGAACGGTTTAGGCAGCGTATTGCAAAACAGCGCGCCGACGGAAATTTTTTTCTGACTTGATTTACTATTATCATCACTGCTTAGTTGTTATGTTACCTAACGTAACAAAATATAGCCCATAACCTGGACAGAGAACGTACCTATGAATTCAAAAAGAACCCACGTAATTCAGATAAGTGGTTCTCGAGTGATAAGGGCACAAACGGACAGACGGAGAGACGTTCAACTTTATATATATAGATGGAAAAATAAACCTCTTAAGCGATGACCTTGAACTTTATTAATGGAGGAGTTAGTGAGTTTAATGTATATAGTACAATACTGTATTGTGCTGTTCACACTGTATGACGACCACAAACCTGTACAATTATTTCTATCGTAATTAAGGGATACATAATTACATAGAGGAATTTGTTAAATTAAATTCCATTCTTTATTACTTTTTATATTGTTCAAAATAAAATTATTTTCACTCAGTGTTAACTTTTAAATACTGACACTAAACACTGTTACAATACACACATATTTGATGTTAGTTTAACTTTTAGTTGTAAAATATTCAAATTAATGAAAAATAATTTATTTTACTACAAGTTTGACCTTTCTATTTATCCTATCATAATATTAATTCTACCTAGTAATGTCTACAGTTAGAGCCAGTTCACACGGCATCGTGACGGTTTTTTCCAGTGCACCTATGCATTTTATATGAACGACACACGGCCGACCGTATACGACAGTCGATACTTTCATATGAAATGCATTGCCACTGCTAGGCTCACGGGAAAAAGCCGTTACGGCACCGTATGAACGGGCTCTTAGTATGACGTTTTATCCACCCTTTTTCACTAATGTAATTTTTAAACAAATTTTTAATTGTTATCTAACATGTCAGTTTTGGAACTATGTCATCAGCGAAAACATGAATGTATACAAAATATTATTTTCATTTGTAATACAACTCAAAGTAGGGAAAATAGCATTTACTATATTATATTTCTCTTCCATTTCTCATTTATTTTTGTCTACATATCAGCCAATTAAAATAAACTTTGAAAAAAACTTTTTTCTGAGTTTATTTTTTTAAATAACAAAAATTGTACGTACTGCTATACATACTACTCATTATTAATAAAAATAGTTAATACCGAAAAACCTTTAGATCATATTAAAAATTGAAACAATTTTAAAAGCAATACATACAATCAACTAAATAATATGAAAAATTCAAAAACCTCCCCATATTTGCATTAACGCAGTCAAAAAATTCCGAAGAAAAACAATAACAATTTATATATAAATATACCTATAATAACTCATCAAACAAATAAAACATTTTAAAACCGTTTGGAATCTCGTAAAATTTATCCGCCAATCAATTAAACACAATAAACCAGGCAGGTTTAATCGGCGGATACAACACTCATACAAATTTCATCGATGCAATTAGAACTCTGCGGCGTTTAACAGTCCCCCCTCCCATCTCCCTACAACCCTCCTCCCCCCTCACCGATGTTCCGCAGTCTCCGCGCGATCGTCCCAACAACTCGCCACACAACGAACACCCTCTGCTCTTCCTATTCTCCCAGTCAGCGGCCGCTTTGACGCCATGTTTATCCCAACACTTAACGCTCCTGTAATGATTACACCATAGATGAGGGAGGGAGACTCACCCCGAAAGGAAGGGGCAAGAATGTCTGTAAGCTTTAGTATACCAGTTTAAAATTATTGTATCTATATATATTTTGTAAATATAGGTGTGCAAATGTTTTATCTGAAATGTAGATCATTTTATGAGATATAAAAAGACGTATTGAGATTGTAAAAATATGTATTCAGTATTCTTCGAATGGGTTTTATATAGATTTTTGTATTTGATGTCCATTTTATAACCCAGTTTTTCTTCATTCACCATCAAAAATATATGGATTAATAAAATATTCAACTGCATCTTAAATATTTTGAATTTTCTCTATCGGTATATTTACTGTCGTGATCTAAATTATATCAATCAGTTTTCGTAGTTGTAGCTTCAGTAAGCGTTGTATCTTTACTTACACACATACGTATGTTGCTGTGTTGACAAAAACCAGCCACATCCGGTTCGCCTGAGTAATTAGTCTGGTCCACGACAAGCCACACAAAAAAAGTGTGCGATACCAAAAAAGCGACCTATGTAGCATTGTACAATAGTATTGGTCGAGCACAGTCGAAATCTAAATTTTTGGAATTTTCTACCCAAAATTTAAGCTCAAATAAAAAAAACAGATAAGCAGAAAATTAAAAAAATTTAGATTTCGACTGTGCTCGACCAATACTATATAGGTCGCCTTCTTAGTATCGCACACTTGTGTGGCTGTGTTTTCATGCGAAGTCAACTCAAAATTAGTAAAATCGTTTTACTTCTAGACATACAGTTAAATGGCAAATATTAAAAAAGAACTCTTAACCATTGCATGATTGAAAATTACCAAATAAAAACTAACCAACATAATTTAAAGTAAGAAAACCAAAGTATTATTTAATCTGGCCCTCCCAATCTTAATGATAATTTTTTTGCTTATTTTAACTGTTGCATGATTGAAAATTACCAAATAAAAACTAACCAACATAATTTAAAGTAAGAAAACCAAAGTATTATTTAATCTGGCCCTCCCAATCTTAATGATAATTTTTTTGCTTATTTTAACTGTAAATTGAAGAAAATTTTATAGTTAGAATCTAATATATGTATTATATAAATATTATCAACAACAAATAATATATAAAACAATGCACATATTATTATATTCAAACATAAACCCACAACATAAAAAATAGATAAAACAATAAAAAATCTATATCGTATAATCTTCATTGTCGAGCTACACCGAGACTCCCATAGACTGTCTACACACGTTACCCTCTCCCCGCTACCAGCGCGCCTAATCCTTAGCGCGCGCGAGCATACATTAACTTGCGGTTTCGCTCAGTTTCTGTGTTTAACGCTTGCTCTCTGATCCCAGTGTGTCTCTACTACACCCCCTCCCAGTGGCGGATAGTCCATAAGAATGTTTAGGGCAGTATCAAGCTAAATTGATATTTCACGCCAATATATTTCATATTTCAATTGACAAATCGAAACGTAATAGAATCGCATGCAGTTTTCATTCAAATTCGTTTATCATAAACTTAGTAGGTTCCTCCCATTTGATTATTATAATATTTAAATCATTTCTCCATGTATCAAACAAAGACAGATATTTTGAAATTCATTTGCTAAATAAAAAAGTACTCTTCGTTTATAATATATTTGTGCAATTAAATTATTATGTAATCTATTGAGTAAATTGTATGGCAATAAATATTTGATATTCCGTTTTTTTCTTTCTTGTGTTCCTATATAGAATGTAGGTGGGTACGTACGTGTACTAAACTGATTTTTTTCTGAGCCGAAAAATGGTAGGAGTTGGAATCTCGAAAATGAACGACTTTAAACCAAGACCGTTTGAATGATAAATACCTGACATGTCTAGTTTAAAACCTGTGATCAAGTCAATATAGCTACCAGTGTCACAAAAATATTCTCTTAAATAAGATAGTGGCACCAGTCTTGGCAAGGACCCCAGTAAAGGTAAATTTTTAATTAAATGTACTGAATTAGAAATATGTGTTGATATTTGATTACTACTATTTCTGAATATTAATCTATATACATTTAACTGTCTTACAGCATAATTTTGTGAAAATGGTGGACATTTAAACTAATTAATAATATAATTTATTAATTAATTATTATATTATAATAATATAACTGCTTTACATTGTTTCAAATTTGACGATTCTTTCTTTTATATATTTGTGTCGTAGTACTTATCATTTTATAATTATTTATTATTACTGGTTTTACCTTTGCCATTACTGGAGAAAAAACTATATTTTAAAATTATATTTGCGGACATTGGTAATTAAATTGATTAAATAAAAAATTACTTGTATAAACATTTGATTATTGGGTTGTATACCGCGTTGCACTATATTGTCACTTGACGTTTCGACCAACATCTCGTGGTCGTCTTCAGAAGTGAAGTGTTGAGTACAGAAGGTGTAGCTGCTTAATTAAATAAGCGTTGACGTTTGCTAGAATTAGTTACTTGTTTTATTAGTAACATGAATTCATGAGAATTACAAAAAACAAACCCATTAATCCAAAAAAACAACGAAAACTTGTTCTTATAGCGGCCATAACTGGTGCCTTTGCTTTATACAGATTTCTGTTTCTTTTTTTCACGAGCCGCCACTGCTCTCTTATACAATACATGTGGAGCGTTGTGATTGTTTTAGCATTAGAAAGATGATACTGTCTGGCAGTAGGTTCCAAGTTAATCCGCCATTTATGTCGACGAAAATCCTTTACCACCTGCTGACTAATTGCGTACAAGAAGCACGGGCTTACCTTTTGTATAATTGCCCCAGTGTTATAAAATATTTGGTTAATGTATTAATTCAATTTAATTATCTATGCTGTTCAAAGGTCACGTGTTTTGTTACAGTAAATTAAGGGAATTTTCATAACAAACCTGCTTTTTGTGTATATTAAAGGTTTTATCTCTTCAATTCATAAATAATTAAAAAATTGTATGCGTTATAGAATTATAAACTTTATTGTTGATATTTTCTGGGAGAAAATAATAAGCACATAGTAAAATTGATTCTTGATCAATATATATATGTACGATTCGAAATTTTAAAATATCCAATCGGCAAATTTTCATAATGTAACAATGTAATGTATAGAAGCTATACTTTGTTTAATTTAAAACTAAAAATCTCTTATTAAGTATATTCTAGAAAGAAAGAAAAATGATATAAAGATAATAAAATAAAAGCCTGCATTATATAAAATCTCCGCAAAACACAATAATAAAAATATAATAGCTGAAAATTGTTATTTTATAAAAATGAAAAGGATATATAGCATTAAATTCAATCTAAACATCAATTCCCTATCAGATTTAACCTGTATAAGAAAACCCACACACAAAAACTGAACCATAACACTAATGAAAGAAAATAGATTTACTCTAACATCGTTTTTAAAAAAAAACTGAGATAGCTTGATAAAAAGAAAATTAGATGTTCCATTTCAGGTTGTTGTAAAGGGAGACAGCAAAAAGTTTCAATCATTTATGGTGACCGTCAATAGGCGGTGCCGGAACAGTGGTCGCGAACATGCAAGGTCCCTCAACGTGAGTCACTGAATGATGCTCGTATAAATCAACTCTGACAGAGATGTGTCGAGAAAAACCTAGAAATGTACACAAGAACCTTTGGGATATACTACAGTTAGAAAATTGCGTTTGTTACGTCCTGGATTTTCAATTATCGTAATTTTTGCTGTCCCGCCATACCTGGAGGATAGGGGAAGCTATGTGATCTTTTCTGAATGCAAAAAATATGTTCTCTGATTTTAGAATTCTTACATGATCTTTCCGTTTCAGATCAAGACAAACAATTTTCTATCCGTGTGTGTCTGTTTCTTAATCCTTGTTACACGCATTAACCATGAACCACAGAACCGATTTTGATGCAACTTGGTTTCTTAATTAGGTCTGGTTAGTAGATAGTCCCATATAAAAATTATCAAAATCGTTTATAAGGGGTAAAATTGGCATGTCAAAATTGTTATTTTTTAATATATCTCAAAAACGACGCATCTTAAAAAGTTCCAAAATTTCTAAACTACACACAAGACATATTTTTACTGAATTCTGAATTTTATTAATCCAATATTTAAAAAAAAATGATGTCGTTAACATCAAATTTTTTGACCGAAGTATACATTAAAGTAAACTTTTTTATCGACATACTAACGACAACTATATATGGGTTTCTATTGAAAAAGAAAAAAGCTCGGGAGATTCCAGTGTTGGGCAATCTTGGGTCTTGTACAAGGCGTGCCTTGTTCTTCTTCTTCTTACAACTGATGGTCTCTACAGAGTATTGTTTGGAACGCAAAATAAACTTTACAAATAGCACCCACGTAAGTGTTGAAAATCCCCTCTAAAAATAGAACGAATTTAAATAATAATATGCTTATATGTATTACCGAAATAATTAACACAAAGTTGACATTTGACTAAAGGTTATTTTATAAAAACATTTCTTTGTATATATTTATATAATCATGATATTTTCGTCAATGTAGGAGGATGACAAAAAGGTTTACTCTATTTTTATAAAAATGCAATTTAATTTAAAATTAATAATACCACGCATCTCGCATTTAATTTTTATTACAGAAGACGATATTAAACTAACCAGAAATTAACTATGATTCAATTTCAATATTACTAGGTAATTTTTGTCGCTGTAGGAGGCAGGAGGATAACATAAATTTAAAAAGAGTCTTTATTTTCATCTAATGTTTTGTTATAATAAAAGCTATGTATGTAATTAATATAAATATGATTAAGTAATGCTCAAGAAAAACTCGATAAAATAGTATTTGATGACACCGTATTTTTTATAATATGATCCTAACCTCAAAAAAATCTAGCTCGTGGGGTAATGACGAATGAATTAAATGGGGCAATTCTGAACGTTGTAAAAAAAACTAACAAAAAATTTAGTCTTATTATACATATGTCAATAATATAATATTACAATCTTTTTGCAGGGTACCAAAATATGTACGGTTTTGATTTATATATTGAAATTAAATTACTGAAATCTTTATACAACCTATAATACAGTTACTAGAAACAAAGCTATTAGAAATTAATTCGAGATAAATTTTAAATACCGATAATAAACCGAATCTAAAAAATAAGTGAGAAAGTCAATACGATTTTGCAAAGAAATATACTCGTATATATGTTAAATAAAAATAAATAAGTGTACATATAAGAACCCAACACCGGAAACCTGACAACTATTTCCTGCAGAAAAGAAAAATACATTCCACGTCCCTGCGGCATCACTTCTGTACAAGTACCTGACATATATCTTCCGCTATCAGGAACATTGAAGAAATCAACAACTTCACCCCAATATTTCCACAGGAAACCGTCATAAGTACACGGGGCTACAGCTGCAACCAAGTGTCGGAGCACTGGCGCTAATAGATTTGCCCAAGACTTAAACTGGCAGTCAATTCTCTTAAGAGTCTTCAGGCAAGGAGTACTCTTAACTCCTTATATATGTAGCTATAGTGTGTAATACAGGGTGAACAATCAATCCTTGTTTATAAAGATGATTAACAAGTGTATTCACTCTATACTCTATATGGCACCTTCAGACATTAAAACAATTAAATCATTTTCTTATTTCAGTAATATAATATAATTATTCTAATTTCCTTGAGAAAATAGATTAGATCTATGTATATAAAAGTTATATTACACAAGTGGTGACGTTAAATATAATAAATAAAAACAAATTGATTGTGTCTAAACGTCAGAAATTATATATTGAGAAAATTTATAAACGCAAGGTTTCGATTCACAGAATCATCGTCAGTGACATTTAAAACGTCAAAATGACATTTAATATATCCAAGCAAATATCAATTTAGAAAAACAAAATACACATTTTTAAAATAAATTGAGGTAAATCTTTGTAAGGGATTATTTTACAACAATCGTTGTAAACCCATATTATAGAAAATTTAATGATCTACAAAAAATATTCTATAAAATTTTAACGTAACATGTGTCGTTCTTGAAATATCTTGAAAAAATAAATATTTTGGGGTGTCACCCCTCCCTCCTACACACGATTTTGATGATTTTAAAATGGGTCCGTCCTCAAGCCAGACCCAACCATCCGACCAAGTTTCAACAATATCGGTTCAGTGGTTCATGAGTTATGCGTGTGACAAGGATTCAGGGGACGGACGGACAGACAGACAGACACGGAACGAAATGAAAAGTGTTTGTCTTGACGTGAAACGGAAAGATCAATTTAAAATTTTGAAATCGGAGAACATTTTTTTGTCTCAATCTGAAACGATCACAAAGCTTCTCGTATCTTCGATATTGCGAGGAAGCAAAATATATATTAATTTTGAGATCCTCCACGAGCCGTAATAAACATACTTTTATAGATATTTCTCTTCAATTTTTTTTTTACTTAAATTATTTTTCTAAATCAAATTTTTGCACGTTAACCTCTGAATTTATTAATTAAAAATTTTATATTTTTTTTATAAATGATGATGAGATGCATTTCTTGTCGGCTGGATTACTACTTTTCCAACAGCTCTGTGGTGTTTTTTAAATAAATACCCTTTGATTATTATTTGGTAAAGTCATTATGTTGAAACAATATTACATTACATTGCAATACCCAATATCTTACATATATATGTATGTTGTCTAATTATATATGTATATATTAATTTTAAGAATGCTTTCAAATTTAACATGTAACATTTGCTTTTTGGAAATAATATAGAAAAATGTACATAAACGTGAATTATATGATAATAGAACTGGGTTGACATTCACATCACAAGAGATAATAAAAATGTAAATTTCCCCCTGTGTATATTTAACATTTCACCTCTATCTTGTAGAGCACATAGATTTATGATATTTTTTTTAAATATTATTCCACATGATCGTTTTGTTATAACTTGAATCTATAAATCAATAATAATATAAAAATCAGTAGACTGTCTAATACAATTTTAAAAAAACGTTGTTTTTGTATGATTGTTTCGACTTGACACGAAAACTACTTAACCGATTTGTATGAGACTTTCATTTTAATATAATTGAATTAAGACAGATCCGTGTTAAGGGAAATGTGTAATTGATATTTTAACCTAGCTATACTAAAAAAATACTATTTAAAATTGTAGCTCTACGCGAAAATTAAAATTATAATTATTTAAAAAAAAATAGATGTAGACGTGCAGAAAAAAATACAAATCATATTTTCTTGCAATTAATTTATTGAAGAAAAATGCTGGCGCAGGCATGAGGAACTTGTAATTATAAAAAAATATAAAATATTTAGACATAAAAAATAAAATTATATAATGTACCTATTACATTTGAATAAAAAATATGACCATTTTTGTCAAGCCAAAATGAGTATTTTAATTATAAAAAATTAAGTAAAAGTGTACATATATTATACTATTATAATACGAGCAAATAGTTTAAAATGTATTCAAACAAATAATTGAAAAATATTCGTTTCACGCACAATTTGAATGAGTAAATTTTACTACGTAATTATAAGAACCGCTATATGTAACTAATAACAGACTCGATTTCTGAGAAATAGAAAACACACAAATTTTATAATCTGTGGCTTCAAATACAAACTTTGATATAATTTAAATATTAATAGCAAATATTTAATTTGTAGTAATGTAATTTAAATTACATTAAATACAGAATCTTTCTATTCTGTTCTATTCAATTTGATGTGTAGTCCTAATTAATATAAAGTTTCTCATTTCTATTAAATACATCAATTGTAATATATTTCTGACCTAATTATTGAATATAAATTACATATTAGTAGGGTCAACTGGGGTAAAAATGAAACAAAATACAAATCTTTCATGTTTTTTGACAGATAACTTTACAAATTCATACTTTAGTTGTTTCTACTTATGAATATCCGCTTTAAATACTTACATCATTTGAACTGTTCGATACAATACGGATTTTAAAAATGAAAAAAGTGTGTTTCATTTTTAACCTCTAATTTGGGAAAAAGTGAAACAAGTAAGGAAAAAAGTGAAACAGGCCTCTAACTTCCATATAATGCGTTACATTGATATTTGCTGGGTAAAAATTCAACAAGCGATTAAAACTGCATAGGAAACATATGTAATATAATCTCCAAACTACCCATCCTCATTTAATTTCCAGATTCCAAAGCTACACAAATTAAACTGGCATCAGAATCATCTTCGATATGAATATCTTCGGTTTCTTAGTTACTTTCTTCTTGCGCTCTTGAGATTTATTTACTGGTAACTTATTTTCTTTACTTGAGGCATCAATTTATAACATTTATAAGTGAAACAAATTCTTCACTTTTCTAGAATATTCCTTTTGTGCGTATTATATCCCTTCAAACTGTTTCACATTTTCCCCAGCTGTGTTTCATATTTTCCCATATTTCTGTTTCACTTTTTCCCAAATTTTAAAATTTTAATTAAATGGAAAATATTTCTCGAACAATTAAAAGAAAAGCTACAAAGGCAATTTTGACTTATCTTCTTTGTGGCATATCAATGTGAAATTATAACTTTAATTAATATCTGAGCTATACAGAAAGTTATGTACAAAGAATTAAAATTTAATTCACACGTTTTGACATCGACTAACAGGAAAATCTATAGGGGTGAAACATCACTTATTAGGCGATTCGTATTTTCAGGTCGCTTTAACAATCCTTTAATAATGATGTCAGTTTTTATAATTATCTTATAAACAAATTACAACCCCCTCACCTCTCACCTTTCCTTTAAGATCTGGGTCAACAAGGTTCAGATGACACGCCACTGATGACGAAGCATTATTTGAAACATTTAAATCAATTATAGTTCACGGAAACCATTAAAATTCAACAAACTGTTTAAAAAATAAAACATTAGAGGCATTTTTACCTCCAATTAACCTGGTTAATACTCCACTACGTAAAACACCTGGCTTAAACGGATAGATACAAAGATTTACAACGGTACAACAGGAACAATGAGATCCAGCGACCAATTGGCTGTGTAACTTTTAGAATTGCGGTCGCAAATCAGTGACAATAACGACCCACACCGCACGGCCCACCCAACACTCGGGGCTGATTGGAATGTCTCCAGCTACAACCATTTCAATTAAACTGTTACGTAATAGCGCTACCGTTTGTTACCTAACAACATACAGTGCTCTATATATATTCTTATATAATGTATTATCGGTGAAGAAGATTGTGGCTGTTGAGTATTTCTATCAGTTGATATTTTTGTATGGTTACTATACTTTATTATCACTTAATATCATCAAAAAAGGTAAAAAATTTACAAAAGTGAATCTATTCCTTATATACATATGTATGTAAATATACAAATTGTAATAAATATGATAATCAGTGTCGAGGCGGGAAATTTTTAATAAGGGAAGCATATTTTGTTAATCCTCCCCCTCATATTAACAAAAAAACTAGTTCTGAAACACCTTAAGTTCAAGCTTTTACTTTTTTAAATAAATTCTTATATATTTATATAGTAACTAAATGATTCTACGTCTTATTTTCTTGTATTTTAGTATGGCGAATTGAAGTTCATTGCAGGAAATTTCACTAAAAAATTTAGAATTTTTGATTTCGTTAAAAGTATGTTTATTGTATAGAAAAGGACGTGAAAAGTTGTTTGTTTCAAACCGCAGGTCTGTATCTCAAACCGTTCTGGAGATATAGCCTCTCAAAGTTTTAGTTTTTTCAAATTTTTGGAGAAAAAAGGCCATAACTTTTGAACGCGTGGTCGAAATTGATTTTAGTTGACGGATTTGAAATCAGCGTGTCAAAATCTATATAATGACATATATAATACTTTAAAATCCGACAAAAAAAATTTTGTCAAAAATCGACATTTTTTTTAAGGTATACCCCTTTGAATTTTTTCGATTTTTCGCGAATTTTTTTTTCTCTAGTTTTAAGGTATTATACATGTATTTATATAGATTTTGACACGCTGATTCCAAATCCGTCAACTAAAATCAATTCCGACCATCCGTTCAAAAGTTAGGGCCATTTTTCTTCAAAATTGTGAAAAAAACTGAAACTTTGATAGGCTATATCTCGAAAACGGTTTGAGATACAGACCTACGGTTTGAAAATTTTCAATAAATATTCTGACTCGGAGGCCCGCGATAAGATATATGTAGATATTCTTTTAATTACATTCTGAATATATAAACTGTATGATACATAATTCGATATAATAGATAAGTATATAATTTTTTATTTAAATACCTGATACTGATATTACAATGAGATGAACATTATAAATTTAATTATAATATAATTATTAAATTAGTTTCCTCTGTATATATGTATATATAGTTATTTATCTGTCACTTTAATCTACGTTTGATATGTTAATATTCATATTGTAATATATATAATATTATCTAAATTCCTTGATAGTAGCCATTTCTGTACTGGTCATTATTTGTTATAACACTAGCTATTAATATCCTAGTAGACTTTGTGGCAAGTGTAACTAGACTAAACATACATAACATAGAACAAATCAATATAATTAGTTCCTAGTAATCTCTATTTGCTATTCCATTGTGTCGATAAACGCTTAAATAAACACAAGTTAAATCTTCAATAAATGTTATTCCCAATAATCTTTATCATTCCTTAATTAATCGGATTGACCACAGCTGGATTCGAACCCGCAGCCACGATGTACAAAGACCCGGAAACCAATTAGTAGCCGCGGCTCCGGCGCTCTACGAATTGTGGCGGGATTTGGAGCAGTAAAGCTATCGGCCGTTGCGATAAAGAGCTTTAATTATTTTTATTTTATTTGCAGGGATCTTCTAGTTTTGGTGCAATTATTTTTATTGAATTGTTTGTATCTCATTTAATGTCTTTAGGTTTGAAGTGGATTTAGGTAGTGATCATCCAGTGGCGGCGCCTTATATCATGACATGGTGGCACTGTCTATTATTTTCAAGGGGTAATTTGAAAATTTAGTGGTTGGTAGAAAAATAGGACTACTCACAAAAGAAGGGACGAAAGTCAGGTATGTCCCGTTTCGGTTTTCGAATTTTAGTCAAAATCTCTCAGAATTAAATTAAATTAAATGCATAGTTAGAGTCTAAGCTAAGTCTAAAATCTTACAATTTTAAAATTCAACAATAATAAAAATAGGAAAAAAACTTTAAAAAAAAAAGCTTTTATATTTAGTATATATTATATATAATATGCACTAAAAAGTAAAAAATAAATTTTCAAACTATCACAGTATTTTCCAGCTATCAAAAAGTATTACAGAATTTATATGACTAAAAAGCTTGTGGCGTTTATTTAATATTTAATGTGATATTTAGAAATAGAAAATATGTCTAAAAGGTCAACAAAGGAAAAATCTAGTATGCCAAGTATTAACGTAATGTACCAAATAAACTTGGAACTTAATGTAATGTTTTGAAATATTTATTAAAAATAGATAAGGTAGTTTTTCCTTTCGGTAACTCAGCACTTGTTCCTATGTCGAATCTAGAATTCAAAATATACCTGTAATTTATATCAAATTAACCTGGAATTTAATGTAAAAAAATTCTTGTAAAAACAGAATTGGGTGTAAATAATTTATAATTTATTAAATAATTAACTAAATCGTGGCAGAGATAATTCAGTTAATGTTGTAGATATGTTATTTTTTTAATTAAAATGTTATCAAAAATAAAAACAAATGACTAATAAGGTTAACTATAAATATTTTGCAACTTAAATTTTTCCTGCGTCTGATAACTAAGAAGTAAAAGTATTTTTAACTTTATTACAGTTATATCTAAGATTAATTTTTAATTACATTACATTATAGTTAATGTGGTCGATACATTAATTTATTAAAATAACTTTAACAGAAGAAACATGAAGTCTCAAGTATTTGTATCATTGTTTCTATTGTATCTTAACATTTCTTTTTGTTCATCTCATGCTGTCTTGTATGTAAGTATTCATATATTATTGTTAGAACTATATTGACATTTTAAATTGAATCTGTACTTGTTATATTATAGATTAATACAAAACAAAATGATATTTTAAACCAAAATGATCCACCAAGCGGAGTGAATATTTTTTCAATCCATAATGAAGGTAAGTAACTTTTATATAAATCTATATAATTGATTTATAAATAAAAAAATCTTTTGTAATCATTTCTTCAGCAGATAAAGAAGTAGGCAAACATTTTAAATTCCGTGATGATTACACCTTGCACGGTGGACATGGTTTTTACAAATACCATAACTATCCGGCCTTGTGGCGCAATGCAAAATACATCTGTGAACTGGAAGGGGCCCATTTGGTTGTGATTAATTCTCAATCCGAAGCTGATTTGGTCCTTGGGATCATCAAATTGTACCCCAAGGCTCTAAACGTTGACTATGATGATTATATATCTGTAGGCATCCATGCCATGTACAAACCAGGCGAATATGTTACTGTAACAGGTATATATAACCAAATACAGTGAAACTTCTCAAAAATGACTTACATTTCAAGATATTAACGTTATTTTTAAATATCCTTTTTTTGTTGATTTCTGAGTTAAAAATTGTTCAAAATCTAAAAAAAATATAAGTATCAATATAAAAAAATATTTGTTGTTGTTTTTCAGGTGGTCTTGTGAGTAATTCTGGATATACAAAATGGAATAAAGGCCAACCCGATGGAGGTGACCAACAATGTGGATTTATGCGTTTTGATGGTTCCCTTTGGGATGGCATCTGCAAAGAGGTTTATAGTTTTATGTGTGAAAAAGAACTATAAAATAAACTCATTTTATTTGATTTTTAAAACTATAATGCATAATTATCTGTATTTTTACAAATAATAAATATATTAAAGCGTGAAAAAATATGAAGGGATAAGAAAATAAGAAATATAATTTTGTTGTTTATGGACAGTTCCTTAGTTATAATAAGTACCTTAAAATGGCTCAAAATATAATATTAGTATAGTATTATAAAAGATACCAATATTAAAACTAGAGTCTTGAATCCGAACCCGAAACCAAAAAAAAAGCTGTATTTTTCATTAACCTGAACCTGAACGAACCTGAATCTGAATCCGAACTTTTTCATGGATAACAGGTAACTCTTTATTTTTAAAATGTAATAATAAAAAAATAAAAATAAATTATTTTTAACATTTTTCTCCAATGTTTTTTAAAAGTGATATAAAAACTCGAAAAATATTTTAATTTTTTGGTATGATGTGAGTTATCAAGTCCACTACATATTAAAATTTACATCTTTTTTACTTTATTTTTTAATTCTATATCTGATTACATTTTAATTTGCAAAAAAAATCTGAAAAATAGAGATTTCAATCTTTAAAATGTAATTTTATGTTTTGCCGTTTTTCTAGCAATATTTTAAAGGCAATAATGTTTTTTCTTCTTCAGAAAATATTTAATTTGTTAATTTTTTTTTTCGAACAAAATAATTTTCTTTCAATTACAAATTAGAACCCGAACCCTGAAAAAAATATCATGTCAAAACTTTGACAAATATAATATCACACATTTTACACGTGATATCGTGTGAATTAAAATTTTTTGTTAGTTTTTATTAAAACATTATCAAAAAAAATATATATTACTTATAAAGATTATGTAACTTAATAAGTGTCTGAACAACTTTAACAGAATAAACATGAAGTTTAAAGTATTTTTATCTTTATTTCTATTATATTTTAACCTTTATTTAAGTATATACATTCTTTTAATTTTTATGATAATCATAATTTTTTTATAAAAACAATAACTTCAAATAGTCTAATTATTCCTTCATTAAATCTTATTACCGAATATTTTTTATACTTATTTCTTGCTTTATTTTTAAATTGCAAATTGAATACATAAGTGATTTTTTAAATAAAAATCGTACAAATCATTTAACTTACAGTATTTTTTTAAATATAAAAATGAATAATTTTTAACAACTCGAGCACAAAAAATGTCTGAACACGCAATAATCCAGTTACTATTCATAAATTTTTTCTCTCTTATGTTCTTAAATATTTATTAATCGATTGAAACTAATTGGAATGAGCACAACAATTAACTAAAACTGAAATCTTCTTTTAACATGCCAAATTCATCAAATATACAGCCATAAACCATCCTTGGTTGACCATACGGATCAAAAAGAACAAAGATATCTATACGAAATTATAATAACTTCACATATAACCATCCTTGTTCATGACACATCCATTCAGTCAGTTTTGCGAGAAAGTGTATAATTTTTCTTAAAAAAAATATGATGAATAATTTTGGTTGCTTCTTTTACTAATTAAATGAAAATAATCATACCTCGACAATATTTATATTATTCGGTGAAAGTAGTCTATATAATGGCTTGTGTTCTCTATTCCTTCATCAGTAGAACAGTAACATTTTAGTGGATACATTCATTTGTCAAGAAAATGGTGAAGAAGATTTTGGTGAGTTTTAAATCGGTGATGTTTTAAAATAATTTTGTGAGTGAATACAAAACCAAATTGGATATGTGTAAAACTATATGTGATATGGACAATACTAACGCAGCTACTCTACTGCATTTATTATAACATACATATATTACTAAGCACTACTTATTTTTTATATTTATTATTATAATAGTGATAACTAACAATCAGCAGTTACTATACCTAAGACTAAAATAGCCCGTAAACTATAAAAAAACAAAAATATTGTTAACTACTGAACTAGCTCTTCGGGGTTACAAAGTCACCCTGTAACTCCAAAAAGCCACAACGTTAAGCCAAGACCTTTCAAATGATAACTAAATTATTTACTTTAGGACAAATGCTTAGAACAATATAGCTCTTACTAAATTTCTCTTATTATTAAATTTTAAATACCTATGTACCGGGTGTTCAAAATAAAATGTTACGAATTTTTATTTTGAAATTTAAAGTGCTCGAGGATTAAAAAGTGTTTAATCTTTTCACGTAGGTCCTCTAACCAAAAATGCAGATCCTCATTTGAAATATCAATGAAGCTATTTAAAAAAAACATACATTCTCATTAAAAAAAAAGTAGGTAAAAATGGAAATAAAAAAAAATAAAAAAATGTATCAATAAAAAACGTAAAAACACCCCCAAGAAAAAATATCTCGATACAAAAAATAAAAAATTCTGTAAGCCACTTAACTTTCGAAATAAAAATTCATATTTCAATTTAAACACCCGGTATAATTCAGTACAAATGAAATAAGAATCGATTGAAAATATTGTAAAAATTAAAAAAATGTTATACTTGCATAGGTTTTTGTCACTTTTATAATACCCTAGATATAATAATTTTATTTAAAATTGGTCCATCTTAAAATGTTAATGAGAATTAATTTTAAAACAACAGAAAATTAATTAATTATTTAGTTCATACGTTTCTAAGAATTAAAACGTACTTATATGAAATTAATATTCCATAAAATTTATTTGACACATATACTCATTGTCAGAATATAAAAACAGCCAGTGATCTTCAAACAATTTTTTAACATAGAAAATATTTACTTTTTCATTTCTCGATTTTTACGTTTTTTTACATAATAACACTTTGTTTAACAATTTTGATTTATTCGAAAACACAATCTTTTTATAAGAGTACATGCAATTATAAAGGAAACATATATTTATTTTAATGGATTAATGGTTCATTTACGTAGGAGCACAGTCAATCATAAATTATTAAATGTACAATCAAAGCTTTAGGTTTTTCTCTAGGGGGTTTCAATTTTATTATTTTTAAAAGGGGGCCTCGTACACTTAACATTCTGCATTTCTATAACATCAAAAGAAACCAAAAAAATATATATATATCCATTTAATTAAATCAAAATAAAAAAAATTAAGAAAAAAATACATCTGACATCGAAAAAAAATTATAAAAACACTAGAACGTATATAAGTTTTTAGTTTTTGAAGTCGGTTTTATTTTTTTCTCAAAAAGTTTTTTATTTTTTCCTTCTGAGTAACGTATCTTCAAAGACCATGGTCAAATTTTGATAAAATTTATATGAGATCACCTCGAGAGTAGACCCTTTCAAACAACCAAAAATCGTCCAAATCGGTTCATATTTGTCGGAGTTATGCCCGATATACAAAAAAATATATATACTGTCGAATTGAGAACCTCCTCCTATTTATGAAGTCAGTTAAAAAACTACAAACATCAGAATAAGTTTTATTCTTTTGGTAACCTAAAATATAAATGCTATAATAATAACAGCAATTACAATAATAATAAGATACATTAACATGGCGGACATTGTTCATCTTCAACCAAATGAATTAAATATAACATATGCGTGATCTCAACCTTGACAAATATAAACAGACACAAAATACATACGTATAAATTTTTTTGTTAAATCGTGAAAGCGAAATAAATTATAACTTATTTGCGTAAATATAATTGGTTTTATCATGTTACCTGTAAACATAAACACAATGATGTTAAACTGTATTTAGAGTAGATGTTTAGAAAAAAGTACGTGACAATAACCGAAGCGTATCTTTTTAATCTTTTTATGTATTCTCTTTTTTTCTGTTCACTCGTGCGTAAGAGGTATTGAAAGTCAGATTACATTATACATACATGTTTTGTGATATAAGAATCGATAATGATACATAACATATATATGATTGCTGGTATTTTAACCAAAAAAAGTATTTTATATCGTTTAGAGATCAGTTATTCTTTTCAATAGGAATTGTTTGTATTTTGTATGGAACAGCAAAAACAAGAAAGTGAAAGGAAAATGTAAAAGAAAAATTTATGATTTTTTTTGTTAAATTTATATTTGGTAGTGTAAAATTACATACAGATATTAATAAAAAAATTAAGATTACTATCTGTCGTTTAACACCGTGGTTATTAAGCTGATTGGCCGTTATCTATATTAAAGCTAGGTGTGGGCTATTAATTTTTCAAATCACGTCGTGACCCAATATGAGCGTAAATGATTTTGATACCTTGGTTGTTTACGATTTTAAAATAAACTTACGTCAAACCGACCACTATCACTTCCTTATTTTTGTAAATATTTTACTTAATAAATAACTTTAAATAGTTTTAGAATAAACCTTTCTTAAGCTATACTTGGAAATTAACAGAAACGATAAAATAATTAATATTTTTTATAAACTGTTTGCTGCTTGAAACTACATATCGATAAAAACAATTAAAATGCTTGATTTAATTAGTAATTTACAAGCCAATAGCTATCAAATGATTTATCAAAATACAATATCTTATAGCCACTTTATAGAAATAAGATCGAATTTTAAAAATTGAAACTATTAAAAATAAATAACTTCATTTTTACAGATATTCTTCACAGTTATTGCATTAGCAGTAGCTCTCAATGAACAGCCAAAAGAACAAGCAAAAAACGAAAAGTTAGTCGCTAGCAAGTTGATAAACAAAAAACATGAGAAACGTGGTTTCACAGCACCCGCAGCCGGGGGCTTAGGCGATTACAAAACCCACGGTGACATCCCTGAAAATCACGTCGAACCAAACTTAGTCGTCTCGAATTACGGCTACGCAGAACATGCGTCTCCACTTCAGCACAACAACTATGAAAACGTGAAAATACCTACATCTTACGGTGAAGGACATGTCAGTAACTACGGACAACCAAGTGTTATAGATTTAACTGGAGTCTTAAATACTGAAGAATTCAAATCTTCTATTCCATACAACGAACATGACTTTAAGTCATCACTTCCAATCCCTTATCACGATGGTGGAGAAGCTTTACAAGAACACCAAACGCATTCTGTATCAATTGACGATCTCACAAGCCAAGGTTTAGCTCAAGCTGGACTTACAAATGACTACAGTCATAATTTAGATGGTAAAAACTTTTTGGATAATGGATGGACAGCAATTAGTACACCTCATTTTGAAACAACCCATAGTAACCATAACTTTGAACAGCAAGAAACCCATGAGCATCATGAACCACAAGAACAGCATACTGAAGCACTTACATGGGAATTTAATAAGCACAAACCAATCAAAGAAGAGATTAAAACTATTATTATTGAAAAGAAGGTGCCTGTACCGTATACAGTTGAGAAAAAGATTCCTTATACCGTAACAAAGAAAGTCCCATACCCTGTAAAGGTTCCATATGGTAAGCCTTATTACGTAGAAAAGAAAGTACCTTACCCTGTTAAAGAATACATTAAAGTTCCTTATTACGTTCCAAAACCATATCATGTCTACAAAAAGGTTCCATATACAGTAAAAGTTCCCGTTAATAGACCATACGAAGTAAAGATTTCTGTACCAAAACCATACACTGTCGAGAAAAAAGTACCATACCCAGTAAAAGTACATGTACCGCAACCGTACTACGTTGAAAAGAAGATACCGTACAAAGTTAAAGTTGAAGTACCAGTACCACACCCGTATCATGTAGAGAAGAAAGTACCATATGAAGTCAAAGTTCCAGTTGATAAACCTTACCCTGTTTACATCCCAAAACCGTACCACGTTACCGTTGAAAAGAAAATACCGTACACTGTAGAAAAACTAGTACCATATAATGTTAAAGTACCAGTAGACAGGCCGTACCCAGTTGAAGTTCAGAAACCGTTCCATTACCCTGTTAAAGTATACGTACCAAAACCGTATTATATTGAAAAGAAGATTCCTTACACTGTTGAAAAACCCGTTCCTTATGCTGTAAAATATCCTGTAGATAAGCCGTATGAGGTTGTAAAGAAGGTCCCTTTCCCCTATGAACATCCTGTTTATTACCCAGTAAAAATGCTTGTAGGAATCCCCTATCATACACAACCAAACCACCACGAAGTTAAAGAAATCTATGAAGACCAAGGGGAACAACACCATCATCAACATAATATATAAAAATAGATAAATTTTTTAATTATTTTATTGATCTTTAGACTGATAATTTCTTGTTGTATTTATTTTTAAATGAAATCTTTGAATGAGTGAATGTCTAATCGTGAGAGTGAGTAAAATAATGATAGTAATTTATTCTAAGAAATGTTGTTATTTTTGTAGTTAGAAACTAATAAATGCATATGATTAAAGCGTTAAAATTGTTTAATTTATAATAAAATATTTTTTTACATTTTTAAAAATAACCTGGAATTTATAATACTTATGTATAATAAATATGTAAGTATTCTTGATTTAATTAATTAATGTACATTAAAATATACTAATTAATAATGCATTTATAAATGAAGAGCAGCAGAACAAAACTTGATAAATCCATTTTGAACAGAGATGATTTTTTTCGATTCGGCATTTTCAACCATCGCCGGATCGACTGATTAAAAATCACGGATCAAATATTGCTAAGACTCCTTTAAAAATGGCTTCAAAAAGGTGTCTCGGAACAAAAGCTAACAAATCCAGTATAAAAAGACAAAAAAAGTTTATTTGGTACTCAAAAGTTTTAAAAAAAGTACATAAAAATAAGGTAGATACATTTTAACCTCTCCTATAAAATTTGCAAAAATTGATTTATCCGGTTTTGTTCTGTTTCTCCTCAAAAATATCCTAAATACACTTTTGGCATAAAACAACTTCCGAATAATAATATTTATACATAGAAAATAATGTTAAATATTAATCTCATAACTATATAAATATAAATACCTATTTACCTATAGTTAAAAACCGAAATCTCATAAGAACAAAGAAAGCCAAAAATACAAATAAACTTCCCAATCTCATCAGCGTTGAATCGCATTGCCTTAATCTACCTCACGGTTGCAAATCCCCCAAATATCTCAGAGCGTATCCAAAATGAGCTGTGAATAATCTGACAGGGCGTTATAAAAACGAACTTAAACGTTTCAATTTTAAACGCAGTCTAGAACAAAAACGAAATAAAGCAATTCATGCCGAAATCTAAGAAGGCGGTGGAGGTTCAACGGGTGGAAAAAGCAATCACACCTCGACTTGTGTATTGTCGTCCCTCTCTTTCTTTCAGTCTCTTTTCCGTCAATTACAAAACTGTGTAATTTGGGTAATGGTTGATGAACAGAGATAGGAGTCGGCGCTACTGATAGAAAAAGAGAATGGAAGTGGGTTTGAACTTGAGGGAAATGTAAAAGTATGAAGTGATCAATGAAGAGCCATTGAATATTGTTTTTATCAAGAATAGTACTCTTGACTTTCTTATTAATTTTTGTAATTATAATTTTACATTTGTTAATTAAGTACTTGTGAGCAATTTTACATATATATTAATCAGTGTTTTTATCAGTACGTAGATTAATTATACATTTTACTACTTAATTAATACACGATATTAATTGCAATAAGCTTCCACAATTAATAAAATAAATTGCACTGATCAGCACAAGACTTTTTTATACATCATGATACAGAAGAAATTACATAAGTTAACACTTTCTGATAAGAAATTGAATATAAACTACATTACATTAATTGTTGTTTTTATTAATGTTTGAGATATAGTAATTTTTCTATTTAAAAATGCTTTTTTGTCAAAAACTTCTTAATATTTGATATTTCAACAGTTCAACACGTTTTAGATATTATTATTTCTATACATCTATTTAATTAACAGTTGTAATAATAAATGCTTTTATTTTCATAGATAACTAGAAGATTCATATTATTAAAATTATTTTTAAATTAATTGAGACAACTATCGTACGTGATTCAGGAACCTTCAATGTGTGTATTTCCGTTAAAATTTCAAGTTTATTATACAGGACATTTCATGTGTATATAAAAAAGTAAAAAAGATCCATAAAAAAATTCAACTGACCCTAAAAGCCATTCATTCACGTAATATATATTTCATATCAATTATTTTACTTTCTTCAAAGGTATTCGCGATGACATTATAAAATATTTAATTAATTCTTACAATTACAGTTTTCTAATAATAAAATAAACATCCAATTAAAGTAATTTAACACTTACAAGCAGCAAACGTTTGGCAACCACTGGACCGCAGTTCCTCTTTACGAAGTTGTTTCAGACAATACTTTTTAAATGCCTTGATTTTTATCTAATTTTCAGTCTTTTATTATATTTATAAAATTAAAAATTAATTATATATCTGTTAATGATACTACGAGACTTTCTTATATTTTATAAAATACTAATTATAATTTCATTATCAGCGTCAGAAAATAACAAATAAACATCCATTTCCGGTCGTCATTTTTCTCTTAACATAGGACGTATATTATTTTATGTTTTGTTGTTTTTTAGTTAGACTAGTTAGGTCATTTATTATCAGACATTATGGTGAAAATAGTCAGAGAAGGTCAATATGGATATTTAGAAAATGACCACCATTAAGTACATACAGGTACTATAAGAAAATATATGTCTAATAGTAATTCAAATAATAAATAAGTTATTCAAAAAATGTGAAAAACTCATTTTTCTTAACACTCCAGATGCGTTAATGCGTGAATAAGTAACATAGCTTACTCAGCTATTACGGGATTTCCCCAACATTCACCTTCAGTAATGGGGTCACTAGTGTGTGAACTATTTTGGTTTTATAACCTTTTTATTATTGGGTTTTATTCCGCGTTTTACTTTAATGTCACTTGACGTTTCGACCAGTCTTCTTTAGAAAATAATAATAACATATTTTCATGAATCTGGATAATTCTCATGATAATTAACAAAAATTAAAATTATTTTGTTAATTTCGCACCCTGCTTAAAACTGAAATTCTCTACGAACTTATAAATAAAATTGATATCGTCTCTGTCTCGCCTTTTCACAAATTATACCAGTTTCTTCTTACAAGGAACCATTTCAAGTGGCATATTCGGATCAAGTTTAAATTTTATATATAGTTAGAGGTTCGCTTTTAGTCTTCTGACGAAATCGAAGTCAATTCTTTTATAGAACTATAAATTTGTCAATCCACCTCTGTTTTCGCAGTTTAAACCATACACATAACATAATTAACCATAAATCTGAATAGCGCTATACAACACGAGCATGAACTTTAGACACAAAAAAAATTATCAGTACCCAGGTTGGTAGCGCGCTAACGACGCATTACATTTATATTCCCGCGCTCGGCTGCTTCCGCCACCCCCTCCTCTGCCCCTTCTCAGATACCGCCACCGAAAAACGTTAACAGCGAAAATAATGGCCAACTATTATTTATTTCTCCCATTCGAACCCACGATTCGCAGAGACGTTGAAGAAGATGTAGTACCTGTGCTGCCACCTTACATCATTAGCGTTAATTACTATACACTGTAAGTGTCAGTGGCGTGCGGTCGAATATGCACACATCGTGCACATTATGTTAATTAATTAAATATGAAACCAGTAGCGTAACAATGAGACCGAAATATATACTTTTTATAGATCAAAATTCTGAAAGCAATAAACTCTAATTAGACCATGGAAAATTTATGGTGAAACCATTAAGTCAGAATATTCCAATGTTATTAGTAATTCGTAGTTATCAAATTACTAATATATTGAATATGAGGGCCAAATAATCTACTAGCAAGTCAGTCGAATCCAAATTGTCTTAGAGTAAGTAAGTGAGTAGTAATTCTTCAAGTGTTGAGATAAAAATGTAAATCTTACCATACAAACAGCCCCTGTGGTCAAGCTATTTTGGATTGCCGAAGTTAGTTTTAGTACAATATAATTGTTAAATTGTCATAATCCAAGGTATATTACGTATTGTTGTTATTGTTATTATTATAAATTGTGTGCAAATTATATTATTTGATGTTTCCATGCCCTGTAATTTCTAATTAAAAAATAAAAATTATCGTACCTATTTTAAAAACATTAAAGTATTACTTCAGTTGTTACCATGGTTACCACCATACCGTGCACATTCAATGTTTTTAATACAGAGAGTTATGAGCTGTCAATTTAATCCGTCAACTAACTATTTTGCAAGACAAGTTTTTTAACATTGAGTTATCATCCAGATCGTTTTATTTAATTACTAGAATTTTCCTGCGAGTTTTCCCGACGCCCTTCCGACGTCTATGAGAAGCGAATATCTCCACGCATATAAAAATTGTGTAAGCATTTTTTTTATTAAGGCGGCTATTACACTATCAAAGAAATGTGATAAAATTTATTTGATCAAAGAAATATGACAGTGTAATAAGTCAACTTTTATAATATTTACCTTCATAATATTTCTATGATCATAGTTAATGACAGTCTCTTATATTTGATCAAATGTTTTTTGACAGATAAATCAAAATGGCGACTACCAAGTTATCACTGACAGTTACAGTTAATATATTAATATCAACATAATCCAGTATTATATGATAATCTTCTTATTGATTATAAAAACTGCAATACACAGTTGTAAATTCAAACCTCGAACGCGGCAACTGACGAACATCCACACATTGATTATCAAAATGCACCAAAAAAGAAGAAAATATTCCTAGATAATACTAAGAAAATATTATCAAATATTTTATGTAGTGTAATAGAACAAAATCTCGTATTTTATCAAAGAAATATGATCAAATCTTTGTCAAAGATCTTTGACATATTTATTTGATAGTGTAATAGCCGCCTAACAAACAGTTAAAAATAATCTGTAATTTATTGACCTATAAAATGAAATTTTATTGTACCTATAAAATGAAGTTAGCCATCTTTGCTATCATCACTCAACTGCAATTATTTATACACATCCATTATAATATTAGTACGCCACTGATATACATATTAAATGTGTTCATATGTGACGTGTATGTCTGTATTTCTATCACCTATGTATATATGTATTATTTATACAAATGAACGCAGGTGTTTGTTTTGTTCAGATTATTGTGCATATAGGCGTTGGATATTAATCACATATACTCCTACGTATTGTTAGAAGACAATAACTGTATTGTTTATTGTTTAAACAAACAGAGAAACCCTTGTTTTTGATTGGCTACAACTCACAAAAACAGTATACCTATTATATTTTTTATCTAAACTAACATTATCAATAGTGGCGATGCATATTTTTCATATACAGCAATATTAGCTATTAAGTATAACATTTTTGCTGTGTGTCTAATTTAAGTTATAGATAAAAATGTGAATTTAAAGTATGTCATAAAACAATATTCAATGCGTTGATATTTGCAATTTGAAAAAGATCTACTGTACAGTTTTAGAGAATTAATTGCATAAGTATATCAGATTAGAGAAAACAGTTTGGGTGCGCATTCATAGCACAGTACTATACTGATTGCCAATAGGCAGATAGTTTCCCGCCTTTTTAGTCGAATGGAAATTGGTCAGCCCTTTTGATTATTTAGTCTACCGACTTTGAATCAGTCAGTGTACTGTTATATCTCTCTGACAAATCGATCAAACTATCGGCCGACTAAAAATCTGTAGTGTACACAGGCTCTAATAGAAACATAATTATCAGAAAATGTATGCTTATCTAAAAAAAGTAAATATAAAGTATCAACGATTTTGAATAACTGGATTGAATTCAGCAAAAAAATTAACAATTTGAAATAGCAGTTAAACTTGCTGTCAGCCCTGAGAAATCCATAAAAATATTTATACATATCTATCTTTAAAATCAGTGCAAAAAAACAACATAAAAATAGTATTTGTTTCAAATCTGTTTTCGAAAAAACTACCTTTCGAAGCTGGAATATATATATAGTATTATAACATTTATCTTCTCCATCATATAGCTCTTAATTATAAGAAGACAGCGCAAATAAGAAGTATTTATAAATTAACAATCGAGAGCGGGGTAACCCGATAGCAGTGCCCAATTACTATTATTTTGGCTGCTCCTAATTAGCTAAGCAGAAATTCGAGCCTATAAATAAATTTCAGAGAAACATTGTTCCAGGAAAGAAATCTGCAACCAGTGAGTAATAAATCTTTCTCCAAATTCGATCTGACTCGAAAAACCATAGTAATTCAACGTCAACAGACTGCAATCAAATCAGTAGTCCTAAACAGATAACGTTGTTACAAATTAAAACTATTTTTCTTTTATATAAGAAGTATTCATGTATATTTTCATAACCAATAAAAAATATTTATCTTTTAAATGCCTGATTTATAAATATTAACTACTATATCTATTAGAATTAGATAAATAGCGAATACTGTTTCTATATAATTTCCAGTTGTTCGAGAAAATTTTTAAAACAGAAAAAGTTATGAACAATGAATATGAAAATATACCTACCTCTTTTTATATATTATTAAATACATAGGGTGATTCAGATTTGACGTGCCAAAGGAAGTTATTTTTAGCAAATAAACCTTATATGAACTGATGAACATGTGTCCGGAAATTTTTCTTGAAATATTTTACCCAAAATGAGTTTTTATTTAATATTTTGAGAACCCATTATAATACATTGATTGATCTACTGTTAATGTTTGACGCACCAGTCCTGAATCTATATCATTTTTTACGAATTCTAGAGTTTTCAACTTTCTTATAGTAAAAATCAACATCAGTTCCATAATTGCCTGTAAAAGGACTCTCGACCTATAGACTAAAAAAATATATTCATTGTACAGACATAGCTTACAGATTTGTTATGTATTTTTTCATAAAATGACTCGTATGATAAAAATCAATGACTTATCAAAGATAGTACCTACTACCTACCTATAATAAACCAATATACTATACGTCAATAGATAAAATACCTTTTGTTGGGAAACGCTGTTCCAACAGATCGAATAACGCGTCTCCACTAGAAGAGGAAAAATAAAACCAACCGCGGGCCGCTGTCTAATGAAGACATTACAGTCATTATTTCAGTTCGAAGCTGCGTTTGCTGCGACTATGTCGACAACGGAGACAACTGTAGACTTTCGATAATATACAGAGACGTAACCAAAGGATGAATGCTTATTCGAATGTTTCATTATTATATTTCCTGCACCTGTATGCAATAATCACAAATTAATATAGTTTTATTTGATTAATTATTTTAGTAACTATTGTCATATCTATACTTATGGGTTTCAGAATTCGTCTGCCACCGTCAGAATCGCTTACAACAGATTCAATAATATTAATGTCCGGTATTATAAAGGAGCTAGCAATTTGCTAGCTAGCAAGCACTTTCAGATGAGATATCAAACTTATATGACAGTTATTTTGGAGTTTGTTGAAGACTTTGACAAGTTTCGCGGTATTAAAACAGTGGTGATATGAAAATAATTTTGTACGGTGAAAGATGCCAACTGTGTTACAATTAGTTGAAGTGTCACTGCTCTAAATTCCATAGCTAATCCATAGATACTAGTACATAATTAATACCCCATTTTAAAGTGCTTGCTAGCTAGCAAATTTTGCTAGCTCCTTTGTAATACCGGACATAAGGCAAACATCATCGATTATCTTTTTCTAGGGCGGAGCTTATATAGTTACATCATTACACAAATATACGTCCATTTCATTAATTATTTTTATATCAATAAAAAAAAAATTGAACTATTTTCTGTAAAATAATAAAATAATTCCTCCTCCTCTATACAAAATATCAATGTACGGCACTGAAAAAGGTGGTATTCCTTTACAAACGAGCTCCTGCACTTGTTTCTGTCAATGATATTCGTGCTGTATTGATGTTTTTATTATATACATCAACTCGTGCATTCTGGGATGTATAAGCCAGACCTTAACGAGCGATCATTTTTTTGTTTAATGTAGTGTGGATTTATATAGATATACATCATATATATACAATTCCTTTGTGATGTGCTACATTAGCATTTCTTTAAAACAGTTTTATGTCTTGGATTTTATCAAAGCCAATCAATGATGCTTTAAAATGTATTGTGAATGTAACATTTTGAACATTATTATTAGTTTTTATTTTATTTGAATGATAAACTGATTCATAAAGGATAAAACAAGTTTATTTAAGTGTATATATACATGAAATGAAGGTATCTTATTTTTAGAACTTGAGTTTTTAATAATTTAAGTATTGAGGATTTTTGAATCGAATTAGTACGACTATTTTCTTTATGAACGTTCATTAACTAAAGCTATTAAGACAGCGATTTTCAACCTGTGGGGCGCACCCACTTAGGGGGGCGTGATAAAACTAAATGAGGGGCGGTGAGCATGTCGAGAAAAAATATTATTAAAAAATTTATTTAATTTACTGGAAGAAAAGTAATAAAATACATTCTGACATAATAAAAAATAAAATACACGTTTACATTTACACTGATATAATACACTTATAAATACATAGGATTGTATCAGTACTTACTGCACAATGTATTTAATAATTAACTTATCAATATTAAATAAGAAAACAAGATTAATAATTATTAGTGACTCCCTTGGGCCTGTCTTGCAGAGCAAAGTTTTTTGAAATAAAATACAATTAAATTAAATAGAAACTTATATTACAATTACAGCACGATTTCAGTGAAAATTATTGTATGGGAGGGGGGATGAGAATTGTGATTGAAAATTGGGTCGCAAATACTAAAAGGTTGAGAAATGCTGTATTAAGAACTTTTTGAAAGAGCATATATGTATGTATAATTTTGTAAATTTTTGAAAGTGTCTTTACAACTTAAGTATCCAATTTAAATAAAAGTTGTATTCAGCAAAAAAATTCATGTTTCAAAAGTCGAAGAGTGCTATTTGAAAAAATAAAATTGATTCCTGTTGCAGGTCCTGTTAAACACCATAAAAAAATTCATGTCATCGAAGTAGGACAGAAAAAATTACATTTGTGTCAGATTTCTAAGTTAAGCCGTTTTCATTAAAATGCCTGTTCCTTGAATGCTGGAAAACCCTGTAAGTACTTTTTTCTTTGTAAAATCCATTCCCATAGTTCGCCACTACAAAAAAAAATATAAAAAAAATCAAAACAAGAATCATGTACATTTTTTAGTTTTTTTAAACATTTGCTATAAATATGATAACTTGAAACAAAAATAAAAATATTTTAATAATTTATATTTTTATTCATATAAATTACATTTCCGTTACTTTAAAAATAAACTGACAGGTCCTAAAAATATATGTAAATTTTTCCTTTACAAATATGATTTGAGATATCAATAAAGCTAATTCGAGTATACACACATTTTACTTTTCATGAACGGCAGCTCTTCGTCACGCGTCTTAAACATTTGACAGGCGTTTTTAAAGTCATTCTGAAGCGGATATTTCAAAATGAATTTGTTTTGCCAATACGCCCGTCTTGTTTCAACCGATGCGACATTTCTTTCTTCCATACTAAGTAGCTGTCGTTCAAATTTCATTGCAGAAACTCACGGCCATGTAAAATGGGGTTTTATTAACTCAAAATTTCACTAAATGAGTAGTTCAGAATCAAAACAATACTTCACTGTTGGTTGATTTAATTTTTGTATAATTTTAGATACTGATTAAAGCGTCGATTACATTGAGCAAGTTTACAAGCTACAAGCCAGCTTTTTTACAAGCTGCATGTAAACAATCTGCTACAAAAGTTGAAAGCCGGGATACTTTACTCTCTGGCTTGTAGGCTTGTTAGCTTGTTAGCTTGTAAAGTAGCCGTGTATCATCATAGTAGCTAGTGAACTAGCTGCGAGTATCTCGGTGATTCCTGGTTTCAGTGTCTATAAAATGTATTCACAACACGTGGTTTACTCGCTAGCTAGTTTGCTACTGAGCGAGTGGAAAGTTTTGTGTGTCATCATCACTATCGTACTATCTGTCTCGCTCGCTTGTAAACAAGCTGGCTTGTTAGCTTGTAAACTCGCTCAATGTAATCGACCCTTAATTGAAGAAAAATATCTGCCAAATAAATGAACAGTGCTTCTGTTTTAAATCATTATTTTAAGATATAAATAACTTAATTTTCTATATTATTTATAATATATTCTTGTTAAATATGGGCTTCAGAAGTCATCTGCGACCGTAAACGTCAGATTTACTTACAACAAATTCGAAATATTAAAACAAACACCATCGATTATCTTTTTCTAGAACGGAGCTTATAGTTACATCATTTTAAATAAAAACAATTTTATATCAAGTTTAACATACATATTTAAATACTAAAATTTGGAATATCAAATATTTTTTGCCACAAAATTTACTTATACAATTTTCAATAGATTACATAATAATTTCATCGCACAAATATATATGAGTACTATTAACGAAGAGTATTCTTCATCTAGCAAATGAGTTTTAAAATATCTGTCTTTGTTTGATACATGGAAAAATGATTTAAATATTATAATAATCAAATGAGAGGAGCTTAATTAATAAGTTTGTGATAAGCGAATTTGAATGAAAACTGGACGAGCACTTAAGCATTTCACTGTACATTCTTCGCAGGGACACAAGATGGAATGGGAAGTTGCTGATGGGCCAATCATAGCAGGTTACAACGAACAGGGTGGCCAGGATTATAGGAGTTATGTTGGGAGTCACTTAGGTTATTCACATAGAACATATAAGGGATTTATATTTTTATATTGGAATTTCGAAGAAATCACTATACATGATTGTAGTATATTATGATTAACTTGACCTGTTACTGATTATATTATACCGTGTGGCTACCATTTAAAGGTGTCAGGATGCTTTTTGCGCGTTGTCGTTAGATGTAAGGAAAAGGATACGTATTATTTGAAAGTAAGTGAAATATGGCAGCCCATTTGTTTAACTTGAAATACGTTTGTATGTAAAAAATATATGTAATATGTGTGAATATATGATTGTAAGACTGTTGATTTATAACTAAATGTAAAAGAAAAAATGTTTTTTTGGTACAAAATAAACATATACCTATATTGTTGATACATATAAGTTTTTTGGTTAAAAAACATTTTTAAATGGGAAATAATGGTTCTCGTATAATTAATAATATTGTTTATGTAGTATACAAACTTTTAATTTTCCTGTTTACATGATATTTCGTTCATTAGAATGATATCTAGTTTTATATTACGTATTTTTTTCTGAAAATGCAATTTTTTATGATATAAACCAAATAGAAATTTCTGGATTTTCAATATTTTTTTACCCGAAAACTATCAATTTTTAAGAAAAATCACAAGATTAAAAAAACACTTTTTTCTTAAAATTCGTTATTTTGGAAATAATCCGCTGGAAAATCTTAAAAAAAACACCCGGTATAAAATTTTTATTTGACCCCAAACTAACTAAAATCTAAAACCATTAAAATAATCGAGGTAAAATCCAATTGTTATTAAAAATCTGATTATTCCATAGATATAGAGAATGGACCGCGCATTTGACTCGAAAACAGAGCCGTATCAAAAGAAAAAACTAATTTGGGATATACTTATCCTTATTTAAACAGGAGTGTCTATTTCATTCTTATTAGAAAAAGAGACAGATATATCCCAAACGCCACCCCATCTCTCTCACTGTTTTGGAGAAATGTTACAGCAATATGTTAATACAGAATGCGCGATCCATGCTGTATATATTTGGATTATTTCATATTTTTAGCATTAAGAATTATATTAGCTATTTCTGAATTGCTAACAATTTTTAATAATTAAGTTATTGCAGGATTCTAGTTCTAAAATTACATAAATAAAATAAGCTAATCATGTCTATTAAAAATGTTCATCTCGAATTTATAATATAAACATTTATTATCTTTTCAAATAAATTAATTAAAAAAAAAACGTTCGCCAATTAATAAAATTAAACACAGCTTTGTTAACTCTCACCCCGGCAGGTAAATACAGTCGTAATTATGGTAAAGAATTTAATTATGAAAATCGATGCTAATTTTGCGATGATGGAATAAACGATTAATAATTCGCTGAGATTTTGATATTCAAATACTTTGTTTTTTATATCAAACAAAATTCGCAGTATCAAAGTAAAATAATAATATGTAGTATTCTTGATGAAGTAGAATACTGTAAAAACTTGTTTAATTAGTTTTGAGTATATAATTGTTGAGAAGACTAGCACGGTTTATTTCTTTTTAGAACCTTTTTTAATTTTCACCGGTAAAACTAGCACATATATAATATTTCTTGAACGTTTTTGAGTTTTATTGATAAAGAAAAATATATTATTCATTATAATTAATTTATAATATTTTATCAATTATACTTAAAAACTTAAATTAATTGTTTTTAAAAATTTTAATCATTTGTTTGTATTATATTAAATTTACATAGCACACTATTTTTTATATTTTCTATTTATTTATTACTGAAATGGTTTATCTTATTTTATATCAATTTTACCACCATACATGTATAAGACTTTTATAAAGAGAACATTCTTAGCTATAAAATTCAATAATAATGTACAGGATATTCCATTTAAAAAAAAACGTTATTTTTCAATATATCTTTGAAATTCGACATTCAATTGTTTCTTTTGAGACCGCCATTATTCATCCCAGAAAAATTACTGATACAAGAACTTTACCCATTTAACCGATCTTCTAGCTATACATAAGTAATGACAAAACTACCATATATCAAAACTATTAGTTTAGGATATGTGAGGTAACATTCCGACATCTATGTATATAAACTACGCTAGAAATAAATGAAAAAATTGTTTACTTCAAAGAACAATAAAAAAGCAATTATGTGGCAAAACTATAAAAAATCACAGCAAATAATATTTATAAAAGTTGTTTCCAAATGTGAATTCTACCCTATTGTTGACACAAAACAACCAAAACCAATTGTTTGATTTTTAGAACAGTAACAAAAATCAATCAAAATTAGTGCTGTGTATTTGTTTACAAAACGCGTTTTGATTACTAGAGATACGTGTATCAGGGACATTCATAAAAAGTAAACACTTAAATGCCCATAAATATAAAATAGGTACAGTATTCGATATGATGTATAGACACTATTGGCCAAAACTAGCAATATACAGTTATATTAAAAATTGTGTTATTAATTTGAAAATTCAGTAGGAATCATAAGAAGGGGGGGAGTACAATTAATAACAGGGGAAGGGGGTCTCGACGGTCGTAGACATTTGATAGTTTTAAAGTTAATGATGTAAGCTATATTTAAAAAAAAGTTGGAGTCTGTAGGATCGCACCAACCTGAGATATTAACTTATTTGTTAATTTATCAATTTTAATTGACATTTTCGGTGATTTTTGAACATTATTTAAGGAGAGAGAGGACGGAAAAATAAATCCCGCCCAGGGCGCCAGGCTTGCTAAGGCCGGCTCTGACTTAATGTAGATATAATTTGTCTTTTACAGCATCCAATTTGGTCGTATAGTTTAGGAAATATATTGAAATGTTATATACGGTAAAATATTATTATTAACGCGCGAGAATGATTTGCATGCGCTTGGGCAGTATTTTGACTCCCTCGGCTCGGTCGTTGTCTTTTGATCGTCAATTGTTTATTTTGTTTTCAATAATTAATTTTTAAATTTAAACATAACAAAAACTATGTGTACTTTTTGTTCTGATTCGTTTTTGTTAGGTTTGTACTTAATTCAACTATATTTTTCAAAAATCTCAAACAATAATTCCGTACTCCACGCGAGCGAAGCCGCCGGCACAGCTAGTAAAATTATAAAAAAACAAATAAGAAAGTATTGCATAGGTACCTCACAAGATAAAATGAGAAAATAATAGAAGAAAAAATGCACCTGATATAATTTAAGACAACGTGATAGATAATAATAATAGCAACAAATATCTACTGAAAACAACACAACAACGGCCTACTAGGGGAAAAATCATCAACCATAAGAAAAAGTTTTCCTTCTACACTTCGACTTCCGTGCAACTTATTCTATCAACCCTTGTACGTGAGGCGCGCGAACCAACAAGGGAAATGAATTCTCCAAACTAAAAGGTAAAAAAAGAGAAAAAGTCATAACTGTCAATCCACATATAAATAACGAGATGTGAAAGAAATGAAGTTACGAAACGAAGAAACGCCGCGCGCGGTGTCGGAGTTGTGTCGGGTAACAATGCTATGGGGTGAACACACACGGCCACTAATCTACTGTTGATTGGTTTGCAACTTGGAGTGCTGTAGCCAACTTTAGAACGTGAAGAAATTTTACTGACATATAAAATAATTTACACTGATTTTCCAAATATTTCTACAGGAAATATTTTGGTTACATACAAGGGGTGAGGAACCTTTCTGTAAATGAAGCTTATTCGGTAAAATATATTTATTCATTTTATATATTTGTGTGTCCGTCCGTATCAAATAATAACAATAATACCATAAACAGTTAATCAAAAATTCCTAAAAACTATAAAAAAATATTCTCTCAGAAAGTAAGTATTTTTTTCGGGCTTCCCTGTATTGTTGTTTTCAAAATAAGAAAATGAAGTCTGGTTCGTACTTGGAAGTTTTTTACAATAATTACATACTTAAACATAGTCGAATAAAATTAAAAACTGTATATTATTCTTCGCGTAGTTCATGCATTAATCTCACTGAATATAGTAGCAGTCGGAATGGAGCATGCATAAAGCCCAAGTGGCATGAAACCAATTTTTTGAGGGGTTAGACTGCACATTATTCAAAAGATGATAAAAAACTTTAAAAAGCAAAAAAAAATTTAACTATGGAACTGTTACATGAGTTCTTTTTAATCTGTTAGAAGTAAAGTTATAACAGATATTGACTCGTGAACTCATATTTCTTACATAGTTACGCCACTGAACAAAAACAATTAAATATTTTTCAGTTAAAATAAAAAAATAAAATATACAAACTTGAATCTTTTCAAACTACATATAATGAAATCCAATTTGATAGTTTTTAGATTTTTTTTGCTGACTCTGAACCGATTATAGTGAGACTTTCACTGTTAAAAAAACCAATACCTTAGCATTAGTTTAGGTAATTATCATCATGTCTAGTCTACGTTTTATAGTTGCGTAAAACATTCACTTATTCAATTTCTAGAATACATTCAAGAAGAAACATTAATAATGACAAAAAATAAGTTTAAATTAATTAATTCTTAACTTTTATCATTATTTACTCTTATTTATACCCTCTTTAACAAACGTTCACTTTTCTTTATTCCAGTTTTAAATGTTCATAAAACATTTCAAACAACCAGTTTTAACATTAAGTTGGATTTCCCAGCTTACAGCATACTTCGTCTAATTTCATTTATAAATTACAAGCAGTTGTCGCGGCTTCACTCGCGTAGACTACGAAATTGTTTAGGATTTATGTTTTGTAGGTTATATGTAAGTCCACGTAAACAGAACCCAAACATTTTTTTATTTTCTTTGTAACATAAAAACAGTCATTGTGGCTTAAATATAAAAGTTAGATATATGGTATCATGGACTTTATTTTAGATCTTTTTATTCTACACAATTCTAGTCTACATTATTTTGTTCAATAGTTAACGGTTTAGGCAGCGTATTGCAAAAGAACGCGCTGACGGCAAACTTATTTCCGACTTGATTTACTATTATCATCACTGCGTATTCCTTATGTTACCTAACGTTACAAAATATATTCAATAACCTGGCTATAGAACATATCTATGAATTAAAAAAAAAAACACGTAAATCGGATAAGTGGTTCTCGAGTTATAAGCGCACTAACAGACAGACAGCTTTATATATATATTAAGGATTCTACTCTACTGAAATTAGAACGTGTGCGAACACCCTTAACAAAGCACATTCTCCTAAGCGACCCTGTTACTTCACGCGGCCCCCACATCATTGTTTACTCTTCCTACCGCCATCCCACCTGCATGGTGGTATTTGAAGGAAATACGAACTGAAGGTGATTTTTAGCCTTCGGGAGAAATGTTAGTGGTTCGATTTTTACCGTCACTTCTTGTTTCTTGTATCTTGATGGACATGTCAAGTTTGATTAGCTTCGTGAGTTAATAATCCAGAAGAACATGTGTATTTACTGATATGGAAATAGTTCCTATTGATGAGGACAAAGGTGTTACAGCATCGGAATTATTTATTCTTTGTTTTTATTATGTCGGTAAATACTCCCCTTTTAAGAATTTCAAAAATAAAAATTTAATTATTTTATATATCTATGTATATTGAATACAAACATAATATATGATGTAGAAATGAGTAGATTCTATAGCAGATTCTATACGCGACTTTGCCCGTATTAAATTCGTTATGAATTTTTTTATAATTTATAAAATCTAATACCACTTAGCGTTTCCTCAAAGTCACATGAACCGATTTAATTTTTTTTATAATTTTCATAATCGCAGTGGGCAAGTCTGTACGTAATCAATTTTTGAAATTTTAATAATTACTATTTTTTAAGACCACTTGAATAAAAAAAAGATCTTAAAAATGAAAAATAAAATTCAAACTATCGTCATTTTGTTTGCACAAACATTCATATAGATATTAATAAAATATGTCAATATGAAAAAAACATTTTTTTTTTCTCCATTGAGGCTAATAATAATATTTTTTTAATATTTTCCAAGAAAAATTTATATTGAATTAGTTGAATATATACTTAATCAAATGCCCTCTACCTGATCTTAAAATAATTAGTTATACCTGTGAAAACAAAAATTAAAAACATTGACAATTTTTCGACCCTTCGCAATTGATATTTTCTAAAAATATATATTAAAACAAAAAGATTTATAATACATATAATAATATTTTATTAGGAGTATATACTTGGCAGCTTTTATAAAATTTTTATTTTGTGTAGTTTAACATAAAATGAAACTAAAACCACCGACGACAGCCGCATGTTTCCTTCCGTTAAACAAATGCAAAAATACCGCCCCATACTTTATGATTGATTCAACAAAACCCTTATGTGGTAACTGAAGAGATGAGCCGACACCGGGTTGTCGGACGTAAGTTCTTCGGAAAACAGCCATAAAACAAGACTGCGGCAAACTTAGCAAGAACGCGTACCATCTGGCCCTGCACAAAACCTGCCGGCCCGTTATTGATGTACTGCCCGACATCGCACCATCACTGCACACTCATACCACACTAACAGAGAAAAAGTACCCACCTCACAGTTTGTTACAGTACACGTTCAAATGGCTATTTAACTAGGTTGTGTTTGGTTTTTGAAAACTTGTCTTTACTCACGTGCTAGAAGGAAAACTGTATTTTGTGTCCGATGGTACATGGAGAAAAATGGATTAAAAACTATACCCTGTACCGAATATATCCTTATAATATATATAAAGCTCAACGTCTCTCTGTCTGTCTGTCCGTTAGTGCGCTTATCACTCGAGAACCACTTATCCGATTTACGTGGTTTCTTTTTTAATTCATAGGTACATTCTCTGGTCAGGTTATAGGCTATATTTTGTTACGTTAGGTAACATAACAACTAAGCAGTGGCGATAATAGTAAATCAAGTCGAAACAAGTTTTGCCGTCGGCGCACTGTTTTGCAATACGCTGCCTAAACCGTTTAATATTGAACAAAATACTGTATTAAAGAAGTGTGTAGAATCAAAAAATCTACAATAAAGTCAGCGACGCCATATGTCTAACTTTTATATTTAAGCCACAATGACTGCTTTTATGTTACAAAGAAAACTAAAAATATTTGAGTTCTGTTTACATGGACGTATGACCTGCAAAACATTAATCCTTATCGAAATAAATGATTTCATCGTCATAAGTACTTAATGTAGATATAATTTGCTCTTTACAGCATCCAATTTGGTCGTACAGCTTAGAAAATATCTTAAAATAAATTTATAAAGGTAACATATTAAATATATGGTTTCGTGCCGCATCGAAGCGATGTACAACAGACTTGATTCGCTTACGCTTGGTAGATATTCGGATTCCCTCGGCTGAACATCTGAGTTTATTTTGTTTTCAATAATTAACATTTAAATTTAAACAGAACACAAATTATTTGTACTTTTTTCTTCTGATTCGTTTTTGTTAGGTAATTTAGCTATTCATAAATTATTATTACAATAATAACTAATCGTGTTTGTACTTAATTAATTAAACTATATTTTTCAAAAATCCTAAACAATAATTCCGTAATCTACGCGAGCGAAGCCGCGTGGGCACTACTAGTATATATATAAATCCACAAAATATATGTATGGTTATTACTGTTTTTCAAAAAATAACTAAAAATTCTGTTTTACCCTTATCCATCTTCCTGTCACTCTAGAATCTAAATTATTAAAAAAGTGAGCAAAGCAACTAAAACATATGTTTACGAGTACTTTGCAGAACTATATATATAAAAATAATGGAAACGATTTGTTTATAAATATTATAACTTTTTGCTTACATATGAATGTAAATTATCAAATTATTATTATATTATTTATTAACAAGTAAATAATGAGAAATCATGAAAAAAAGTCGTGTATGTCTATTTTATATTTAAATAAATTTTCAATTTAAATTTTGTAAATAAATAAAAATTATTTAAACAAAAATTTTGTGCAGCGAAATATTTTTTAAAATAAATTTCATACTTTTTTCCACAAAATTTATCTCTTGTAGTTTTACCCTATCTTTGATAGTTTTTGAAATATTTCGTTTTCTAAGTACCGTTAAAAATCTTCTCTAAACTAGTACTAAAACATATGTAAAAATTTTAAAAATCAGCGACTACAGCCAAAAAAGTGTTATTTATAGAATGACCGTATTATATTCTACAATGCATCAGTAGATACTGTAAAAAAAGTTGTTTGTCATGATTTCTCATCATAAATAACTTGTTTTAAATTATACCAAAATAAGTGAAATGTTAATAATTGTTTTTAGTACTATCTTAATGTTTTATGATTTCGAACAGTCATGCCCAATTAAACAGATATTTGTATTTACTTCATTCATTTCTGTTTAGTTGATAAAACAGGTTTTCAGTTTCACATTTGCAGGTTAGATGTCAACGCGCGTACAAATGTCAAACACTTTTTTATAAATCTAGTAGAATTTTGAGATATAAAGTAGCCTATGTCCTTCATCAGGATGCAAGCTATCTCCTTGCAAAATTTCATCAAGATCGGTTCAGCGATTTAGTCGTGAAAAGGTAACAAACAGACATGGATATTTTCGCATTAATGATAATAATAGAATAATAGATGTGCATCAAAAATTCACGTGGTCGGTTAAGGGTTAATGTAAAGAAATAAATAATAATTTAAGAAATTACATCATTGATATTAATATATTTGGGTTAGGTTAGAACAAAACATTTTATTATTTCATTAACCAAATTCAATTTCTTAAATTATATTCCATAAATCAGCACAAAAATACCCGAGAGAGACAAAAAAGAGAAACATTATTCAAACAGTGGCGATATAACCAGTGATCAGCATCGACTCACTTTACATTATTACCTACCTACAAGAGAACACGTTCGCGAGCAATTCTTATCCTTGGTCCTGCGGCCAAAATCCTTTGGAGCGGAAGAGCCGCCAAGTGGGACCGTTTGCCGCCTCATAAAATATGAGTAATGGTTGCCGAGGGGCGCGGATCCTTCGTCACCTTTATGCCCTTGCCCGACTCTACCCTACACCTCCGTCGCCCATTCGTCTCTCTGCGTGCTGCTGTGTCGTCATCTTGTTACAGTGACGTGCCCACGCGCACACCTAAACAACTTACAAATAAATAATAGTAATGTATTAGAATTTTAAATGCACTACATATGTACCCAAGTGTAGGTATACTGTATATATGTACATATTTGCATATACAGGGTTGTAGTGTTTCTTCTCAAGACAATATTTATATTATATTTGTATTATATTCCACAACATTGATTAACCCATTAATGCCCAAAAGAAAACAAAAACATGCTGAAGATTATTTTTAATGAAATTAAGTACACATACAATATATTATGATATGTAACTAAATATTACAATACAAACTTTTTTTTAACATTTAGAAAAAAAATAACGACGTGTATTCGAGCGAGTAAATTTGGCAGATATGAAGTCTATTTTGTGTGAGACTGCTTTAGTAATATCATTTATTTATTTTTAGATAAATTTCATTTAAAAATCAAGTTATATGTATATTTAAGTTATTCCATATGATTTAAACAAAATTCGAAATCACATGCTTCAGTTGGATAAAATATATTAGCATAAAACGTACCTTTATTCATATACAAATTATTCACAACAATTAAAATACGTTTTTTTAATTGTTGCACTACTAGCACCTGACTTTTAAGGAAATATTGTGAATTAAAATCCATAGAAAGCAGCACGAATTATAAAATGAGGTTTACACAAGTGTAAGGGCGTAAATGGGTTATGGTAGTATTGCAGTGTGAGACCTAAAATTTTAATTTACCTATTTCATGATTTATTTTTCGTAACAAAATAATATAGAATCTTTTCAGTCTTTTAATGTTTTTATTTAGATCTTAAATCAACAAAAAAAAATGTTGAGTAAATTTTATTCTTTTTTATATTTAAAAGACAAATGATTTATTGGTTATTTCAATAAATAAAACATATGAATTATTTGCAATGGCTTAAAATAATAAATCAAAAATCCTACCACCGAATTTCTCTGTTGGCAGTTGTAGGTGTAACTCTTCTGAGGTCGTTTTGGCATTATTTTATGAAGACAGTGCTATTCGTAATACTAGTGACCATCCCAACAGACAAAAATCAATAGAAGTAAAGTCAGGAAACCTAAGTGACCAATGAATGTATAACAGTAGGATTTTTGAAATATTGCAAATTATTAGTGTATTTTATAGTATTTAAATAATAATCAATAATTACGACCATTTGTCTTTCCTTAACACCTTTCGTATGGGTAACGTTAATCTGTATCTACACACCCATAGAAAATTGAACATATGAAACAGCCTGCATATACTATATTCAAATTATCAAATATTTAAAATAACAAAAAATAACTCAGTGGAAAACAGAGTATACACATATTGACAAATTTTACAATACCTTTAAAAATATATGGAACAAATAATTCTCTAAAATACCATCATCCTATCCAACCAACAGACATATGATACTAATGCATTTAACAAATAGTCACGAATATAACATAACCATCAATAAAATAAAAGAGAGAGAGTAGCACACCACTGGTCACTCGATGGTGCAAGGAACAAACGTCTGAAACAGTAACATAAACGCGAGTTTTTCGCAAACTCCGTAGATACAGTGTATATATGACGGTCCTTCCGGGTGACTGCTGAGTGTTCATAACATAAAAACGGCGTGTCGCTTACACGATAAAACCATATTCGACGCGAACAGACGGACACCAGCCGGCAATATTTACGACCCTCTTCCAACACCAACGTAAAATAGCAACGTCAAGAAATTAACTGCGGATAGATGTGATTCAAGATTTTAAAGAATTACTTTATTTATAAAATCCAAAATTCAAACTTTTATAAAATACGATTAAAAATTGGATTGCTAAATATAACATAACATTTGGGTACCCATGTTATTATTCTTATTAATAAAAGTTCTTACAAAAGTGTGTCTGTCTGTCTAGTAGTTACCTTTTTACAGATAAACCACTGAACCGATCTTGTTGAAGTTTGGCATCCTGAGAAAGGACATATGCTACTTTGTTTCCCGAAAAATTTATAAGATAAAAAAATGGGTGTGTGACATTTGTGCACCTAACTTCATGGTGTTGTTTTCACTAACCTAAATTCTACGCGAACGAAGTCGCGGGTAACATTTCATTTCAAGTTCAAGGGATGCTGTTTTCTACAATTTATTAATTCTTTATAAGAACTTCTGTTGATGAAAAAAATTATTTACAAATACTAGCTATTACCCGTAACTTCGTTCGCGTCATATATATATATATAATAAGTTGTATATGATTTGCGTAGAATTTAGGTTAGGCATAATCTGTCACCAGCGAAGAAGATTAGGTAATACAAATTCCTGTTATAGTCGATAAAACAGGTCGCACGTATACAAATGTCACATACACATTTTTTTTATTTGATACATTTTTCGGAATATAAAGTAGCCTATGTCCTTCCTCGGGATGCAAGCTATCTCCATGCCAAATTTCATCAAGATCGGTTAAGCGGCTTAGCCGTGAAAAGGTAACAAACAGACACACTTTCGCATTTATAATATTAGTATGGATTTAGTAATATTAACAGGAGAGAAAATATTGGATGTATCTGAAATATCATTGAAGTCAGTGGCGTAGATAGGGGGGGGGGGGGAAGATGATCAATCATTTTTTTAACTTCCCAAGTATAAACAAAATAGTAGAAGTAAATAGGAAAATTTTGGTAAATTAAGAGTAAAAAAAAGGTCATTCAATTTAAAATTACATTAATAATTGTTTTTATTTCGCATATTTTAGAGGCCCCTCAGCCACCACTTGCCCCGGGGCCCGGTCATATCGCCCCCCATCGCAAAAAGCTATCTACGCCACTGATTGAAATCCCTATGTATCGTAATGTACTTACTATATACACCCAGTATGTTTGTTATAATATCTATATAGGTATATATGTACAGTCGCCTGCATTAATGGTCTTGCAGTTTGTATTCATTTTCGTTTATCACAAACTTAATAGGCTCCTCCCATTTGATTATTATAATATTTAAATAATTTCTCCATGTATCAAACAAAGACAGATATTTTGAAATTCATTTGCTAGATAAAGAACTACTCTTCGTTTATAATAGGTACTCATATATATTTGTGCAATTAAATTATTATGTAATCTATTGAAAATTGTATACGTAAATTTTGTGGCAATAAATATTTGATATTCCGAATTTTAGTTTTTAAATATATTTAAGTTGATAGAAAAAGATAACCGATGATGTTTGTCTTTAAATTTGGAATCTGTTGTAAGCGATTCTAGCCTTTAGGGTGCCAGACGAGTTCTGCAGGCGACTGTACATTGACGCAGAGACTGGACAGTTTATACAAGTCAGGTTATACAATAATGATGTTATCCAATTAAGACAGCTCTCTGTATAATCAACAATCAGATTGTTACCTTAATTGTCATTTCAACAAGTGCTATTACAAATGTCAATCATCCAATGACATACAATTGTGTGAATTTATAATTAATATATGTGTTTCCGTTAATGGGAATCATGGTTTTAGCAAATTTAGCTAATGAAGTGAGACGCTTAACTTGCTAGAGGGAAATAGCAGACGAATTTTGTTACAAATGTGATGGCGTTGTGAATTTATTTTTGAGATATGGTGAGCTTTATTTTACAAATAATCCGGGTGGGATCATGGTGAATTGATTTGAAAAAAGAATGAAGTATTGTTTGTAAAAAATTTATAATAATTCGTTACTAATTGTGTATATCTAATGACATCTTAGAATGTCTGAAAAATGTATAATTAAAAAGAAAAAATGTGATTGTATATTTTATGATCATGTTCGTTAATTAATGTTTGTATACTCTGATCATTATCGCAGTTTTGTTTCTTTTGAGTTTTTTTATTCAATTAATACATTTTACATCGATTGTCTTTTCAATGTATTTTATTATTGTTTATAAATAGATACTTTGTCTGTTGTCTATCTTGTTATATTTCTTCATATTTATGATTTTTTTTTATTCAATGATGCCTAACTTTTCTTTTAAATGTCTGGTTTTTATGAAAAATGTTTCATACTTTTGTAAAATAATCGGAACCCGTCTATAGTGAATGGATTTTCATAGGACTTTTTTCATTGAGTTTCTAATCGGAAGAACTTTAATCTTTTTCATTAAAAAAATATTGCTAATAATTATTTAATTATTTATGGGTCAATCAATATCAGTGGTCCAACACTGGTTACTTAACCATTCTTAAATAAATTGATTTTTTTATAATTTTGATTTTTTTGTTTTTTGTTTTTGCCGCCACGGCCACATTTGTTTTACAGGGCGCAGCATTTTTTCACTTTAAAGGGTTTACGGAAACTGTAATATCTCAGCATCTATTTATCCTATCAACATGAAGCTAAAGTCAAACTATTTAGAAAAAAATTAGTTACAAGATTATTTAAACATTTTCTTCGAAATGTAATCCTAAAAAAAATTCAGCCTTATTTCTTATTTTTCTTTTTAAAAAAAACCAATTTTTGCAAGAAAAGGTAAAGTTAACAAATAAAAAAAAATTTACAAAGAAGTGGTAACTAGTTATGGTCACACACCAAAGTTCAACCCTGACTATACATATATATATTTTAAACACAAACAAAATTATTTTATCTCCGACGCAAATTCATAACACCACCCTCATTGTCTATCTATACCAAGTTTTAACGATTATAATTGTACATACAAGTTGTGCCTTGTTAACATAAGTGATTTCAACGTCGATGTCAAGAGGTACAAGCCGTCTGTATCAACCCATTGAGTTTTGATTGTCGCTCACTGACATGTGCACTGTGCATTTCTCATTTTTAATTTGCAAAAAACAAATCGAATTTTTGAATGTTGTCTACTAATAGTATATCAAAAATAATAATCTATATACATATTTATACGATGTCCAGTATTACAGCTTAGTTAACAAAATGGGGTATCAAACTTATATGAGTTTTTGACAGATAGTTACATGCGTGGATAATAAAAACCGAGTTATGTAAAGTATATAGACAATTTGAGTTAAGGCTTTATACTATTGAATTTTTTCAAAATAATCAATAAGATTGATAAATATAAAAGTATTTTTGCCAAACTGCGACACGCAAAAAAAGGTCAGTATATGAAGTTATACAAATAAAATTGTTCGCAGTAGTTTTTTTTTATTATTTATTATAGGGCTTCCAGGCGAGACGAGATGATATTAATATTCTTTTTAAATATTGTCTATGTCCTATGTCCCTGGTCGTTAGATACAAATTAATCACTGGTAAAAGTACTTTAATTTATGCCAAACATGTTTCACGGACCCCCGCAAAACTTTCGCGGACCCTAGTTTAAGAACTGCTGTCTTACATAATCTAATAAATAGTCTGTTTTTTTGAGCGGTGAAATTTTTCGGTGGTGAATTGTTTGCAGTGAACTTTCCAGACATCGTAAAAATGCTTCATGATACAAACATGTTGTGAACTTCATACCTGAAAAATATGTCGTTAATTCTTATCAACAAAAAGTTTTCATTTTAACCCTTAACATACATTAAATTTATCAAACCGGCACAGATAAGTATACATCACTTGTAACCCCTCCCATATTGACGAGAACGAAGTTCTAAATTTAGTAATTGTACGTTATTGTTTATTATTCAACACTCTATTTGTTAGTGCATTGTTTTTATGTCAACGCTGATAATGAGCCATCCAATTATTAAACAATGTACTGTAAATCTATATCGACATGTTTGCGTTGTACTGAGCTAGTGGAGTGAGGACTTCCGTGTAATATGATATATTTGCTGAAAGTATTGTAGAAACATCATTAACTTCTGATTTTCATATGCCATTATGGTTTAATAACAAAAATTACAAAAAAAGGAACATATTCATTAAATAACGTAAAAATTCAATAATAATTTGATTTATTAAAATCAGAATTGGTTGAATTAAATCAAATCTAAATCACACTGTTTTTAAAAAAAAAATTATTAAAAATTATAAAAATTAATATTTCTTTTCATTTTTATTGAAGATAAATATTAATCTTGTTTAAAAGTAGTAGTAGGGAAAGATAGGTAATAATCAAAAAAATATTTTATACGTTTATACTGTTGTTAAATTGTTTGTAATTAAAATTAAATAAAACATTTTGCTTCCTCGCAATATCGAAGATACGAGAAGCTTTGTGATCGTTTCAGATTGAGACAAAAAAAATGTTCTCCGATTTCAGGTCAAGAAAAACAATTTTCGATTCGTGTCTGTCCCTTGAATCCTTGTCACACCTATAACTCATGAACCACTGAACTAATATTAATAAAACTTGGTTGGATGGTTGGGTCTGGCTTGAGATCGGTCTCATTCCAAAATCATCAAAATCGTGTGTAAGGGGGAAAGGTGACATCCCAAAATATTTATTTTTTCAAGATATCTCAAGAACGACACATGTTACGTGAAAATTTTATAGAATCTTTTTTATAGACCATTCAATTTTCTATAATATAGGTTTATAACGTTTGTTGTAAAATATTTCCTTAAAAAGAGTTATCTCAATTTGCTTTAACAAATCGTGTTTTGTTTATAAATTTAGATTTAAATTGAAATTGTTAAGAAATTTAAAATATACGAAAAAATCATCATCATATTTTTTTGGAAAATTGTATAAAAATTAAATGGTTAACCAATACCAGACAATTTATCTGAAGACTTTATCGGTTTTTATTTAAATTGTTCAATAATTAACTACCTTTTGGTGAATTTAGCACGAGGAAGCACTGTGCGTTTACTTGGCAGATGTTTTTTAAATCCTACAATAGCAAATATATTTTTCTATCATTTATATTTTCCAAACACATGGCCCGCTCCCATTTTAATATACAGGCAACATTGGGTTGCGACCGAACAACTTTAAAAAGGTTTCTGCAGAATTAGGATAATATTATATAATATAGTACATTTATAACCCTTCAAAATATAATGTTCAATATAGTATGATCAGGTCAAAAATAATGTAGGTTAATTAAAATTTACATTAATTCAAAAATATATTATGTTAATGTTTGCACCTTACGAATATTAAAAAATAATTAATCACATTTTACACCGTTCCCGATAATCTCATACAATTTGTTAATGACTGCCATAAACGTCCTACACGCATTACTCATTAAAAAATGCATTAACATAAATCTACGTCGAAATCCAAAAGTTTCCTGGCTGTAGGTAAATTCACTTATTCATATCACAATCTGGATTCATCGTTTTCCATTAGTGCGAGCGATCGCCGCCGTCGCCACTGTAGCAACGGGCTTCCGTTTCCGACAGGAAGTACGTAATCAATTTCAATCATATTTGATTTTTACGCGAACACACTTATTGGCGATTGCCTGGGCGCGGTCGGTTCTGTTTTGGTGTAGTTCTGAACACATCGCGATCGCATCAACGATCACACCTACTTATATAATTTATTTTTATTAGAATCGGATGTATCGTTATTTAATTTGATAAAACGCTATAAATGTTTAAAGAAGTTCTCAAGATGTTTTCATGATAATTTGTTTTCATGAATTTAACGTTTATTTTTTCTTTACCTGTTGCCACTCATGAACCACTTTAAGCTCCTCTTCCTTTGCTGCAGACTATTAATATTATTTAGAACTAGTTGTTACCCTCAACTTCGCCCGCGTGGATTTGTATTTTTTATCTGATCAATTTTTGAGATATAAAATAGCCTATGTCCTTCTTCAGGATACAAGCTATCCACCTGCCAAATTTCATCAAGATCGATACAGCGGTTTAGCCGTGAAAAGGTATATCTAATAGACAGACAGTTACACAGAGTATTTTTTATTCTGACTTGAATTTTTAAATTTGCTTACTGCCGGGCCAGAACGAGCAATATTTTTATTGCCGATTGGAATATTTATTATTATGCCGAGAATCACAATATAAAATTATCAATTTAAGGCAGCGATTCTCAACCTGTGAGGGGCGCGAGCATATCGAGAAAAAATGAGAAAAAATATTATTAAAAAATTTATTAAATTTAGTGAAAGAAATGCAATAAAATACATTCTGACATAATAAAAAATAAAATACACGTTTACATTTACACTGATATAATACAATTATAACTAGCATTGTATCAGAACTTCACAATCTATTTAATAATTGATTTATCAATATTAAACTAAAAACAAGATTAATAATTATTAGTGACTCCCTTGGGTCTGTCTTGCAGATGAAAGTTTTTCGAAAGAAAATACAATTAAATTAAATAGAAACTTATATTACAATTGCAGCAAGATTTCAGTGAAAATTATTGTATGAAGGTGGGGAGGGGATTAGAATTGTGATTGAAAATTGAGTCCCAAATACTAAAAGGTTGAGGAACGCTGATTTAAGGTAATAGACGCATGAAATTTTGATACGAAATTTTATTTTTGTTTAATGACGCAAGGATGAGATTAGAAATTTTCGACAATCCCCTCGCCATTGTAAGGGTTCGTAATATTTAGCCCCTTTCCTTGTTCTTACGTAAGGCTTCCTACTTTTTTAATTACTACACGAAAAAATTATTTAAGAAAAATTCATCAAAAATTGTCGATTATTTACAGTTTAACACTGTATAATAATAAACTCGACCCCCCGGGCGGGAAACTGTAATTTTTTCAAGTTAATTCACATCCAGAATAATATCTCACTGTTTTTGATATACGATTACTTCTTAAAAATCATTCATTACGTTTTACATATAATTTTTTCCGTGAGAAGATATACCTAGGTATAAATTAACCCCAATAAGGTTAAAAAATTGTTTCAGATTTACAGTACAAATAATTTTATATTTTATAAATTATATTAATATTCATAAAAACGAAAATAACGCGGACGAAGCCGCTGACGAATAATATTGCTTGTCATCCAACCACACTCGACAGCGATTATATTCCAGCAATATTTTTTTTATTAGCAGGCAATGAAATTGCTTCGCCGAGTAACCACATGCTGCAATAATATTTCCAGCAATTCAAAAAACTATACCTTTACTTTCGCGTTTATACTATTAGTTTGGATTTTATTTTGTTTTTAATTAATATTTTTTGTCTGGTAGATGAAACTTTTAGTTTTTTTAACTCACAATTAGCTTGTGTGTATTTATGTTTAACAGTAATTCTTTTACAGGGTGCTGTATTTTAGATTTAACTATTTTTTATTAATCATATTTTTTTAATAATAATATACTTTTCCATAAATATTGCCAAATTCGTCATTTTTTAAACTTTTAGGTTAAGATATATCGAAACCATAACGTGTTGAAATAATTTCGGTTTTTGCATGAAAATAACCCTCGTATTCGTATTCGCCTATTTAGATTTTTTAATCAATAAAGATAAAAGTCTATGTTATAATACATCCATATTAAAAATGCTAATTAGAAGCTTTATAAAAATCCCTAGCAGAAAATAGTCTTTAATGACAGGATATTTATAAGAAAAGTTGTTTATATTTCAATATTTCAAAATTTCAATACAGTCATTCATTGTTCAAGAACAATGTACTTTTATTTATATAAAACATTTTGCTAAAGTCCATAACAGTGTTTATTATTATTAGATACCTGTATTATAATTTAACTCTACCCATTCATTCTTTGAATAAACATTCCCAGGAAAAAACTGTTTACATTTTTGAGGTTATCGCCAATTATTTATTCTAACCAACCCTCTCCAAGTATGATTGGCATTTGTTTTTGATAAAAACGCGATTGAAAATTATCAGTTGATTAATAATATACCTATTGTTTAAGTGAAGTATTCATAAATAAAAAATCTACTAAGCAATCAGTTAAGTATCGGAGCTTTCTTTGAACGGGTCTAAAAAAATTGCTGGAGTATAAATTGTCAATCTATTAGTTTTTCATTTGCAATAAAAACAAGATTGTAAAATATTTTATAAGTTAATGAAAAACATGTGTTTCTGAGTGCGAAGTATTGAAATAACATTTATTTCTAAAAACTAAAAATATGTCTGCAGTTCTGTTATTGGTATGCTGGTATGGGGGAATGGTATGTTGTTTTTCTTTATTTTATTTTATGATGGAAAAGCTGTTTTCAAAACTTGATATAGTAGAATTCAATAATTATGTATATATTTTATTGTAAACTCTAAACCCCAATTTACAATAAGAACAAATACACGTACTATTTTAAATGAAATGAGAAATAGCGAAGAGCATTATTAAATAAACTATTCTAATACTAAATAGGATTTTTTGTGTTTTAGCAATAGTTAATATAAACTAGCGTTAAGAAAATACTTTTTGTTCATTAAATACTACCCATTTATAATTAATATTTTTATTGTTCTAAAACAATCATTTTATCTTAAAACAAGGGTTCTGGAACTGTTATAGACTCTTGATGAGGACTTCTTGTGAAGTAGAAACACGTATCGAGTGACATTGTTTTATTGTGGTTAAGGTATATATTTTTAGTTGAATTGACTAAGAAACCACTGTTTATCCGTTTTCCTGTAATATTTTTGCTAATGTAATATCTGAAGCAATATTTTTATGAACTTAATAAATAGTGTGAAAGTTTGTAAAATAAAAATATGTTAATATAATAAAGTTTCGTAGTTTTCAGCGTACATGTATTTGTCGTTTTAAAGTTTTGATATAAACATAGTCTGTGCATTCAACTCACATCAACCAGTAGTACTAAACAAGTTTTACGTTATTTCATACTCAAACTATAGCGATATATTTGAATTTGATAATATATTTATAAACTATCAACAGTGTTCTTATATAACTTGTATATACTGTTTTTATTATTATATATATTATTACTAAAACATTTTCATGTATATTTTTATTCGTTTTTAAAGAGGTTTTTAAAAGAAAACATATCAGAGCTAAGCTTGCTTAGATAATAAATAATTTTAAAAGAAATTGTTGCATTTCTATAAAATATACAGATTTACAAAGTATCCAGTTTTGAACATGTCAAAACATACATTAGCTTTATAAGTTTATTTAGTATAATTTGAAGCAACCATATTAAGGAAAATTCTGTACTTTTTTTGTATCAATAAGTATTTCCTATAAACGGTTGATCATATGACAAATGAACAAAATATATTTTGTGTTGTTATCTTATATTAGTATCCAATTCCGGAAAAAAATTAAAAAAACAAAAAAAATACTGGATAAAAATCGAAGAGCCCACTGGCCTCATACAGCCCTGGTCTATTATTATTAGTTGATATTGGTAATCAATAACATTTATTAAAATAATACTAAATCCTGTATCAAATTTCATAACTGTATCACAATGAATTCTGAAGATATTAAATAAAAACTAATTTTTGGAGGTCTGTAGCTTCCTCACGAAAAATTTCCAGACACATGTTAATATAAAAAAAATCACAAAGGCTATAATTTAAAAAACAAACTTTTTTTGCGGACTTTGTTAATTAAATTGATTAAATAAAGAGTTACTTGTTTTATTAGCAACATGAGTTCATGAGAATTACAAAAAACAAGCCCATTAACCCAAAAAAACGAAAACTTGCTCTTATAGTGGCCATAACTGGTGCCTTTACCTTATATATTTTCATAGTTAAATAGGATATAATTCAGTATTAAAATCCAGTTTAAATTAAATATCTAAACAATTTCAACGTAAAATTAACAACTAGAATTAATCTCACATAAATTACGTAGTTCTATTCAAATATCTACAAAATCAAAAGGATAAAGACCCTGAGATGAACATTTTCTTTAGACTCAACATGGACCACTTTTTCTTAAAGATTCCTTATTATTCTCGAGCGACTTTGAGACCGCTAAATGCGACGTGCATATTAATGAATTAATTATAGGTGTGGCGTTCTGCGTCCGTTATAAACCATACTACAGAATTTGATTTATTATGTAGGTACTATTGTAATGGGTTTGTAATTAGAAAGTATTTTTATAATTATTTTAATTTGTACAAATGTACAAACGGAAAAAATTGTTTTAATTTTTGTATAAAAAATTCAAATCGAACAAATACGAGCCTAAATCAAAAATACTCATTTTTATAATTCTGTTTCATTTTGTATAGCTACGTATTTTTATTTTTATAAGAAATCAAACAAATTTTATTTTCAAATAGAATATGTAGAATCGATAAGTGCTTCAGTTTTGGGGACCTAATAATGGGCATAATTGTTAACAAATTTAAACAGTAGTTACTATACAAATTAATTTACAAAATGAAAAACTCTACTTTACGTTTTAATTACATATTTAACAATCAATAATCATTTTTCTCGTTATTTTGATTGGGTATGTTTTACAAATATTTTTGATTCAATTTTGACAGCAGACTTAAATTGTTTGTGCATCCTAATAAGTTTTTTCGGTAAGTGAAAATGAAAATTTTTTATAGGAATGTTTCAATGACCTTTTTAAAGGTATTTCTTTTAATTCGTAAATACTAATAATGATTTTTTTTGTTCACCGCGCCGGGTGTCACGACTAGAATTCTGTCAGCCTACCCCCATGATCTAACTGACTCATATATTTTAAATTTATTATTTTTTAATTAAGTGAGATATATTTATTTTTATAAATAAATAAAATATGATGGCAATCAAATATTTTCATAATTGATAAATCCGACATACGAAATCGGAGCACTTTTTCCCATGAATTGTAAAATGAATCTACTTATAGTTAGTGAAGAGATTTTTGTCAGGTGTCTGCTGAAAGATTAGATCCGCTAAGCGGAGGTAAAATAGCCGGATTTGTATTAAAATTTATGGAGATTATAAGAAAATGGTTTAATAATAAATATAGAAGTGAGGTAATATGTCCGACTTTGAATTCCAAATCCTATTTACACTGTTGAATAATTTATACGAAAATTTTGTATGAGTTAAATTTATAATAATGCTGTAGGTATAGGTATTATAGTACAAATTATATAGTATAGTGATTTTCAACTTTTAAATTATATATTAATATAAAGCTTTTCACTAAAAATTTTATAGCATGCACCTTGTACACTCAAACATAAATTTTAATACTTTGCACTAAAAACTAATATTTTGCACTGAATGATATTTTGATATTATCTATGTGATTTTTTGATGATTATTTATTGCATTTTTTTGATATATTTATTATGACTTTTGTGATTTTCTATATTAAACTTAACCAAAACTAACCACTTTGGAACTGTTAGGCTCCTGATGAGGACTTCTTGTGAAGTCGAAACACGTGTCGAGTGACATTGTTTTATTGTGGTTAAGGTGTGATAAAAATCGGCGGGCCCACTAACCCCATACACCCCTGGTCTAAATTATTATTGTTTGATACTGGACATAGATAACACTTATTAATACTAAACCAGTTATCAAATTTCATAACTGCACCACAATGGATTCTCTAGTTATTAAATAAACACTCATTTTGAGTAAAGTCTTTGGAAGGCACGAAAAATTTCATGTTCGTTTTTTGCTAAAAATAACATCCTCGATCTACTGTTTTTTACACTAGTTAGAAATCATCCTGTATAATATTTATTAAAATAATTAATTCAAAAGTAAGATGAAAAGTTATCACATTAAATTTCTCCACGCCATTAAATGAAAATAAAGACCTCTAATTTTTTCCAAATATCAACACAAACACGTACACAAATCTACCTCATCTTTTTCTTTTCCCACAATTTTACCACTTTGGAAAAAAGGCGGCAGGAGTTGACTTTTAAATCTGTACTCATAATGAAATGTAGGCACTTACAAAGTTGAGCCGTAAACCGCAGACAATTATTTTAAAGTAGTGCTGGGGGACACAAATACCCCCAAACCCCTGCACCCGTCCGTGCCATCAACACAGGAAACCGGAAATAAAAAAGTTAAACAGGATACAAACAGCACTTGCCTTTGTGCAGATGTTGCGTTAATTTGGCTCAAAGTTAAGTTTATCTCTTTTTATATTTCATTTAATTTATACCCTGAATAAATTTACGCCAAAATATTTTCTGTGTTTTATGTGCATATGTTTTATTTTCTTTATTTTATTATGTCACATATATGTAAATAAAATGCATTGATATAAATTTCATTGAAAGCATTAATAATTTGTTTTACGATTTACGAATGTTAACGGTTATTTTCTTCATTTACTATTTTCAAAGATGTTATATAAAGAGATTTTCAAACATATCGTACAAACTAAAAAATGAGTTTCGCAAAAAAGCGTTGAATTTGTTAGATTAACACCTTTTGTGCTTGTAAGATTGGCACCTATATTTTTTTTCTATTTACATGCCGAAACCATTTATTATGTCTTTTTGACTTTTGGAATTATCATTGAATTAACTGTGTTTATACGGTGTTTGCGTCGAATTTTTTGGTATTTTTTTTTTTAATTTTTGGAATGGCAAGCCGTAAATCAGGCAGATACACTCAAGCTTTTCTGATTTTTCTGTGGTTTTGTAGGGGGTCCATCTTACATGCCAAATTTTTTTGGAGCCGATTTCAACCCCTTCAGAAAAATGGCTATATTTTTTTTCTGATCACAGTATTCAATAAATTTCTCCAGCAATGTTATAGCTATTAAGGTCCTCTTTCGAATGGTGTATTATTATCCACAAAAAATAAATATACAGACAAGTTATGAGCAAAAAACCTTTACCCTACCTATAAAACTTTTTTAATGAATCATTACAATTCGCAACGTGGAACAATCAACAGAAACAAACTTATTTAAAAATCATTAAAGACATCCGTCACTTATAACAAAATCGTCATTAACAAATTCAACTTCCAAGAACAACCACTCTTACATATTTTTGTCTCCTTTAAATTCAGAAGATTCCAATTATAAATCAAATTAAAGAAACTCTTGTTCACAGAAGGTGAAGAAGAAGAAAAAGAGATGTGCTGTATTTAAAGAAAAGAAAAAATACGTGAATTGTTTTTGATTAGCTCAATCAGGTGTAGGAGAGGCGACGCTGTCGTCTTAGACAAATTGTATGAACAGTGCTCGTTATAAGCGAAAACGGTTATTTCTTTGAGACGTTCAGGGTTACTGTTCAATTATATTTCTTTTTCTAAATATTTAAAACAAACCTTTGTGTTCTTGGCTATAAATATAATTGTGTACAAAAAAAATAATGTGAATGAAAATAAAATATGTATATACAGTTATTTATTTCGAAAATGGATTTATTTAGAGATTTAAAACAAAAGTCAGTTTACATGGTTTTCTGCCCTAGTTTTTATTATATAAACAAGACTATTTTTTATGAGTAAACTTTTTTTTTAAATTGCTACTTTTTGCATTTTATTCAAGCTATTAAATCAGATATTATATATTTTTTTATTTTATTTTTTTACTCTTTAGCTCTCAAAGGTAGCTTTACCCCTTAAATCTACTCTAGGATCAGTAAAGTAATCCCTGATTTTCTTTAAGTCAATAATATAATAAGTACATATTTTTAGAATAACTAATCCGACAATTTGAATTTAATTGCGTTTGTTTCCAATTAAGGCAACATGAATTAGTAAACGTATTTACTAGTATTTAAAATTCATATTTTTAGGGTGGTTTTCACCCCTTCAATAGCTGTTTAGGCACGTATAAAAAATACTGAAATACAATCCGACCAAAAAAATATTTTCACTCACACACTTTTACACCCCTATTTACCCCCGTAGGGGTTGAATTTCGAAAAATCCTTTCTTCCAGATCATATTCAGATCAAGACGCTTCGATTGGTACCCAAACAAAGTCAGTAGCATTTTTTATTTGCGAGATTTCGTGCATGAAAAAATGACACGCACGTACGTACATATACACACATACATATGTACATCTTTCTGAAAATAGTGTAAATATACTATAGTGTTGAAATTTTTGATTTTGATTTTCGGACCGATTACAATAACTTCCGATTCCCCATGTTTTAACATAATTTTCATAACTATTAAATAAATAAATGAACTGATATTAACACATCTAGATTTATCCACAAAACCGATCGCGAAGTCTATGACCCTCCGACGGGTGCTGACCAAAAGATGGGGTATGTGTGAGTGTGGGGGAGCGAGACACGAGCAGCTATTCATCGCGGTAATAAAACGGCGGCGCTGCTCATAAGCGAAATCTCAGCGAAAAACCGGAACCGCCGCATCTAACCGGCCGATGACTTATTGTTATTATTTCATCACACGCCACATTGAGCGCTGTCTCCTGCATCAAAACACAGGCCCGTACTTTATGAACAGAATTGTACTTAACCCTTTAGCTATCTGTATAGCTTTATATCCATATGAGTGTCGAGAAAAATTCAATTGGAATCTGACATATTAGAATTTGTCGGAAAAGAGGAAAGTCCTCTAGCACAAGCTTATCCAACCCGCGGCCCGCGGGCCATATGCGGCCCTCGAGGATCCTTGGTGCGGCCCGCGAGGATAATTTTAAAAAAATTAAAAATTTTATAATAATAAATTTACATTGAAATTAGTACGATTAAAAAAGAAAAAGTCTTCAGTTTTTATTTTTCCTTATTTAACTCTCTATTTATTCAATAAAATTAAGAATTGAAATTGACGCGCCCAAAAAAAAAAGGTCTTCAGTTTTATATTCTGGCTTGCGGTCCTTAGTAAATAAAATTAAATAAAATTTCTGCTATGCGGCCCAGAAGGTTCAAAAGGTTGGACACCTATGCTCTAGCAGACCCAGAGAGAGCTTCAATGGGGCCCGAACCAAACAACATTACGGGGGAGGGGGGGGGGGAGAATTTACCCCTCCGTTTTGCGAATTTAAGGAAATTTTTAATAAATTCCGTTTTAAATTTTATTTTATGTATTATCCAACAACGTACGTTAAACTAACGTCAAGAGAAGCAGGCCATAGACAGAGATTAGGCCCGACACGTTCAATTCCGTTATTTCTAATCAAAACAAATAGCGGAATATAATGTGTCTGATCTATTCTCGTCATTCAACATCCTCTTCTGAAGTTAGGTCGATGATTTATCATCATATATGAAGCAGGTCCTTACTACTTACATATGTATGTAGGTCATAAAAATCAGTTGAAATTATGTATTTCAAGATTTTGATATAATTGCTAAGCAAACAAATTGACAAATGTTGCGTTATTATAAAAAAAGCTTGTCTTTATTCTTTACATAATATTTTTGGCCCTTTAATTTCTATAAATATTTTTAATATTGTGGGAAAATATTAATACATATACATTTATATAATATAATATTTATATATAAAAACGCCTTCAATCTAGCCATTTTTGTTAGTTTCATACTACATCGAAGTTCAAATTTGAAAAATACAGTATTCATTGTGTTATTGTTTAATAAATGTACATAAGACTTTGTGTACTGTAACTTTCAATGTTTGAGATGTCTTCAATGATGAACTACTATGAAGAAACATATGAAGAAATTTGCATCATATTTTAAAAACAGTCTTTAAAATATTTCTAGAGCAAAAATAAATAATATTTGAGGTACACTCGTAATGGTTGAAATGGTCGTACTTAAATAAATAAATAAATTTTTTTAAATAAATAAAAAAACTATTATTGCAAAATATAATAATAATAAATATAAATTGCAAAATATGGTTAATTATCAAAAATTGCAAAAAAAACTTGTAATTTGTGTATGGGTACACATAGTACTGTACGGGGGAAGGGTTGATCCGCCCAAACTTTAGTGTTAAAGTTTCGAAAAAAAATTAGTTCGTATCATTCAGTGTCAAGATTTTAATAATTTTTTTTATTTAAAAATTAAAAATCAGTGTATCTCGACCCCAGAGCTATGAGGTGCAAGTAAAAATCAAAACACTTAACCAGTTTTAATGAGTGATAAATTTAATATTACAAAAAAACAACATCAAAAAATTAAATTTTGTATGTCCACGATTACGATTGTAAATACTAATTTATTTAATTGAAACAAAAAATAACAGTACATTAGAATATATTCTCTACGACCTAACGTTTATAATTTTTTTAGTTTTTTAAATTGAATAAAAAAATAAAAAGTAAATTTTGTATTTCCACGATTTTGCTTGTAAATATTAATTAATCGATTTTTTTTTAAATATCCGTATACTAAAATATATTCTCTACACGGTTTTTGATTTAATATTTTTAAATTGAATAAAAAAATAAAAACTGAGTTTTATTTAACCCCACTTCTACGTATTCACGTCATTCCTTCGACTGTGCATCCCGACACATGATATTATGAACCCTTGATTGTTTCAAGATGCAATTGTACTTAACAAACGTAATAATAAAGTTCGGGTCTGGCTCACCACTGTCAAATTCTCGCGATGTGCTGAGACAGCGCATCCCTTAACCACACCCCTTCTCCGCACGTACACGCCAACCCACACACACCCACCCCTCACACTCTCGCAAACGGCACTCGGTATGTGCCATCATAACACATACAGATGTAACCAAGGCAATACCATGTTATGGATTTTATTCGATCAGAAAGTGTGAAAGTTCATATATTAAAATTGTAATGGGGTTTGTAATATTATATGTATCAAGTTGGGTCTAATATAAGTTTATCTTGTGTTAGTTCTGTTAAGAATTCTTCTTCACTTTTTTTTGTAGTGTGTTTTGATTATGAAGGATACATGGCCCCCATATCCTATCACGAGCCTCCGAGCTGATTTTTTTTCGTCCAGGTTTTTTTTTGATAGAAAAAAATTTCATGCATTTGTTTTAATGACCTTTTTTCGGTCATTCAATTTTAATTCCTAAAAATAAAATTACTTCTCGCACCGGGCCCAACGTACTATTTAAAATTTACTATATATATGGCGAATCCTGACAATACACTGCATTAGGTTTTAGTATTCCCAAATTTTTCCACTTAATTTCAAATATTGGAAATAAAGGCAACGAACAAAATATTTTTGTTTTTTTTAACAAACAAAACGGTCAGATATTTAATCTTAAATTAAGATACCCCATAGTCGCTAAGATTGAAAATTTAAAAAATTGGTAACTCATTTGCCCCTTTCAAAACGCACTAAAAACTTAAATTTTTATTTTTATAACTCACGTCTATTACTGGCCCATTATTTTCTATAATCTCAGCTTTATAGGCCAAACGGTTTAGTGCTAAAAGGCTATGACAGACAGACATAATTTTAATAAATATTAAATAGTCTACAATTCTACAACTTTTATTCAATTAATTTTTTTTAATTACACACTTTTAATACATCTGTTGTACACAAGAACATATAATTTACAATTTTTATGTTTGTATGTATCAACAGAGCGTTTACAGACAGACGGACACATATACATGTATTAAAAACGTATAATTTCATTGAAATCTCAAATTGGATTTTTTTCATACCATACTCAGGGCCGATATCAGTCTTCGGTATGTTATACCAGAAGTAGAGACTCGAAAAATTTTCGTATGTCAAATTACCTACCAGAAATTGGAAAAGCATTGCAATTGTTTTCGCATTATCTAAGAACTAATTAATATACTTCGAAATAATTGAGTCATATTTTATGAATAAAAATCTAATTTGAATTTTCATTTGTATAACTACATTCATTGATAACTATATTTTTAATGTTAAAAAAAAACACTCCAACTCCCCTCTCCCCCACTTTTGTACTCGACGCTCGAAATTTATCTATTCTGTCGGCCCTGACATTACTTTATTACAGACATAAAGTACATTTCATGTATGTATAAAAAAGTAAAAAGTAGGTATTATTTAATACATTATAACAATCTATAAACGTTGTAGACTAGAACTCTACAATCCACTTGAATTGACCAGCAACGATGCGTCACCGAAGCGTGGTGTGTAGCTCATCCGTTACGCCCATAGCTCGCGGAGCTAGATCACTTCATAGCTCATAACATGTATTATTGCCACACATATAACTTCCATGCCAATATCCGAGACCGTCCGTTGCGAAACGTCAGCGATTTTAAATCTACAGATTTATTTTCTAAATCCAACTTGATTAAATAAAACTACTACATATAAGAGTATAATCGGATTATTTTGTAAGAGATGTAGAAAAGGAAATAAATTGTTATTTTGTAGAATGGTCAAACATTGTATGTGTTATTATAACCAATTTTATAATTTTCTACCATAGAAAAGATTTTTTTATTGTATATTATTTTATATTGTATTATTTATAATATTTTAAGGTTTTTTTCGCAATTTGATAATAAAATTATCCTCCAATGCCCTAGGGAGGTCGCATAAAATATTTTGCCTATTGCACTCAAAAGATTTGTTATTTAAGTTTTTTAATAATAAATTAGAACAGGCCTGGCCAATCCAAATTGCATCGCGGACCGCATTGACGACCTAAAATTTTCCGAGGACCGCACATAAATAAGAAATTTTGTAAAAAAATTCAGATTTTTCGGTTTTGAATTTATTTCTAATCAATTTCTTTTTTTTTAAGTAGAACTACGTCTTCCCCGGTAATATTAGGGAATAATCTCGGAAACACGAATGTAACGAAAATATGTCATACTTTGAAAGCTTATATCACCGGAACTAATAATCATAGAGCAATAAATAAAAAGCCAATAGATAGCTTATATAATCAATTTTATAAAATAATTACTTTTAACCCCCCTCCATCCGTAAACTCTTAAATCTATTAGCATACAAAATTAAAGCTAATTTTCATTGGATTATATACATATAGCCGACTGTCACAGATGAAGGGTTGTAATTGATCTCATTCGATTCGGTGAAAAAAATCCTATTTAAGTGCATTTTGATACACAGAAAAATATACCTGCTTTCAAACTTTTGGACGATAGTGTACAGTAGGGCTTCTTAAAGTGGTGGGACGCGGCCTCCTAGGAGGCCGTGAAGAGCCGCGAATATAACAAATAAATATATTATCGTTAAATAAGTTTAAAATACGTGCTTACTTAAAATTAAATTTTAATTATGAATTTATGAAACTTTGTTAAAGTACTGAAATGTTAATTAAAATGATTATATTTTTACAACTTTTTATAAAATAAATAATATAACCGCATTGATTTCACGCGGTCTTTCCTCTAACTCGAGAATTTTAAATTGTTAGAGCGAATCCTAGATGCAGCACCACAGGGTTCCTAAAAAAAAATTATGAAGAATCAATTTGAGTTGCAGGAGAGCTGCAACATTTAAAAATTTAAGAAGCACTGGTGTACAGTATATTTAATACAAAAATACATTTTTATAACAAATAATTGTACAGATTCTATATCATCGTATCATAGAAACATTTATAATTTTTTGGGTAAACACAAATTCATTGAAAAACACTGCAACGTTTCTTGGATATTGTAGAGAAATACACATATATAAATAAATACACAATGTTTCGCAATAAAAGATTTTAAAATAAAGTAGTATTATTGAATTTCAGAGCCGCCATTCAGAGATATGTACTGCGTCGAAACGGCATACAAATATACAACTTGGTACATATGTTCTATACAGTAGAACTTCAGGCAAATGAGAAACTGATCATTGATGAAATACAACCAAATGTACAGTTGATTTTAATTTTAAGGGTGAGCTAATTGTTTCAAAATTCTTTTAACTCAAAAACGACAAAAATGTACTCACGCACAGTCACATACGATTGTTTTACTTTGAAATTATCACGCACGCTCACGATTCAAGATCTGGCTATGTCTTGACATGATTAGAGAAATTCACGGTCCGTGCCCATAAGGTAAATTAATTAACACAAATAGAATAAAGTAATGGCACCAGTCTTGGATCAAACCCCAGTGTTGGACTCTTATTTAATTAAATGTACTAAATTAGAAATATTTGTTGATATTTAATTATAATCTATAGACATTTGACAGTAAAACGGCTTAATTTGATAACAATCGGCCAATGGGTGTCAAAATGGTGGATATTTAAACTAATTATTAGTGTATTCTATTTATTAATTATTATATTATCATAGCATCTGCTTTAATTTGATTAAAATGTTACAATTCTTTATTTTATAACTTGTGTGTCGTAGTACTTATCATTTTGTAAACATTGGCAAGTGACCATCACTGAGTGTCCATTACCGGTTTTACTATATCCATTACTGGAGAAAAAAAACATAAACCACTTAATAAAGAGGTACTTGTTTTATTAGTAACATGACTAAATGAAAATTACAAAAAATAAGTCTATCAATCTCAAAAAACAGTAAATCTTGTTCTTAAAGCGGCCAAGACTGGTGCCAGTACCTTATGTATGTGCTTGAGTAGATGTTCTACTGTATATAACATGTGTATACACACTCATATACAAATATATGTACATAGTGTACACACTTATGGAAGATATGAAATTTTCTTTAGCTTTTTGTATATATTTCTTCGTGTGTTTATTCTTTGATTTTAATATATTGAGAATTTTCTAAAAGATTTTATCTCAAATTGCAAAGACTTCGTTTATACCGCATATAATAAATACTATTGTTGACATAACATGTAAAATATTTCGTTTTATTAAGAAATATTCATTCTATTCTTTCGTTCTATTGTGTTTGAGAACAACCCTTATTATCTCGTCATTTCATCCTTCCAAAGAATATGTAATGTGAAATGAAAAACATTAATAGATATATTTATTTCGTTATAACAATAAAAGAGGAATTATTTTATAAAAAAAATATATTGAAAAGAATATTTTTGATTTTAATAGATATTTCTGTGGAATAAAAGAAAGATTTTTTTTTGTATTAGGTATATATATAAACAATTATGGAAAAATAAGATGTATCTTTAAAAAAAGATTTCCAGTAATTTTAAATGAGTTAGTTAAAATATTTTTTTATTAAAAAGTTTATGTTTTTATAAGCAAGTTGAAAGTATGAATTTGGTTTTATAGAACTAATTACATTAATTTAATGACGACATTTTACAGTACATATCGCTCATTAGCTGCAACACTAACATAACTCAAAATTGTGATTTTTCAGGAGTAGGGTGACCAGATTTTAACATGTCAGGGCTTACAAAAACTTTTGTAATACAAAATATATATGAGCACTATAAACGAAGAGTATTTCTTTATCTAGCAATGAGATTCAAAAAATCTGTCTTTGTTTGGTACATGGATAAATGATTTAAATATTATAATAATCAAATAAGAGGAGCCTACTAAGTTTGTGAATCGCGAATTTGAATGAAAACTGGACGACCACTTCTGCATTTCACTGTATGTACCTACGTCTGTCTTATTTTTCATATTTTGAAGAAAAAATAAGTTAATTAATTTACTAATATACTTATAAATGAATTGTCTCTGTCTTGACAATATAAATACTTTATTTTCACTATTAAAATTTAAATTTAAATTTAAAATTGTGTACAAGATTTTAATAATAACAAAAAAATGCCATTTTCTAATATAATTGTATAAGAATGAAAAAGACACAGTTACAGATTTTGAATTATATGCAGTCAAAACCTCAGAAAAAAAGTAACTAAATCAAATATATTATTTGTAAATAAATATACGTAAGGAGAGATTTTTCTCTACGACAATAAATAACAGCCTCCCTTAAGAGATAGTAAACTGCCATACATGGACATAAAAAACGACTTTCTAAACACACATTAATTTAGAAGGCAACCATCCATCTTAAAAAAACAGTTAATAACATAGGTACCCCCAATTTATCTTTCTAACAACAACTGAGCCCGGACGGTAGTGTTGCACCTCCCCCCTCCCCCACATCCTGACCCACTGGACCTGCGTCACTCAACTAGTCCCGGAAACGATATCAGATTCGACACCGGAAGTAAATTGTTTATACCAAAACCAAATCAGTCGGCCGATATGTCTAGGGGAGATAATGGAATTCTGGAGCGCTAGCGGTGGAGCTCCCAGTGGAATCATCCCGCTTTAGACAACTCAGTCCCGATAGATGTAGATACGCTTACCTGTATTTGCTCACGATAAATGGTCATTGTAAGAAAAAGTCAAGTTTGTACGTATAATTTTAGATTTGTAGATGCAGAAATTGAGTCATAAATCAATAGAATTATAGTTACTAGAACCGTGCATATATTTTATACAGTACCCATATCCATGGGCGCCGGCAGGATTTCTTTCAGGGGGGTGCATCTATCATATCACGCGGGTATTTTAATATGCATCTGTGGAACGCCTAATTTTCTTAAATGTCACTATCGTAATTTCCACGCATATTATCCCAATGAAAATTTATAATATTCAAATATGCTTTAAATTATAATTAAATTTTTGTATAAGAGATGATAGTTCCAAATAGACGTTTCTCTGTTAATCAATTATCACTGAAATATAAAACATTTATTATTAGTTAATTTTATAATTCAAAACAATTGATATTTATTTTAAAATCTAAATGATACGCCAATGACTCGTGGAGCGATATGGTAACAACACTAGGTAATGTGTTAATTGTCCTTTATCTTTCCTTGTCTAAGGTAATACCTTATCAAACTTTTACAATTTAGTCGCTATGGAATTTTTCCCATTTCCTGATAATAATTATTATTATGGAAAATAATAAAATAATAAGTCAAGGCTGCATTTTGACAAAAATAATATTGACGTCAACAACTGTTTGAATATTTTATATTGAATTCTTGAATTATCAAACTGTTTTCGAAAAAGGTACCTGGTTCTTCGAACCTGGTACATCCTGTATAATTTCTAATTATATATGAACAAAAAAATAAAACTAGTTAAGTACAAATTTATATACTAGTCAACTAGTTTAGTAAAAAGAACTACTACTTGAAAAGCATCTGCAAGCAAGTCTACTCACTATAAGTGTGAAGAACAATCTGTATCAATTAGTTAGTTATTGACACCTCATCAATCACATGTCCCACATACAGAAAGTTTGTGAACTGCTGTTGCAGCAACAGTTACATTGAGTATCTGATGTAGATACACTTAAAATATAAAACTATTTTCTTCATTGTGAATAGTTCAAAAGTCAAATCGATTAATTTTTGTACTTATTTTTAAGTCGTTCTTATATTATTCATTTTTAAATTAACGTTTTATATATGACTAGCGGACCCGTCCCGGCATCCTTTGTCACGTATGGAGGGTTGTAATTGTTGTTTTAACTGACCCAGTAAACGTTGTTCTACCCAAAAATAATTTGTTTAAAAATCAGATCATAAATACACATTTTTGTAAATATCTCGACTCCAGTGCCACATATCGAGTCCATTTTCTCCACGTAACTAACATACATTTTGAATATGAGCCAAATCGGACTATAAATACACATTCTCGACTCCAGCGTCACTTATCGGGTCAAAAAAATATGTAAACTTATCGGAGCACCAAACGAACATATGGTATGGATATAGCTTCGATACGACCAGTGGTTTTGGCCTGATGTGATCACTTACACACGCACCCAAGGTATATAAAGACAAGGTAGATTAATAGCTTCTTGACCAATCAGCGTTGGCGCGGAAATTGACGTCACCCGGGGGATATATTTAAATGTTATAAATGTATAATAGAATATCAATTACAAAAATATCCTTTTTTTATTATTGTTTTCTTATTTTTAGTTTAAGTGACTAAGAAACTAGTTTCTCCGTTTTTCCAGTACTTATTTTTGATATTTTAACAACACATACAATACAATCAAAGAAGCACAAATTCGACATTGCAAAATCATATAAAAAAGCTGTCACAGACAATCTGGTCTATTCGGGAAGAGTCATTACGTTCTGTGATTCTGACAGCTTTTCATGATTTTGCAATATTAAATCTTTACTTTTGTTGTTAAAATATCAAAAAATACGAAAAAAATAAATAAAGGGAATTTTTGTAATTGATATTCTATTTATACATTTTTAATATTTGAATATGGCTTCGTGGTGATGTCAATTCCCGCGCCAACGCTGATTGGTCAAGGAGCTGATGAGACTACCTTGTTTTTATATACCTTGCATACATGCCAAATGAAAATACATATCAAATATTGCTAGTACAGCCCTGTATAACATCCTCCCTAGTAGAGCAACAAACAAGGGAGAGGGTGGAAAAGACAAAGTTGTGTTTTGTTTTGGCCAACTTTGACTGAATGCGCGAACCACTGGAGAGTCAATTTACCACTTCGAATTGTGCTTTATTAAATTATTTACAGTTACTCCTACAATATATAAGAAGACAATTCTATAGAAATTTCATCAGAGTGTTTTATTACATTAATAATAAAGAGAATATTCTAAGAAAGACATTTGTGATGATTTGAGATTTATGGTGGATTTTATATGCTTAGTATATCGTCTGTTTACTAACTATGATTATTGCTTCCTTACCATAAGATATAGGAAAGATGTGAGCATTTCTGAAATCAGAAAAATTTTAATTTCTTAATTTCAAAATGTCTGCTTGATTTTTCTTATTATATTTAACTCAGTAATTGTCATTAAATACCTATACGAAACCAATACCCATAAATAATTAATACCGACAATTATAATTGTCGGTATTAATTCTATTTTCAAGCGCCATTTTGAATTTAAAGAACATTAATAAGCAAAGAAATAATAATCGGGTTTTTGTGGGCTTTTGATATGTTCATCCGTATTTTTTACAATAATTTTGGCCAAAAAAAGTATTGGGTATCCCATTTTTTTCGTAGTTTCACTGGACTAAATATAATAGAAATATTTAGATTTATTTTGAAATTAATAAGAAGTAAAAATATACGAAAAAATAATCAAGCATGTATTAAGAAAAATTTCTAATTAATATTTATTTTTATTATATCTTATGACAATTTTCTGAACAGGAAGTTTTTGATTTGTCGATTTTTTATCGGTACTATATTTGACATCTAGCGGTAGTAATGAATAATAAAATAGTTTGTAAGAGAGTGGGTAATACAGTAATTATAATTAAACTATAGATTCCTGAACTTATTTGGTTTGCAACTTCACTTATCAATATCTACCATTTTTATTTTAATTGAATTTATTGAGTCATATCAAGTCATATTACTTTATAATACATACAAGGACTAAACACTTGTTTAGAATAAACTGTTATATGAGAACTATAATTATAATTTTTAAAATTATATCTGTCATGTTTACCAGTTTGATCAATTTGACAGTTCAAAAATTAACAAAATATCTGACGTACTGACAATACTGACATATCTCCGCCATCTTTATAAAGTTGACCATAAAATCATTGCATCATTGTTGATAAAGTTGACCTAAAAGTATTTATCTTTACACGAAAAACATGAGTGATTTTGATGAATTTGAAGACGATCTATCCGATCAATACAACGATGAAGATAAAATTGATATTCATAAAGAACCACAAGATGTGGGTTCATTTACTTTAGAAGAAAAACTTGTGTCTGCAGTTTGGGTACACGAACGAATCAGAAATAACATGTCTTGGTATAGTTTGGTACAAAATTTTAGAATACGATTTGGATGCGAACCACCAAGTAAGCGTACACTAACATCTTGGGAACGTAAACTGTTTTCAGCTGGATCAGTCAGAGACGCAGTGCGAACAGGTCGTCCTTGTGCAAGATTGATGCATGTTCCGTACGTGAAAGCTTCGATAGTAGAATCACCAAACTTGTCGTTGAGAGAACGAGCACAAGAACTAGGTCTTCCTCGGTCAACGTTATTAAAAATATTAAAAGATGATTTGAAAATGGTATTTGTACCTACTAGTCCTTGTTCACCAGAAATTAGCAGAAACAATAGAATGCATAATAAAAGACAAAAGGTAATAACTCCTATAACAGGTGTTTGGAAATACATCGATGATGATGATAATAGAGAATCAATAACTGAACAAACACATGATTTTAAAGTTAAAAGTGAAAGGTTTCTCTCAGATACAGATTTTGAATCAACAAGACTCTATACGAGTGATATAAAAAATAAGAATAATAATGAGTCAGATACATCTTTTAATAAAACCTCTGAAGGTTTACCCGATTTCACAAAATTAACTGGTGTAAAATCAACTCATCCTCCAGAATCAAGTAATTCGATATATTATCGAAACACAAATGAAAAAAATCAAACGTTTGAATGTGCTTGATAATTGTTATGAACATGAGAATATTATATTAAAATTATACAATGACTGATTGTAACACATATATCATATTTAAGTAGTGTATATTATTTTATGTTATAGATATTATAATAAAATATAAATAATTATATTAAACTTACCTTTATTTTATTTTTAAGTATTTATCTTTTTTCACTTTACTCGTCTTTTAATTTTGAATTTTTGATAAAAATCATTTAAAATTATTAAATTGTAATGGGTTGTATTGTATTGTAGAATATAATAAAACAACGTAATTAATTTTTATCATGTATTTACATTTATTTAATAATATTTATATATAATAATATATTTGTAAAACAACTCTGGGTCCTTGATGGATGTAATAATATAATGCTTATACTAAATCCTAGTTGTTCATCTTTTTTATGTTATTATATACAAGGTACTGCTGTTTACGTTTCGAAAGGTCACTTCTGGGTGGATTTTAAAAATACTCGTTCTTTGGTTTTTGGCCTGTGTTCATTGCAAATGGATAAAGGAATCGACGAAATGTTTTGTACAATATATTGTTCAACAGCAGAATCCTCGTCCATTATCCATTTAGCAGAAGGCTTGGTTACAATACATCTGTTTCTCAAAATAAATTAACAAACGTAATATTTCTACATCGAAAACAAATTTAATTAATAAATTTACAGAAAACAAATTAGAAAATAATTTCCTGTAAATATACAATTTTAGAATACTCAAGACTTTAAAATTATATTTTTACTTTTTTATTATTTTTAAATAAACAATAAGTTTTTTATATATATAATATTATATATTTACAGTCAAAAGGCAAGAATTTTTAAATAACAAAATAAATAGAATTTTATACAAATAAATATAAAATAAATTAATAACAATAACGTCCTTCATAATTTTCAGCATATCGTAGAAACCAGATTTCCGTAAACAGTAGTCTGTTATAACAGAATCGTATACAATTATTAACATAATACGATACGCAGATGAAAATAAATTATACCATTGTTGGTCCCAATGTATAGAAAACCATATTTGAATTTAGATTTAGTTATAAACATAAGTAAACAAAGTATATAAGACATACATCAAACATAGCAGTTCTTATTAGTTATGAATGGTAATGATTCAACGGCTCTCGCTCAGTTACATAAAGTGACATAGAATTACTCTTTATTGCTTATTGTTATATTTTATGATATAAAAACACTTAACATATATTTTTAACATCAGGCAAAAATTAGTGTTATTCGATACATATAAAAATCAAAACTTTTAGAATTTATTCGTTAGGCATTCAAGAAAATCACATTATTTTCTGTATTGAATACATAATTATTTAGATTTTAAGTATATTTTTATAATAGTAGCAGAACAAATAATAACAATCAAATTTAAAAAATAATCAAGAATATTATTTAAGCTGCTAAATAAAATTCACATTTAAATATCAAATGTATTTTTCATCTACTACTATTATAATTATTTTTACAAACAAAATAATTATTTATAGTTGTAAAGCACGATGTGACAATGCAAAAGAAACTCATCACCGCTGAATCTTTTTAGGAATCATTTGAACTGCGGTTCGATTTACTTTAGTTCTAAATTTTATTTTGTAACCAAACCTCTGCTTGAGTAATGTATACATTAAATCTTTCTACAAAATTCCAATAATATATAAACAATTAAAAAAAGAAACAATATAAAATAGAAACAAGTTATAATATATGAAAATTATTTTATATTTTGGTGCTCACAATTGTTAGAATTTTTTATATTATTATTTTCTTGTAATCTATGCACACTTAAGAGTGTCTTTCTCCATTTTGATTAATTTTATTAAGATACTGCATTCATTTATAGGCTTATGATAATTCCCTAAAATATCAATAAGATATATTTTTTCTATATTGATTGTTTATTGCATTAAATTAAAATTATTTACAATATTTTTATATTATTTTTATTTTCAATTTGACCCCTTGAGTCCTTATTTATTAAAAACAATATTTGATATAGAAATTAATAACAACAAAAATAATTAATTTGTAGAATATATTATTTGCTATCAGGATCCAAAAGGTTAAATGAAATATTTATTTATAACAAAAAATTATTTTCTAGTTGTATATAGTAACATTATTATTAATATAAATAAAACAAAAACAATAAAAAATCAAATACAAATATATATATATATATTGGCTATGGCCGAATGCAGTCGACAATATATAAATAAATAAATAAATAAAGCTAAAAATACAACAATTCACATTTTTTAAGTAAACAGCTTCAATTACTGTGTAACATATATATATATACAACTCTATTTGTGTATATATATACATTTATACATATAAAATTTGTGAACACCGCCGAAAATTTTAAATTTCAGATATTCATCATATTATTAACTAACGTATTCTCTATCAATAAATAAAAAAATATCATATCAAGGACATTAGAGTAAGGTAACAATATTTAATCTTCCCACCAATAAAGAAATTCATAACGATCTATCGATCGTATTAAAAATAATATACACAATTGTGAACTCTGTTTGTGGTTAAGTTATAAGTTAAATAAAATACTTTACTTAATAAGTTAACAAAGCTCTAAGCACAGAAATATATAAAACTCGATGAGTATCTGAAATTCTCAAGAACTCCTGGTACTCGTTAGGTGGCTTTTACACTAAAAACACAAAATATAAAAAACAATTTGCAAATACATAAATCGTAAATTTCATTAAACTAAATATTTTTTATTATATTTTTTTGTATTTTTCGAGTATTAACTTTTATTTTAACGAATGTCTATAACATCTCCGCTTGTCATATTCATAGGTAGAAGAATATAGTAGCATTGTATCTTTTAGTTTTATGTATATAGTTTTGCAACGTCTACAACATATTTACTATAACGCATTTTGCTAATCGTGTTTTATTCATATTTCCAGTGTAAGAGCTGCCTTATAAATACTCGCTACAGTTATAACAGTAGAGTAATTCAGTTTTTACCAAATCATCAATTATCACTGCAGTAAGAACGTACGCAAGCGAGTATAAATTTACAATGTCAGATAAAACCGATTTGGTACTACTTTTTATTTATATAGCAAAATTGTACATTTTCAGCATGTTTATGAATTATTTACAAAAATATACAAATTCAGGGTTACCTACTTTATTATTTATTATATTTCGCACACTGTTTAAAAATAAGCAATTTCTTAATTCATCTGGCACGTACGATTCAACAATCGCTTTCAATTTTAGAACTTATCGTTTAAGAAATGCAATCCACTCCCGAAATTACATGACCGACTTGTGTATCCACCATTTCAGTTTCTCAGACTAGGATGCGTTATAAAAACTCAATTATTTACAGATTTTTTATTTTTGATTTATTAGTACTTTTTATCATTATTTGAAAACATCAAGTTAACCAGGAACCAAAACTTACATAAAAATACAAATTGAACATTACCTACTGCAAAATAAAATAGGCAACGACCATCTTGTACATTGAGGTTACGTACAAATATACCCGTTTGTCTTTGTTAATTACTATCCAAATCGTACGGAAAATGCATAAGAGCTCGAAGACACTACATTGCGGAATTGACTGAGTCGATTTGCGTCGGCAGCAGCACAGGATCATTTTGTCACATCTCCTTTAGTCTCTGGATGCCTGCACGGACGTATCGCACTAGGTCGCTCAGAGAACTGTGTAGCGTTAATGGTTTACACACCCGGTCCAGCTCGATAAAGAAATCTGAAATAACAACATCAGTTAGCTATGGATCTCAGTCTTAAAACACTGTTTGACTTACCTCTATGTTTGCCCTTAATTACGAGCGTGTCAGCTTGTTCCCAGAGTTCATGACACGACACGAGGTAGCCATGATGAGTGCCCTGTTTCTGCATAGCATTGAACACGGCTAACGGCACAGGCATGCAGGGGCCCATAGCATCAGGTGCTCTCTCTCCGCTACTGTAACCCGACGACTGACTGCCCACCGAACCGGCCGGAGATGGAGTCGGCGATAGAGCACAAGGAGTTGCCTGACCTCCCATTACTTGAGTTGCCTGTCAAAAAGATATATAAATGTTAAAAAAGTACTTTCAAGCAAATAATAAGCATAAATCAAGCAATAAATAAATGATAATAAAAAATATGTATTAGTGTGTATATTATATAGAAATCTAAAATAATCATGGTATATGCATATTTATATTTAGATTTATATAAAAAAATAAATTAATACATTTTTAAAGAATTTTTGCAAGAATTACTTACAATTATATTTCCCTTCAAATGAATGATATGATAAATGTTAAGAATGTATCTTACCTTTTGGTGAAAATCAGCAATTAATTTTTGGAATTCTTTCAATTCATTTCTTTTCATTTTAAATAACTTTAAATACATTAGAGCCTGTGTTCGTAAACTAAAATAAAAAACATAGTAAGTAAACTGTTTTATACGAAATTAAATATTAAAAAAAAAAATAAGAAAACATTTACCTTAACACAGCTAATTTATTGTGAATACTATCTTGAGGTGTATTATCTTGTTGACTTCGGAACTTTGAGGAAATATATCTAAAAATAAACAATGTAGAATTAGAATTAATTTCTTAGTTGTATAAATGTATGAATGTAAAGTATGAAAATGCTTACTTGATTAAATTAAGTGTGTCTTTATACATTGTAAAAGCGGCCTTTTCTGTTCCGCACCCATGTTCCATGGAGTATCCCGTTAATAAGAAATATAACACAGCCTCCAAGTACTGCATACCTTGAGCGGTCACATCACTTTCACGGTCTGCTCCATGTTTTAAACGTTTTGCTTCTGATAAGTACTGGTGCTGGTCCCTAAAATACATTAAAATACATTCATAGAATGTGGTCTTGTTTCCACAATGCTGTTATATAAGCACATCAGTATAAACAAACCTTTCATCGCCTTCTGATAACTCGTCTGGAGTATTCTCGAAGTACGAATAGTATACTTTGTGCGAGTTAGTTGCAGGTCCGTTCCAAGGAGAAGAAGACACAACCGCAGTAGGCGGTGAGTCAGGCCGGGGAGACGGTGGTATCCGCTCATGGTTAGTTGGCTGTGGCTGATGCATACTGTCATCGTCCCTCCTACGTTTGTGTTTCGGCTTTACATGGTCCGTATTACTGTTAGCTGAGACACTACCACTACAGTTCACACTCACACTATTTGCACCGGTACTACCGAACCCACTTGAACTGGCCGGCCTACGACTATGGTGCGATGCCAAACTACCGATAGACGAAACAGAACTCGTACTTGGATCACGCTTTCGTTTATTCGACTCATGTTTGTTCTCACTAGGACTGTTATGCGTAATTACCGTCGCATTTCGTTTGCTTGGCACATATGTTATTTTACTCAAAGGTATACTGCACATTAAACTCGGCCGCCCGTTAGATAAATATGTAAGGGGAGGTATCGCAATGCGATCATCTTGTGGCAATGACCGCTCTGCTACGGGTTTATCTGCTGTGGTTCTCTCTGTCGAGGCACGTTCAGCAGATGTCGTTCTTTCTGATTCTACGACAATAACACCGCCCTTGCCTCCTCCTTTTCCTCCTTTACCTCCTTTACCACCGCCCTCCTGATCACGTTTTATCGAAAATAGTTTACGTAACGTGTCACTCTTCTTTTTGTCTTGTACTGGTTTCAATTCGGCTTCAACTTTCATAGGACTGTCAGGTTTGGTTACTGGTGATGCACTTCGATCAGTGGATCTGGAAGATCGCCTGTGTCTTGTGCGAGGTGGTTTAGGAACATCACTTTCAGAATCAGTCGTCGTTGGAAGTTCAGCTGCACTTTTCGCTGTTGAACTATGTCTACCTCTCCTACTTTCTGGTTTTTTCTTACGAGGAGAAGATGACTCACTTTTACGTGATGACCTTGGTTTCTTAGCCCAGTCTTCATCATCTGAATGAAGTAAAGGACTGGCATGAGGCACACGTTTGATTGGAGATTTTATTGATGAAACCTTTTCATCTTCGTCAGAACTGCTGACTGTTGGTCTGACAGGCACAGGTTTAGATTTGGTCGGAGGTCTGCCCCGTCTGCGAACCTTAACTGATTCTGTATCCGAACCACTCACAGAAGGAGGCCTCTTTAAAGGAGGTCTACCTCGCTTACGTACTTTGTTTTCTGTATCTGATTCACTTATTGAAGGAGCTGCTTTGATCTTACGCGGCCTGCCGGGTTTTCCTTTTGGTTTCACTTTTTTGTCCGTACTAGACACTTTCTGTTCACTGGCACTGGTTACTTTACGTTCATCGTCTGAATCTGTACCCGACGATCTAGATTTTGTACGCGGACTGACACGACTAACCGGTCTAAGAATAGTATTACTAGTCCTTGCCACATCATCATCACTATCATCATCCGAATCCAACACATGAGGTATAGAAATCGGGGCTGTTCTCCGTTTCTTCCTTTGTACGACCGGAGGTACAGGAGGCATTTCATCTGCTTCATCATCTGAATTAGACAAACTAGAAAGCAGTGGACCTGGATTCAACGCTTCGGCCATAACAATATCGAGATCTTTTGTAGAGTCACTCAAATCTGATTCGTCAGCCGGAGCTACCGTTTTCTTAGGTTCTGGTAGCACGGGCGGAGCGAACGCACTGAGATTCCATCTGTCTTCCGGTTGACTCTCGGTCTGAGGCAATAGTGGTGGAGGTGTTTTTGGACCACGGGCACTTGTTCCAACTGAGTCATCACTACTTGACTCTGAATCTGATCCACTATCTGTACCACTGTCTGATCCAGATGAACTTCCAGCTGGAGATAACGGTGCTACGAGCTCTGGTGGTCGCTCGGGCAATGGAGTCATCGCCGCTGGATTTGGTGTGGCAGCAAAACTATAAATTGATATAAAACAGTTAATCAAAATTATACTTATTTGTACATATAAATATAGAAATATATTATTTTTTAAATAACTTACGGTTCTATCGGAGGCTGGATAGTGTGGAGAGGTCTAGCATGTTTGAGATCATCTTCACTGTCATCTGATACATTGAGATCATGTTCCAAATCCCTGTAACAAATCAATTTATAAATTAATTTAAAAAAAAAATCACAACAAAACACTTTATAAAATGTTATACAGAAGTTCAACAAATTAAAAATAACAAACAATAATCAAATTAAATAACTTACCCAGATAGTTTCGGCGTTTGTAATCTTTCTCGTCCTGAAACACAAAAAATATCAATTGTTAAAAATCATTTTATGTAAAACAATTAAATAAGTATTACAAGAAATACAATTACAATATTGTACAATTAAAAAATTAAGGGTCAACTACCTTACTGTAATAAAACTAGAGAACATTACTATTATTATTTAATAATTGAAATTAAAACAAAAATTAATAAGCTTTTAACAAATACTCTGCAATTTTATATTGTATTTGATATTACATAGTGCAACTATAAAGAAATTCAATTATGAAGATTAGATAAGAAATTATTAATGATTTATTAAATAGTTATATATTCTGTAGTATGTAACTCATTGACTTACTTTTACAAAATATATTTTATTAAAATATACCTACAAATATCAATTAACAAGAGTATTTTAAAATTTAAAATCAATAAAACATTTTAAACTTTTTTTAAATAGGTAGTTGTTTCAAAATACAATAGAAATATGTATAATACGAAAAAAAAAAAAAAAAATATGTTAATTCAAGTAGAAATATAGATAGAGAATATACAAATAAAATAAATATTCTATAATATTTTATAATCTTCCACGTAAAAGAATCCCGTGAGAAAATAAAAATAATGGGGTGTGGAAAAAACAAACCTATTGTGTTTATTCAAATTTATTCCAGACCCCTCAAAATAAACCTGTAACTATGCATCTGATTGAAGCAAATAGGGGTAGATAATAATAATAATCGCAGCCAAAACAGTTTGTGGAAATCTGCACTGGTTGTGATATAATAGTTTATAAACAAGTCAAGTTTTTTTTTCATTTTGTATTGGTAAAAATAACTCATGATAAAATTATAGTCCATTTAACTATTACTAAATTAATATTTCATAGTACGTTATATATAAGTAAAAAGTTTAAAAAGTTAACGTAATTTTTATTAAAAATTATTAGAAACAAATCAGTTATTTTCGTTGAAAATATAGAAGTAAAACTTTTTGATTTTTATTATACGTATAATCTATAAAAAAAATTTAATGCATATTTCATATAATAGATATATATTATTTAAAGTCTTTTGAATAATTTAGCAAAAAATTTATTGAAATTGAAAAAAATCATTTCAATTATTTATTTTCATCAGAAAACGATATAATTTACTGAATAAACCAGAAAGTAAACAGTTGTTTTGGTTAGTGAACATCGTTAATATCGAAAAGATAAATCAATGTTTATAAATCAAATACGGGTGAATAAAAATCGCAGTAAATGATATAAGCACTTTTTCTCTTTCGGTATAAAATTCAATCTTCGATTGAACCTTCCCTTGTGTTTGTTTTATGTCGAACGCCAACAGAAAGTACGACAAAAAATGTAATCGCCAATTAAAACCAAATCGAACTTTGCAAATTCTCTGACAAAATGTCATATATATATAATTAGATTATAAATATTGATTTTACTCATTACGTTTGAATATAAACGGTCTCGATTTTGTCTTGTTATTATCTTGAGAGAGAGATAAATGTGTCTAATATAATTATTTATTTAATAAATCGAATTTAATCTTATTATATGCCATTATATTTTATAGTATGAAAATATGAATAAATATCTGCCATGGCAGCCACGGGACTTTCTTATACGTAATCCTGACTGAACAGTGTCGTGATTCTTATTTTATGAAAACATATTTCTAATTTGTTTTTTCGAAAAAAAATGAATATAACATAAATTATAGAACAATTTTTAAGTTGACCGTTTTTCTCTAATTCGCATTGTTTCAAAGTAGTTAGAATAATTCCAAAATCGACGACAGTAAACATCCGTATCTGATTAAAAGATCGTTTTCAAAAATAGGAAGTTTTCTTCCCAGACAAAAATTAATCTTAATTATAAAATATCACCCTTCTACGATTTGTCATATTTGAGTTACAACGGTTATAGACCGACACACAGACATCGTGGCGAAAATAGTCAGAATGGATTCAAGGAAGGTCAAAATGGATAATTCCATGAAAATCCGGATTTCGAAAAAAATCGGCTTCACTACTATATGTATATTTCATATAAGGAAGTAAAAATAATAATTTATAAATAATATGTCAGGTTGTTCGAACAATAGGGATTTTCAAGAGATGAAATAACGTGTTATACGTCAATGCATTAATTAAAACAAAGTTTGCACATATCCGTTGAATTTTGTTTACTAATTGTAAATGTAATTTTAAAAATGGCGGGAGATAATGCGCCAGAGTCTTCATATTTCTTTGCAGACCCAGCAAAAATTATTGCAGATTGGCTGGGATATGTTACCCAATCTACCCTATTCACTTGACCTTGAACTCTTAGATTATAAAGGTAAAACTCATTGGAAGATTGCAAAAATTAATTTGAGGAATTGTAAAAAAAAACGGAACTTTTGGACGGATGTTACCTAAAAAATGGCAGAAGGTCGTCGAATAAAAAAAAATCACGACGTTCAGTTTTCCAATTTCCATATCAAAGTACTTGATTAATGAAGTACTCATTAGAAAAAAAACTTGTTCAAAGTCTTACTTATTTATTAACAACATATAATTATTATCAATTATAACTATATCTCACTTTAGCTTGTTTATAAAAAAAACACTTGTATATAATATAGGTACTGTTATCGCTTATATTTTTTATGGAGAAATATAAACGATATTGAATTACTTATGGTAGAATATATCTAATTCAATTAACACCAGTGAATGGTTTACTGGTAAATCGCGTAAAAGGTCATTAAATTTTGACCAATAATTCGATTAATTATATTGTTGTACAAGTAGAAAAAAAAACGGACAAGTGCGAGTAGGACTTGCGCCCCGGGGGTTCCGTACCATTATATAAAACTTAATTATTGGCAATATTTAGTTACGTAAACAACGGATTCGATTTCCGAGCCGTCTTTGTGTGTAGGCGTCTTTACGTAGACGCTTGTATATGAAATAAATCGCAAAATTAAGTTTGACACGTAAAAATTCCACATAGAATTAAAAATTAATGTTTTTCGGATTTTCTTCTTTTTCAAGATTCTAGGTCAACGAGAAGGACCCTATAGGTTTTGCTGATCAGTCTGTCAGTATCAAAATACGTTTTGAAAGGCCATATCTTTTTATTGTATTGTGTTAGAAATTTTTATTTGATATTAATTTCTAATTGATACCTCTGGCAGTCAACAAATAATTTTAAATCAAAACGAATATGATTAATAATATAAATATTTTTCATAATTAGTTTAAACCGCAGACATACTATAGCAATATATATTTAAATGTTATACCCATTTAACTAAATAATATATTACATATTTGATAATACAAGATTGTGTATATAGTACCAAGAGAACAGTCATGTATGTTTGTTATCTCACTTTCAGCGGAACCCCTCGTTTAAGGGGTGCGCTACTAACTCGGGTAATAACCCCTCGGATAGAGATAGTTCACGATTGTCGTATTGGTTTACAAATATTATTTTCGTCAATAGATTCGTTAATATGTGCTGTGTTTTTTAGATGTATGTATTTATAAGATTCTGAGAGAAGATATGAAGCTTTCGAGTTTTTATTATTATCATAGTTGTACTAAAAATTATTAGTACGTAGGTATAATACTTTTTTCTGAGAATTTTTGATTATGTAAGATCTGAAGATTTCTGCAGTACATCGTAAAGTTGGAGTTTAAGCAATTTTGGGTGGAGTCGGTTCAAAATACTCCAACTTTGTTAATTAATTAATATTTTTTGCACACCTAATATTTTTTTATATACGTAAAATGCATTTTAAAGATTATATTAATTTTCTTTTAAAAATCAATAAATAGAAATTATACGATATTAATAATTACAGATATATAGGACATATTATACAAAATTATAAGATGTCCAGTTTGCTTTATTCAAAGTTTGCAATCTATTAATGGACCTCCTGTATACGCTATTACTACATCAAAACACATGAATAGATTTCTAAAATGATTTTTTTGAATAATGCCTAATAACTTCAAAAAAATATTTATTTTTTATATTTTTTATCTCATTAATATAATTCACAGAGTAGTAATGAAATGCCTCGAACTATCTTTTAGTAGAGTAAAAGAGTCGAAGTCGTAGGTTTTTGTACCGACTCAACAGCCCCTATATAGGTTTATTTGATATGTTGCAACATCTATATGAAAATATGGATATTGCAATATAATATTCATAACCTTTTAATCGATTTGAAAAGCATGTAACGTTATTATCCACGATAGCAGCAGTCTCTTAACTACGGCCTGCGAGCCGTATCCGGCCCTTGAAGGGTTTATATCCGGCCCATGTATTTTTTTAAATACCAACTCGATTGAGGATCATAATCAGATAAGAATCGATTTATGTATTTATATTTGTATTATATATAGAATTGGGCGCTAACTGTTAATATTTTGATTACTACTTTAAAGTATAAAAGCTGTCTAAAAAGTTCAAGATGAACTAGAAGACAAAAAATAAAATAATCTACTAATAGATTAATATTTATATTATAATATCAACGAGATTATAAATATCGCAATTTTACTGATAATTTTTTATTGAATCGCAAATTTATATTTATATTATTATATGTATATTTAATTAATAATACATAATTTAATAAAATTTCAATAAAAATGTTGATACAAATATAAACAAATTTAAATGTTTTTGTCATTATAAAAACTGTTTGTATACCCCCTTGTAAACTCAAATACGCATCAAAATTAAAATTTGTTTACTGTTTTCGTTGGTTTCCATTACATTTTTGTGAAATTTTAATAACAATGGCAAATATAATACTTTGAAAAATCAATATGATTTTATCAATGATTTACAGAATACAGGAAATTATGTATTTTCCAAATACAATAAAAATGTTTCCCATTAATTGGAAATTCTCGGTTACTCTTAAAATGAAAATAAAATCGATGTTAACAAAACGAAATAATTTTAATTATTAATATACAGTTAATTTTAAAATAAGCACATAAAGTTGTATTCAAATTATGTATGTAGCAATAAAAAATATTGTTGTTTTAATTGCATTGTATACACAATTTTATCATTCAACGTCATTTAAATTACGCGTATCTATAAAATATAAACGTCAAATACATTTGTCAGTAGGTAGATACATAGGTAGGTAGGTGTAAGGCAGTGGTCTTCAAACTGTGTACCGTGGAATCCCAGGCTGGGGGTTCCGTTAGTCAAAATAAAAATTCGAAAAAATATTATAAACCACTGACACTAGTTGACTAGTGTTAATTAACTAATAAAAAATATAAAGATACATTTTTTAGTTATATTTGAAAATTAATGTATTCTAAAAAGTTACTATATTCTGTTTCATTTAAGTTTGCAGTAGTTGCCAGAGTTTTTGACGGTACGAATCGTGAATCGTACCGTCAAAAAACCGGTAACCACTGCAAACTTAAATGAAACAGAGTATATTTTATAGTTATAATCATAGACATAGAGAATGGACTACGCATCTGACTCAAAAACAGAGCCGTGTCAAAAGAAAAATATGGTTTGGGATATACTTGTCATTTTTAAACAAGAGTTTCCATTTCATTCTTATAAGAAAAAGTTTTGAAGAAATGTTACACTATATGTTAATACAGAATGCGCGGTCCATGCTCTATGTCTATGGCTATAATATATTTTTCGAAGGTTGGGAAGGGGTTCACCGAAAAAACCTAAAGGTTCCATGAACTGACAAAGTTTCAAGACTACTGGTGTAAGGTATACGATATACAAACAACAAAAACGATTTTTTTTTCTAATAAGTATAAACAAATTCACAACATGATTGAAACAAAAACATGAAACAGACTTTAAATATATCAGAAGAATATAAGTATACTAAAAATACACGTTAACAAATTTATTTTGAATTTAGAAACAATCAAAGAAAATTGTTTCGACAATATTTTCAAAGAGAGCCGCAAAAGTGATATTGTTTCAGCACTTTGTTCTGTTTATTATACATAAAGAAAGCGGAAATGATATATATATTTAAATATAAACGGTTAATGTCATTATATCCGCAATGTTCAACCAGCACGTTCTAATCAAGTGACGTCTTTAAAACAGATAAAGCAAAGTGATTCCGTCATAAACTCCATCGCACTCTCTCTTTCCAGCAGATGCTTTACGATCGCTATCCCACTAGCAGATGCATCAGGCGTATAATTTGATCTTTACTGGCAACTTGACAAAATAAGACCGTTATATAGATTGTCCATAAAAACCACAATCTCTATCCTTCTCTATTAAGTCTCAATCTCTTATGTCTTTATCAGAGAACAGTTGCTCTATTTACGACATTGCGCACGCGCGCGTATATCTCTCTCTTGCATTATTAAGGAGATAGCGGGGTTTCTTTTTATTGTCGTTTGTTTGTTGCCAGCCTACTGCATATCATGTGCATAGGTTAGGGACAATGATTAAAAAATTCAAAAACTACTTGGACAGGTGCTCCAGTTAAGGATCTCGTCGTTACTATAAGGTGGAATTACTTTATAGACAAAGTGTTATTATTTTATTTATCACCACCTGTCTTTTAATTTCAGAACAATTGCCATACGTTCGACAGGTAATAATGACCACCCTACTATCCCTTGAGGTACCAAACCGAAAAGACGTTATGTCGATGATATTTATTGTGGCACGAGCTATGAAAAATAACCGATAAATATTTATAATTCAAAATCATCTGTTTATTTTTTTATAATTTTATATGCTTGAATAAAGTATAATAATATACCTATTACAGTATTAAAATAATCATAATTGATCTTCAACAATGACCTTCAATATCAATACAATGATAAACAATAAAAAACATAATGGAAAATATGTACAAAGTACTTACATTAAATATTATTAATGTTTGATTAATTTTGAAAAAGGTTAAAATTACAAAATACCTGCCATATTTGCATACTATTTACATTAAAAAATAAATAATAAACATAATAATATATTTATAATTCCATAAAAACGTTCGAATGCAATATGTGAATTAGCCACTTGAAAATAAAAATTTTATTAATAAACTGATAACCTTTATAGCAAAATTAATCCCAGATAATTTATGTCATACACATTGGCTTTTCGTCATAATAATAAATACATGCACAACCAAATCTATTCATGAAGAAAACCATTTCTAATAAGTAATCTATATACATATTAATAACATGTCCTGACCGACTGATTCATCATCGCAGAGCCAAAACCCCTGGACCTAGAAACGTGTATTCATTTTATGAAGTAAGCACCCACTAAGAAAGGATTTTTCGAAATTATATAGAAGTGTACGGAAAAAATGTTTTTTGGTCTGATTTACTTGAATCTTAAAATAAATAATCTAAATACAATACAAATAATGAAACAAGTATTTAAACATTTCCCAAAATTCAACCCCTAAGAGATTGCAAGGGGGTGGAAAAGTTTGTATTTACTCGAATGAAACTTGGCACAAATATTATACAAGAAAAATAGTATTTTCGAAAATTCCCCTGAGAATAGTGGTAAATGGACTGTTGGTTAGAATTTCTGCTACCCCTAAATCTCCAAGAAAGACCAAACATAGAATACGGTGTCGGGATAATAAAGTACCCCAATCACATTGAGAAGTTCGTTTTCATTGATATATAACCTTTTTGTAATGTATATGAACTATGAATTAAAATCAAGAAGTTCACTGCAATTTGTAACAAAACATCGGTTAGGTCAAAATTGCCGTGTACAAATCGAATGAATTATGACATTTTAATTGTGATAAATCGAAGTTCTGCTGTGTATATATGCTAGGAATGCTTCTTCTAAAGAGCTACCGATCTAATTTTTGATATTTAGCAACAGTTACATCAACAAACTCAAGGTCGAATTACTAAAACAAAAATAATACGTATTTTTATAACATGGTGGCTTTTGTTGTGAACAATTTAATGATTTTTTTAGTAAACAATATTATTATAATACACATCTAACGCGAATTGATAAAAAAGGATTTATATATTATTTATTATCTACTGAAATTGATTTTAATCAATACTTCAAAACAAAGAAGTAGAATTCATACGTTGAAATTTTTGTAATTTGTTTAAACATCGTAAAGTTCTTTGTTGTAAATTTATTCTCTACTTACTATCTAAGGTCATTAGACCATATTCCATACTAAATTTAAATTCAAACATAAATACAATAGACTAATAAACAATTTACATACGTATCAATAAACATAAATAAATATCATGGACAAATTAATAATTAATATTGATAAAAACTAGAAACTTATTATTAACCAATAAAAAAAAACAATATCAGCTGTGTAAAGTATGATAGGGAAAGAGAGAGAGAGAGAATGTGAAGCGGCAGAGATGGGTAGTCTAACAAAAGATTCATAATTTATGTATACATGTACAAGTAACTATTCAAGGAATGGAATGTCCTGTAAAGTAAATTCAAACCAGATGACTACTCATAAACATTAAAACGATGAGTAATTTTGTCCAATAACTTTTCCAATGTTGACAAAACAACACCCAAAAATATGATGCATTTCTCTAAAAAAAAAACCATCTACTGAAATATTTATTGTCTCCTGTACAAGGGTCTTTTATTACATTTCAAAATGATTTACATCCCCTATTAGTTTAACTGTTCTGAAAAAATGAAACACAACATTTCAATTCTTGAGAAATTCCTATGAACGTATTTTTCTGAAAACACGATCAATGAGTCATAAATACTAATCAAAATAGGGCACGCAAGACATAATACATTCATCTATGCATTACATAAAGCGCGCGTGATTTAAATATCTGTAGATTGATCGGAGGTGACGGCTGCGTTCATGAATCACAGCACCGAATGCAAGTGTAAACAATAGAACACACACGAGTATACGAGTGACTAACCGTAATTAGAAGATGACACGATGCCGTCGACATTTTCCGCCACCCTGTGGTGTGCGAAGCTGCTGTGCCCACAATATCCAACAGGCAATAGTGTCCTTGTCACAAATTGGCAAAATGCCATGTCACATAGTCACACTGTCAAACTCATTATTATCATTATGCTACATGTACACGCGTAGCAGCGGCGTTTTCCCCCCCTCGCGCTCCGCCGACTCCCACTCAACAAGAATCTAAGAATAGCCGACACATATTCTCGAACAAAACAATAATATACGACCGATATATAAACAAAATAATAAACTCTCATCCACCAGCGCACACTTGATCACAACAAATATCAACAATCAAAATACGTACAACACAAGCTTTTGTTTAAATAAACAAAATTCACATGCGCGACTATATTACTTAACGTAAAAAAAACACAATAATAATAATAATAGAAATACAACAAACGAACACGAACAACCGCGCGAAGATATTCCACTAAACTAACCATAGAAAACATCACTTCCCTACGACAGAAAAGCACATGTATTGTGGTCCCGCTCGCTCGTCAGCCCGTATCAATTGTCTCCGTCTTTGTCAACGTCACGTAATCACGCGGCCAGTTCATATGCACATGTCGCACGCCTCACTAGCTGCTCGGCAACGTTCGGTTTGAGCGGGCAAAGTACGGACGCGCACGAAGACGTGAAGCGCGCGCGCGGGGCGTGCGGGAGGAGTGTGTTTCGCGTTACCGTGGCAACGGCGGCTCCCCTAATTGTTATATATCATTCTTGGTACACGCTCGTTGAGCTAATGGAGGACACTGTGACGCAACAATGAGATATGACAGCGCCTCCTGGACCCTTCGTGTATCTCTTTAATCCAATTTAATGTTTATTTACCGCACAGGTTTAAATTAATTACATCAAGTTACGCATACATACATTAATTACTATTAAACTGAGCAATATGCTAATTTACAGACAATGATGAAGTGATCGCTTTTCGAATTCTACTATAATTAGGCCCAGATATGGAATAAGATATTTGACTAAATTTTAAAATATATTGTAAATTATGCGTATATATATAATACATTATATATATATATATATCTTTTTTCAAAATAATGCCGAAAAAAATCTTTTTCTATTCAAATGAAAAAATTCCCGCTAAAACGCGTATGCGTGACATCACTTGTTATACAGAGATATAAGGAGATCGTTTTTAACCTATAGAAACAAATGTAATCACTACAGTATTTTTATAATGTTTACGATTAATTAGTTAAATAGATTTTCAATATCGAATACTCGATAATATTGTTTATCATCAAAATTCGATCTAATTTTTATAAACATATTACACAAAATTTCAACATCATCTCTGGTGTAACATTTTGCAATTATTTTATTCAATAAACTATGTCGAAATATAAAAAAATACAAAGCAAAAACCATCTGTTGATTCATGTAAAAAATAAAAAATAAAAATAATTTAATAAACTGCTTGTTTTTCGTCATTCGACAGACGGTAGATCAATGCACCAATAAATAATAATCAATTTAACATCTGCTAATTATTACTGATTAGCATTCGTTCGTGATCGAACGCTATCATCATATTTTAAAAACTGAATAATAAATGTATAAAACTGGAATATTAAAAAATGTGCCTAAATATTTTATGATATTGAAAACATTCAAGTTTGTATAAATATTTAAATAAATATAGATTAAATTATAAGGTCAAGATATAAATTCAATATTTGTTTTTAAACTCATCAATATAAATGTTTTATAAAAATTTAAGTAAAAATATTATTAAATACATGCAAGTTATTGTCGTCGAGGTCAAACAAAAGCAATCCTTTTTGAACATATGGCAACCCCGATAATACAAAGTCAATATGTTAACGTTGAATTTGATTCATTTTTTAAGTACCTGTAATAAAAGTTACTAAAACTTTTAGTACTTGCAAGAAAAATGCTTTTTTAGACGAGACTTCAAAGTAACAAAAATCAAGACAAGACAAACCTTATTGTTATATTTATAATAAAGTTATAGGACCGCTGTTCTATGACATTGTAATATCTCACATAAGATTAAATTATTTTACAGCGTCACCGACTATAAAATTATGATTTCAAATCCCACATCCCACGTATATTTTCTGTTAAATTTCAAAATGCTACGCGATATTACTGTAGCGTAATTATGACTTCTCTGAAAATAGTATGGTTCGCATAGCATGGTATTTAAATTATTAATTTATTAAAGTTAAGGAAAATGATACACTCGTATTGTGCTATTCAAAGTATGTAGATAACAAATAAGACAAATTATTTATGTTTTGCATATTAGGTGTTTTTGCGATTTGAAGATATTTATCAATTGTCAAAAGCTACAAAAATTTTGAAAAAATATAATGTGTGGGTATGGTTAAAAAATGCTCGTTATCAAAATAAACTTTAAAAAGTAGTTATATCAGCTTTTTTCTTAAGAAATTCTTGGAATTTTCATTGTATATTAATCATTAACCTTTCAAGAACATGAATGTATTTTTTAAATATATTGATCGATTAATCTAAAGACAAAACATTGACAATCAGTTGACAAATCAATTGACATATAATAGCAAGTTAATGCCCAGTATTATAAAGAATTTGCTTGAGTGCAAATGCAAATTAACTTCCAGCTAACGCTATCTACTAGGTATTTTAAATATAAATGACAACACACTCATATATGTAGCGAATAAAATCGTACATATGATAACCTTGACAGTACAATTAGCGACTTAAAATAAGTGTACCTCATAAAATATCAAGCAATTTCATAACAATTTGACACCTAGCAGATAGCGTTAGCTGGCAGCTAATTTGTATTTGCAGTCAAGCAATTTATTTACAATACCGGATATAAGTGTGTGTGTCTGTGGAGTAACGCATGATGTTGGCTCCAGAACTAAACATTAAATTGATAAGAAACCTAATAAAAAATAATTGAAATTTTTCGTATGTCAAAAATTTAAAAATAACTTTTTTGTTTTCACAAAAATATTTTTAAAGCTGAGACGATATTGTTTTATAAGGGTTATTAATTAATTAGTAAAAACTCCAAAAAAAAATTTTACACGTGATGTGTCAAGAAGACAAGATTTATACCCATAAACTATAAACAACCACCACATAAAAATCTTCCTCATTAATTATAAAACAATTATCTACAAATCATTCAATTTAAATAAATCAAATATCCCACAAACATAAACTACAAAATACTTTCTCCTCCATTTAGTTTTTGTACAAAAAATCCCAAGCGCGTGTAGTACATATATATTTTTTTAGAATACTTTTATTACCTGTCGCCATAAAATTTTCTCCTATCTGACACAAATGTAACGATGTGTTGCTGTATGTTGTTCCTCTATGGAATTTATTAGCGTGGTGGTGTTGTGTACAGAAACAACCCGAGAGAGGTTAATACTCTTTAAATTGGGTATCGAAACAGGAAAACTCCATGATTACTCTATGTGTGTTTATCGCTTTTTCACACTAGACGTACTAGCGATTGTTTATTGTGAATTTAATACATATATCCGGACGGGATAATAGATTATTCTATACACTGTTATTGTATTTCACAATTAGTCCAGTCGTCAGACAATTGAGCTAGAAAAAAATGACGGAGTACGTTTTTTTCGAGAAATTGGTAGATTTCGATGTATAGAACATGACAGTAACTTTTCCCCTCCTTCGAAGGGGGGTGCATAACTTTCTAGAGGCTCACAAAGCTGTCGATAATCACTTATTTCAAAAAAACTCGAGAACGGTTAATTTTAGGATAATTTTAGTTATTACAAATATTAAAGCTGATTAAATTCTAAATAAAATGGTATTTTTAAAAATTACATAGTATTAATAGTTGTTAAAATAGAGCACGCGAAAAAATCACATAATGACGTCGATTTTGGAAATTACGAAAAAAATGTAGAGTTTCGTTTAACCGCTGTATTTAATACGAATTTCATCGAATTTTCAATTGAAATTATAGTATTTGATAGAATAAATAACAATCTGTACAGTACTTTCAATATAATTTCAATATCTTGAAAACTAATCAATATAATTATTGTAATTTTGGAATCAATACTGGCTAGACCAAGCTTGTCCAACCCGCGGCCCTCGAGGAGTCTTGGTGCGGCCCGCGAAAATAATTAAAAAAAAATTATATAGTATTAAATTTACATTAAAATTACTTAGTACGACTAAAAAAAAAAGTCTATCAAATAATAAATACAGGTTTTGTTTTTTTATTAAAAAAAGGTTCAAAAATCAAAATTAGTAAATCCAGAGAAAATGTAATTGTCAATAATACACAAATTTGTTTTATTTACATTTATTTTTTTCATTTTATAACACATAAATATTATTTAGTAATATAATTAGTATATATAATTAATAATTATTTAGTATTATATTATATTGAATTATTATTTGTGTTATTCCACTTATTTTACCCCCACTACCCCAACAATATATATTTTTAAATTAAATTGCATAAAAAAGTCGACCACCTTTCATTCAGTGGCGTAACCAGGAAAGAGGGAGGTAGGAGGGACTGTCCCTCCCCCTCCGCAGTGATGCAAGTATGTAGTAAGAAGTTAAGGTCATAGGTAAAATATACATACATGGATGGATGTATTTTTTGTAAATTATAAAAAAAATCATGAGTGATCCTTTTGGTGAATAGGGTAGGGAGCATTTTCACCGAAAAATGTTTTAAAAAATGCATAAAAAAATACTTCATATATATTATTGAATTTGTGTATTAATAAGCTTTTATTTGACACCCTACACGATGACCTTGATTTTTTTTTCCATTTTTCAATTTACCCACTGAAATGAACCCCCCGAATCCAAATTCAACTTTTCATACTTCACGTTTATAATTAGGCCACCACACTCCCCTGTGTTAAATTAAATTTTTTTACGGCGAATAGTTTCAGATAAAATCGCATGTGACAGACGGACGGATAGACACCGAAGTGATTCAATACATAAGTGTTTCGTTTTCACGAAACACTAAAAATGAGCAAAAGAAAGGTCCTCAGAAATTTTTGATATTTCATCATTTTTCTCAGTTTTACCCACCCCCCAAAAAATCTTGGATATTTTATTGCCTAAAAATCCCAAAATATTTGTATTATATAAATTAGTACTGATAAGTAACCAATTTTCACAAAAACTAATAATTAAATAAAAACTCTCCGTTTGAAAGATACAAAAGTGTCTTTATTAACTAAACAGTGGTATACACAAGGGTGATTTGGTAGAGTTTTACTGTGCTCTGCACGGAATAGCGAATTAGGACACACACAACCAATATTAAATCCACTACCCCTCGTGTGTATATCTTCTCGCGCCTTTTAATCTCATATTCACCCAAACCCCATAAAAAGCTTTGAATATTTAGAAAGTCTTCATATGAAACATCATTTATTCCGTTTAACGTGTTGGTTTTAATTTAATTAATTCGTTGTAAAGAATATTTATCTCGACATTATTATGATCGTATTTCACAATATTAACGTTCCAAGATACATAATTGCGTACAAAATATTATAACATGCGTTATTTTTATTAATTTTTACACATTAAGCTGTAACATTAAAGTAAAATTTAAATACATTGCTTCAATAAATAATCATTCTTTTCGTCAAGTTAAGAACATAATAATCTATATACATAAAGCTGAATGTCTCTCTGTCTGTCTGTCCGTTTGTGCCCTTATCACCTGAGAACCACTTATCCGATTTACGTGGTTTCTTTTTTAATTCATAGGTACATTTTCTGACCAGGTTATAGGCTATATTTTGATACGTTAGGTAACATAACAACTAAGCAGTGACGATAATAGTAAATCAAGTCGGAAAAAAATTTGCCGTCGGCACGCTCTTTTGCAGTACGCTGCCTAAACCGTTAAATATTGAACAAAATAATGTATTAAAAAATTGTGTAGAATAAAAAGATCTATATGTCTAACTTTTATACACGGAGAGAAAAATCTTAGAAAAATTACTGTGCTCTGCACTATAAACGATGTGCGAAAGTCGAATATGGTCAATTTTATACGGTAAAATAAGAAAAATTAAAATTCATAATATAAAAAGTAAAGGACACAATATTATTTTTTAAAATACAGCCCAGCGAAATTTATAAAACAGCACAGTAAAAAGTTCCTATCTCGACAAATTTGTATTTTTTAATTGTTTTTCTTAAAAAAAATGCTATTTAAGTTTATATAAATTATTAGGCGGTCTGATAAATTTTACAATACTGACTTATAAAATTCAATGATATTTCAAAGATATCTGGCTAAAGCAGAAAGAAAGAAAAAGACAGAAGATACCAATTATGTTGAAAACACAAAAACTAAAAATGTAATATCTCATTAACTCTTAGTCGTGGAGATGTATGTATGGTTTTATTTTGTTTGTAAAACGATTCTCTAAAAATCATACGCATCATGTCTAGATCTCAGATTTATGGTTTTCGATATATTTTAATAGAAAGTTAGAACATAAAGCAAATTTTACTATCAACATAAAGAAGGTAGTAAGATTCGGGTACAGTCGGCTATTTTCGATCTTCCGACGGCGTATAACCGGACAGTTACATACTTGTATTGGAATGTATATTTGTTTTAAAAGTACATATTGTAATTGTGTAGTGTTTTCTATTTTAAAGATATTTTTCTATGTTATCGTGATTTTAAAGTATTATATTTTAATTTATATTCAAAAGTGTTTTTAATTAAGTGTTGTGAATAATATTTAAAGCGGGACGTGTAGCATATTTAGATTCAAAATGGCTATGATTGTTTTTATTTTATTAAAATTATTGTTTTGTGCGAATTTTAAATGAAAGTGGGTGATAAATGTTTTACAATAATGTTTATTGTGTTATTTTTAGAAGTTTAATTTGTAAAATAAGTTTTGACAGATATAGGTTAGTTTAGATTCTAGATATTGAAAATACGTTATTTTATATTTAATTTGTCACGATTACTTTAAGTATAATCGATTTATTGATTTTTAATGGATTTTCAAAGATAAAAAGTAAATTGTATATAGTTTATATAAAATAAATAAAATAAGTAGTTCTGTGAAACGGTCTCTTTGCACATGTATTGGTTGTCATATCTTTATGTAAATTGTTCTACAACTATATTTGTTGTTATTATTAATTGTAAAATTAAAAATAATGTATATTATATAAATAAATCGATAACTTTCTTAAAATGAAATTGCTTTTTATTGTTTTTACCTTTCTGTTTGAAAAAAAAATAATAAGCTATAGAAATTTTACTGAATCGATAAGGCAGTTTTCTGATAAAGCATTCCAAATTTTACCATGCTGGCACTGTAGTTTTTACCGTGGTAAAAAAGCAATTTTTACCGTGGTAAAAAAGCAATTTTTATAAAGTAATCACTGATAATTTTTATATGGACGTATAAATATTTTTTACTTGTATCGTCGATTGCGCACGCATTATAAGAGAGCACAGTAATTTTTCTAAGATTTTCTGTATAAAAATTATCATGACTTTTCTCTCTGTGTATTTAAGCCACAGTGATTGCTTTTATGTTACAAAGAAAATTTAAAATATTTGGGTTCTGTTTACGTGGACTTATGACTTGCAAAACATTAATCCATATCGAAATAAATGATTTCATCGTCATAAGTACTTAACGTAGATATAATTTGCCCTTAACAGCATCCAATTTGGTCGTATAGTTTAGTAATTTAAGTAGTTTAAAAAAAAAGAAAATAGGTGTATAAATCAGATATTTAAATAATTGATATTTTATGACCATAAAAATAAATTAATAATGGCAAACTATGACGTCTATATTTTAATATCATAAATCAAAACAATTAAGAAATAATAATTTCAATTACATTTATAAAAATGAGAAATATATCGTTTCATAATTTTAAGAATAAGTGATCAACAACAGTATTAAACAAAACACGTGAAACTTTTTTGTCATTCTCTGAAATCCAATTAAAGTACACAAGTACAAAAAAAGTTTACAAACAATTTAAAATAAAACGTCATAAGTCTAACGATAATAACATAAATAAATGTAATTATGTATGAAGCATGTAAACGCGATATCGGTGCAATTTTATCATCAATTAAAAAAATTAACTACCAAATATATATTTTATATGAATTTTACATTTTTTAATGTAAATAATAACACTGGCGATTACGAAGTTAGCATAATAACATTTAAAATTGTCTATTATTTTTTTTTTTAGAGATATGGTTGATATTATTATAAAAAAATTCTCTTGAGCAAAAGCTAAGCTAATGCTATCTGCAATCAAATCGGGGTTTTAAAGCAATGGTAATAAATATAAAAAATACACTTGTCACCACTTCTTTTAGATCACCGATTTCTACTTAACGCGCATGCGTCAAGGTCATTCATATGAACCATACCATTGATTAGAACTATCAGTGGGCTGTCTTTTATTTTTAATAGCACGCAGATAGCGTTACCTTAGTTTTTGCTCAAAAGAAAATTCTTTACAATACCAGACATAAGATAACTAAGGTACTGGCACCAGTTCTGGCTGCTATAAGAGCAAGGTTTACTGTTTTTGTGATTGACAGGCTTCTTTTTGTAATTCTCATGAACTCATGTTACTAATAAAACAAGTTACTTTTTATTTAATCAATTTAATTACCAAAGTCGTCAAATAAAGTTTGTTTTTTAAAGTATAGCTTTTTATTTTCTTTATGTTTTTTCTCCAGTAATGGATAAAGTAAACCGAGTAATGGACACTTGTTAATGATTACAAAATGATAAGTACTACGTCACAAAATATATAAACGAAAGAATCATCAAATTTGAAACAATATAAAGCAGTTGATATGATAATATAATAATTAATAAATAAATTATACTAATAATTAGTTTAAATGTCCACCATTTTGACACCTATTGGCCGATTGTCATCAAATCACGCTGTAAGACAGTTAAATGTATAAAGATTAATATTCAGAAATGGTATATTAGTCAAATATCAACAAATATTTCTAATCCAGTACATTTAATTAAAAAATAGCCATTACTGGGATCATATCCTAGACTGGTGCCAGTACCTTGTCTAATAACTCATAAAGACGATATAAATATTAAGTTGGTATATATTATATAATAATTATAAAGAACAAACCAACTGTAAATATTCAACTGACGAAAAAATATTTGATTAAACATTATAACGAGTACACAAAAAGTGTCCGGAATACAAAAATGTATAACAATCTTGGCATTGAAACAATAATCAGCGTGAAGTATGTAAACATGTTTTTAGTATTCTTATCACGAGATTTTCCGAATGTGTCGCTATAAACTCATTAAAGGCCAAACACTGATATTATCTGATGCTGGTACTAGTGCGGTACTACTACAGATTCCGTGTGTATTAGACATTTTGTTTTTATTTTATTGCGATTGTAATCAACATAAAAATGTATATAGACTCAACTTCACAGTTGATATTGTTTTTATAAATTGTAATGATAATAGGTACTTAAATTACATTGAAACTTTTCTTTATAAAACTGTGTACAGATTACTCGAATGTTCACAAACATTTACATTTTATTATAGTGAATGCAAAAAAAATCCACTTTTAATTCAGAAAATACATTTTAAATTAACTTGCAATAATTCAGGATTTAATCTAATTTATATAAAAAAATTTAAAATGGAGGGGGGGGGGGTAATAGTGATAAATACGAAGCACCCCGAAGAATAAAATTGACCAAATTCTAATTTTTCAAAAGATATTAAATGTTACATTTTTATTGCACATATTGCATATCCCCCCTCATCCTCTCATAATTTTAAAATACGTCAAACCAAGATATGTATACGATAATATGTTTATCAGTTAACTAACTAACAGGAATAACTTAAAAAAATGGTAATTTAAAAAAAAATGGTGGGCCCGAATATAAATTGTGCCTGAGGTCCCCGACTTTCAAAATGCACCACCTCAAATATATATTAGTGAACAGATTATATAAATAAAACCACATTTTTACTCACTTTAATTTAACCCAGATCAAGATCAATTAGATAACTTAATTTCACTTCTTCGTAAATTGCATCTATTTACTAAAAACACCCACAGCAATGTTTTTGAGCAAAGTCCATAATATACTTGCTACGTATTTATTTTTACATGTATATGCTATAATTTTTGAATGTAATTACAATTAGAATCCGGACGACCCTGATTTTAGGACGACCTCATATAACATTCAAGATTAATTCTAACACACATATACAAATATCTATATATGTATTGTATTATTGTATACGTACCTACGTCAAAGGTTTGCTAACCAATTAAATAAATTTATTTTTTTACATAAAATAAAATATATAGTTCACGTATTATTTCGACACTCAACGGTAATTATAATTTTTTTATTTACGTAAAACAAAATAATAATCATGTTTATTGAAAATAATTATGTTACATATCTTCATAGACTCTTGACGAATCTTATAAATAAAGTTAATATCCTCTCGATCTCGTATCGTCTAAATGTCATACGGTATCATCTCAGTTTAAAGTAATTGTAATTAAGTCTTAACACTTTCTGAAATAAATTACTTTTTTGTTGAATGTTAAAAAAGTGTATATGTGTACTCTTTGGAACAGAGACATCTAGTGTGTAATTTCAAAACTAAAAACCTGTTTTACCGACTCTCATAACAGAAGTCTGTATTATCTACATCTAGCCTAACTTCCTGATGTTAAATTTAAAATAAATAAACACCATATTATTGATTCGATTTGGCCCATTTAAAATAAATTATAGGTACCTATATTATTATTTTCAAATCTATGAATGAGTAAAATATCTTAGATAATAATTTCAACGCAATGTTTTTTTATTACACACACTATATTATTATTACAATAGTTACATGCACAGCTATTAAACCTTTGACATTTGTAGAAACAAACAATAGAACTGGCGGTTTGATATATTCTTTGTGTAAACGATACACTGAAAATGAAAATAAACATTACTAAAGAAGTGGTTATTATTACCGCTCTATTTTAAACAAAACTGAATCAAGAAAGATTATTTTCAAAATATAATAAGTTGTGTTTCAAAGCACTTTGAAAGGAAATGTCTTCGTATAGTAAAATGAAACTTTGCACTCACAAAGAATAGCTTGAATATTTTATTGATAAAAACTCATTTCTCAGAAGAGATTTAGATATTACAAACAATGTAAGGTACTATCAACAGTCTTGGATATGACCACAGTAATTGCTATTTTTTAATTAAATGTTTAACTGTCTTACAGCGTGATTTGATAACAAAATGTGTCAAAATGGTGGACATTTATTAAGAGGATTATTTATTAATTATTATATTATCATAGCAACTGTTTTGCAAATTTGAAGATTCTTTCTTTTATATCTTTTGTGTCGTAGTACTTATCATTTTGTAATCATTAGCAAGTGTCCATCACTGCGTGCTCATTACTGGTTTTACTTTATCTATTACCGAGGACTTTGGTAAGTAAATTGATTAAATAAAGAGTTACTTTTTTTATTAGTAACATGAGTTAAATGAGAATTACAAAAACAGTAAACCTTGCTCTTATAGCGGCCATAACTGGTGCCAGTACCTTAATAGAGCCATCTATTAACCTAATAATAGTCGATTGCGATCTAGCAATCATTTGTACGAAATTTTTATATGAATTCTAGATCAACATTATTCAAGAATATTTTTCGCCCGCACGAGGTACGTACGCTTTCACGCGCTCACAACAGATGTACATGCCTGTGTTCGTGTCTGTTTTGGGCGCGTACTGGTGTATTTGTTCGCTACGAAATTCATTACATTTTTACTCGGGTATAAAAATATGCAACGAATTCAATTGGCCGCCCCTGTTCTAGAATATTTTTTCAATGTTTACTTTGATATAATTTTATACTGTCCTTGAATTTTGATTCATCTGTTAAGTATAAAATTTTAATATATTCAATATATTGGGTTTTTCAAAAAGTTTGGGAGGGATTTTTTAGGTGACTCAAAACACGATTTTTTAAATTTTTATCTATCTACCTTTATTCAGCGACTTTTCGTAATCTTTTAGGTAAATTTTAAGTAACATTAAGAGTATATTTTTAATATAAAATACATCTACATAATATTTTCGAAAGCTGTCTTGAATCTTTTTCTAAAACGTGATAATTACACTGTATGTACAATGTCAAGTGCAGGTACACATTAAAAAAAATCAGTAAAAACTTTTCACTAGAATCATACATAAATTACTATACCTTTTATTTACAGTGTTTCGCCTTAGACAAACCAATGTACAAAAGCTAAAAATGATGTACGACATATTAAAATGTAAATTACTTTGGCCAGTTGACATACAGGCATCATTGTGTTGTGCTCTAGGTTCACCCCCCCCCCCCCCCCACCTGTCTATGCTTCTGTAACGTACCTACTAAACTAGGGGTGGTCAAATACTTTCGACTTAACACCGAATTAAATATTATAACATATTCGTGGACTTGTGGTCTTATTTTACATTAAAATAAATGTTTTATATTAGTAATTTTCACCCCTCATAATATGGTTGAGCTCGTAATCCTATGAAGGTGAAAACTATAATGCTGGATTGCACGAATGTTAATTAAAAAAGTTTTATTGACGGTCATTCTTCGTTAAATATCTGTTTTTCTGTTGCATTAAATATTTTTTTACTTAAAAACGTCCGATTAACTTAACCGGTTACAAATGGTCAATTAAGATCATACAAATTTGTTAAATATGGCAGGTGTTCAACAGATGTTTATAAATTGACAGATACTAAAGGATTTTGTCTACAACATGTCTCGCTATAACCCAAGTTCTAACTGATTCTCAAAGATCCGCCTTGAAAAAAAAAAATTGTTTCATGTCTATCATGTTATTGTGTAAATATTGTACTCATTTCACCAATTCATCTGATTATTTACAATAATACCAAACTAAGAATTTTTAGGCTAATTCTTGACCGAAGTTCTTAAATGGATATTTTTTGTCAAATACTTTCCAAGAATGAACCACTCAATATTACATAGTGCCAAATTTGGCAATAAGTTAATGTGTACAATTTTATTGCTAATTTATTATTGCTATTTGACAGTTAAAATATCGTCGTGCTTTTGCCCACGCCTGTACTAAACCCTGGTCCCCACATCTAAAAAAAACAACACAGTGTCACTAGATCGCTATCTGTGTATGTCTCTTCTTTTCCAGTTTGTTCTATTAACAGCATGCAGGTGGTTGCCTGTTCATTCAGGGCTACCCGCTATATACATACATATATACGTTACAGAATATAGTAAAGGATAGAACAGCACTTACCTGTGATATAAATCATAATAAGTAGTTGTTCTAGTGCTGTTATGACGGTTGCATAAGATTTGAGTATAACTGAAAAGTTGTGCTTCAGAAAACTATTGTCTACTAGAAAATCTTCGCGTTTATTTCTAAATCAATGCATTTTCATATATATATATTATATTTGGAAATGTGTTCTATTTTCGTCCTAAAAAAATTTGCGTATTTACATTGATAAAATGAGCATTATATCTTAAATTTCTTTAGTAACTCACTTAAAAGTTACATTTTTTGAAAGAGGACATTACAGTCTCCATATTTACTTAGTTTAATATCGATTGGTTTTAATTTTCTGTTCTAAAAATATAAACAAAATTTAATTTGTCGAGAAATTGAAATTTTTAAGTAACGGCAACACACTACAGGTCGCAAAAATGTAATAAATTAACAGAAATCCTTTTGAATTAATTTTATCTATTATCAGAATAGAACACTATTAAAACTCAGCCAAATCTGATAACTAGAAGTAAGGAAGTTTTCAGTTTATTTAAAAAAAAAACGATATTTCTGAAAAAAAATGGATCGTGAAATATTAGTCTGGTAGCTATAACTGACATAAAATAATCTGTTGTATTTTAATTATTTTATTCAAAGGTATGACTTTTTTTGTAAATTACAATGATTTAATGTTTTTACATTTTTAATCAAGATAAAATTTAGTAAAAATTATGACTCCCATTTATCTGTAAATGAAAAACTTCTGTACCTACTTCCTAAAATAGATTTAATCGTTTTGACTTTTGAAAGAATCAAAATGTTTTGATCTGAAATAAAGTATGCTATTGAAAAATAAACCTTACAATGTCAGTAACTTTATAATTCAAGTCATAAAAAATCTTAAAGATATAATCTCAAAAACCTCACGCAAGATAAAATAATTATATCAAGCTGCCTCAACAATTACAATGATTATGTTGGTACACAAAAGGTTTCTGTTTAAAATATAAAATAGGTATATATAAAATAATAGGGCGGGCAAATAAAGCCTTTGACAGGAAGGCGCAATAAACAAAACGGAATATATGAAACATGTGAGCATTTGCGAGTATGTATGCGTGAGTGTATGTATAAGTTTACACGTGTACAAAAAATAACTTCCTTTTTCTCACACGGTGTACTAACAGCAGGTATATTTGGATTATATTCAACATCATAAATATCATATAATTGAATGTAAGGTAGAAAATAATTGTATCCTTAATGATACGTTTCATTAGATTAATAAATCATTTAATATTAAGAACTATTATTAGATAGTTCTATGATGTATAGTTCGATTCCAAGTCAAAGCGATTTACTTCAATTATTGTTGATTTTCTAATTTTGATACTTGACTGCTTAATCAATGAAGCGGTTTTTAGAAGAAGAAAAAAACAAAAAAAATCAATATTTCATTTATTACCCAATTACTTCCTGTAGTAGAGGTTTTTTTTAAAAAATAGGTCGCTCTGTAGAACTATTTTGTTTGTTACAATGTTCTTTAAATGAAACTGAGGTTTTTATAATTTCTAAAAAGTACTTATTTATTTGTGTATTTTTTCCCTTCCCACTTTTTGTTCAATAATATTATTAAAATATCGCAAACTGCTAGTATTTTCTATAATAATTATTTTCAATTACGCCCATTTAATTAACAAGAAACGCCACGTGAGTAATTTTCCGCTATAAATATAATGTAATTACCAATACCCTGCTAAGCTGTGTAAACGTACAATTTATTTATTCTATTAATCAATTTGTTTAACCTATTGAAAAACAATATACAGTTTTTATTCGGTTTCAAAATACTGTTTCTAAGCTAAACATAAATGTCATAATTTAAAAAATGGAGATTAGAACTATACCTAATATGACCAGACATTTTTTGCAAAAATTAAATCCTGTATAGAATTTTAAAATCCTTTTATTACAGGTTCTTGAATATTTTTAACCCACAACCCTTTTTTCACAAGAGAGAACATTGAGCAGCCCCCAATAATCCAAAGTTATATTCACTTACATTTATCAATATTTTCTACAACCCACAGGCTCTATTGTGCTAATAGATTGCAGTTTTAGGGTTCGAGGCGCCGCTGCCCTATAACAACAAACTTAATTTTTGTTTTATAAAAAAAATTAACCGATAATAAATAAAAAAAATTTCAGAGGATCTACAAGGACACCTAATGCTGTTATAATGTTAACCCAGGACGTTTAATGTCTTATAACGGCCTTGACAACCCTCAGAGGGGTGACGACCCAGAATTTATGATCCACTGTCCTGATCGATAATAAAATTATTTTATTTCAGTAGTAATTTTTAGCTTTAAAACAGGCCTGTATAGAACATATATTTTGACGCATGTATACTGTACACATGCTTGATTAACTAATTACTTTCCATAAAATAAAACGAGACCCCAATTTTTTATTCATTTTGTCAGAATTTATTAGCATAATTTTTCATACATGGCAATATTTATAAAAAAATTATATCATCGCAAATTTCTACGAATAATAAACACGCACACATACAAACTAACAATACGGAGAAATCATATGTTCAAAGAGGTAAAAAAAACCTTAACAGAGACGACAATACTATTAAAATAAACGACAAAGACCATTGTTCGGCTAGAGCACAGCGGCAGCAGGGGCAGCTGATAGACGGGCGAGCGGGCGGGGGGGGTAAATACAAACAACGAGTCTCGTAAAGCGTGAGAACCGAAAGGCGCCTGTGTATGCGCGCGCCCGGAGACCACCGTGTCAATGCCACTGGACAACACCGACGGACCGGCTGCTCGGCCATATTCTAGTTACCGCTGCCAAGACATGCTTAATCCATTTCGTTACCCCTTTCAATGATTCATTATACAAATGTGTGCATCTCTAAGGTACTGGCACAAATTTTGAACACTTTAAGAGCAAAGTATATTGTTTATTGCGATTGATGGGTTACTTTTTTGTAATTCTCATGAAGTCAACTTACTTTTTATTTAATCAATTTAATTATCAAAATCAGCAAATATAGTTTTTTTTTTAATTATAGCCTTTTATTTTGTATATGTTTTTTCTCCAGTAATGAACAAAATTTTAAAATGTTCATCACTGGGGTATTGTTCAAGACTGGTGCCAGTACCTTATATCTATATTGTAAAACGCAACGTTTGTCTGTCTGTCCGTTAGTGCGCTTATCACACTAGAACCACTTATCCGATTTACGTGTTTTTTTATGTTCTTTGTCCAGGTTTTAGTATATATTTTGTTACGTTAGGTATCATAAGGAATAAGCAGTGACGATAATAGTAAATTAAATTAAATAATTCAACAAAATCCTAACAATAATTCCGTAGTCCACACGAGCGAAGCCGCGGGTACAGCTTGTATAAACATGTGGGTACTTTGTGTGTATTCAAATCGGCGTTTGCTATTGCAATTTTCTAGAAATATGTACTTACCTACGTGTATAGGTATTTACATCATTTAAATCAAATGAGGCTTCAGACTTTAGAACAAGCGCAAGAAAGTTTTTTTTTTAATAAAACTATACCCTGTTTCCTTTACCATTTATAGGGGTAATTTTATACCTCACTCTACAGATGGGGGAGAAATTAAACTGGTGTTGAGGAAAAGGCAGAATTATATATAGACTTACATCCGATGTTATAAAGAATTTGCTCTAGACCTATATAGTAGAGCAATAACTAAGTTAACGTTATCTGCAGGATATTAAATATAAATGACAACCCATTGACAGTTGTAATTAATGGTATTTTATGTATGTATGAATAATTTAAAAGCAGTGATGACAAGTGTATTAGTTTATATTAGTTATAATCTCGAGCAAATTTATAACGATTTGATTCCTCGCAGATAGCTTAGCTTTTGCTCTAGAAATTTTTTTTTATTATATTCAACATAGTTCTGCCCTTATTTGTAAATACATAATTTCAAAATCTCTTGTATTACAAGTTATTTTCAAGTATTTAGGTAGACGAAAAACGGGTTAGAAGTTAATTTTGAATAATTAATTAATATCTATATAGTTTCTAAGTTTATGCTCTGAAATATATAACAATATAGATCGATAATAATCATTAAAATATTCATACCTTTTGTGATTTTCTAAATTTATATAAATTACTCATGATGTACAAAATATATAATCTAATCAAATTATCATAGGGCAATGGACGATATTTACAATTACTTTTTGTATATAAATAAACGCTGTTGTTAATATTTAACTAATGAAAGGGTAAAATATTTAACAAATACTACCCCAACCCTTAAAAAAGATATTAAATTGCGTACGTCACCAGGGACCCTATTTGGTTATTTAACAAATTAACATATGAAATTAATATAATGAACTTTTTACTCTGAACACTATATTTACAAATGATGAAAATGTAAACAAATTGAATTATTAAAAACATTCATTGTTTATCATTATACAAAATTCTAAAATTCATTATTACATTTATAAATTAAATGGTACTTTATAATTACTAGAATTAAGTACCTATATATTTCAATAAACAATATACTGACAAATATTAATAGTTATTTATAAAAAAAATTATTTACAATTTACGATAAAACATGGGTTGTAAAAACACCAAAAAGTCGTGACTAATACCCATAAACCTGGTAACATACACAAAATAATAGGTATAATAACATAAACGAAGGGTTAAATCGTAATTAAAATTATCACAATTTTAATATATTGATTTTTCTCTGACGGCACGTGATCCCTTTTTTATTGGGCTGAAACCACGTGCTTTCATTTATACGTTCTATAAAATGTCAAACACACGCGGCTTTTATTATGATTAAATCATATAATGACGTAAATATAAACAGCGATTTGTTTACTAAAATGTCCCCTGCTAAAAGCTGAGGTGGATTCTATACATCGCAAAAGGGTATAATCGATATCGTTTGTAAGTACATATTAATCATATTCAATATTGCTAATGCGCGGTTATAGGTTACATTATATTCATCTAGTAAGGAGAATAAGTCAACTGAGTTCATTGGAAAATAATAATTTAATTATTAATTAAAACGAGCCAAGTCAAAGAGATTTTACTCCGTTTCTTTTTTATATCAAAGTAAGGTTTTTCCTGAATACAAACTGAATATTTCAATTTTTCTCTAAAAACTTAACTTTTTAACGATGTTATAAGTACAGACAAAATGTAATATAAGAGAGAGAGAGGCAACTCAATGTGTTCTTTTGTAAGCGTAGTATGAAAATATAAAATTTTATTAGATACATGCATATTATTAAATAATTAATTCTGAATTATTAAGAATAATAAAAATGATTCGTGTCATAATAATAAAGCTATATTTCAAGGTAAATTAGAAAAAAACAGATTAAAATTATTATGAAATTATATTTTAAAAATTTCTTCCCGCGAGAGATATATAGTATGATTTAAAAAGAACATTTAATAAAAATATTAATAAATAGTTGGCCGTATTTACAATTAAAAATAATATAATATTGTTGACTAACAATAAAATTTCCGTTGACGCTAATTTTCTTCTACCTACATTTATTTCAAAAGTGTATTAATATTAATTTAAAACTAAATAAATCAATAATTCGCAGAAGACTATAAAATACTTCGATACTCTTTAAATATCCCCAGAAAAAATACTTCACTATTTTGTAGATAATGATATATTATACGTAACAAAAAGTAAATAATAAATAGATAAAAATATTTAAAGGTACTCACGTTTCGATAATTCCAAAGAAGGCGGAGGCGGTGACACTCTTTCCGTCAACTGAAAAAGAAAGAAAACACTTATAACTTCCGAATTCAATTGACACAATTATACAATACTTTTATTTATGAAAATATTAAATTATACATATCTGGAACCAATATCATATCGACTTTACGAAATATTTACATTTTGATAAGAATATATGTGTATTTAAGAGAACACATTGCAATTTGTATTGAAAGTTTTAGCAGGGGTGTTCAAAGTAAATACATTTTTTATCTCTATATAAAAAAATTAATGTTCATTTGTATGATGCTTATAAACTCGGAAATTACTGAACCGATTTCAATGCGGTTTTCACCAATATTCTGTGCATTTGTGTGGCCATTAATATTTTATGAAAATCTAAGATTTAACATCAAGAGACTTAAAAAATCTTTATCAAGTCGTGTTTTGTTTACATGATGTCACTGGGTGGGCATGTTGGGTGAGCATGATGGGTGGGCACGTTAGGTATACATAATGAATATTTTAGGTCGCTAGTATTTATATAAAACTGGAATTTAGGTTAGGTAATACATATTTATATTATGATAGTCGATAAAACAGGTTTTTAGTTTCGCATTTGCAAAGTAGATGTCACTTAACTAACCTAACCTATCACGTGTACAAAATTATATCGGTCAAAACCAAAATTGAATAACTTTTTACGGTTTTGGCAATTTCTAGTGCAAAATAACAATGCAAATAACCCATGAGCTTAATTCTCTATAAAGATTATATGAAATACATACACATATGAAAAATTATATAAATACAAAATAAAATATTTTTCTACTTCTAAAAATATGTGCACATATTTTTATGCATTAAATAACAATAAGATTACTTGAACATTGAATTAATCAGTATATCTTTGAACAAATCGTTCCAATATTGCTTGTTCACTCTACATAATGTGAATAATACCGTTTTATGGACCATTATGTCTGATAAAAAATATCAGTTGTTTTACTAGCATATCAACAATATACTAATAATATGTTTTATCTCACTTCAATGCAAGAGTGGACAGTTTATTACCTACTGCATTATAAAGTAAATGAAATTACTTTTATGGAATTTCAAATTTATAATTTGTTATTACTATTCAAAATTTTATTATTATTATCAGTATGATTCTATTAGTAATCAAAATAATAAATAAATATGTATAGGCTATCTATATATACAATAATATTTGAGAGTTTGTGTCTATACGTTGTTTTTGTACAGGTAATATAATCCATTTTGACACTTTAGATTTTTAATCTATTTTTTTGTTTTGAGTTGATACAAAAGTTACTGAACCGATTTTGATTGAACTTCCACTGGTAGAAGGTACATACATGACCCTAGAATGATATAGGTATATTTTTTAAATAAAATGTATAAAAATGAGTTGATGTTAACATAATGCGGGAGAAGACGTGAACAATCTTAAATGAATGGTAAAAAGAGAAACATTTATTCAATGAATTCAAAAGGACGAAGAAAATCATCCAAGATGCTATTTAATATACAGAATAGTTAAATAGTGCGTCCGGCTTTCCTAGCTCACTTCCCGTAGGAGATAGAAAAAAAAATATAATTTGACAAAACTGAGGTTAGAAAATGATATCGGAAGATTTAAAACGTTACAGGCTGTTCCATTTAAAAAATCTTTGTTTTTGTTATAGCGTAAAAATGGAACACCCTGTATTGTTGAAAATAATTTTACGACGTTGATCGTTTCAAACCAATAATATTATGTACCAAATTTTTTTTCTATCTCCTACGGGAAGTATGCTAGGAAAGCTGGACGCACTATTGAACTATCTCGTATAGTTAACTATAAATACGCTATTAATTGATTCGACAATAAAAACTACCCCAGATAAATTTTTCACAAGCCCTAGAATCTCAACATCCTTTGTCTCTTAAACCTACTCCCTTCAACGGAGATTACGACTAGCTCCTATCAAGCCAAAAGTAAATTAACCAAAACCAAACTCAGCAGTGAAGATTAAATCTAAGCATCCTCGTAAACTACATCGTATTTTGTGTATATTTTTTCGGCGTTTTAGCACCCGCCCGTTTATACAGTGCTAACAGATTACGAACAAGCAAACTGTGCATTATGCTAATGATAATATTAGTGTGACACTATGTCATCATCGCAAGTTTAATAAAACAAAACGTGTTGCCAACATAATAAAAAAAACCTTCACTATGTCTAATAATTCTAACGCAATAAAAACGGCGTAGCAATAATATGATGATGAGGGGGTGGGTGCAATAGAGAGAGAAAGGCAGAGATGGTGAATGTATAAGAGACAGAGAGAGAGGGGAGGTATGAAGAATAGTCGTTACCCCGCCACACTAACTTCATAACAGTACAGTTGATTTCAACCGGAAGTGGAATGGCATCGCACACATTTGTCTGTGTGAGTACGCGCTCACACACACTCTCTCACACCCACCCACCTACACACATTCGTACGTTCAATAAAGATAAAAGCACACGACTAAACTATCGGATTTAGAATCCGATTAAATTGATATACTTGTTGCTTGGTTTCTGAATAAAAGCGGCGTCCTTTTGCTTATGGTTTAAAATTATGTAGGTTAATAACGGCTTAAATAGCGTGGAGTTACCCATAAAATACTGTAAAACAAATTTGTATATTAATATTTCAGAAACGTGGAGGTTTAAAACTGGACCGTGTGTAAGTCCCCTAACAGTCAAACACGCACACACCGGGACGTGAGTACGGAACATAATGACTCCTGTCAGAAGTTAAAGTACAATCGAGAAGGCTGCCTCGATGAATTTATTAAAATTCATACGCACAAAATTGCTCGAATTTTTTTATTTGATAAAATCTTCCGGGGTAAAAAGATATAGAGGATTCGACGTGTTATGTTTTTTTAATTTCATTTTCTTTATGTTTTGACAACTCAATTTCAAAATAAAGTAACTCGATTTAACACATTGACGATCATATTTTTTCTTGTATTACATTCGTATGTTATATTTTATACACGAAATAATTCAATAGAAGTTGTAAAATAATGCATCAAAATTTATATATCACTGGAATGTCCTTTTGAAGACAGGGGCGTACACAATATTAAATTTTGACTGATAATAAAATAACACTACAAAAATTATCAACTATTATATTCATACGAAAGTAACTCTATCTGTCTGTCTGTTTGTTACCTATTTACGGCTAAACTGCTGAACCGATCTTGATGAAATTTGGTAGGGAGATAGCTTGCATCTTGAGGAAGGATATTGGCTTATTTGTGTCCCGAAAATCGATTAAAATCATATTATATTGCTTTTAAAACGATGTATGACTCGAAAAATTCCTACAGATTAATATATTAGTAATGATAATTTGAATTGAAAGTAAACATTAATATTAAATTGTTGAACCCCTGACCTATATCTACATATTAAAAAGTCATAACTTCCTTACAATTTCAAATAAATGATAAATCAAATCAAATACTATCTGCAGGGTATTAAATTTAAATGAAAGTTCACTGAACCGAAATTGTAATTGAAAGAAAATTATTTTGTTCGAAAAAAAATTTATAATTACAAATAAAGGGCAAAAAATAAAATTGCATTTTAAAGATTGAAATCTTTACTTTTCAGTTGTTTTTTTTGCAAATTGAAATGTAATTCAGTTATAGCGTTTGCTAGGTAATTTCTTTAATAATACCGGATATAAAGGTATCTATCTATCTATAATCTATCTTCTTTTATGAAAAATAATGATATCATTCAAATGTTTATTCAGTAAGGATCAAAGAAGACGCAATTAGACAAAAATACTCACCCTCTTAAAGAAAAACAACAAACCCATCTAATTTAGAAAACATTAAACACATTTTTGTGTTTACAAACGACACAGTATCGCCATCTGTTAACAACGAGCCGTAACAACAGTGTTGAAAACAAATATAAGTATTTCAAGATGTCAGCCTATAAGCAATAAAACTGTTTAATATGTCTGATGAAATGGGGTTTGAAATTTATTAACCAAAACGCGGCATACTCGTATGGGTATTAAGTCCTTTATTAATAATTATTTACAATAAACGTATATTTTAATAAAAAAAGAAGTTTTATACAACACAAAATTAGAACTACAAAATATAACGTAAAAAAATATTTTTTTGGTTGTCATTTTCAATATCCTTTAAAAAAAGTATTTCGTCTGACATACAAATTGCGACAGAAACAAAACAAAATGCTTCCTATAGAGTACCAACATTAACTAGACTACTGTCAAAATTTCATGACATTTCATGTACTCTTAAATACCATTCAAATAAAGGAATGACTTGATAAGTGTTACGGCACATCTGCCCCAAAATTGTTTTTTCATTGTTAGGCCAAAGATTTTTCAGCCCATGTAGTATTAATATTTTATAAATGATTGTATTTGTTTAAATCATTGATTTTTTCAGAGAATACAAGGGAAATTTTGTGATAGTTATAATGTACTGCCCCCATGCCTTAAAATAGGCAAGTTAGGTATCATTCGAAAGGTCTTAACGTGAAGTCAAGTCTTTTCTAGGTTTCAGCCCCCCCCCCCCCCCCCCCTACTTTCAATCACGAAGTAATATTTATTAAAAGTTATAAGAAATAAATATTTCTATTCGAAAATTCGAATGAGTTTTATGCAACCCTGGTATTAAACATAATTAAATTTAATATCCATAATAAAACACCTAATTGATACGTAAATAAAAAAATGTATATTCATTATTATTCATACTTTGTAAAGAAATTGAATGCAAATTCAAATACCATCCATCAAATAAAAAATCAAAAGCAACGAATAACGATTGGAATCAATTTTACGAACGAAAGTTTAAAACGTTTTTTACACAAATCAACGCAATTAAAGTTAATCACTTTCTCTCAATATTTGAATTACATCACTGTCATATTTAATACAATGACAAATTTCCGGATACTCTCTTTTTATTGAATTTATAGACACACAATGTTGAATTTATGTGTTTATCTTCTGTTTATTTAGGACGGGACTGTGTCTAACCTTTTGATTTTAGTGGGTCGCATTAGAGGTTATTGTATAAACACCTGATCCCCGTATCCTATACAGATTGTTACGCACACATCAACATAACATATGTATGCATATACAGTGACGGTTTTACGCATATGTAGCAAGTAGGGAAGCTATACTTAATAATTTATAAGATTTCGATAAATATGTATGTGCAGACAAAACACATGTGAAAACTAGAGAAACGCTCGCGTCTTATTTACCCATATTAGGGTTGAAAATCGCGATACGTGTGTATTTAATAGAAAAGTATTTGGCCAGAAATTAAAAAAAATTATATTTATCCCTCCTCCAGAGTCCCCCCGCCATAAGGGGTTGTTTTTCCAAAAATTCCTCCATAGAGTGCTTATCATAATTAAGAAGACACGTTTTTCAAGTCCGAGGGTTTGGGCTGAGCGTAATGAATCAGTCATTCAGGAGTTCTCTCATTATTAGTACATAAGGTACTGGCACCAGTTATGGCCACTATAATTCTTGTAATTCTCATGAACTCATGTTACTAATAAAATAAGTAACTCTTTATTTAATCAATTTAATTATCAAAGCCCACAAATATAGTTTGTTTTTTAAATTATAGCCTTTTAGTTTGTTCATATTTTTTCTCCAGTAATGCAGGATAAAGTAACACCAGTAATGAGCACGCTGTGATGGACACTTGCTAATGATTACAAAATGATAAGTACTACGATGCAAAAGATATAAAAGAAAAAATCAGTTGCTGTTAATCAAATGGGAGAAATACTCGGTTTGCGCCGTCCACAGGTTTGATCTATGAGTCTGAAATTTTGGGACAATTAACTTTCGATCCAAAGCTAAAACATAGGCCTGCGGAACCGAAAAAAAAATAAAAATAAAACACCCTAATAAATATATTGTTTTAATATTTGACTCTCCAAGCAATAACGTTAAAATAAACAGTAGCTCGAATAATTACAGGGTCTAAAATTTTCTGCGCCGGTACTGCACAATCCCACACACACACACACACATGCATACATTGCGCCCCCACTAAACCCCTAAGTTCGCGTTACACATTTCCCCTGTCGATTTCCGCCCGCCCATCAATATCTTCTCTTCCTTTGGGGCTAGAATCGTCAAGTTTAGTACACGGACTTGTTTTTTTTTCTCTCTGTGTATATAGTTTTATGATTGTTATTTATTTTTAGAACGTTTTGTATTTAACTGATATTAAATTACAAATATTTACGTGTGGATGGAAGTTATTACGTTAAAAATAAAACTGTACATGTTACGTATCTTTGTTTCTAGGTGTAAGTTTTGTCTTTATACTTTGAGATCTTTAAAAATAAATAAATAAAGATACCAGATTAATAAAATCTTGTTTATCTGTGCACGATTTTCTCAGTAACAACTGAACGGATTTTATTTCGGTTTTCACTAATGGGTAAAGTGTTTCACAAAGTAAATACCGATAGCGATAAATGAAAACAATGTTTAATAGGTTTATTACAGATTCAATTTATGTCCCCGAGTAACACCGGGTCCAATGCGTTAATAAAATATAATATGTAAATAAATATTATGTAAAATTAGCGTAAAAATGTAGAAAATATTTAATTAAAGTAATTATAATAAATAATAAGGTAGTCTCCCCTTTTGTTGTGCACTGATATAAATCACACCAGGAACTTAAAATTCGTGAAACTCATAGCGTTACTTCCTTTTTCATAAAATAGGGGGAGGTTAACGATCTAACAACATTCTAATATTACTTCATTAAGTACTTATAAATTTAACAAGGTCGTAAAGAACAAATTATAAGAACAATTGCAAATTTTACGAAACCAACAGTTAAATAATAAAAATTTAATCATATATTTTTTTAAGCATTAGTAATAATATAACTAGGCATGGGTGTCTACTTCTTTTTTATTGATACCTGTATTATTATAAATATCAACGGAAAACAAAAATTTATGAATAAATGAATTTTTGAATCTATGACTAGCGATTTTATCCGCGTAGAATTTGTATTTTTTTATCTTCCTCAGGATGCCAAATTACATCAAGATAAGTTTAGCCGTAAAACGGTCAAAACCAGATTGAGTTACTTTCGCATTTATAATACTAATATAGATAAATAAGTGATTTAAATCTGATTTTAACAGTTTTTAATTAATGCAAACCCAGTGAAGTTAAATAAATAATAAATAATTTATGAATCCCACATTCAACGAAGAAAAAATATCACACATTTTTATTTTATCGAAAAAAGTCGAAGCTCAAGGGAAACAAACGAATTCGTTTATATAAAAATATTCTTCGTTAAGTTCAAAAAGTCACGGTTTGAAGCTCACATCATAGTAAATATGAATGTATTCAATACAGCATTAGAAAAAATAAAAATAAACCTGTGGCAAATATCAAACAGCGCACAAAATGACACAAATCCGGTGAGAGATATCTAAACTGTAGTATAACTCACCTTTGCCAGGACCGGATTGAATGTGAACTTTGAGTCGGGCTCTTTACGAGGCGTCGCGGCGATGGCCGTTAGTGGCGTCGCCACTTCGGTCATCTCCTGAAAAATAAAAAAAAAAATATTCATTAACAAATATTTTAGGTATAACATACAACTTATATTACAGCAGATTGAGTAATGTGATGATATCTAGCTTGAAATAATTATATGGACTTAGGTTTTTTAATAGACAAAATCCCATCAAAATCGGTTCAGTAGTTTTCGAGTTTACTCGAGATTAACAAACATACAGACCGAAATTATAAAAAAAAAATCTAAAAGAGACGTTCGTTCACGTCATATATAATATATAATAAAATGTAAGTATATGGTTTAGGTAAAGTAGAAAAGCTGTCATTCGTGAAGAAGAAGAAGTAAAATATAGTTAGGTAATACAGATTTATGTTATAGTCGATAAAACAGGTCGCACGTACAAATGTAACATACACATTTCCCATTTATAATATTAATATGAATTTCTATATAAAATATTGTGATAAATAAGAAAATAAATTAATAATAGCATTGTAAAAATTACTATATAATTTAATTTTTTCCCTACATCTTTAGTAGAATATATAACATTTTTATCTACGTATATTTAAATTTTAAAATACACTTATAAAAAAAAATAAAAAAATAATACAGTACAGTATAGTTTTTATTGGTTTTAATTTTTTAATACCCAATAAAAGTTACATTTAAAATATGAAATTTGTATGCAATATATTTTTTCTTTTTTTTTTTTTAATTAATTATTACAATAAAATCTTGTGTATGTCAAGAGTACTGCAGTCATTTTTACGTATTTTATTAAAAATTAAAACCATAATTTTTAGTACAATAACTATAATTCTGTATACTAAAATAATTTAGTTTATTAATATATGTCTTTAAAAAATATAAAATAATAATAAAAACGACACGAACTACAAAAGGTACATTAAATAAAATAAGACCGTCACAAAGAACTAAAAAATAATTACATTAAGCCCTCTTTCTCGTTACGCTCAATGCAATCCGAATAAAAAATACATTTAAATTTTCAATAGCATACAATGTCGTATAAGATCTACGTTGTATGCACAGTAATGGTACTCAAAGACATTTACTGTAACAGTTTCAGTTACTATTATAACACACTATGTTCGCGCATTGCTAGTAAAACGCTTGCATGATTCGCGTCAATAGAATTAAGTTATTTGTTCAACTCACTTAGCTGACTAATATTAAATTCTTGTTTGTGATGTATGACACTCAAATACACATATGTGCGTACGTACATACTCACGCACATAATAAATGAAATCGTAATATATATTATATAGAGACAATTGTGCTCAAGAATTTGTTTTTAAATCATTGTGTAGTATTTTATATTCGATTTTGTTCACATACAGTAGGGCAGTGGTTTACAAACTTTATGTTACTACGCCCAGTGGCGTAGATAGTATTTAATCTAATATTTTTGGTTCAGGGACCCTCAATACGTGTAATTCCGTTAAAATATCGAGTTCGATTTTTTTCATGATTATGAATTATGAAATTTTTAAAAGGAAAGCATATTTTGTCAATCCTACCCCTCCTATTAACAAAAAAAACTAGTAATGAAACAGCTTTAGTTCAAGCTTTTACTTTTTTAAATAAATTCTTATATATTTATATAGTAACTAAATGATTCTACGTCTTATTTTCTTGTATTTTAGTCGATATTTGTATGACAAGTTGAAGTTCACTTTTTTTGTATAGAAAATGACGTGAAAAGTTGAAATTTTCAAACCGCAGGTCTGTATCTCAAACCGTTCTCGAGATATAGCCTCTCAAAGTTTTAATTTTTTCAAATTTTTGGAGAAAAAAGGCCATAACTTTTGAACGCGTGGTCGGAATTGATTTTAGTTGACGGATTTGTAATCAGCGTGTCAAAATCCATATAATGACATGTATAATACTTTAAAATCCGACAAAAAAATTTTGGCCAAAAATCGGCATTTTTTTAAGGTATACCCCTTTGAATTTTTTCGATTTTTCGTGATTTTTTTTTTCGAGTTTTAAGGTATTATACATGTCATTATATAGATTTTGACACGCTGATTCCAAATCCGTCAACTAAAATCAATTCCGACCACACGTTCAAAAGTTAGGCTCTAATCATTTTACAGCTGTTAGAATTTTTGTCTGATTGTTCCGATTTGATACAAAAATTACTGAACCGATTTCGATGATGTTTTCACTGATAAAAAACCTAGAATTAGTTTAAGCTATATAATAATTTATGTAAAATCTAGGGTAGTCCGATATTAACCCAATAAATTAGGACAGGCACGTATTAAGAAAATGTTTGTGTTTATAGCAGCCAGTCCGCAAATTTTACAGGTAGTAATTAATTTCAATAATTTTATGTCTGTTTATTTGTAATGGTTAAATATAAGAACCACTGAACTGATTTTATTGTTGGAAAATTAATCCTGTCAAAGGAGCTAATTGTAAGAAATTATATTAAACACGTGCGATAAATTATATAAGCTGATTATTGTTCAATTAAATTTAAGTACTTTGAAGAAATTGGAGCAAATTATTTCAAGTATTTAAAATATGCTTTTGTGTCTTACAACTGATCAAAAGGAATCGTAATCAATCAATTCAAAGCAACTACTATAGGAATATTACATATAAAATAAATGAAATCAGTTTGTTATCAATGAAGTGAAGAAATTGCTCTATTTTCTACATTTTCTTTGTTTTTCTGATTCGTTTCAACCCATATTTCTCGGTAAAAATATAAATGAAAATATATTAAAAACAACATCAGTTCAACAAGTTTCGTTTTGAATAATAAAATAGTCAATTCAAGAGAAGATTTTCAGAATCCTTACGTTATAATATATTTAGAACAAGGTCAGAAAATTTTCGATATAAATACTGCGTTTTATAAATAACCCAATGTATTATTTATCTTTACTGAATTCATTAAACTTTAATGCAAAATATCACTTATTTTGATAACAATTATTAATACAAAAAAATTACGTTATTTATTTATTGTTATTACAGTTTCTTGACCAATAAATTAATATTTACGAAATACAAAAATAGAATAAATAATTAATAACAATTATTGTACACTATAGAATCAATTAAATGTTAACTAATCATAATAATTCGTAGCATAACTAATAAGAGTTTAAATGTATTATAAATATTATATTACGTTAGTTATTTTTGGAATGTATTTAATTAGATGAACAAAAAATATGAAAATCATAACAAAATGTCCTTAGATTAATCGATTTAGATTAAAAGGGCGATGTAACTTCAGATAAATTTTATTTAAAACTAAAACGCATGGAATTATTAATTTAATAACATAACCATAAAATTCGCGTGACATGCTAGAAAAATAAACTTCAGATAACTATATTTAGAAAAATCGTTTAAATTAACCATATTATTCTATTTTATACAAAAAAAAAATAAACAGTGTGGCCACCACTAGACTTTTTTTACATTATTATAACGAAAAAATGGCTTGAATATAAATTATAGACAAAAATATTATCACTTTATTTGAAACAATTTTCAAAAATAACTTTTAAGAAAAAATTAAAATATTTTTTCTATTACGTACCTACTATAAAATAATTTTAAATATTTAAAAATTGATAAGGTGCTCTTCAAAAATAAGGGGTGCACAGTGCACTGTAAGTACACTGCATACAATTAATTATATTTTGTAATTTCCATTTTGACTGTAGAATGTAGAGCTTTTAAACAGACAGACATAAAGACCGTGTAATTCCGTTGAATTTTTTTATGATTAGTAATGACCACTATACTTTACTATAAAGTACATTTTATGCATATATAAAAAAGTAAAAACGATGTATTTTTATGAAAGAATGAATAAATACTATTTTTATTAATTTAAATTATGTAATAACGTGTCGACCGATGTTTTTAAAAAAATACCCTCCATTTACGTGGTTGAAAATGTTTAGAAAAAATGGTGGAACCAGTTAACCGCGTCAATAGAAGGATTCCTATAAAATTAAAATAACCCAAATTTTAATAAGATACTTTTCTAACGGACTGTACTTGAATATATACATTGCAACATTAATTGTGTTTTCATCTTCTTTGTGAAATCTGTCTGAAGAGTTGAACGTCCAATCAATAACAGCAAAGGGTGTAGAGAAAATGAGCGTAAATCGTTTTTTAACAAAACAAGTTTTAGTGATAAATTGACAGAAGCGGTGTCTCGAATTCAAAACCCCTCTAGCCCCACCCCCACTTCAGGTTTGGTAGACAGACGTAAGTATCTATATAGCATACACAACTGTCTGGACAGAATTATTAAAGTTTTACCTATGCTCTAGTACTGCATGTTTATCTACATCAGGCGCGCAACTTTTGAGTTATGTTCACCACATTAACCCATTTACATCAATGTTAGATTTGCTTGTTATTTTTTATTTTATTTGGTAGGGGAAGTTTTTGTTATAATATTACTGATTCTATTATTTGATTGTTATTATTATTACTTTATATAGAAAGTACTAGCACCAGTCTTGGATATGACCCCAGTAATGGCTATTTTTAAATTAAATGTACTGAATTAGAAATATTTGTTGATATTTGATTACTACCATTTCTGAATATTAATCTATATACTTTTAACTGCCTCACAGCATGATTTGATGACATTCGACCAATAGGTGTCAAAATGATAGACATTTAAACTAATTATTAATATAATTTATTTATTAATTATTATATTACCATAGCAAGTGCTTTAAATTGTTTCAAAGACGATTCTTTTTTTTATATGATAATTTGCAACAAAATTCAAGACACTATTTGAAAAATATTTTACATTTTCATTATTAATATTCATATCAACTCAAAATTAAAATCATTCCAGCCCTGTGCAGATGGGTAGGTATGTACGACAAATCATATATTATTTACTCCCCTTATAAAGTTCCCCTAAACATTTCGCCGGCTGCGCTCCTGTCATATGTAACATACAAGTCGATAAAGAAGGTAACTACGACGGCGCTCTACTCAAATATTAATAATTTATTTACATATTCAGTTTCACACAAACCGTATGTGCATGAATGTAAAAGCTGTTTTAAGATTTCGAATAGTTTGACAAACTACTAGAAAATTTATACACTTCATTTAAATATTACATATCACTATTTTTTTATAAAAATAACTTTATTATTTTTATTTTATCTTAAACAGATAATAATTAGGTCAATAAATATCAGGGATACAATTTCAGTTCACAAAGCTTCAGTATTTTTCACGGTTCAAATCGGTTTTTATAATCTATTGATTTTAATATTAAAACTATTCTATGGACTTTTTAACTTAAATAAGTATGTTGACGTAAAAATTAATCTATTTACATACATATGTTTTCTATTAGTTTTTTTGTCTAAATAAATATTTTGATATGTCTACATAACACATGAAATATTTTCTAAAAAAGAACTGTGTTTTTTTTTTTAATTTATTTAAAAGTATGTCTGTTTTCCATAAATTCACATTAGCCTCTATAAATTTAATGAATACGTCCCTGTTGATAAACACCGAGTCGACAACTATTAACAACTAACAAACAAACAATATAAACTCGGACCTTGAGAATGTTCTCCACGGCGTTACCTCCCGCGCTGTGGGGCTCTGAGGAGGTGGAGGACTGTCTCTGGTGGTCCATGGGGATGCGAGGCAAAGTTCTGCCGACACTCTGCACACGGGAGCCCACCCCTGTGCTCATTGAACTGGTGGGGACTGGAGGGCCCTTTACTTGGACGATTCCGTTTGATCTATGGCTGCAAAACAAATAAAAACGATTATTACTTACAAAGTCGATCAAAAAATTATTAATATACAATACCCCCAAGTTACGTCACCTTCAATTCCAGACGTAACTCGGGGTATGGCTGTATTTACTACATATTATTAAGTATATATTAGAAAACTCAACATCTTTTTGGTATAATTTTTAACATAAAAAAAAAAAAATACATCCATACCCCGAGTTACGGCTCTTACTCAACTTACGCCGCGTTTACTTTCAATTAGGGCTGCGCACGAGACGAGACAAGAGGACAATCAGGTATGTCTCGTTCCGTTTCGATTTTATCGAAACAAAAAACATTTTGTTTAATTTTAATTTCGAAATATCAATATTTTATTTAATTATTTCATTTAAAACCGAGACTCGAGGATGTATTCTCGTTTCATCCGAATTTAAGACAATCTCGTCTCGGCAGCCCTAATTTAAATTACCAAAATTGCGGTGTTTGCTTTGAAGTTACGTCAGTTCCTAACATATTAAATATCATTGCTTCAACTAGCAGACATTTCCAAATTATAGCATGTGTCTGGAACCGAATATGCCGTAAGTTTGAGGTATTTGATATTCACAATAATAATCACTTTATAATTTCAGTTAATTAGCATAAAACAAATGTTGTACTTATATTACATAAATTACTAAACTATATTTTTTAATAAATAAAGATGTGTATCACATTACATTTTTATCATGTTATAAAAGATATTGAAACTTTATTGCGATATTTTATTTTTTACATGCGTGACCTTTAAATTACATTAGCCCGATATAAAACACTACGGAGTAAGTAGGAGTTGAAGGTTGTGTTACATAACGCCAAAGAAAACGAAACCTGACATCGGTAATTGGTAAATAAATATTCCGTTTTCATAAATATTAAAACAAATTTTCGGAAGGATAAAAATAACACATAATCTACTTAAAAGGTTTTCAAAATATGATATTTTCAGCTTTAATTCGTGGTATCGCAATTTTTATTATACCAAAAAATATATTATTGATAAAAATGTAGAATAAGAGGGGGGGAGGCCTTTTGTTAAGAAAAACAATTACATGTAAAAGTATAAAAAAACATATATTATTGATGCTGTTTTCTTATATTTATTATGTTTTATATTCTAATTCTAGTATCAATTTGAATTTTTACATTTTACTGGTCACTTTTAACCTACTAAAAATGTCTAGTTTTTCATTCAAAATCCCCCATTTTTGTAATATTAATATTCAATTTTATAATTCTGGGTGTAATAAAAATATTGAACATATGCAAAAACTATACTTCAAAGTTATAGTAGTTGCATATGTTGATCAAGTAGTATTTTTAATATTACTACAAAAAATATTGACAAGTATATAATTATTGTATAATAAATCTATATATTTAAATTTGAACTATTGAAATAATAAACAGTTATTATATAATATATTCAAACACTTTTAACAATTCAAAAGTATATGTAGGACTTCGAAGCCAAACAATACAATAATAATAAAACAATGATTTACCAACTATAATTTACTGCAAACTGACTATTGAATTCTTAAGAGATATTGGCTAATTTACATAATCATTTGGTTAATTTACACCACCAACTTTTATACAAATGAGAATAATTAATTCATTGTTAATTTATATAAATGTAATTGGATTTAGCATATGTAATCTAATAAAATTATTTTCCAATAATATTGAATTGCAAAATTGCAATGTAGGTATCTGTTTATTGATTATTGAATACATGTTTTAATTTGAATAATGAAACATGTATAATATAAAATACAAATAAAATTATATTGTGGTTGATATATATGCACATATTATTATTATTATGTAAACAAAATTTAGAATTTATTTATAAATATAATACTTAAGTATGTATGTAGGTACAGTCAGAGATAAGTTAGTTTTTTTCATGTAATACAAACGTTTTATTAATTATCCATTATACTGAACTCAAGATATGATTATTAATTTTAAATAAAAAAATTACATTTAATAAAACTAATCTAAATTGCACACCACAAGCAAGCTATGCTTGGATGTTTGTTCTATTCTCGTCCTAAAATTTATTTGCGTATGTTTATATATAAAATGAGTATTATATCTCAAATTTCTTTAATAACCCACTTAAAAGTTTACATTTTCTGAAAGAGAACATTACAGTCTCCATATTTACTTAGTTTAATATCGATTGGTTTTAATTTTCTGTTATAAAAATATAAACGAAGTTCAATTTGTCGAGAAATTGAAAATTTTAAGTGCCGGCAACACGCTACAGATCGCAAAAAGTAATAAATTAACACCGCATAAAAAGAGTATAAAAATCGACACCATACTATTGCAATATAAAGTATTATTTTCAACTACTCGTCTCAAGTAAACAGTAATAAGAGTCTCTGTACCTGTGGTTATTGGAGGTTCCGTGTTTGACGGGCGGAAATACACCGGGAACACTTCCGGCGCGGCCGCCATCGTGTGACACCGGCTTCGGGAAGCTACCGGAACTCCTAGACGCCGAGGAAGACGAGGACGTCGTCGTGTGTTGTTGCTGATGGTGGTAGCTGTATATTTAACGAAATATATTATAACAACTGCATGTTGGAGTTGGTAATAATAAGTAAATGGAATTGTTCTTACTTGAATTTGTTGAATAAATGATACAATATTTATAATAAAAGTATAAGAATTTTAAAAACAGATATTTAAAGATATACTGAACGGGAAGTATGTAGGGTGACCAGATTTTGGTTTTCGTGAACCCTGACATGTTAATTATTTATTTTTATCCTTTTTATTTTCATTTTATTAATCTGCTATTTTTGACGGTCATTTTTTTTTAGTCGTCGTCATTTTTTGCAAAACCCGGAGAAATTGCACCGAAACCCTGAGTCCGGAGAACCAGTATACAAACATTGAGACTCCGAGTCAAAACCTGAAACCTGGTCACCCTAGTAGTATGAAAAATAAATTGATGAAACTTGGGATACCTTATCATAAAATAAAATTCAAAATGTTTGTTTTTTAACTCTTGCAATATGTAAAAAATATATTAAATATGACACTGATACGAATTTTCATGTCATTTTCGTATCAAATTCAACAATGCAAAGAAAAATAAATATGTAATGACAGTTCGAATTGATCCAATCAAATGGTAGATAACACAGAACGACAAAAAAGACTTTTGTTCTGTTGTCTTTATTTCAAGTGATTTTGCTGAAAGCAAATCCGTTAATGACCAATATGCTCCTCCCTCACGTTAGGTTTTTGAGACAAGCTAACCTAAAAGTGTCAAAATGACGATTTTGGCAATGTTTAAGAATTGATTACCAAGTAGGTAATTTTTTTCTAAAATTTTCGTTCACGGTAAAAAAATAGTAAATAACCTAGTTACTTTTTACTGTACGATTTTTTTTTCTCCGAAATATACTGGTTTGAAGAGATTGTTATATTTATTGTAGTCAAGTCCGTTGTGTTACTTATAATAAAAATATCATATATTCAAACAACGAAAAAAAAATCGTACAGTAAAAAATAAAAAATCATTTTAATGGCGAAAGATGTACAATTTTATACCATGAACGAAAACTTAAGAAAAAAAAACCTACTTGGTAATAAATTCTTGAACATTGCCAAAATCGTCATTTTAGTACTTTTAGGTTAGGTTCTTTCAAAAACCTGACGTGATGGAACAATTTGGTCAACGGATTCGGTTTCAGCACGCTAAAAATCTCCAAGTAGGGGGGGGGGGTCACATTTAATATTATCTGTAATTTATTTTTTAATATTTAGTTAAAATGGAAATAATACTCTTTTTTATGTAATATAAAAACATATAAGTTTTATTTTTAACAAACCCGTTCAGTACATCCTTAATTAATATTATTGTATCTATTTATATTAGAAAAATATTTAAAAAATGATAATATTGGTACAAGTAAGTTACATATAAAAGTATTTTAAATGGACACTTTCTCTATTACAGTTTTATTAGAAAATACAAAAAGCAAGTGAAACCAGCGTTCCTTAAACTTTATATATTTACGCTCAGCTTTCTTTTTTATATTTGATTATAAAATATTTCATAATAAAATATTTTTATCCCTAGATATATGCGTAAGCTTAGAAATATTATAATATACAGATACAGATAAACCTCTATTAACAAAACAAAGAATCATTAATCGAGGTATAAGATTGCATATTTGAAAATTTCAAAGTTTATGAAGTTAATAAATATATAAAGATATAAAAAGAACAACACGGAATATAAATGTTAATATAAAAAAAACTAGTTACGATAATAAGATGTTGTATTCATTTAATAACGAATTCGTTAAACGAGGCTTACCTGTATCGAATTTTGAGAAATTATGACCAGTTTCAGTAACATTTTCGTGTTACGGATAGATAACTTTAATTTCTGAAACCGGCCATTAGTTTAAAAAATTAAGTTTTTCAAACCCAATTTTGTACCGTGTTTGTTTAAATAATAAACCCTGTCCCAAAGAAATATTTTTTTAATGAAAAACAAAATAAAATAAAAAGCCAGAATTGAAGAAACACTCATTAATGACGTTGATGACCGAATCTGCCGATTAAATGAATTATATATTCTCAGTGACAACATCGAATAACGAAACTAATTGAAACCATTGTGAAACCCACCTGGAGGACCGGTGATCAAGGTGATGCTGCTGAGGAGGTTTCTTGAACTCCGGCGTCGAGTTAGATACCGGGGCAGAGCCCTGGGATAAACGCGACGTAGGAGCTGCCGGTGCCGGACTCGGCGGAATTCCGTCGATCCCGATGTAGGGCTTGGGGTTATCCAGGAGATGCTTGACGAGCGCATAGCTGCCCAGCCTCTTCTGGATATGAGGGTCAGCAGTCACCTGTAACAATAAAAAATAATTTGTTAAATATATTGCACACCCTTTTTTTGTGTATGTACAGTCGCCTGCAGAACTCGTCTAGCACCCTAAAGGCTAGAATCACTTACAACAGATTCCAAATTTAAAGACAAACATCATCGGTTATCTTTTTCTATCAAGTTTAATATATTTAAATACTAAAATTAGGAATATCAAATAATTATTGCCACAAAATTTACGTATACAATTTTCAATAGATTACATAATAATTTAATTGCACAAATATATATGAGTACTATAAACGAAGAGTAGTTCTTTATCTAGCAAATTAATTTCAAAATATCTGTCTTTGTTTGATACATGGAGAAATGATTTAAATATTATAATAATCAAATGGGAGGAGCCTACTAAGTTTGTGATAAACGAAAATGAATACAAACTGCAAGACCATTAATGCAGGCGACTGTACATTGATTAAATTAGCATTATACATTATATTTCTTTAATAACCTACTTAAAAGTTTACATTTTCTGAAGGAGAACATTACAGTCTCCATATTTACTTAGTTTAATGTCGATTGGTTTTAATTTTCTCTTATAAAAATATAAACAAAGTTCAATTTGTCGTCAAATTGAAAATTTTAAGTGACGGCAACACGCTACAGGTCGCAAAACGTAATAAATTAACAGAAATCCTTTTGAATTAACTTCATCTTTTATCAGAATAGAACCCTATTAAAACTCAGCCAAATCGGATAACTAGAAGTTAGAAAATTTTCAGTTTATTTAAACGTCAAGTTCACAAAACAACGATAAAAAAGTTAAATCACTTAACACCCTATTTGTGGTTTGTTAGTTTTTAATTAATTGTTATTTTATTTAGACGAGACATATTCGGCTTAAGCCGTCACTGTTGTTTACAATTCGAAATAAAATCCATTTCATTAAGTCAGATTTATTAAGTATAGAAGTTCCATCACATATTATGTATTTGTAAACAAACGATTAAGAACTATAATGTGAAAAATATCTAAATAGAAGTAAAATTATATGCCAATGAGGTGTTAATAAAATATTTGTTTAAGTAATTAGGTTTCAGTTAAGGATCACAAAAATATGTAGGCTACATTTTAAAACATTCTTTTAATTAAATAAAACAATCTTATAGAACAAAATAAAAATGATTGTATTTTACTAACGATGCATATCATTTATAATATAAAAAAAAAACCACCTGATAAAACAATATTACGAAATTCGTTCGTAACAATTAAGCAACACATTATTCGTACAATTTCTTTGGTATGTTTTGCAGCCAAATTATAAAAACATTATGAAAAGTTTGGGAAATTTAAACATTCCATGTAATGTTACGAACATCTGTCATATGCTCAAATTAACAAAAATACAGTGCATTGAAACTTCTGTGTGAATATTATTATGAGATACTAGATGCTACCCACGACTTCGTTCGCGTGGAATTTAAGTTAGTGAAAATAACACCATGAAGTTAAGTTAGGTAAAAATAATACAGAAATCTGTATTATCAATAAACTGTTTTTTTAGTACTTATCGCATTTACACGCTAGATGATATCAAACACTTCATGAAACTACAAGAGAACTGTCAGATAGGTTAGAAACTTCATTTAGAAGTGCTTGCTAGCTAACAAATAATACCGGACATTTATATTTTCATTACAACTAAAATCATATGTGAAAATTTATAAAACTATTTTCAACTGCGGGTAATTCAAACAACAAAGGATAAAATTTGTTGTTGACTGGATTAACAAACATTGTGCATTTCCAATCATCGATACTATCTCCAGTTTTATCTGCGTTACACAATATGGTAAAAATAACGCAGCTTAACAAAATACAATTAACTATATACGGATTACAAAGCATTGATAAACTCGTGCATTACTTTTACAATACAATGAAAATTGAAATGTCAACATTGAGATTTAATTGCTTATCAAATATTTAATTAAACAGTAAAAAACAGCGATATTGTTAGTTATATATGAAATATAATTATATATATATTTATATATACATTGCATTTTGTTATACTTATTTATTTGTTTTAAAATGTTTCACAACTAGGCGTAATTATTCTTATTTCCTTATACTTAAAAAATATTAATAATTGAAATAAAATGTACATTTGCAGAACCATAACTCGAAAATTATAACTTGAAGAGCCGTACCTCGGGGTATTACCTTAAAAATGTACGCTAGCAAATTTTAAAAACAGAACTGTTTATTTTATAAGTGAAAATTAATAAAAATTAAATATACGGTAAATTAATGAATTCGTATTAATTCTGCTTTAATTAATAAGATAAATTCTATCTATGAGTACGTTTACACAGCGCTGTTATTCCCTTTTTACTGTAACCTATCTGGTTAAATCGTTTTAACCTGTACTGTTTACACATACGATAAATAATGCTAGCTGGAATTATAATTCCGATTTGAAGTACGCTATAAGTTCGATGGCATACCAACAAAAAATCCTAAAAATACTTCGTCTCCTTTACGTCCCACGAATCACGCTTTCTTTTGTTTTACATCTCTTCGTCTCAAGTGTTTTAATCATATTTAAACTGACGAAGCTTTTTCAAATGTTAATGCGAAGTGCATTACGATGAAATCCTTATACTCCGTAGATACTTATATTTTTTGGGGTTGGCTAAATAGCTATAACGTGTTTTTATTCCGGTTTAGTTATGCTATGCATGATTTACTACACCGGTTACAGTAAAACTGGAACAACAGCGCTGTGTGAACGTACTAAATTAATTTTGTATGTTTTTGAAGTAATGACATCTAGCGGCAATTTAAATAACCATCCCTAGATACAAACCAGAACAAATTCTTCCGTCAAATTTTTGATGAAATACATACATCATCTAGTTTAAAAATAATGAATTATTATTCACTTTGATTATCTTCTCAACGTCAAACATTTAGGATAACATAATGACAAGAAAACATACTTACATTCGAGTATACAGTTTCGCATTGCTAATCATTAATATATAATATAAATAACGCTCAAGGCCGCATTTATTTGCTCTTAAAATACATCGCTACATCTCAGTGCCGTAGCTAGAATTGTTTTTCGAAGGGGGGAGGGAGGAGGTACATATCAACACCAAATTAGCTCAGGCCCAGACTATTTGTGTGCTTGGTATAATTCAATTAACGAGAATTTCGGGAGAAGTTTCAACCCCCACAACCCCCCTTGGCTAAGGCCCTGCTACATCTCTCTCGTAATTAGTGTGAAGTGAAGATACACACAAATGCTATATTTAGATTTTACACGAATTCTTTGACAATAGATGATTAGTTTTAACAAAGAGATGGGCTGATAGGAAGATGTATTTTTAGATTCAACTGTGAGTTAATTTTTGCAAGGTCTTTAAAACATTTGCCGTATAAAAACATTTTTAAAACGAAAATACTTTTATCATTACTGTCCATGCACGTATATATTTATACTTTTTGGGTAGATTAATATGCCACGTTCCAATTGTACTTACATATTATCAAAAATGTGACACGCCAAATTTACTGTTGAATATTCGTTAACATAAAATAATTTAATAACTAAATCCGTTTACTTTTGGAACGCCATGTTTCAATCCCGACAAGACGGAACTGACGCCATTCTTGAAGGAATGTTTGCGAGCATCTAATAAATTCTTAAATTTTTATATTTTCGATTTTAACATCATCCTTTAATGGACCATCTTGTAATAAATAACATTGAAATTTATTGATGCAATTTCTAAAATCGCTATGAGTAATGTTTCATTTATAGAGAAATAAGAAATCCTTGACATGTGTTCATTATGTCTGTCAAAGGTTCTGTGAAATATGCTATAATATTATATTTGAACACATGTAGAATCTATCTTTTATTTATTTAATAAATATATTCTATACAAACATAAAATTAATCTTTCTACGAAAACATGAAAAGAAGATTAATTGAAATTACTACACTAGATTTAGAATTTTTCATTTTTGTATATACCTAAACTAGAGCATAATAATTTTCTAGAATATGAAGTTTTCTATGAAAATTAAAATAAATTATCTCCTCTGTTATATCCATTTTCAAAACAAAAATAGATCTATCTGATATTTGCATCATTACGTCATCAATAATTATCACATTGTATTTGGATAGTAAACATATACCCAAAAAATTAATTTTTCAAAATGTGGCGTAAAAAACTTAATATTCAAAATTGACAGTTATATTAGTTGTCATAGAAATAAAATTAATTGAAATCAGCAATAACATATTTTTCAACATCATAACAAACAAGAAATAATAAATAAAGAAAGAAAATATTAACTAAGCAGTGATGAAAAAATAAGTTTTTCGATGCTGTAACAACATAATTTAATTATTTATGATTGATATGTAATAGACATAACAATACCGCGGCAAAATCTTTGTGGGTAAATTTTCATAAAGTTTACATGCGTAGAAAACTTTCAGGAATGTGTATACAGGAAGGAAGTTAAAAACTAAAAATGAACATCGGGAAGAAAAAAACTTGAGTAAGTTTGTTTTAAACCGGATCATACGCTCTGATTGAATTTTTATTGAAAATCGTTAAAATATTAAAAAAATGTCAACTTTTTTTAGAAGATATTATATAAAAATAAATATAAATATAATTTTTTACAGGAAATATGATTCATTATATATATTTTTTTAATTTTGTCTGAAAACTACACAACCGATTTTGATGGGATTTTCTTAATAACCCTAATATTAGTTTGACAAATTTATATTATTAAAATTCTAATCCTCGCATAAAAACAAGTTGAAAGTCGTAGAAGATGTTTTAAATAACATATTATAAATAAAATCTGACAAGAAATCGCAATTATATTTTAATCACTATAATGCGTTCAATGTTGAAGATGTTTTCAGTAACACGATAATAGCATCTGTCGTAGCGTCAGGTGGAAGAAAAGTCGTTCTCAACAAATACCAGGGTAACTGTAAAAATGTCAGAAATAAAGTAATATTACGTACTTCAATTTATTAAAAGAAAAAATACACCGTGTAAGTAAAACGTATTAACTCAAGTTGGACATTTAATTTTTGGTTTAATTTCGTATTTTTTTATTAGAACTAAATACAATAGTAACAAAACAATTGTATTGCTGCTATATATTATTGTTACTTGTATTTATTAATGTTTTTATAATAAATGATCCAGTATATCTAATATTTATATATATTATATTAAAATCCATTAAAATTATATTTAAATTTTAACAGTTTATAGTTTGGGCACTTAAAAATACAATAGCTAATAAAATTTCGATTATTTTTTACCTATTTTTGCAATTTTTTTAATAACCTCGTTCCGTTTAATTAAAATTTAAGTTAAATGGTAATTTCATTCATTTCATCTATTTGATTTTCTTCAAATGTATTTTTTATAAAAATAACGTTTCAGACAGAGACGGACCGAATTTAATTTTAACAAGACGAGATCGAAAAATTATTATTTAATAAGAGAATCTCTGTTTTAAGAAATTAATATTTAAACATAATTCTAGGTTTCTTGATGTTTGTATATGTTTAGATTAAAAAATAAACATTCCTCTGTCTCGGTTTCGGTCACGTGTACATTGGTAGAAACGTTGACTTGGACCAAGAACTATATTACTATATTATTGTTTCCTCCAACAATAATATATATAATTGAAATAATGTCCTGTATTATAAACGAATTAACAAAATTTGCTAGCTTGCAAGCACTTTCAAATGGAGTATCAAACCTGACAATTCCCTTGAAGTTTCATGAAGTGTTTGATAGGTAATTTAAGTGTTATTTATACTTAATTCAACTAGCGAAGCCGCGCGGGCCCAGCTAGTTTTTACTAAATTAAACAAATCTTATACATCTTAAAAATTGATGTAATATAATCGTTAAAAAAAACTTTTTCTTCAATCGTAAAAAAGGCTCACGTAGTAAAAAAGAACTTGTTTACATATTATTTCCACAAAGACAAAACCGCCAACAAAAAGAACCGTGACGACGAGAAGTTCAGCTGAGCTTCATAAACACAAGCGTGCAATTATGTAAGTGCGATGAGACCGCCCATACCGCGCAACCCCCCCAAAAGCTACCGCCCACCGTGTGAGTGTGCGACAACGGTTAAACCGATAAGTTACATGACACTCATATTTTACCGGTCTATACAAACTGGGATGGAATTTTTTTATCGATTCTTGATTATATATAGAGTAGAGAGTTCCCGTGCTTGATACAGTTTTTTTGTGATTTTTCAAATGAAGTGTAAAACGATATTATATTATAGGTATTATTTTATTTGAACAGTCTAAATAGAGCTTCATAACGAAATTATATTGCTTCCTCGCAATATCAAAGATACGAGAAACTTTTTAGAATGAGACAAAATAATTGTTCTCCGATTTCAAAATTTTAAATTTCAGGTCAAGACAAATATTTTTCGTTTCGTGTCTGTCTGTCTGTTCCCTGAATCCTTGTCACACGAATAATAATGAAACTAGGTTGGATGGTTGGGTATAGCTTGAAGACGGCCCCGTTTCAAAATCATCAAATTCGTGTGTACATTTCAAAATATTTATTTTTTCAAGATATCTCAAGAACGAAACAAATTACGTGAAAATTTTATAGAATCTTTTTTGTAGAGCATTCAATTTCCTATAATATAGGTCTACAATATTTGTTGTAAAATATTCCCTTACAAAGATTTATTTCAATTTGCTTTAAAAAATCGTGTTTTATTTTTTTAAATTGATATATACATATTAAATGTCATTTTGACGTTTGTGTTTCGTGAAGCCAATCAAATAGAAAAATTATTAAAGCAATTTTAACCTTCGATATATTACAAATATTGAACAAAATATATACACGTTAGCAAAAATATGAATAATATGTTCTATAGATGTATTTTAATTTGAAATAAAATTCATATTTAAAAAATAAATGTGAGAATTATTTACATCTCAAATGTCATTATAAACGATCGTTCACAAATTAATAAAAATTAACGCCCGGCTTCCGGGAATTGAACTCGGATCTCACGGTTTCCGGTTGAGTGCATTACCAATTACTCTACAGTAACATTATTATCACTTTATCTGGTATAATTTTTCTTATGAAAAATATTTTATAATCGTGTTGAAGAAAATAAGAATTACTTAGAGAAACATTTTTTCACCATTGAATTTTTTTGATTTAAATCAAATTTTTTAATTTCAAAGCTGAGATATTAACTTTAAATTGAATAGTTAATATCTCAACTTGGCGCGATCCTACAGACTCAAATGTAGCTTACACTATTATCTTTAAGAGGATCATGCACTTAAAGACCCTCGCGACCTCCTTCCCTTTTTAAAAACAAATTAAAACTCATAAACTAACAAAGAAGTAAATTGAATAGTTAATATCTCAGTTTGGCGCGATCCTACAGACTCAAATTTTTTTTCAAAATGTAGATTACACTATTATCTTTAAGAGGATCACTCACTTAAAGACCCTCGCGACCTCCTTCCCCTTGTAAAAACAAATTAAAACTCATAAGCTAACAAAGAAGTATATTGAATAGTTAATATCTCAGCTTGGCGCGATCCTACAGACTCGATTTTTTTTTTTAAATGTAGCTTACACTATTATCTTTAAGAGGATCACGCACTTAAAGACCCTCGCGACCTCCTTCCCTTTTTAAAAACAAATTAAAACTCATAAGCTAACAAAGAAGTAAATTGAATAGTTAATATCTCAGCTTGGCGCGATCCTATATACAGACTCAAATTTTTTTTTTTTTGCCCTCTTAAGCTATAATGAATTACCCATCTTAAATAACGTCGAACTTCGAATTATATGTTACAATACCGATATACATCAAACGTAATCGATGTTGTCGATATATCGATAAATCCCCCCCTCCCACATTCAGATACATACATACAGACTGACACACAGACAAACATGCAAGGCCACACAATCCGGAACTTGCGATCGACCTTGATTGGAATCAAACGTAATAAGCGGTACATTGAAGATTTTAATTCGATTTACTTTTTAACGTTTACCCGTGTTTATCTCTTTCTATATTTTTACGAAGCCTTTTTAATGACATTTGTAACACCTATCATTATTTCCTTTAATTATAACACATGAAAAATATATTAAAATCATGTTGTATATATGAAAAAAAATTGCATTATGTCATTGAGATTATATATATTTTTAATTTAAATAAATTCACTGGCACCAGTCTTGGATATGACCCCAGTAATGGATATTTTTAAATTAAATGTATTGCAACTGATTTACATTGTTTCAAATTTGACGATTCTTTCTTTTATATCTTTTGTGTCGTAGTACTTATCATTTTGTAATCATTAGTAAGTGTCCATCACTGCATGCTCATTACTGGTTTTACTTTATCCATTACTGGAGAAAAAACATAAACATACTATATTTGCGGACTTTAGTTATTAAATTGAATAAATAAAGTGTTACTTGTTTTATTAGTAACATGAGTTCATGAGAATTACAAAAAAGAAGTCCGTCAATCACAAAAACAGTAAACCTTGCTCTTATAGCGGCCATAACTGGTGCCAGTACCTTATTTAGTTATCATATGTACACATACACTATCTATTGACAAATATCAAAAATCCAATGTATTAATTAAACGTAAAGTATTCAAAACTTAAAGGAGAGTAATTAAGTAATTTAAAAACATACCGTTATTTTCGTAATATTATAAAATAAAAGTGAAAATCTCTTTACCCATAAATATGCATATTGATTAATTTAAAATTAACGAAATAACCTTTGCAATGACATTTTTCCGTGATCTTTTTTAATTAAAGAAAATGAACGAATTATAAACTGGTTATAATCGATGATGCTCTATTGCTAATACCCATTAGTTTAATTATTTTCTAATCACGAAGTCTTTAGTTTATTGAACGCAACCAACCAGAAGAATATTTATAAAAATATTAACTATTTCATGGCGTTATTCACAAATTATTAATTCATAAATTTCGGTTAATAATCTAAAATTTCTTTCTCGACTATATATATTTTTTTCTCACACTTTCATTTATAGTTTTTTTATTTTATTTTTTTATAGACTAACTAGCGCAGATTCTACCCTTTTTATCAAATCTTTTACAAATTTTATTAGACAATTTCAACTGTATATATTTTTTTCTTAATACGTGCCTGATCTAATTATTCAATATTAGCGTAATAAAATATAACCTATGTTACTCTAGAAAAAATAAGCGTTCTAATAGTGAAAAAATAATCAAAAACATATCTTCCATTTTTATAATATTAGTAGGTGAAGAATGTAGATAAATTAAATATCAAATTATTTCGTTCATTTCGTCATACATTACAGTGAACAATTCTCGTGGAGACTTTGATTATAAAAACATAAAATATTATTTGTATGGACCAAATGATTCTAAATTATATAAATCGTAAAATAAATATATACAATAACATTTGCAACAAATTCAGTAACATTACAATATTGCAGGCATTACATATATAACGAACTAGAACAGACTTACAACGGGAGACTTTTGCACGAGTGCCAAATTAGCAAATTAGCAAAAGCTGCACGACTATCGAAACTTTTGTAAATTACATACATATACCTACGAGCATTCTGTTTTTGAAAATATTAAAAGCAATTAAATTATAAGAAGCGAGTTAGAACATTTTTGTATTATTACAACAAACAATTGTGTAGGTATCTGATTTTTTAATATATCAACGGTTTACGAATTAAAAAGCAATGAGCTTGTTTAAAAAGAAATATGATCTTGTTTTGATAAATACACAAGAAGATTAAAATAAGAACAAGTAATGAATTTTTCATTGGGAATTTTTATTACTTTTTTATCAAACAAATGATACAAAGTAAAAAAAAATGTAATGGGTAACAGAACAGTCATTAATACTTTCCATACAAATAAAATTTAAATTTTCTCTACGTGTTCTTTTTTATCATAATTAAATTGCGGCAATTCAAAGTATAAAGATAATAACATTTTCATTTTAAATTATTCAATATTTCTAAGAAATAATAAAATACGAATTCGTTATAAATTTAAAACAACAAGTTCTTCAGGCAAGCAAAAAAAAATGATAAATTCTATAAAAAGAACTTATCATATTATTCTCGTAAAACTATTTCATATACAAATTCAACACCCAATATCGCTACCGATACGACAATAACAAACCCAGCACACTTACAATAATGTTTTGTTAATTATCTATAAATTATGTTGATAAAATCATTCACATAACCTATATTCTCTGTGTTGGATTTCGTACGAATCATATTCACGAGAGAGAGAATACATATATATTGAAATACATGCATAAAAGAGCTTTAAATACGAAATGAGCATATGCCTATCTTTGTCAGCGGCGCTTACGCAACACGTGTACCCGATGTTCGGGTATGATCGCTCTGTCCTTGTCTCGCCCACATAGAAAATGCCTCTGTATATGTAATTTGGATTCAATTTTCTAGAACATTGGATGTTACGGTGGTGCTTCATGAACTGTGACAATGATTTACATTTTTATTTTTATCTGCATGTGAACAAGGCATTTGTTTTATATTGAAACAACACAGTTCTTATCCATGTGGTTTTAATTTGAAAGTATCGATCCCTTCGTATTTAAACATTGGTTTTATTGGTTACTTAAGGACCAAGTCGGTTGATGTTACAGATTATTTTTTTACTTTCTCCTATGTCTTGTAATGTAGTGTCTAAGAATTTTAAAAGCTGTCTCTGAAGATACATATTTATTTGGTTTATCTCAAATAGGATCTGTTTACTGCTACAGAAGGCGTTAATAGCTTTATATAGCTGTTAAATGTTGTTGTTTTTTTAAATACATCTGGCAAAGATTTATCTAATATTTACAATAAAAATATAACAATTGATCTACAGGTTATAAGTCAATTGTACAATTTATAATGTGTTTATGAATTTCATAAAGCAGTGATCACCAAACTACACCTCGATTTTTTTTTAACCTCAAGGACACTCAAGGCTAGTGCTAATTATTTTCACATGTGTCCCTCTTGTTGGTGACCTCTGTCATAAAACTATGTCAAAATTTTAATTTGTTGTATGTATTTAAATATTATTTTACATAGATCACGAAAGTAAAGAATGCTATTTTTAATTACAGAACATCTTTTAATTGAAAGTAAGATTTAGAAAGAGCAATTAATTATTTCAAAATTACAAATTTTAATGAAAACGCATCATCTGTGTTCTGAAAACAATTATTTCTAGTCATTGTTTCTTAATTTATACATTATCTTTAATAACATTATTTAATTATTATACCAGCATATTATTTGGAACGATAAAACCGTATTTCATGAATTAAAATGAAATGTAGGACTCCCAGTATACTAATTTCTTTTCTTTTCATCATCCATAACTTTCTCTTTCCCTCTTCATAGCCATGTGAAAGTAATGTAAAATATTAACATAATATTCACTGCTACAAATTTCGTTGAAAAATGCGATTATGGCGTAATATTAGGACAATATTTTATACCATGTAGGTAATTTGTAGTTGTTTAAAGAAAATAAACATACCATATAATATTATATCATACATATACTGACAAAAAACGATTTTTCTTCAGTGTCTCTGTATATCATTTGCAATAAAAGATTTATCAAGGAATATTTAAAGTTAATAAATTGGAAAAGTATTTACAATTAAAATGATTTAAACAACAAAAAAAGTGAAGTGCAAAATACTTCACATACAAAAACAAACACATGTTTGCCAGAAATAGAAGATAATTTTTCACGGATATGTAGGCCACAAATTAATGAAATAACCTAATGATAGTGTTAATTTTTAACGCAAACAAGACCTCAATTTATGATTTTACTAAACTTAATTATTTTTTACAGTAATATAATATAATCATTACATCCAAACTTTGGTAAAACTAAAACTAATTAATTTAATATAAAAACTCGGATGATTCATATTTAATGATTTTTTATTCCAAATATTACCTACCATCAGCTGATACCCGCAACTTCGTTCGTAGAATTTAAGAATTGTCAGAAAAGGAGACAATTTATATAGAAGGTTAGGTAATACAGATTTCTGTTATGTACATAAGTCGATAAAACAGGTCGCGCATACAAATACACCCATTTTTTTAAATCTAATAAATGTTTCGGAATACAAAGTAGCATGTGTCCTTCCTCAGGATGCAAGCTATCTCCCTGCCTAATTTCATCAAGATCGGTTTAGTGGTTTAGTCGTGAAAAGGTAACAAACAGATAGAGACATTTATAATATTAGGTTATAAAATGGTGTCAATACGCGTAATATACACATCTCTCTGAAACCCACAGTTATTCAATCTCATTTAACGCTTTCCCTTAACTGTATACTTTTGCTCAAATACAGTGACATTGTAAATACAATTGTACTGTTACATTCATTTTAATTTTAATTACACTTGAACCTTAACATAATACATTTAACTATTATACTGCATTATATTTCTTCTATGTTACATGTAGCTCTTCTATTATTAATTATCAGAAACCCAATTATTCTACGTTAGTTTAGAATTTCCACGTGGCATATAACCACACATTAAATATTTATTTCTAATTTCTACTTATACAAACTACATTAATATTAACTGTACAATAACTCAGAATGGATGTATGTACTAAAGAAGGAAGTAAAAAAAAAGATAGGCATATGTCCAATTAATAAATTACTACTGTCTATTTAGCAATGTGAACCAGTAATTAATATTTAAAAGTATTTGAAAAAGAGACAGACAAAACACGTCGTATCATTTTGGAATTATTAATAACTGTAACGATATGTTTGTTCAACAAGAACAGGTTAATATATCACGTTCATGATTACCATGCTTTATCCTTGTCTAACACAAACAAGTTGGAAGGTACTTGTGTGTAACTGTAATAAAACAAAGACAGTGTTATGATATTTACTTATGACATTGATACAGGATCTCTTTCTACAAGTCTACTATCAAATGTAGATATATATGTATGGCATGTCCTTAAAGTTTCTAACTAAAGAAATAAAAATAAAATATGTATCAATCAACATATTCGTTACTGCTGTGTGCAAACTATAAACTATATTAAATTGGTTTTCATGGTCAATGCTTTTAAACAAACTTACATTTTACATACATAGTTAACATACATTAATGTCCATAAGTATTTAAACAAATTGTATTAAAGAAAAATTACTAGGGCACATATTCAATTCTTTAACAACTGATCGATTATTAATGTCTATATCAGGCCTGGCCAACTCTAAAAGTATTTGAGGGCCAATAAAATTTAATATATCATGTTATAAATTAAATTTTATATGTATTCGAGTTGATTTTTCTATAAAAAGTGAAATTAAAACCATGAAAGTTGACTAAAAAATGTTTAGTATTAGATTTCGTTAAAAGTATGTTTTTTATATAGAAAATAGTGTGAAAAGTTGAAATTTTCAAACGGCAGGTCTGTATCTCAAACCGTTCTCGAGATATGGCCTCTCAAAGTTTCATTTTTATTAAAATTTTGGAAAAAAAAATACTTATTTATCTAACAAAAAGGGTTATTTTTCAAATATAATTTCATAGAAAAAAGTAATACTTAAAAACTGTATTATTGTACAAATAATTTGTTTAAATGTTTTGGCATGTACACGACGATGTCACAATCAAGTACTAATAATTAAATGTTCCCTAATTATATATAAGTACATATTAAATTTCCACCCTATTTATTCTCAACTACAGAAACGCACCCATCCTTTATTATCAAATACATAATATATATTCTATAATTCATTCAAATCGTAAAGTCACAACAAGGAGACAAATATTATGATCCATAAGGATGACTGTACTTATCTCTTTTTATTAGAACCGATTCAATTTAGTGATATAATAATGCCGTTTTCATCACACAAGTGTGCTATGAGTGCGTGCGAAAGAAGTCAATTTGAGTATAGTGTTTTGTCTGTCTAACATATGGTACGTCACATATCTCTATCGCAATACATATTGTATGCCATCTACAACTCCAACGTCAATTTTCGGAATGCGTGTAAATTTTTTTACTTGTTTTAATTTTTCGATTTTATGATTTATGGATTAAAATCAATATTAGGTATCAGTTTATGGTATATTTTTACATGTTTAATATATTTTAAATATATAAAGTACATTTATACGAAGCATGTATGTTTCTCAATAGAGATAATTTATTTGAAATATTATGATATGATTATTTATTTAAGAGAAATATTTTTTTTATATATTCATCAAGCACATAAATTAAGATATTAAAATATGCAAAGTAAAAGGCGATATTTAAAGCTTTAAAAACATTTTTTGTTAACCCTTTACAAGCTAACAAAGTTAAAATGACATTTTTGATTACATGTTAAATAACTTTATAAAAAAAAATGAGAATCAAAATTCTATCTATTCAACTTATTTGTTAATTTATCAATTTTGATTTATTATTAATAGGGGAAGGGGGTCTCGGCGGTCTTATGGAATTTGATTTGAGGCGTGAAGTTTTTAATAAGGGAAGCATATTTTGTCAATCCTCTCCCTCCTATTAACAAAAAACTAGTTATAAAACACCTTAAGTTCAAGATTTTACTCTTTTAAATAAATTCTTATATATTTATATAGTAACTAAATGATTCTACGTCTTATATTCTTGTATTTTAGTCGATATTTGTATGACGAGTTGTAAGAAAATTTCACTAAAAAAATTCGAATTTTTGATTTCATTAAAAGTATGTTTATTATATAGAAAATGACGTGAAAAGTTGAATGGTTCAAACCGCAGGTCTGTATCTCAAACCGTTCTCGAGATATAGCCTCTCAAAGTTTTAGTTTTTTCAAATTTTTGGAGAAAAAAGGCCATAACTTTAGAACGCGTGGTGGGAATTGATTTTAGTTTACGGATTTGGAATCAGCGTGTCAAAATCTATATAATGACATGTATAATACTTTAAAATCCGGAAAAAAAAATTCGTCAAAAATCGACATTTTTTTAAGGTATACCCCTTTGAATTTTTTCGATTTTTCGCGAAATTTTTTTTCCCGAGTTTTTAGGTTTTATACATGTCATTATATAGATTTTGACACGCTGATTTCAAATCCGTCAACTAAAATCAATTCCGAACACGCGTTCAAAAGTTATGGCCTTTTTTCTTCAAAAATTTGAAAAAACTAAAACTTTGAGAGGCTATATCTCGAGAACGGTTTGAGATACAGACCTGCGGTTTGAAACAAACAACTTTTCACGTCATTTTCTATACAATAAACATACTTTTAACGAAATCAAAAATTCGAAATTTTTCAGTGAAATTTCCTGCAGTGAACTTTAACTCGTCATACAAATATCGACTAAAATACAAGAAAATAAGACGTAGAGGTATTATAGTTTCATAATTGAACGTGTAAATTAATATTAAATGTTATTTTTGACTTTAACAATTAATCTTATTTGTTAATTTATGAATTTTAATTGACATTTTCGGTGATTTTTGAACAATTTTCAGAAGGAGAGAGGGTGGAAAAATAAATCTCGCCCAGGGCACACACATATATTTAAATATCAAGAAATAATTTATAATACATAAGATCATAAACTGAATTTTATTTAATTTAACATAACATTTACACGACAACATATACATATGTACATACATATAATATAAATATAATCTAACAGCGTGTGTAGTCCGGCAATAAGCAGACCTTGCAAAAGAGGAGATGGTATGCATATTTGAAGGGATACGACATAAGCTTCCGAAAGGGTATATAAAGGTATATTTCCATGTAAATTTAATGTTAAACGGATCCCTCTCGAATGAAATGGTGGTCGACACAGTTATGTTTTACACAGGTGTTAAAATAGGAATCTATAACTTTTGATTTGGTTACATGCTGATTATGGGAATCAGATATTGATATCATGAATAATTTATATTTTGAAGATTTGGTTTTTATTGCCGATTGGTTAAAATTTTTTAATGTCCGGTTAAACCAGTGTCTGACAAACTTTTTCTGGGCGGGGAGGATTTATTTCGCGGCACACTAAATAAAATCTCAACAAAATTTAAATATATTTTACTAAATAATATATTTAAAATAAACCCATATTTTTAAATCTTTCAGTTTGGCAGTCACTGGGTTAAGCCCAAAGATACACAATTTTTAAAAAGCAACAATGCTTTTTACTAAATGATATAATTATATTTTTCGTATTTTTGTTATTTTAAATGTGTTCTTGCAAATTTCATATAATAAATATAATTATGTAAAAAATTCCCAGAGGAATTTTTGACAGGTGTCAAGGGACATTATTACGTGTATATATTTATAACATTTTCTCCTAAAGGGAATTTTACATTTCCGGAGAGATTTTTAAGGTACATAAATTCTAAATCGTTTGTTCAAATTCCAGGTTTTGAATGTTATTACTTAATTTATTTATTAATTAAAATTTACTTAAATGATTTTTCTAAATTAATTTCTGTAAATTAAAGAGGACATGTAAAACGACAAAAAGTAACTACCGAGACTGTATAGTAATTATTTTTAACGCACATAAGTGAATCTAATTTACGCTTCAGGAATACCACAAAGTAGCGAACTGAACATTATTCCATCAGATAAGACTACAGACCATTTTTGTCTGTCTACAAATACATACCTAGTCGTCACGATAAGTCTGGGAACTATACCACACGGGCAACCTATCTAATTAAAATTTGTAACATCAAGTCCTAGTTTTTATTTAAAAAAAAAACATTTTCAGCAAAAATAATTTTTAATTATCTAAATCTAAATCTTCAAAACACATATATGTAGTTATAGGTATTATAGAAGCTGTCATACATAACAACCAATGCTAGTCCGTATATGAAACTGTTACCAAAATTTTACGGCGGACATCATTTCTTAAATGTCACTTTCGTCATTTCCATGCATATTTTCCCAGAGGGGTCAGTTGAAAATTTATATAATTCCAAATAGACGATTCTCTGTTAATCAATTATTATTGAAATACTTTTAAAGACAATATAAAACATGATAACAACACTATGTAATGTGTTATTTGTCCTATATCTTTCCTTGTCTACGCTGTCATCCATGAAGAAGAAGTAGAAGAAGGTTAGATAATACAGATTTCTGTCATGAGTCGATAAAACGGGTCGCATGTACAAATGTCACATACCCATCTTTTTTTCTAAAGTAATTGTATAGTTAATAACTTTTCCGGGATAAAAAATAGACTATGTCCTTCCTCAGGATGCAAGCTATCTCCCTGCCAAATTTCATCAAGATCGGTTCAGCGGTTTAGCCGTTAAAAGGTAACAAACAGACAGACAAATTTTCGTATTTATAATATTAGTATGGATAGTAAAGATGCCCGTGTAAAACATATTTATCTATATATCCGAAACCGGAAGCGCCCGTTCTGCTATTTTGAATAAGAAATTTATGACAAATGTCTCACAATTGCAGTCAAACGTATAATTCATTACGTGTTTCATCAAAGTATGTTTAGTACGATTTTGACCACACCAAATAATGACCAAACAAAATATAAATATCAAAGCGATATGCATAATATATATTTTAAGCATTAATTAATGCATCTATAACAAAATAAACATCACAAATATTCAATGTTCTGGAATAATATGTTTGTGAATTAATATCAACATCAGAGAAAAGTGTTACAGTTATTTGAGTTTAATATATATATAGATATATAAATAAAATCCATAGACCACACGTGGTTAACATTTACATAAATATTCCACTTCTCCTACTCTTTATCCCACCTGTAGCAAAACACATTTCCTGAAATTAATTTCATATTGTTATTCAGGGGGATATATAACTTTAGCAATATTAATCCATGATTTAAATGAAACAGTCGGTAAAATATTGTCATGGATGAATTTTAATTTAAATTCAATTAAAAACGTGTAATTAATCAATGTAAATACAGCGCCAAATGTCATTGACATACAAATGTATACAATCGAACTTCGTGTATATGACATCAAGACAAAAGTTCCAATACTGCAATTATATATAGGTATGTTAAGGCTTAGACCCAAGGATATATTTTCAAATTAATGTTATTGTGTTTTTTTACACCTTGAACATTTAATGCAAAAATAAAATAAATATTATGACAAAACACCCCATAGACTTTAGCCTCACAAAATTGCCCACTATCTTGAAAGAGGTAAAGCGACTGTTCGGCCCTTACCTGTCTCTGTTCGGTAGGTCAATTAGAATTCTAGAAAGAGACAAATATTGGCCGAAAATTCGCTTTGTATTTATTTCACAACTGGATAGGGAATGCTCAATCCATTCTATAAGTCTATGTAACACCCCAATCTCTCCAGTTCTACCAACTTTTATATCCTACTCAAAACATCACCTTGCTTCCTTCCTAATAATCCACAATCTAGTTACGATTCTGCTGGAAGAAACACCCTATTCGTTTTTCAAATACAGGCTCTACAGTCTAGTCTATACAAACCGGATATTTATTATCAATTTAAATCGTAGAACGGATACATCTTTTTTACTCAATTTACACACTTATATTAATACAGTACCTATGTATATATGAAGGAGGATATTCCATTGCATTGGTTCCGCGATAAAGACTTTATTACAAACATTGAGATACTTTACCGTTAAGTAAACAACCGTACCTATTATCGGATATAAATGATTCTTCAAGAGTTTAATTTGCTATAATAGCAACTCTACACGTTAAGGTTATTAATTTACAGATTTTTTTAAATCTGCATACCATACACTACTATATATAATACATAAAAGGAATTACAAGAAGGCCTTGTATATTATTTAATCATGCCAATATTTGACCTAGGGCAAAAATTTACTGATTATTGTATTGTTTAACCAGAAAATTATTTTATAATTTGATAAATATGTATATTTAAAAAAATTATACTCTAGTAATAATGATATAATCTACAAAAACCTGCCCCCGTTTTACTTTAAAGCAATAAAAGGACAATATAGTAAAATATGTTATCGCTATAACCTACTTTCATGACGCCTAGAATGGTTGGGTATTAGTCATAAGTAAATACCTTCAAATAACACCAACCAAACTAGTGATTCATCTAAACAGTTTGGATAAATGGTAATGACTGTACACAAAAATTGTTGGTTAACCCTTTGATTACCGATGAAATCATACATCAAACTAAAATGTAAATTGAATAGTGCCCATATATGAATAAAGATTCTATAATAAATCTGCAATCTTTTTCTAAACTCAATTCGACATTTTGTGAGATTTAGAGTTGCACGTCGAGATGAGACTTTTCTTGGTCAATACTGATCAATACTGAAACGAGAATGACTTAAATTTGGACGAGACCGAAACGATATTAACTTTATAAATCTAGTCGAATCTCGGTTTTAAAAGATTGTTAATAATTAGTAGACTAAGACGAGATTGCTTTGATTTTACGACGAGACTGTCACTTGTTAAATTCGAGACCGAAATGCAGTCTAATGAGATTTGTATATTATTACAAAACAATAGAATCAAATTTATATTTTTCATTTTTTTTTTTATTGATAAATAATTTAAACCCAAGATAAAATAAACAAATGGCTCTACAATTACACTATAAATTGCTTCCCATGGAGGATCCCTAGACCTCCTGCTTAACTAGTAGTTATATAATAACAAAACATGGCTTTAATGTGCTAAAAGCTTCGTCATCCCTATTTAATCTTTATCTAATCTTTTAGATAATGATTAAAAAACGCCATGAACTAAATAACGATAATTAAAGTTTATGAAAATATTGCCCTTATTACAGTTAGACAATTTTACACTTAATGAAATATATTTTTTTAAATTTTAGTTCATTTAGACAGCTGTTTTATGTTCTGTTTATTTTTTTGTTATTAAAATTGATGAATATACATATGTATGATTATGAAAACATTGCGTACTGAAAAATGTATTCTTTGGGTGTTTTATACAAGAGCGACACATTTGATGCAGGCAGTGCGGCGGAACATGAAAAACTGTCGATGAACCTGCAATGCATGCGACTTCAATAAATTCAACTAATTAATAATAATGGAATTTAATGATTTTCGAAATTTCCGATCCCCAAATTTTTAATTGATTAAAATTAGAAGAAAAAACTTACGTAAGTAACGCTTCTGACCCTCACCCCACGTAAGGATTTAATGATTTTATGGACCATCCTTCCCCCCAAAGTTTTACGTAATTAGTAGACGCTTAGCTTTTAGCAATTAACATACCGAATAAATCTATCAAAATGTTGTGCTTGTTCAAATCAATAAACTACATAGAAACGAATTCAATCCATTATCACCAACATCATCTGAAATCTGAACTAAAACGTATTATTCACTACACCGAAAGTAAATCCGCAGTCAAAACCCGTAACTGTGAGTGTGACATACAGAAAATGGAGCAATGAACGACATTGGCGAAGCCGTGAGGGTTCCACCACGAGGGGTAGCGGTGCGGTACGCAAAGGGAAGGTGCGCGGGGGGGTTCACAGCACGCGCGAGGTGAGGGGCGCGAGATCACGCCGCGCGTTCGCTCGTTCAATGCTCGGACGCGGTCTTTGACACTGATGCCGGTGGTGGTTTCAAGCCGCGTTTCCACTGAACTGGTATAATATAGGTATATTTGACAAGTAGGTGTATTGTGTAAGATTTTGCAGTAGTCGTTTCATACTAGAAACACAGTACCTTCCATACTGTGAACTCCCATTCCTTAAAGTACTGGCACCAGTCTTGGATATGACCCCGATAATGGCTATTTTTTTTAGACATATGCTATTTCATTAGTACCATTTCTGAATATTAATCTATATACATATAACTGTCTTACAGCGTGATTTGATGACAATCGGCCAATAGGTATCAAAATGGTGGACATTTAAACTAATTATTAGTATAATTTATTTATTAATTATTATATTATCATAGTAACTGCTTTACATTGTTTCAAATTTGATGATTCTTTCTTTTATATCTTTTGTGTCGTAGTACTTATCATTTTGTAATTAAATTATTGGTAATTAAATTGATTAAATAACGAGTTATTTGTTTTATTAGTAACATGAGTTCGTGAGAAGTACAAAAAAGAAGCCCGTCAATCATAAAAACTGGTACCAGTACCTTATATTTGTTTATAGAACTGATTGCGCCAGCTGTAGCCATAGATTGATTTTTAAGTATATATGTATGTTTCACATGTCAAATTTTAATAAATTAAAAATAAAAATAACATTGAATCTTTCACTCAAATTAAGACTTCACTAAGAGTAGGTTTGGTAAATCTCATATCGAATTTATAACTGACACTCTCGTCCCTATATTATCTTGTGACAATTCAAACTATCTCAATTTGTGGTAAAAAAAGATTAGGTTTCGTTTATTTTATTTTTTATAAGTCCGTACTATCCATACTATAATATTATTAATGCAAAAGTGTGTCGGTCTGTTTGTTATCTTTTCACGGCTAAACCGCTTAGCCGAATTTGATGAAATTTGGCAGGGGGATAGCTTGCATTCTGAGGAAGAACATAGGCTACTTTGTATTCCTAAAAATGTATTAGATAAAAAAAATGTACGTGCGACCTGCTTTATCGACTATAACAGGAACCTGTATTACTTAATCTTCTTCTACTTATTTATCTTTGCTGGTGACAGCTTATACCTAACCTAAATTCTACGCAAAGTTACGGGTAATAGCTAGTTAAACATATGTTAAATATGGTTTACATCCTACCTCAACCTACAATCAACGAATTTAGAATCATGTTGAAATACTATTTTTATTAAAAATCTCTTAAAATCGAAAGTTATAAATAAAGTTTCTATCGTCTCGGTAAAATTCAAGATTGTCTCATTTCATTAAAATTAATACCGGTCTCGTCACAGTCTCATAAACGAGACGAGATCAAGAAAATTCGCGTCTCATTGTCAGTGTGAAGCCACACGTATTTACCAAAAAAAGTTAGTCGCTTGGGTTTTTACCATTTTGGCAAATCAGCAGGAATCTGATTGTGAGTATAATAAAAAGTAAAATCAATCATTTTGTTAGTGAAAACGCGCCTTTATAGACGACGACAACAGGCCGTTTTGTTCGAAAAATGGAGCCAACCAACTTGTTGTTGTATTGATACCAGACTTAATGGTCGACATTGTACAGATTAAAACGGAAAATATTGGATTTTATAACAAACTTTTTCGGACGCGTGTCGATACAATAACGGAAATATATGTTTTCGATTGTATTCAATCTAGTAAAACGATGAATCACGATTTATTTATTCCATTTTGTTAAAATGTTATCTAAAATTGTGTACCGTTTAAATCAAATACATTTGCGTTGTACAAATTCACTTTTAGTCAAATGTAGTCATTTTAGTTTTTATTTCGTTGGTAATAATGAAGTGGCGTAAACATAATTGCATTGAAACCTATCATAAAGCCTACCAACTAAACGGTTAAACATCTCCTAAAGAATAAATTGCATCTCTAAAAGATATTTCTCTTTCCCCACCACTTAAAAAAAAATCTTGAAATAAGTTCAAAATTTTAGACGTCACACCGCATTTTTTTAATTTGTCGCAGGTTTCTTAAAGGTACTGTATACAATTATTATTTATTTTAAAAAAGCAGATGTTTATATGATAAATACTCGTCAATTTTTGTTCCAAATCAAAAATAAAGGTAACAATTGAATTTATAAAATAAAAACATATTTCTTCGAAATTGGACTAACACATTTTTCGAAACAAATGATTCAATTACGTTTATGAAAAGAAAAAAAAATATCAAAGAAAATACCAACAAGGATTAGTGCAGCAATTCAAACGGTGTTTCTTGTAATAATGAATATAGCCACATTAATGTGGACGATGCATTATAACGAAATTAAAGATGAGTCAGTTTATGAAAGAAAGCAATGACCTTAGACATATATTATATAAAACGTATAGCATGGTATGAAGGACTCTCTTTGTTAAAAAATAATTTTAAAACAGGTAAAATGCATGTAAGTATAATGCACCCTTCACGAAATATACAAATAATTAAGTAATTATTTTTTAATGAATATCCAAATTCAATATAATTTAATCAAATAAAAAGTAAGTTTGCACGTTATTAAAACTTCTAAAAAAGGTGTCCAGTACAAGTTATAAAAGTTATTTTTATATTTGGCCTCATACCAAATACAAACATAATAAATTTAAATTTATTGATAGTATCATGAATAATTTTGAAAAAAAAATATGCTCTAAGATGTGAATAAATCTTAATAGCTGGATCTATACTTGATAAAAAATACACAGAAGCTCATGTAAACAAGATACTGGAGAAATGATAAGCTCGAATAGTAAAAAATAAGATTATATAAGCCGGAGTTACGAAGATATAATCTTTCGCAGTTTTTTTTTTTGTTATAGAATTTACGGTGTGTATTTTTCTTAAATTCACACCATTTTTTAAATTACCAAATAAAAAAAGATCACTAGAAAAGAACCTTCTCATGTGGTTATTTAAGCAGCATCATTATTTGAATTTTTCCATACATTAGTGGTTTTAAAGGCGCTAAACTAAAGTTGGAAACGTGAATAATTTTTACTCACGAACACGCACGCTCGTGAATTCATTAATACACACCCCAAGCAGGCTTGGAAGTGTGTTCTACTCTCGTTCTATTATTTTTTTTGTATGAAATTTGATACAATGATAAATTTTTTCAGTAACTCTCTTAAATGTTTGCATTTTCTAAATGAGAACATTACAGTATCCACATTATCGATTGATTTTAATTTTCTCTTATAAAAATATTAACAATGTTCAATTTGTCGTCAAAATGAAATTTTTAAGTGACGGCAACAGGCTACAGTTCGCAAAACGTAATAAATTAACAGAAATCCTTTTGAATTAAATTCATCTTTTATGGCCACGTTAGGTCACAGTTGGTATAAAAAATCTGGTCACTTTATTTATACTCAAAGATTAAGAAAAATTACATAAAAAGCTTGAAACGTCTTGACATAAGTTCAATTAGTATATATTATTATTAATGATACATACAATGTAATAACTTTTCAACAATTTATTTCTATTTGACACGTGATACTTCAAGAAGCTCAATTCAAAATGAGTAAATAATGAATTAACTTCAAGATTAATGAACGTAAATTGACGATCCAATAATCCACGTGAACGCAAATATCGTGAATTGTTAATTTCCTACTGTGAATAACAGTATTTACTCATTACGATAAAATTTCAAAATTATATAAAATATTATATATCGTCTCTAAAAGAAAAATATATACATTTAATGTAATTAACGAAAACGATATAACAGAATACAATAAAAAGATCTGAAACAGAAAAATGGTAATCCCGTAAATGATCAAAAAGTTATTACATTAGATCAAAAAAAAACAACAACAAAAAGTAGAAAATAATAAACAATAACTCATCTTTCATCAGAAGTAAATGAAACAAACAGAGTGTGTATACAAGATCAGAGAGAGAGAGAGATAGTTTGCAGCATCTCCAGACATGCAGGACGATTATGTAATTAAACAGAAATTATGAAGTAAATTGTCAAATACAGGTACGTAATTATTTATTTCAAATAAGTTTTCGAATAAAATTTTTCAGAATTTATTACGTATTAGGATTTTATACTGTAAAATAAGATTATTGATTTCTAGATGTACATCGTGTTACTTTGACCTACGTTCTGTGGACTTATATGTCTTCTCAATAATACATTTTTGTAGGTCAATATTGAAAAACAATCAAATTAACATAAAGCAAAAAATAAATAATTATTATTTTTACATTATGTCTGTAATGTTTACGTTTAAAAAAAGCATAAACGAATCAACAAAATTTTAAAAATACTTGTAAATTAGTCTAGACGTCTATACTTAAGTCTTGTCATTTTTAATAAGTCTTATCTCAACTTTTTATATACTTACTAGTATTTTTTAAATCTAATAAATTTGTGGGATACAAAATAGCATATGCCCTTCCTTAGGATGCAAGCTATCCCCCTGCCAAATTTTATCAAGATCGGTTTGGTGGTTTAGTCGTGTAATGGTAACAGACAGATAGCGTTACTTTCGCATTTATAATATTAATCATCTTAAGCCAGTCTCGTCTCGACATGAGCCCCTATTTTAAATATGATAATAGACATATCACAATAAAATCTAGTGTAATATGCAATCAATCGTATTTGTATTTATTATTATAAAATGTCATCATAATATCTACAGTGATATGACACCAAACCTCGGCTATCGCACTTAATCAAACCTACTGATACATTTTTCACGTATTCAACATAAAAACTAATTTACACATAACAACAAAAAACAGACGGTTCAATAACTTTTTAATCACTCGTCACACAAACAACGAGTTTGATGGAACGTTCATATAGAACATAGTAGAAGCTTTACGGGGGTATCAAGCCGGCGACGGGTAATGGAGGTAAAGGAGTTAAAGGGTGGGACGGACCGAGTGTGGAGTAGTAGCGGCGCGCAATGGTACGGTCATAAGGGGGGGTATAGCGACTAGACTAGAGGCGTGGAAGGTGGGGGAGCCAGACGTAGACGTTGTACGCGGATTGTGGGCTAAAAAAAATATTAAAGCGTGTCTGCATGAAGAAATGCGAATATGTAACAAAAAAAGCAGTTGAATCTCTTTACTCACGTCCAAAGGTATTATTATTAATATGGATAGAACAGTTATACAAACACTGATTTATTTATTATCAAATGTGGATCGAATTCGATGTGATCTGTCGATTTTTTGCTAAAGTTCAGAGGTCAAGGTTCGCTTTAATATATTTTATTGCTTGTTTATGGCAGTATAACATTCTCTTCAAAAATATTTTTAGATTTTTTCAATAATATATCTAGGGTCAACTGGGGTAAAAGTGAAACAAAATACATATCTTTCATGTTTTTTGACAGTTTACGATACAAATTCATACTTTAATTTTTTCTACTAGATGCGCTTATGAATAACCATTTTAAATACTTACGTCATTTGAACTGTACGATACAACACAGACTTTAAAAATGAAAAAAGTGTTAAAAGAAAAGCTACAAAGGCAACTTTGATTTATCTTCTTTGTGGCATATCAATGTGAAATTGTAACTTAAATTAATATCTGAGCTATACAGAAAGTTATGTGCAAAGAATTAAAATTTAATTCACACGTTTTGACATCGACTAACAGGGAAATCTGTAGGGGTGACACATTACTTATTAAGCGATTCATATTTTCAGGTCGCTTTAACAAACCTTTAATGATGATGCCAGTTTTTATAATTCTCCTATAAACAAATTAGTTATTTAGTTGCAAGTTTGGTGTTTCATATTTACCCCACTCGACCCTACTTATACCACTTATATGTTATGTACTACTGTAGCGAACAAGTAAGGGTACATCTTCAACAATTATGTTATTCACATTCACAAACAGTTGGCTAAACTGTTTCACCTATGTAATAAATAAATTTACCTTGATTACACTCATGTTTATAACATTTCAATGTTAATACTTAATAAAATGCAATCTATTAAAGTCATATTAAAACTTTAACATATTTTTCATTAGAAAAAAATATTTGCCACACCTTATTCAAGAACACACCCGATAATATGTATTAAGCAACTCGTCTGAAAATGTTATTCCATTATGATAAATAAAATTAAATATTTAAATTAATCTTATTTCATTTAAATGTCAATGTAACCATCGTATATGATAATTTATAGTACATCACAATTCGCAGGAAAATGACCCTATTTGAAACTTAAAAAAAAAACACACACTATAGGTGTAGTGAATGACATAATTATATCACAACCAGAACTTATTTAAAATTGTAATTAACAGTAGAATTGCGAAATGCCCAAGAGTAATCGGTACAAACCATGCATACAAATTTCATTGCAGTATTATAGATCATATCAAAAGCATATCAACCAACAGCTAAAATCAAACTAACAAACTTCATTAAAACATTGAACTGGAACTATAAAATCAGATGGTTTATGAACTACATAATTACTAAACTGTAACAGATGCTCAATTAGATTCTATTATATTTTTCACTGAATAACGATGGGAATAAAAATAAAATACTGTTAGCGGCGTTTATTGTCATTATGTTTAAATAATGATATTTATTTAGATAAATGACAGCTTTAATACATATGTAAAAAAAATATTTTCTTCCTCGCCATATTGAAGATACGAGAAGCTTTGTGATTGTTTTAAAATGAAAAAGAAAAACTATTCTCCGATTTAAAAATTTTAACTTGATCTTTCTGTTTCAGGTCAAGACAAACACTTTTCATCCCATGTCTGTTTGTCTGTCTGTGAATCCTTGTCAAATGCATAACTCATGAACCACTAAACCAATATTAATTAAATTGTCAAAATATTAAAAATATACGGAAAAAAATCAGGTGCGTCTTAAGAAAAATTTCGAACTAATATTTTTTTAGTAAAATTGTATAAAAATTATATGAACACTTTTTCGGTTTTTATTTAAATTGTTTAACTACTTTTGATAAATTTAGTACGAGGAAGCATTGTGCATTTATTTGGCAGATGTTTTTTTTTTGACACGAAAATTACTAAACTGATTTTGATGAAACTTTTATTACCTGAAGGCCTATGAACATAGGATTAGTTTAGGCTATATGATAATTGATGTTAAATAATAGAACAATTTTTGTATAAAAATCTATAAAAATGAAAAAGATTAATTTAGTCAGGCACGTATTACGAAAGATTTAATAATAATGTATAGAAAGGCAAGTGAAGCCACAGGGGATTTCTAGTGTATTTATATGTACACTAGAAATTGATTTCAATAAATGACAAAGTATTTACATTTTGAATTTTGAATTATTGATTAAAATCGCTTTATTGGAAATTAATTTCATAATGTGACTGACTACAACCACAGAATAATAACTAATGTGTTTTATTAATTGGGTATGCATGTTCATCTTTCGTCCACAGGGATTTAATATATTCCATCGATTAATAATTTTCTTCTTTATTTTACACAGAACAGTAATTAATTTATTAAAATCAATTTGCTTAATTAAATGTAGGAGGTAATGAATTGATATTTTAAAAATAGCGATAAATGTAAAAAATAGAAACATTATTAAATAAAGGTTAAAAAATTCAATTATCAAGATTTTTAAAATTGTATTATATGGAAATTATTACTTTCATTAACTATAATTAAAACGAAACGAATGTTATAGAAGATTTATTGTTTTGCAAGCTAATATATTTATAAATATGTTTAGGAATTTCACATTTATGATTTTTTCCAAATGTTATAAAAACTTTTTATATTTCATTTGAAGTACTTGTTTTTAGATATTTTAACAGAAACCACTAAAAAACTATTAAAAACGATTTAATGCACGTGCCATTACGGAATCTCCTCGTTTTTTTTGTAAATTATCTATCTAAAAAATATTATTTTACGGAACAATTTTATGAAAGTCCAATCCAGTGCTTTTCAAATGGGGTGCCACAAAACTAAGTATTTATAGATTTAAAATCTTTGATTACTACTTTTCCGCTAGCTAAATTAAATTTTCTTGATACGGGCTTAACCAAATTATTTAATATAATTTGTTTATCATATACCCTTTAAACTATTCTAAAATTAACCGGTATAAAAATCCCATCAAAATCGCTTCACTAATTTTCGTATCAAGTCAAAATAAACAAACAGGCAGATAGAAAAAAAAAACATTGCCTTTATCAAAAATACCACAAATTCGTAAATATACACTAGTACAGATATATTAAAAAACTACCTCGTATTCAAGTCTTGAGGCTTCCGCGGTGGTCTTGATATGGATCTTGGCTTCTGGGTGTAAGCCGCGTCGGTTTGGTCGTGTTATCGGCCAACGTTTCGTCACACATTGCAGTGGACATCTTCAGGGCTCTTCTTAGAAGACCAAACCGACGCGGCTTACACCCATTTATTTTATATGATCCCAAACTAACACATACATAATAATTTTTCAAAAATCCCATCGATAAAAACAATCTGTCACGGGTCGATATACCTGAAAGCCGCTACATTTCAGCATTGGCAGTCCCGCTCGTCGCTATTCCACTGACCCGATATTAGCAACTATTATACACGCCTCTGTATTGGATACTTTTAACTATGTGTGTGTGTGTGTTTCTATGTGAGTGTATTTCTAATCATTCGTAAAACTAGTTTTGAGTAGTCTCAGCGCACGCGCTTGCCTACATTGCTACGTCTTCTATGAGGGCTGTTAAAAAAAAACATCCTATTTATTTTGAATCAAATTTTATATTATGTATGTAATTAAATATCATTTGAATACAACTAAAACCCATTAAGGGTGGAGGGGGGGGGGGGGTCCATAAAATGTTACGAATCCTCTTTTAACGTCTATTTTTCTTTTTCGTCGCGTATACAATAACTGTATAATATTTATAATTGCATATAAGTGAATTATTATTATTCACAATTTTGAAAAATTTAATGACAACTGTACCTTTGTGCTATTGGCTATAAGCCAAATTATTTTCCATAATAAAATATTCTTAGAATTGTAAATATATACATTTTTACACATCCACTAAAAAATGAATTAGTGGATAATATCATTTTTTTCTTATACAGACAGTGTACATTTTAGAAGAATTTATAGCGGTTTGTTTCACTGTACAATCAGTAATATTTAGTATAATAAAATAAATAATGAATCAATGACAGTTTTATTTTTACAACATATACTTTATTTGATTCTAAAAATTTCAGTACAATTGTATATTACAAAAATACTAGTATCGCCTATGGTCGAAATTCGTCCAATATTTTACCTGCCTTAACGGCAACATACACACATGATTTTTGTGTGTGCACATCTATGGCACAGTACCTAACTGGAATTCAAAATTAATAAATTAAAAATTGGAAACTTACTTCATTTTCTATTATTTAACAACTATTATTTACAACAAAAAATTCAAAATAAAACCACTCCAATTGAACGCGAATTAATTTGGTATTCTCTACGTTCAACAGGAACCCAAAACTATTTACATTTGCCGCTTGGTGGCGCTAGGAATATTGCTATGTTGCTGAGCGATGTGACGGGAAATAAACAAACAGCGAGAGGGAAAATTATGTGTGTATCTTAACTTTATTTTACCTGCCTTAACGGCAACATACACACATGACTTTTTTTGTGCACTTCTTTTTATAATAAATACAAAAAAAACGTATAATAATAAGTTACGGTAATATTTTCAATAAAATTTTTTCTGTGCATTGATTTTAATCATAACATTAAATAACTGAAAAGTTTGGTCCGAGTTGAGCATCCCTAGAAGATAGATACCTGGCTGAGAGTGCCGCCGGCCGCCGCTGACAAGGTTGTCTGTTTTTATCGCCTTTTTATGTCCCGCAACCGCGTTAACTGAGATATATGTGTATTTATATTGTATATTTTGATAAAAGCCACTCTAAACGTCATAAAGACGCGTTTATAATAGCTTATGTTTTATGTATATCTCTATTTGAATATTTAACACAATTTGTTATTTATTTAATACGTAAATTTGAGTAGTGCACGCGCTTTTATTGCTCATAATCACCGGTTATCAAAATGAATTTAACGAGCAGCTACCGGAATACAAACAATTCATTTTAATGTATGCTTATTTTATCACCCCTTCTGAACTGTGTTTTGTAAATATTTAAATGATAATAATCTTAACTATCATCTAAGAAATAAAACTTATTATATATACCCAAATTGTTTGGTCAGGAATCCCACCCCACTATCGTCCTAATAACAAATGAATATAGATTAGTTATATTAGTAAAACAATAACTAAAAATAGAACATTAACATCAGAAACAAAAAATAGATTAGTCAGACCAGTATATTTTTTATCAAACTAAATAAAAGAGCGACTGTTTTAATTAGGCAGTTTTACATCAGACTAACACCACCCCTGTACCAGACAGAGCATAATTTTCTAGGTAATTGATAGTGTACGAAAACCGCTAAAAAACAAAGACAAGTTTAATCGAAAACTTTATAGTACGATCTCGCCCTCTCTTTCTTATAATAGACGTGAACGTGTATGCATTCTCTCAGACGTACACCAAAGCTATTTTCATCTTGTTACATTTTTAGACCGCGACGATTTTTATGTGTCATTAAAACAAATTTAATTTTTTGAATAATTTTAAAAATTTCAAAACACGATGTTTTTATAATTATAACTGAAATTAATAATTTGAATGGTTTCTATTTTTGAAAATAACTACAATAATATTAACAAGTAAAAAATGGATACAATATTTTATTTTATATTTTAATATCACATAAGTGGTAAAACAATTATTTATTTACGCATTACTTTATTGAATCTATATTACAAAAAAATGTGTTTATTCATTTATAAAAATGCAATTCTGCTAAACATATTGATATGATAAATATCAACAACACCTTTAAAATAAAACGTAATCCACTATAAATATAAAACAAAATAAACAAATAATTTTTCATTTCACTGCAAAACTTTTCACAGAAGTTTTCACACATTGCATTTTATCGGAAAATTTATACCAAAGAATATATCTAACAAACAACACCGAAACACATTTTCATAATAAAATAATTGACGAGGAAATTCTGTGGCACAGGTGCACAGAATAATTCAAAAAACAATTTAGTTTTGTAACATAGATATACCCTCTATTTCAGTGGCATACCAAAATGTCATCGCCGGGGGGGATTTTAACAAAATTACATTGTACAAACAAAATATGAGCCGGTGTTTAAATATGAAAACGCCGGAACATACATATATAGGATCCATTTATCACATATTTCCCTAATTGCTACCAATAAAAATTGTTATTCATAAATATGTTTTAAATGCATAAAATGTAGACATATACAGTTATGATATTTACAACAGCAAGAAAATTAGGTGCGTATTGTTTATTCGTCCCAAATGAATCATTTTAATTTTTCATAATAAAATTTATCGCTTTTTTATAAAGTGTAAGAAAAAATATATTACAGAAACTGAAAATATCTGATTCATTTTTTTATAAATTGTTTATATATAGATAGTTAGTATTCAAGAACCTAGATCCTAACGTATTTTTTACGAACTTGAACCTGAAGTTCCCGAGTAATTATAATCAAATAAGGTACTGGCGCCAGTTATGGCCGCTATATGAGCAAGGTTTACTGTTATTGTGATTGACGAGCTTCTTTTTTGTAATTTTCATGAACTCATGTTACTAATAAAACAAGTAACTCTTTATTTAATCAATTTAATTACCAAAGTTCACAAATATAGTTTGTTTTTTAAATTATAGTCTTTTATTTTGTTTATGTTTTTTTCCCAGTAATGGATATGGTAAAACCAGTAATGAGCACGCAGTGATGAACACTTGCTAATGGTTACAAAATGATAAGTACTACGACACAAAAGAATAAAGAAAGAATCGTCAAATTTGAAACTGATAATATAATAATTAATAAATAAATTATAATAATAATTAGTTTAAATGTCCACCATTTTGACACCTATTGGCCGATTGTGATCAAATCACGCTATAAGACAGTTAAATGTATGTAGATTAATATTCAGAAATGGTAGTAATCAAATATCAACAAATATTTCTAATTCAGTACATTTAATTAAAAAATAACCATTACTGGGGTTATATCCAAGACTTTGTTCAATAAAATATAAGGCCTTAAAATATCTAAATTAACGAATTCGGCAATAAAAGCTTCACACCAAAATTCGATGAAATCATACACAATACTTTTACAAATTACTTCTATGAAATTTAAAACCGCACAAAAGACCAGATACTTTAGAAAACACATTTTTACAAAACATTTTTCCATATCCATTTACATTCCCCGTTCGAACTAAAAGGGAAACCTCTTAAAACGTAATTACAATATGTCGGGTCGTTTTTAAATACCATAAAACACACGTGTTCGCATTTCGCCAAAACTCACGTATTAATTCAGTAATTGTGTTGTTACCATAACAACGTATGTTGATCTCTCAGTATGTCTAAACCTTGTTCGCTCATCATACAAGCGTATGTGTGCATAATTACATGATATGTCTAATGTTAAGCACAACGTCAGTGGTCTACTATAAATTAGAGACAATTAATTTTAATATTAATACTACTTATAAGCTTATTAAAATTAAATTTATATATTAATACGTGGACATCGAAAATTGTCGTACGTTTTTTTTTTTTAGTATTTATCATAAAATGAGGTAAATGGTACTGTACCATAGATGTGCATAAAAAAAACATGTGTGTATGTTGCCGTTAAGGCAGATAAAATAAAGTTAAATACACACATGTTTGTTTATTTTCCCTCGCATCGTTTAACAGCATAGCAATACTCTTAACGCTACCAAGCGCGGCAAAAATAAATAGTTTTGGGTTTCTGTCAAACGTAGAGAATGCGTATAGATTTTAATTGCAGGGTTTTTATTTGGAAAATTTTGTTGTAAAAGCAGATTAGGTATTAATATATAACAATAAACTGGTTACATAATTAGAGATTCTGAACCGAAAACCAGAACCGAACCGAAATAAAAATATCGTTTTTTTCGGTTCAGTACATGCTAAAATACGCACGTTAAATTATCTTGTTTCCCACTTCAATTGTCGTTCGGACTATCATACAAGTACCATAAATGATATTATGATAATTATAATAGAAAATACATTTTTAATACAAATAAAACTTTTTTTTATTAATCACTCGGAGCTGATCCAAAAACCGAAAAAACCGGAAAAATCGTTATTTTTTCGGGACGAAAACGGGAACTGAACCGAATTATATTTTTTTACTTGAACCGAAACGAAAAAAATAACGGTTCGAATCCCTGGATTCTAGAGAAGGTTAGTTAATAATCCTTTATAATATTATATGCATATAAATCAAGGCTATTAACAATAATTGTTTTATTCTACATATAATATAAAAGTAAATGTTAAGTATCAGAATATGTATCAAAGTTATTCGATTTTATTCAAACCACTCCATAATTTAATATGAATTGATTTTAATTTGATATTTAAAGGAGACTAGGTATTTTAGTTATAAGCATAATACTTGTCAAATAATACTAACTACTTACAAGAAATTAAATACTTAACATATTCATAGTATTAACGTAAATACAAACTACTGGTTTTAAACATTATTATTAATAATTATAATATTGCAACTATTACTTTATCTCACGGTCGTTAACACTTAACGTCATTACTGCAGAAAATTAACACCGCGATAATTTGTGAATAATATGCATAAATAAGGTGTTTCAAATTACAAAATGTATATTATTAATATTTTGATGGACTAATATTATATGTTATATTTTATATAAATTATAATATACTTAGGTATTAGATACATAATTGTTTCCTCGTCATTTCCAAAAAATAGGAGGAAACTATGATTAATTTTGAAAGTAATGAAAAAAATTGACTTCGATTTCCGCTTCAGGTCTATAACTCATGAACTAGTATTGTAAAATGCGTATTATTCATGTTTTGATGGACTAATATTATATGTTGCATTTTATATAAATTATAATATATTTTATTAGATTCCTAACTCGTCATTTCCAAAAAATAGGAGGAAATTATGATTAATTTTGAAAGTAATGAAAAAAATTTACTTCGATTTCCGCTTCAGGTCTATAATTCATGAATTAGTGAACGGATTTAAATGAAACTTGGTCTGTCAGTTGCATTTGGCTAATAGATACTTCTGGAGGTGATGTACTAATTTTAGTTTGAAATATCTCTAAAACGATGAATATTGTAAATAATTATTTTTTGTAGATAGTATAAATTGATTAAATCTATATTATAAATGCTAAAGTGCCTTTGTCTGTCTATTTGTTACCTTTTAACGGCTAAACCGATCTTGATAAAAAATTTTACCTTTATCCCGAAAAATGTATTAAATAAAAAAATGGGTGTGTGACATTTGTACGCGCGATAGATTATACTTTTTCGGCGTAGACATCTAGAGTACAAATGTGAAACTAAAAACCTGTTTTATCGACTATCATACCTAGTCATTTTATAGAATTTATGCCATCACTCATGTATTTTTTATTGATTTATCATCACTTTTACTTTAAAAATGAAACTGAATTTATATAATTAAAATACAGTAGACCCGCGGTAATCCGACAATTGTTTTGCAAAGCGGCGTCGGAATATCTAATTTGTCGGACTATAGAGTACTGCCACCGACCCCTTGTTATCCGGAATATTTTAAAGAGGAGTACCTTGTAATCCGACAAATCATCCTCTCCAGCCCATTGCATACCCAATTCAAATGCCGGATTAGACAGGGGCCGAATTACTGAGGGTTTACTGTAGTATAATATTAGTAACAAATATTATTACTTGGATTATAATAATAAAGTTTTCCGCTGTTTATTTCAAAAAGTACGATTAAATAATTTTCTAGTTTATGTTCCTTTAAATAAAATAGGTCATTCCTATAAACACAAGCAATTCCATACGAATTAACGATTACTGTAACATTCTACGAATTTTCCACACTAAATGTTTCTGATATTCTTTATACATGTTATATCACACATACACACACACACTAACAAACATGAAGTGTAATAGAACCATGTCGTGTTGTCCTAATTTACTAGTGGGGAAAACGGGACGTCGCGGTGGTGGGGCGTGCGAGGGGGAAAGGAAAGAATAGCCGCGGATAAAGACGTAAGGGGAGTCTCTGATGGTCGGTGTACACATGTGGGGGAGGCGAGGGGGTAACGTCCGCCAATGTGGGACACGGCGATTACATATATTAAATGTTTGTCAAAATTATTTACACGATTTTTCCGAAACAAATGTGTATATAATTGTACATGCAATATCAAACCAGTGGTTCTTAACAGTTTTTTCACTATGTCTGTTTTTTTTTTCAGTTATATTTATAATTAATGATTTATAATAATGTATATTGATTGATTGCATAGTAATATAATATGTACCATGTACAATGGACTTCAGAAGTCGCTTACAACAGATTCGACAATATTAAGACAAACACCATCGGTTATTTTTCTAGGGCGGAACTTATAAAGTTACATCATTTTAAATAAAAACACAAATATACGTCAATTTCATTAATTAATTTTATACATATTTAAATACTAAAATTTGGAATATCAAATATTTATTGCTAAAAAAATTACTTATACAAATTTCAATAGATTACATAATAATTTAATCGCACAAATATATATGAGTACTATAAACGAAGAGTACTTCTTTATCTATATAGCAAATGAGTTTCAAAATATCTGTCTTTGTTTGGTACATGAAGAAATGATTGAAATATTATAATAATCAAATTTCTACCTATACTTGAGTAATTTTTAGTATTTGATTATTTTTAATAATTTTTGTTTTTTCCTCTTTGATTTTGATAAAATAATATATAGCCAGTAAAATAATTTAACATGGATTACCGGTAGGAAGGCAAACTGCCTTGGCAATTAACAAAGTTTTATAAATATTTTAACACACACAAAAACTTGGAAGCACTGTATTAATGTCAATATCGAATCTATAGTGGTTCAACCCTAAATGTTGTAGGTATAATGAGAAAATATGTTTGTTTCTCAGGAATTTTTATTAAATGCGTGATGAATTTATTGATTTGTAACCAACTGGTATAAACTACCAAAAATAAATGACTACTAAAACAAATACGTATTATCAAACATATGGTATATGATTACATTTTATTATATTTCATTCCAATAAATTTTAAATAAAAAAATTCAACATTTTTTTCTAATATTCGTAAATAAATCTACATAATTTTGAAACAAGAATTTTATATACCCCTTAATTTAAATGAAAACGGATATTTGAAATTGTTTATTACTCATTATTTATCAGAAAATTCCTCGAAAATCAATACAAAACATATTGTTTTATTAATTTTCAATTAACGAAGTGATATCCGGTAATGCATCCTCTTTATAAAACGAATACACATAAAAAAATCACAACAATAGATTAATATCCACTAAAAATAATTAGTCAATACAAAATCCCCAAGATTCATAAATCAAAAATACCCAATATAATACCATTATGCACTAACTAAATGCACATAAAAAACCTAACCTTGAAGTCACAAGAAATACGTACTCACAGTGAATATATAATTGTGAATTAAAATAACAATCAACTTGAGTTCTATTATATATCATATTGATAGTTATATGTACTTATATGCTGTTTATTATGCATTATACCATAACAATATGCATTTATATAAAAACTTTGTCTTTGTTTCAATACATAAAAACATATCTTACATGTATAAACTTTCGATTATTATAGACTAGCTGGGCCCACGCGGCTTCGCTCGCGTAGACTACGGAATTATTGTTTAGGATTTTTGTAAAATATAGTTTAATTAATTAAGTACAAACACGATTAGTTATTATTGTAATAATAATTTATCAATACCTAAATTACCTAACAAAAACGAATCAGAAGAAAAAAGTACAAATAATTTGTGTTCTGTTTAAATTTAAATGTTAATTATTGAAAACAAAATAAACACAAACGATCAGCCGAGGGACTCCGAATATCTACCGAGCGTACGCGAATCCAGTCTGATGTACTCGCTTCGATGCGGCACGACACCATACATTTAAGATGTTACCTTTATAAATATATTTTAAGATATTTTCTAAACTATACGACCAAATTGGATGCTGTAAAGGGCAAACTATATCTACATTAAGTGCTTATGACGATGAAATCATTTATTTCGATATGGATTAATGTTTTGCAGGTCATAAGTCCATGTAAACAGAACCCAAATATTTTATGTTTTTTTTGTAACATAAAAGCAGTCATTGTGGCTAAAATATAAAAGTTAGACATATGGTGTCGTTGACTTAATTGAAGAACTTTTGATTCTACACAATTCTTTATTACATTATTTTGTTCTATATTGAACGGTTTAGGCAGCGTATTACAAAACAGCGCGCCGACGGCAAAAATTTTTCCGACTTGATTTACTATTATTGTCACTGCTTAGTTGTTATGTTATCTAACCTAAAAAAATATAGCCTATAACCTGGCCAGAGAACGTACCTATGAATTAAAAAAAAAAACACGTCAATCGGATAAGTGGTTCTCGAGTGATAAGGTAACTAACGGACAGACAGACAGACAGACAGACAGACAGACAGACAGACAGAGAGACGTTGAGCTTTATATATATTAAGGATTATTAGAAATATCAGTAAGAACCCAAATAATTATAACAGAGATATAATAATAATAATAATTTAATTAAGCCGCTACACCTTCTGTACTCAACACTTCACTTCTGAAGAAAAGTACGAGATGTTGGTCGAAACGTCAAGTGACAATTTAGTGCAACGCGGAATAAAACCCAATAATCGAAAATTTATACAATTGAACAACCGCGAAAATCTACGTTCAAAAATATCTTAAATGTGTTTCAAAATCGGCGAATATCTCTAAAAAAGTAGGGAACACAACCCTATCATAAATTAATTACACCACTTTCACATATTTTTATTAGATTATTGGTTTAATTACACTATGTTTTATTTTTTATGTAAAATATATCAATTGTAAATTTTCCTCAATACAGGCCTGCCGTAATCAATTATCATATAGCTTTAACTTATTATAGGGTCTTAGGCTTTTTTACAGTAAAAGTCTCATCAAAATCGGTTGTGTATTTTTCGTGTCAATTCAGAAAAAAAAACTATAGAAACGACATAGACTTAAAAAATACCAGAAAATAGAAATTTATATAAGGTACTGGCACCAGTCTTGGTCGCTTTAAGCTTCTTTTTTGTAATTCTCATGAACTCATATTACTAATAAAACAAGTACCTCTTTGTTAAATCATTTTAATTAACAAAGACTGCAAATATAGTTTATATTTTTTCTCCAGTAATGGACACTTGCTAATGATTACAAAATTATAAGTGCTACGACACAAAAGTTATAAAATAAAGAGTCGTAAAATTTGAAACAATGTAAAGCAGATGCTACGATAATATAATAATTAATAAATTACGCTAATAATTAGTTTAAACGACCACCATTTTGACACCCATTGGCCGATTGTCACCAAATTAAGCTGTTTTACTATAGATTATGATTCAGTAATGGGAGAAATCAAATATCAACAAATATTTCTAATTTAGTACATTTAATTAAACAAGTGTCCAACACTGGGATATTGTCCAAGACTGGTTCCAGTACCATCTAGACTAAAAATACATTGTATACACAGAGTATACAGATTAATATACAAGTATAGAACCAAAATAGAATGAATGAAAAAATAATGTAAGAGGAAGGAAATTCATAAATCAATCGATTACGTATATTAACATAGATAAAAAGGATTCACGATAAATATTAAGATATAAATTTGTAATCATACACACAAATCCCGTGTTAAACATTACCCGTCACCTTTCCAACAACTGACCCTTATCATCGAGACAGACTCTTATAGAATCTTGTATTTGTACCTGGCAAATTGATTAAACCTAAACGGGTTAATAAAATTTAATCGACACATAAATTATGAAACAAGTAAATATCGCCGACCCAACTAACTATAATACTTGTCGTGTCAAGGATACTACTAGTCGACGAAACTGTTTTTTTGTAAATACAAGTAAAAATTAAACTTTATCCATAATCAATGGGTTTCAACTTCTTATAATTCTTACCGTTTTGTTTTTATCGTTGAAGAAGTTTCAAACTTATATTAAACGTAGATTTACTAAAATGAATTTTTCTTTCTTTGTTTATTTTTCAGATCGTCGATGTATTATAGAAAATTACTTAGTTAATTAAAACTCATGATTTTATTCATATTCTTAGAAAATGTATTAAACAAAATAATAATTTTATACTTATATTGGGTATGATAAAAAAAATACAAATAGAAAATGTTTTTGCTGTAGTTAAATTTAAACATTTATGTCAAGGGTAGGGAACTTTAATACAGCCTAAGGCCATTTTTTTGTTAGTGAAAATTTTATCAAGCCACAAACATTACTATAATATAAGTAAGTACATAAGTACAATTATTGTTCTTGGGTTTATATTTCTAATCTTAAAATAAAGCCTTCCAAATTCATAAACTTATATTACCACAGAAATATGATTTTTATTTATCAAAAAAATAATTTTAGTTTTATTAATTTCATGTTCTATTAAATAATATGCAAAGGTATTTTAAAATTATCTTACAGAAAACCGCCCTGAGTACTTTTTATTATTTTCAAAAGGCTCTAATTGTACCTAAGTAGGTATAATATTATATTTTATTTATGCAAGTCATGATTTGTATTTATTATCAATGCATAATTTAATCAAACAGCCTTGAAGATGCAGAAAAAACTCATTTCTAAAACATTATTACCATGAAAACAATATTTTCTTTGTACTTTCTTATACGGTCAAATAGATATGAAATAATATAGTATATAAAAGAAAGTATTTATACAGGGTGTCCACTGGTTTTTGGAAATAAAATTCCCTGGCTTTCCCTGACCACAGATACAAAATTCTCTGACTTGGGGGGCCCCGAGGGCAAGAATATGCAGAAATAAAATTTTAAGACATTTTTTTTTGGTCCTAACTTGAAAATTTTACACTTGTTACTTTTTTTGCTCGTCAACTTAAATTTATACACTTTCCAAAAAAATTTATAAATTCCCTGACTTTTTAAAAATTTTAATAAGTTCCCTGACCACTTTAGGCTTCCCTGTCTTTTCCCTGACTTTCCAGAAATAATGATGGAAATATATATTTTGACCTTTCCTTCTCTTGAAACTTAAAAACGACAAAACAGTGTGAAATTTTATATAAAGGATCAATATTCCTTTAAAATAAACCTTATATATTTGAAAACGATCTATCAACCGGAAAGGAATTTATATATATTCTTCTCAGCAGCTTGATTTAATTTTCGACTATCATCACAAACAATTTCACCAAATTATTACAACACTATCGTAACAAAACTGGTAAACCAATAGATCACTGTTTAACATAAATAATCATACTTTCTAAGATGCGTGAGACGACCCATCGGTCTGCAGGCAATCAAACAGAACAAATAAAAACAAAAGAGAAAAAAAAAGCGCACAGACGCAGTACCGGATTAAGGTCCTGATGTAATTCTTGTACATTCCTTATTTACAAGATTGAATCGTAACATTTAACCATAAATCGATTTACAAGGAAATTGTATATTTCCAAATAAGAACTCACACTGGGTTTTTACTTTTCAATTGTTTATTTATTTAAGTCAAATGTTTAATTAAAAAACAATCATATCATATAAAACCACATTCGCGAAATCTCTAATGCCCGGTATTATAAAGAATTTGCTTGCGTGCAAATGCAAATTAGCTTCCAGCTAATGCTATCTGCTAGGTGTCAAATTGTTATGAAGTTGCTCAATATTTTAAAGCCGTGGTAATAAATGTATAATAATGTAATGTAATGAGGTACACTTGGCAGAAATTATTTTAAGTCGCTGATTTCTACTTATCGCGCATGCGTCAAAGTTATCATATCTACGATTTAATTCGCTACATCTGTGAGTGGTTGTAATTTATATTTAATACTTATAGCGTTAGCTGGAAGCTAATTTGTTTTTGCACTCAAGCAATTTTTTTTATAATATCGGGCATAAGAACGATTTTTGTTAAATACTTTTAACAGCTATCATAATAATTAATACATAAACTATACATTATAAAACAAAAAGAATCCCCCAAATATAAAAATGTACATCCAAAAAAACATGACATTAACTGGGGTTTCCATAATTATTATTATTGTATTTATTTTAAATATAATTAGTCATCAATTTGATCAAAAATAATGTACCGTGTAACAAATAAATGATATTTCATTTTGTTGGTTATCTTTTTGAAGAGGGTGGAGTTATTTTCTGCTTGTCGGATAATCCGGCACTGCAGTATATAAAGGAAAACAGCGCAAAAGAATCGCGTAATAAATCGAGGCCACGGAGTACTCGATAATAATACGGTATACACAATTTAGTCACGGTGTAATACAATAGGGTCGTGTTGTTGTAGTAGATGATTTCATCGAGTGCCCGGTAGGCGATAAGCTGTAATTGTTATGATGGTGTAATATCGTTTAAAACAAGGAACGTGAATAATAATTACAATAATACACAGAATAAATGAATATATATCTAGTTTTTTTTTTATTTCAAGTGACAAATATGGAATTTAGATCAATGTCATTTTGAATTGTTTATAGTTTATTATGAATTTTATTTTTAACGATAATATATATGAAGTTGGTTTTATATTTAGTAAATAGAAAATTGCATACTTTCAGATAAAGATTTCAAAAATATATATATAGACCAGCATTTCTCAACCGCTGGCACCGAAAATATTTTTATCGGTTCACATAAATGGTTTAAAAAATTGTTTCATTGATTATTATTTTATTTATAATATTTATTTGAATTGAGAAACACTGTTGTAGATAAAGTAATAAAAATTGAAATCGTTTGACATCGATGATTTTTTTTTTTAATAAATTATTTAAAATTTCATTAAGATCGATTTAGTACTTTAGCCGCGAAAAGGTAACATACAATCAGACAGAGAGACAGTCGCATTTATAATATTAATTTGAATTGAGAAACACTGTTGAAGATAATGTACTAAAAATTGAAATCGTTTAATATCGATGATTTTGTTCAATAAATAACTCAACATATCAACAAAAACTACCCTTAAATATACACCCTACAAACATCTTCACATCCATCATATAATAATATCATTAACTTATCAAAACAAGGTATCATCAATATAAAAAAAAAACACCTACCGTATATATTATATACATGTACTATACAAACGTCGAGCAATGAATATTTAACAAGCTATCGTATATATATACATATTGAAAACTATAATTGTTGAAAACTGATCGCAATTCATCATCAACAGGTGTCAGCACCATCGGACAACAACAACGTCAACTGTCACGGTTTCGATTCAATTGGATTTCAGGAATTATTTAAATCGGTTTCGGGTCCTGGGGTTTGATTTTAATAGACCGACGTGCGACAACAGCGGGCGTGGTGTAAACCGTTTGTAATCTAGCCCTGAAGGTGAATGTAATCTATCCGGTGTTCATCCGGATGCAAACCGAGGTGGTAATATATACAATGAATGGGTTTATTTGTGATGTATTGGGGCTGTTTATTAACCCAATTACTGTAGAGGTTAGTGTGCTATTTTGCAAATGCATAGCTTAATCAAACATCACCGCTCGTCATCAACCCTTTACTAAATCAGTGCGTTATTGTATTATTATGCCGTGTTTAAACCAAACAGACAAAACAGTAACACTGTGTGTTTTTTTTTGTAAAATAACAACAAACCCTATATTTTTGAATACGCTTTTTTTAGCTTGACTTGTAACATTGCAAGCAAATCTTACAACTCACTTTTTACCCACTTCTAAAAAAACTAACTGTCTCTTATTTCCAAAAAAATGTTTATTTCTGCAGAAAATAAAGGTTAGATCACAAAAATTGACCCTTTTAAAACTAATTTTGAATTTGACGCCAAAACGCTCGCAGGTGTTATGCCTATGTAAACACTCCTTGTCAACTATAATAAATCCTTGTTCCATCGCTAATGTTTCTCGGTTTTACTTTTGGTACCACAAAACTGAGCAAATTGATAATTTAAAACCACAAAATAATTTATAAACAGTGCAGATATTAATGAAACAAAAATTACGTTTACGTAGCCGTGACGTCATCCACTCTGACTGGTGTTTTATCAAACATGGCGGATTGCTGTATTTTGAGTTTTTATTTTAACAAAAATCATATTAATCTGTTGTCAATCCCTGTATTATACTCTAATTGTTAAACCGATAGATACATCATAATAAAAGAATTACAAACAATAGAAACTGAAGACTGAAAATCATAATCGTTTTATTAAAAACAAATTAAACAAAAATGTAATAGTTTTTCCCAAACTAATTTTCTGGAAGTCAATCTCAATAAAAATTCCCATTTCCTTAGCAGCAAAAACTGAATCATCACAATCTTATACAACAATAAAGTTCCATGATGATCACATTCTGTGATAGTTAAGAAATTATTCTCGTGGAAAATTCGTTCAAACTATTAAGTTTATTATATAACTGTTCTAGATTCGTATATTCTCTTACGATTCAAACTGTCTTATATTATCAAAAACAATTTCTTCTTTATGATAATATAAATTCGTACAAGACCACTTATAATCAAATTACTCATGAACGGGAAATATGTAAGAATCAACTAGCTGTATTTTAATTTTTTTTTAATATAATTGACACACGTTCACAGAAGTGTACTAACTTCGAATCTAGTTTAAAACCACATTTGATAAGAAGTACGTTTCATAAAAATTTATCACCAAACTTTTAGATATTCCAGACCATACGGCTACAAACTTTAGCAAAGCTTAATCCCAGAATTAACAGCATCTACAACATTCCTCCACTCTGTGTACAATTACTGTATAGCTCTAGTGCAACATTGACAGCGTTATGCAACGCCAGTGTATAAAGTGTATATTTATTATGCAGAATTGTAATACGCGAGGACGGCTGCTTCAGTCACGGTTGGGGCGGCGGCAAAGGGGCGGCTTGTTGCAATATTCACACGACCGCCATGTTTTCTGCGATTCCCGCCGTGATGGTGTACTGTTTTATGTATATACATATAAATAATTTTCTTAAATGAAACGTCAATATCATAGTTTACCACAACTTGTAAATAAAATTGTAGTTGTAATAAACAATTGCTTCCTCGTCATATCAAAGTTTTGCTTCCTCGCAATATCGAAGATACGAGAAGCTATGTGATCGTTTCAGATTGAGACAAAAAAAAAGTTCTCCAATTTCAAAATTTTAAATTTATTTATCCGTTTCACGTCAAGACAAACACTTTTCGTTCCGTGTCTGTCTGTCTGTCCGTGTGTCCGTCCGTCCGTCTGTCCCCTGAATCCTTGTCACACGCATAACTCATGAACCACTGAACCGATATTATTGAAACTTGGTCGGATGGTTGGGTTTGGTTTGAGGACGGTCCCATTTTAAAATCATCAAAATCGTGTGTAAGGGGGAGGGGTGACACCCCAAAATATTTATTTTTTCAAGATATCTCAAGAACGACACATGTTACGAGAAAATTTTATAGAATATTTTTTGTAGAGAATTAAATTTCCTATAATATGGGTCTACTACGTTTGTTGTAAAATATTCTCTTACAAAGATTTATCTAAATTAATTTTAAAAATTCGTGTTTTGTTTTTCTAAATTGATATTTGATTGGATATATTAAGTGTCATTTTGACGTTTTAAATGTCACTTTGGCGTTTTAAATGTCACTTTGACGTTTTAAATGTCATTTTGACATTTGCATAAATTTAGATTTAGATTGAAATTGTCAAAAAATTAAAAATATATGAAAAAATATTCAGGTGCGTTTTAAGAAAAAATTCGAACTAAGATTTTTTAGTAAAATTTGTATAAAAATTAAATGGTTAACCAATGCCAGGCAATTTATCTGAACACTATCGGTTTTAGTGAATTTAGCACGAGGAAGCACTGTGCATTTACTTGGCAAATGTTTTTTGTATAAAATGTTGATAATTTAAAAAAGGCACTACAAAGATTTTTTAACTCAAAAATCCTACAAAATTCTACAAAACCAATAAAGAGGCAGAAATATTTAAGTTGGTAGAACAAAACATTGATCAAGACAAATCAAGGTATATTACATTCCTATTTTCATCTTCTGGAAGTAATGGGGAGCATTTTTACACATAAAGGCTTTTTTTGAGACATTATAAATAAAACATTAAAACTAGTCTTTTTTATCATTTCCTGAGGTTGTATTTTTAATTTTTTAAATATAGCCTTTAATTTGTAAATTCGTATTGCCACTTTTCAAGAACATAAAAAATATATTTTAACTATTCTTCAAAAAAATATGTTCATTTAAATGTATTACGTATAATATACAAAGGTATCTTCAAAATTAATATAACACAAAAATTATAAAGTAAAGAATAGTAAAATTTATTAAATATGTTAACCATTCGCCGATTTTTATCAAATTAAGCTGGTTTACAGTTAAGTGTCGATAGATTATTTAATTTAATACATTTTACTAAACAAGTTTCCAACACTGGGGTATGGTATGATCCAAAACTGGTGCAGTACCTTATTAAAAATAAAAGTTAAAGTAAGAATAATAAACATTATAAATCAATCGATTCCAAACATAGTGAAACATGAGGAAAGACTATATGACACCTGAGACCGCACGACAACGTAACTAATATTACTTTTGTCTAATTAATCCGTCCCCATGCAAAATACGACCTAGATGAGAGCTCAAATTAAGCACGTATTTATTTGACACGCTTTGCCTGTCTCTAAACAATGCTCTTGCAAAATTTCCCTAAAAACGTTTTCATATTGCTTTATTTACAATAATTCTTGTATGTAAAAATGATGAAAGTTTCATTATAAATAAATATAATAATCAAAACCAGTTTTAATCGATAGTTAATCAGTTTGTACAAAATACATATTACTGAAAATTATGTAAATATGTATGTATAATTAACATAAAAACAATGTAATTAATTTAAATTTCGTAAAAATATTCATAGTTTCGTACCAGTTAGTAATACGTGTTGATATACACCGATTATAATAGTTTTATATATTTGTAATGTCAGGTGCTGGCACCAGTTATGGCCGCTAGAAGAGCAATGTTTACTGTTTTTGTGATTGACGGGATTCTTTTTTGTAATTCTCATGAACTTATGTTACTAATAAAACAAGTAACTTTTTATTTAATCAATTTAATTACCAAAATCGGCAAATAAAGTTTGTTTTTTAATTATAGCCTTTTGTGTTTTTTCTCTAGTAATGGATAAAGTAAAACCAGTAATGAGCACGCAGTGATGGACTTTTACTAATGATTACAAAATGATAAGTACTACGACACAAAAGAATCGTCAAATTTGAAACAATTTAAAGCAGTTGCTATGATAATATAATAATTAATTAATAAATAATTAGATAAATGTCCACCGTTTTGACACCTATTGGCCGATTGTCATCAAATCACGCTGTAAGACAGTTAAATTTATATAATAGATTAATATTGAAAAATGGTAGTAATCAAATATCAACACATATTTCTAGTTCAGTACATTTAATTAAAAAATAGCCATTACTGGGGTCATATCTGAGACTGCTGCCAGTACCTTATAAATGTTTATTATTTATTTATTTTTAGAGAATTAGTAGTTAATGTAATTTAATACTACTTTAATCAAACTGAACGAAAAATGATTCCATAACAATTATAAGTTAATGAAAAACAAAAATGTAAACTTTTCATATAAAGAAATATTTGATACAGTTATTTATAAACATTTTTTTTTGTAATATTATACATCCATTGAATCGAGGAATTTTTACAAAAAAGAAATAATATTAAATTAATAACAACAAAAGTTTGGTAGTAGTTTTAATCTTTGTACGTATGTTTGAAAAACTTTTCTTTTTACAAAGAACAAAGTTTGCTGTATAAAAAATCATCACAAAAAATGTGAAGATAGTAGCGTAGGCAATAAAAAACAAGTGGGTTCAGAACCTATATACATGTAAACGAAGTATTTTACATAAACTTGAAATTTGACTAAATAAATATTTGGTTTTTAAAGCGTCATATCAGATTGTTCGTTCACACTAAAGTATCGTCGCGAAAATACAAAATTTAAAAATGTAAATAGACCGATTACTTTCATAGTTTTTAATATGCCTACTGTAAATTAAACTTAATTTAATATACCAGGGGTAGCCAACAAAATTGTTAAATGTTACGCGATTAGCATTTGCCCATTATGATAAAAAGGTTACTTCTTTATTTTCAAATCCAGAATTTTTATTTTAAAACTTGTTGACCATCCCTGTAATATACTATAAGTGTATATTGATTATTTTGCTATATAAAATATAATCCTTTTAATATTTCAGCATTTTAACAAAATTTCATATAATCATAATTTAAGCAAGTATGTACATCAGTGGCGAGGCGTGAAATTTTTAATAAGGGAAGCATATTTTGTCAATCCTCTCCCTCTTATTAACAAAAAAACTAGTTATGAAACACTTTAAGTTCAAGCTTTTACTTTTTTAAATAAATTCTTATATATTTATATAGTAACTAAATGATTCTACGTCTTATTCTCTTGTATTTTAGTCGATATTTGTATGACGAGTTGAAGTTCACTGCAGGAAATATCACTAAAAAATTTCGAATTTTTGATTTCGTTAAAAGTATGTTTATTGTATAGAAAATGACGTGAAAAGTTGTTTGTTTCAAACCGCAGGTCTGTATCTCAAACCGTTCTCGAGATATAGACTCTCAAAGTTTTAGTTTTTTTCAAATTTTTGGAGAAAAAAGGCCATAACTTTTGAACGCGAGGTCGGAATTGATTTTAGTTGACGGATTTGAAATTAGCCTGTCAAAATCTATACAATGACATGTATAACACTTTAAAATCCAACAAAAAAATTTTGGTCAAAAATCGACATTTTTTTAAGGTATACCCCTTTGAATTTTTTTGATTTTTCGCGAAATTTTTTTTTCTGAGTTTTAAGGTATTATACATGTCATTATATAGATTTTGACACGCTGATTCCAAATCCGTCAACTAAAATCAATTCCGACCACGCGTTCAAAAGTTATGGCCTTTTTTCTCCAAAAATTTGAAAAAACTTAAACTTTGAGAGGCTATATCTCGAGAACGGTTTGAGATACAGACCTGCGGTTTGAAACAAATAACATTTCACGTCATTTTCTATACAATAAACATACTTTTAACGAAATAAAAAATTCGAACTTTTTTAGTGAAATTTCCTTACAAATCGTCATACAAATATCGACTAAAATACAAAAAAATAAGACGCCACTGATATACAATTCATAATATATATAGTATTTAACAATAATATATTTATTTCTTATATTTGCAGCTCTTCGCGGCCCCCTTGTGGGAAGGCCATGACTCCCTAGGGGGCCGCGGCCCACTACTTTAAGAAGCACTGATCTACAATATAAATTTTAAAGTGGTTTTAAAATGTTCACTGTAACAATATATTAAAACCATACAAAACATTTAACAAAAATATTAATTTTTTATTATAGAAAATAATATGCCACGGAAAATGCTTTATAAAAGATTGTAAAAATACATTAATTTATTAAGTATAATAAGAACTAATATTAAAATTAAATATAATATTTGTTAAATTTCTGTAAATACGTGCAAGTAGAATTTAGAAAGTAGATCATTTTGCTTTCTTTTTATTCGAATCTCATAATTAATATTTAATTAACAGCGAAAGTGATCGGCACAAAATTATGATTTATTTTTTGATACAAATTAAATAAGTGTTAATTACATTTTCTGGAAATCGCTTTAATCAATATTTCACAATTTGTACCACACACACACACACAGATACACAAAACTAATTTTCTAGCTGAAATACAATTATTAAATTCGTGGAAAGTTATAACCAACATCCTTTTTTATTTCTGTATAATCCTTTGAAAATTTTAATACTTTTAGTGGGAAATAGTCTGTTTACTTCCGTATTATTTCGTTAAAACGTGTTAGATCTTTACCCAGAAAACCTAATAAAGTTAATTATAATCATTTTTATGTCAATAAAAATAGCCCCAGTTTATTAAATTTTCAGCACAGGAATATCCCCCAATGTATTTTTATTTAGATCTATTATTTTCATCATCCCGTTTTAAATTTCTTTCAAATCTCTTAAATACGGATTTCTTAGAAAATTAATTTTAAAAGAACTGTTTTATAAAGCTATTATAGCGAACATATTATTTTTTTTGAAATTACATTTTTGATATTTTCCGGAAAATAAGTAGGCGTAAAGGTCCGAAAGTTTATAGAAAAATACCTTTTAGTTATACCTTTTTATATAAAAAATATCAACCCCACTTTTCCCATGCTTACCCTATGTTAACTCTTGAAATCCGATTGTGAGTTTACCTAACCTCTTGATCGTATTATCAAATTAAATATATTACCAGGAAGATGCTTACAGTCAATACAAACAACATCTTGCAGTAGGTAGATAAGTAATTTGTTCCTTTCATCTCAGGTATTACAAAGAATTTGCTCTCGAACAAAAGCTGAGCTTATGTTATAAGTCTGTGGTCGTATTACTCGTAAATATAAATAGCAGACTACTATCAGTTCTAATTAATGGTACAGTTTATATGAATGACAGAAACGCATGCGCGTTAAGTAGAAATCAGCGATCTAAAACATTTACATTATTATATTTATATTTCTAATACAATAAAAAATTCGAAAAAAATCTAAAACTGACTAGAGTAAGCATCCTTTTTCGGTTGTAAGATCGTAAGTCATCTATATATATATATGTATATAAAAATGAATGTTCGTTCGTATGAGGCTTATAGACTCGGGAATTACTGAACCGATTTCAATGCGGTTTTCAACAATTTTTCTGTGCAGTATCGTGGCTATTAATATTTTATGAAAATCTAAGATTTAACATCAAAAAAACTAAAAAAATCTTTATCAAGTCGTGTTTTGTTTACATGATGTCACACAGTACAACTGTCATTTAGGTATATAAAAAACATAGTACTTAGCCATACCTATTTTTTATGTATTTTTGATTTTCATACAAATTCTAAGACAAGACCTGATGTTTCCTGGGAGTTTGAAAATATAATTTTACACAATTTTCTCAATGAATTTTATTCCGGTTTTCACTAATGGATAGGTAAAGTTTAGGTGTATAATTTTTGTATATTTTGTGTAAATTCAGAAAAAAACAATTCACGGTGAATTGTGTGTTGTGGGCATATAATATCCCCGGGTAACACCGGGTCCCATGGGCTAGTTTAAATATAAAGACATAATGACGAAAATAGTCAGAATAGACTAAGGAAAAATCAAAATGGATATCTCTATCAAAATCTATAATCCGAACAAAATCGGCTTTAAAATACTTTATAGCCGTATAAGAAAGTAAAATGTGTTAATATATAAATAATAACTTAATCCCAGCAAATATACTTACAAACAAGTTCGACCGTATTACGTATTTCCAAAGTATTTATTTACAATAAAGTCGGAAACTACTAAAAGTATGCGATACCACGCACATATTTGCCAAATTGATTTCCTCACAAATAACAGTCGACGATTGACGTTCGCGCAGAAGTGGGGTTAGGTGGATGCTTGGGGTGGGGGTTGGGGGGGTGACCGGGGGGGCATTCTGACGTCACAACAACCAACAAAGCTCATAGTTGGCCGAATAGATGATATATAGTTCGCGACAATGGATACCGCCAGTTGCATAGTTCAATAGCAATTTCAAATGCACTATTGTCTGTATGTGTATATATAAATAAATTGGTATGGATGTGACAGTACAATGGCGGTGCTGTAATGAGAAAATTCGGCACTCTCTCTTTATGTGGGTGTAACACCAGTAATTAAAACCTGAACATGTGATTTAATCGCGTTCGGAACTACTTGTTGGCTGTTTTCTGGTTATTAGCAAAATAGATTAACGGGGGAAAGGAGGGGGGATGCATTGACTTCAATTCTTTACGTTAGATGTAAATACAGAAGCCGAATGGGCAATTTTCATTTTTTTGAAATATTTCAGAAAATAGTTAAGTCAAAAACAAATACTTACAACTTTTTTTAGTTTTATCAAACAAAAGTACCTACTTTGTACTTCACGTAAAATATGAGCTCTGTAAAATATTTTTAAATATATCAAACCAATTTTGTTTATAAATAGATTGGATATTGAATACGTTTATTCCAGCACGTATATTTAAACTTTACATAACTCATATTAAGTATTTTTTATACCTATTACTTTCATATGATATTATATTTTTTGTAGTTCAACTTTGCCGGTTTTTTAGAAAAATAACTTATTTATGTTGTTACAAAAATATGTTCAAACATCAATTTATTTAGAAATAGCTTAAATTCAATATTTAATAGTACACGAGATATGATATTATATTATATTATATTATATTATTCATAAGCGCATCTAGTAGAAAAAATTAAAGTATGAATTTGTATCGGTAACTGTCAAAAAACATAAAAGATTTGTATTTTGTTTCACTTTTACCCCAGTTGACCTTATATTTTTTTCGTGTACTTTTGATTTATGTTAACTTCTTTTATCAACATCAAAAATATTCTTTAAATATTTTTATTTGTCGATCAATCATAATGTACTATAAAATCGCTTGTAATTAATAAATACCAACGACAAAAAAAACTTTATCGCAAATCAAAATAAAAACAACGATAAGATCAAAGTTTTTCATTATATCGTACTATTTTTTATACAATTTTCACAGAAGCTATAAATTTTGTTGCGTGATATTTAAATCAGCATGCATGTAAACAATAAACTTTACTATAAAAAATAACCGAAAGTAAACCACTAAACAATTGAATTGTACTGTTTCAATATTAATATATGTATGTATTTACAATCTTATTGTTTTTGATAGAGGCAAGAAACTGTTCTTGCATAATAATTTCACTAATAAAAGTAATAAATCATGACCTAGATGACATATTCTTTAGTTAATATTTGTCAATTATTGTTCGTAAGTTCATTAATAGCATTTAATCTTTTTGTTTCACTAATAATTACATGTTTCTGTACTGAAAACATTTTTAAAATGCACGTTCAAAAGTTAAATAAACTATACTTCTGAAAATGAAATAAGAAATACTTTTTTTTTTGGACAATTCGTCATCTATAGGTACTACTAACTACTATTATTATTTAATTATTTAGGCACTTGATTAATAGTGTAAGCTATATTTAAAAAAAAGTTTGAGTCTGTAGGATCGTGCCAAGCTGAAATATTAACAATTCAACTTATTTGTTAATTTATCAATTTTGATTTGTTTATAATAAGGGAAGGGGGTCGCGATTTGGACACTTGATAGTTTTTCTTGAATGATTCAAGATAGACATTAAAAAGTTTTTTTTAACAAGAAAGTTAAATATTACGTATTAAATCATTCAACTATCCAAAGATTAAATAAAAACGATTAAACCACAGCATATTTCAATTAACAAATCTAAAATTAAATGTCAGACAGATGTGACATCTATGGGACGATATTGAAACCTAATCACTACATCTGAGACTGTTTTTTACACAGCTCATTCGTGTAATTACTAAAGGATAGAACTACAACAAATACATCATACAAGACAGAGATAGAGTCAAAGCAAATATATGTGTTTGCATTGTCAGTGTTTTCCAAACAATATGGAATTTAGATAAGGCACCCGTTCTGAAGTTTTGAGAAATTTGAAGAATGTTCTTTTAAGTATCAGATAATATTTTTTACGAGTAGTATTAAATTAAAAAGTAAGTATATTTGCATTACTATTGACATATTTGGGCAAAATGTATTAAAGATGGGTCATATTTGAATATAAAAAATAAATTAGTGAAAAATGTAAATACAAAATATTCTCAACTAATACACTTTCGATTATCATGAATTTTAAGCGACTTTGAGCCGCAGCTCTATAAGTGAGGAGGTTAGTATCAAAACGCAATATCTGCACAAAGTTTCATTTTTCACCTAAAGGTGGAATCAGATGCATCTTTGCAGTCTCTTTTTCGTTGATAAATAATTATGAGTTAAAATGCAATGCGTTCCGTAGTTAAGCTACTTTAAGTGTTAATTTTGTTTCAAATGCAAAATAAATATATTAATAAAAATTACATATTTTACTAAATTCACATTTAAAAATATGTAGTAATTTGTGTATTTTGTAAATATGTTATATTAATCAAAAGAATAATCTTGTATACAAATCATACTCTTTGATAATCAAAATTGGGTTCAAAAAGCAATAAGTAAAAAGCAAAAACTTTATAAAAAAAATTCCAATTATTTTTTTTATTTTTCGTTTTAGTAGATTAATTACCGACGTCCAATCTTCCAGTAGTGAAAATTTGAATACTATACTCCGCTTATCTTACCAGTTATCAGTTTTCACCATTTTCTCAACATTTTGTGTTATGTCAGATATTGCGTTTTGATACTAACCTCCACAAATGCATAATGTGCTACTGACCTTAACGAGGGGCGCGAAGAGCGGCGTGGCGCCGGCGGCTGTGACGGCGTCCGACTCCTGCGCTTGCGAGGACATCTGCGCGCGCGCTTGTCGCGCCTGCCGCTCCTGCTCGCGCAGACGGTCACGCTCCACGCTGAAACAAAACAACAACGTCAGACAAACTGCACACATGTGTATTATTGTGTATGTGGTACATGCAATATATACCGACCAGTAGCGTTCGGTTATGGGTAATATAACAACACAATTTTAAGAGGTGCCACAAGAGGGGGGGGTCTTATTTCCCATTTAAATAACATGGAAAAACATTTCTTTAGTACTAAAGTTGGTATTAATGATTCATGATAACTGATGATTTTTTTAGAGAAAAAATTATGTTCTACATAATAATACTAGTTATCGGCTTGGGCATTCCTTTTCCGATAGTGCAGTAGTAGGGTATTTAATTTATATTTATAGAAAATTGTTAAAATGTTGATTTCTGTAAAAAAAAATATTTAAAACGCTTTTTTTAACTCATTGAATTTACACCTATAACTCTCTGAACTATTTTTATAGAGAATTAAATTTCCTACAAAATTATTATTTAACTTATTTTTATAAAAACAATAGTTTAGCTGAGTACTGAATAATCATTTTCCCATGTTATTTAAATAGAAAACGGGATCCCCCTTGCGGCATTTCTTAAAATTAAACAACAGCGAGGATTTTTTTTAGGTCAAATCTAACGTATTTCGTAACGAGAGAAAAAAGTTTTTTTTGATACACCCTAATGAGCAGCCTTACATTAATAATTATTATTTAAAAGAATATCATTATAATAGTCCCACTTATTAACACCATGTTATTGCCCAAATGATAATAAATTAAGCTTTACCCCACTCACTTAATAAACTCAAATAAAACCTGCACTGTAGTAATATCAATCATAACAATAAAATGTATTCATTCAAAACATTATTTTTGGACTTATTGTTAATGACTTTTAATAGAACAACGACCTATATCAGTACCAGAGCCGGCCTTTGCGATTCTGGCGCCCCAGGCGAGATTTTTTTTGACGCCCCCCCCCTTTCCACCGCCACAGTGACGATCATTAAAAATTATCCGCACAAAAAAAAAAAAAGCGTGAGAAAATTATCTTGTTATTAATTCATTAGTGTAATATAATAATATAATATAACATATAATTGATAAATAATATATAATATAACTAAAATTATATAAAAGATTTCTTCCTGGCTTTCATATCTGCAAAATTATCGATTGCTGTCTCAAAATTGAGGTTTGCTACAACCTTATTTTCAAATGAAAGAATAGCCAAATTATTCAACCTATCTTCTGTCATAGCCGATTGCAAATAAGTTTTTATGAATTATTTTAATTTACTAAAACTTCTTTCACCACTAGCTACACTAACCGGAATTGTTACAAGAATTAGCAAAGCCACCCACAGATTTGGCATTGTGCTTTTCAAGTTTTGTAAAAAAATGTTTAATAAATAATTTATTTTTGATATTAAGCATTTTATTAAGTAAAATGAATTATTTTGCAGAAAAAATCAAAACTATTATTCAAAAAATATATATAGCTTAAATTTGGCGCCCTAGAACAGAACATAGAAAAAAAGTTTAAAATAATTGGCGCCCCCACGAAATTAGCGCCCCAGGCTGTCGCCTGGGTCGCCTGGCCGTTCGGCCGGCCCTGTTTTTTTTTTACTTATCCAAGTATTAAACCAATCTATAGATTCTAATAAATTGAAAATTTATCAATAATGATGAACGGATGGCTTATTAAAAAAAATATATTGTTACATTCATCAGAGTAACCGTTTTTTTAAATTAGAGCGAATTGTCGCTGAAGAAGTATCGACTATCGTCTAATTTTTATAATACGCGTGATTTTGCTAATTAACTTTTTGTATAGTGTTTACCAGGTATGTACATTGTGATTCATATTATTTATTTGATTTTTTTGTTTCGGTTCTGATATTTATGTAATGGTTTTTATTTGTTAACGTATGTTTACATCATGCACTTGTCGAAAGAGCAATAAAACTAAGTTTTGTTAACGAATGTACATATCCTCATTGTTTATAGTTAATAATAATTATATAATTTATAAAAATATAATTTTAATAATAAAAAAAGGTAATATTATTCTCTCCATTATATAACAAGTGATTTTTTTTAACGTAATAACTGAAATCAGATGTTTACTAATGTCGAGTATGTTATTATCTATAATTTATCCCCTATACATTTTTTTCCAATATTTATAATTTAGCCAGAAAGAAATTTTTTATGTAATTATTTAGATTCACCTACACTGTTCACTATCAGTATTACGTATAAGAAAGTCCCATGGTACCTATGGCAAACAAGCACACTGTTTAATCTCTGTACTACGTATAAGAAAGTCCCATGACACTCATGGCAGATATTTCTCCTCTGTTATGAACCATTTGAATTATAATAAAATTGCATGACGTTAACATTTGTTTACAAAGTCAAAAAAATGAAATAAACTTTTATTTTCAAAAAAAGATTTTTTTTACTATTTTTCCCTTAAATCTAGCCTACTTCTGCTTCAAAAAATTAATATTTCGTTAAAATAAAAAAAATCATGCAATTAAGGGTTAAAGATAATAGTGTAAGCTACATTTTAAAAAAAACTGGAGTCTCCTCGATCGCGCCAAGTTGAGATATTAACTATTCAATTTACTTCTTTGTTAGCGTATGAGTTTTAATTTGTTTTTTTAGTTTTAACTTGTTTTTAAAAAGGGAAGGAGCACGCGAAGGTCTTTAAGTGCGTGATACTCTTAAAGATAATAGTGTAAGCTACATTTAAAAAAAAAACTGGAGTCTCCTCGATCGCACCAAGCTGAGATATTAACTATTCAATTTACTTCTTTGTTAGCGTATGAGTTTTAATTTGTTTTTTTAGTTTTAACTTGTTTTAAAAAAGGGAAGGAGCACGCGAAGGTCTTTAAGTGCGTGATGCTCTTAAAAATAATAGTGTAAGCTACATTTTAAAAAAAAACTGGAGTCTCTTCGATCGCGCCAAGCTGAGATATTAACTATTCAATTTACTTCTTTGTTAGCGTATGAGTTTTAATTTGTTTTTTTTTTTAGTTTTAACTTGTTTTTAAAAAGGGAAGGAGCACGCGAAGGTCTTTAAGTGCGTGATGCTCTTAAAGATAATAGTGTAAGCTACTTTTTAAAAAAAAACTGGAGTCTCTTCGATCGCGCCAAGCTGAGATATTAACTATTCAATTTACTTCTTTGTTAGCGTATGAGTTTTAATTTGTTTTTTTAGTTTTAACTTGTTTTTAAAAAGGGAAGGAGCACGCGAAGGTCTTTAAGTGCGTGATGCTCTTAAAGATAATAGTGTAAGATACATTTTAAAAAAAAACTGGAGTCTCTTCGATCGCGCCAAGCTGAGATATTAACTATTCAATTTACTTCTTTGTTAGCGTATGAGTTTTAATTTGTTTTTTTAGTTTTAACTTGTTTTTAAAAAGGGAAGGAGCACGCGAAGGTCTTTAAGTGCGTGATGCTCTTAAAGATAATAGTGTAAGCTACATTTTAAAAAAAAACTGGAGTCTCTTCGATCGCGCCAAGCTGAGATATTAACTATTCAATTTACTTCTTTGTTAGAGTATGAGTTTTAATTTGTTTTTTTAGTTTTAACTTGTTTTTAAAAAGGGAAGGAGCACGCGAAGGTCTTTAAGTGCGTGATGCTCTTAAAGATAATAGTGTAAGCTACATTTAAAAAAAAAACTGGAGTCTCTTCGATCGCGCCAAGCTGAGATATTAACTATTCAATTTACTTCTTTGTTAGCGTATGAGTTTTAATTTGTTTTTTTAGTTTTAACTTGTTTTTAAAAAGGGAAGGAGCACGCGAAGGTCTTTAAGTGCGTGATGCTCTTAAAGATAATAGTGTAAGCTACATTTAAAAAAAAAACTGGAGTCTCTTCGATCGCGCCAAGCTGAGATATTAACTATTCAATTTACTTCTTTGTTAGAGTATGAGTTTTAATTTGTTTTTTTAGTTTTAACTTGTTTTTAAAAAGGGAAGGAGCACGCGAAGGTCTTTAAGTGCGTGATGCTCTTAAAGATAATAGTGTAAGCTACATTTAAAAAAAAAACTGGAGTCTCTTCGATCGCGCCAAGCTGAGATATTAACTATTCAATTTACTTCTTTGTTAGCGTATGAGTTTTAATTTGTTTTTTTAGTTTTAACTTGTTTTTAAAAAGGGAAGGAGCACGCGAAGGTCTTTAAGTGCGTGATGCTTTTAAAGATAATAGTGTAAGCTACTTTTTAAAAAAAAACTGGAGTCTCTTCGATCGCGCCAAGCTGAGATATTAACTATTCAATTTACTTCTTTGTTAGCGTATGAGTTTTAATTTGTTTTTTTAGTTTTAACTTGTTTTTAAAAAGGGAAGGAGCACGCGAAGGTCTTTAAGTGCGTGATGCTTTTAAAGATAATAGTGTAAGCTACATTTTAAAAAAAAACTGGAGTCTCTTCGATCGCGCCAAGCTGAGATATTAACTATTCAATTTACTTCTTTGTTAGCGTATGAGTTTTAATTTGTTTTTTTTTTTAGTTTTAACTTGTTTTTAAAAAGGGAAGGAGCACGCGAAGGTCTTTAAGTGCGTGATGCTCTTAAAGATAATAGTGTAAGCTACATTTAAAAAAAAAAACTGGAGTCTCCTCGATCGCACCAAGCTGAGATATTAACTATTCAATTTACTTCTTTGTTAGCGTATGAGTTTTTATTTGTTTTTTTAGTTTTAACTTGTTTTTAAAAAGGGAAGGAGCACGCGAAGGTCTTTAAGTGCGTGATGCTCTTAACCCTTAATTGCATCTTGTTAACATTCGTGAACAATGTTTTCAGAGGTATCTATTAGTAAAAATGTACAATATTTTTTACCAGAGCCGGCCTTTGCGATTCTGACGCCCCAGGCGAGATTTTTTTTGACGCCCCCCCCCTTTCCACCGCCACAGTGACGATCATTAAAAATTATCCGCACAAAAAAAAAAGCGTGAGAAAATTATCTTGTTATTAATTCATTAGTCTAATATAATAATATAATATAACATATAATTGATAAATAATATATAATATAACTAAAATTATATAAAAGATTTCTTCCTGGCTTTCATATCTGCAAAATTATCGATTGCTGTCTCAAAATTGAGGTTTGCTACAACCTTATTTTCAATTGAAAGAATAGCCAAATTATTCAACCTATCTTCTATCATAGCCGATTGCAAATAAGTTTTTATGAATTATTTTAATTTACTAAAACTTCTTTCACCACTAGCTACACTAACCGGAATTGTTACAAGAATTAGCAAAGCCACCCACAGATTTGGCACTGTGCTTTTCAAGTTTTGTAAAAAAATGTTTAATAAATAATTTATTTTTGATATTAAGCATTTTATTAAGTAAAATGAATTATTTTGCAGGAAAAATCAAAACTATTATTCAAAAAATATATATAGCTTAAATTTGGCGCCCTAGAACAGAACATAGAAAAAAAGTTTAAAATAATTGGCGCCCCCACGAAATTAGCGCCCCAGGCTGTCGCCTGGGTCGCCTGGCCGTTCGGCCGGCCCTGATCAGTACAATGTGATTCTTCTTCTTTTAGATTAAAATATACTTCTATTCAATTCTTAACGATTGTAACAATCACTAACAACCATTTGCAAGACTACATTCAGTATTTAAATAATGCTAATTTCATGCTATATATTTAATAAATAAAATCAGTAATTATTATGGCTTCACACGACACCGACTTGTATTGATTTAAGACGATATCAGATTAATATTTCATATCTTTTTTAATTTGAGTGCAAAAGCAAATTAACTTCCAGCTAATGCTATCTGCTAGCTACTAAATATAAATGACAACACATTCGCAGATGTAGCTAATGAAATCGTACATATTGATAACCTTGACGCATGCGCGATAAGTACAATCAACGACTTAAAATAAGTGCTGCCAAGTATACCTCATATTACTAGATATACATTTATTACCACTGCTTTAAAATATCGAGCAATTTCATAACAATTTGACACCTAGCAGATAGCGTTAGCTGGAAGTTAATTTTCATTTGCACTCACGCAAATTCTATATAATACCGGACATAACCCCGTTCTCTTTTTGCAAGAAATTACGAAAATATGAATACATGTATTGTAAGTTTTAAATTTTAAAGTAACATTCACTACCTACGCTACTGGTATCTGCACATATTCTCATTAACTCTCTAAGTGTTTAGTGACAACGTCAATAAACAACAAAACAGTTACATATGAAATATAAATATTATGTTTGTATGAACTAAACAACAAAACATGTTTGATTAAAATGTTGTCAAATTAAATATGCAAAACAAATACTATGTAAAATTGTAAACATATGGGTTAATATTTACTAATAATAAATAATATTAGTTATCGATAGTGAATAATATACGATTAAATTAATTAAAATGAGATGTAAATATGCACGTATTAATTAATTATAGTGAAATGGTGCCAAAAAGATGAAAGAAATAAAATTAAATATGTTGATAGTAATAATTTCTAGATAAATCTTAATGGGAACAAATTAAATGCAAACTATGTTAAATGAAATGAGGAATAGTGAAAAACATTAAATAAACTATTCTAACACTTAATAAACTATTATAGAATTTGTAAACAATATTTAAGAGTATTTTTGTATTTTAGCAATAGTTAATACAAACTAGAGTTAAGAAAATACTTTTTCTTCATTAAAAAAAATGACACACAAAAAATTGATCCTTAAAATGGCTAAATGGGTATTTAGTATACTGCTCAGTATTCAAAATTTTATTGCTCAAATTATATAAAATATTGCGCGCTTAAATACTCCCCAATCTTAATTCATTAATATTTCAAAATATTAACAAATTATTTAAAAAGATCACTAACCCTAAAATAAATTCTGTATATAATAAACAAACATTAATATATTTTTACTAAAAAATAACAACAATATTACACGCTCAAGTTATTTTAAGCATATAAATGCTACTTCCTTAAATTCGCTGTTATATTTATGTAAAAACATGTTGTTGAATTTCTAGGAACACCACAATAAATAACAGTATCCACAAATTTTCAAAACACTACAGTGAAATGATATATACGTATTTATTTTACGAATGTAATGTATACAATATTTTTTCACTAAATGTTAACCGTAAATCATACTTGGAACTAAATTGTTTTATAATAAAAAACACATTACGTTAAAAAAATCTACGACAAAAATTTATGGCGAGTGATTTTTCTGTTGTATGTTCAATAAATATAAAAATATCTCAAAAGAAGCTGAACTAAATATCAATTTGTATGTTTTACAAATACGAAATATATTTTACTTATTGTATTTTCTAATTAAAAACCAGAAGACACGGTTTTAATTCAGAAAAACAAACATATCAAAGAGTCTAATGTTCGGTAATATAAAGGAGCTAACAAATTTGCAAGCTCTTTCAAATGGGGTATTAATTCTGTGATAGTATCTATGGATTAGTTATGAAATTTATTATAACACAGTTGGCGACTTTGATCGTACAAAATAATTTTCATAATATCACAACTGTTTTAATACCGAAACACTTCATGAAATTTTAAGGGAACTGTCAAATAGGTTTGAAACCTCATTTGAAAATGCTTGCAAATTTTGTTAGATAGTATATAATATCGGACATATTGTTTTTTGGGTAGATATATGTATTATATATAATAATATATATATATTATAAAGTGATAGATAGTTTGCCTTGTTGATCTCAAAAAGTATTGAACCAATTTTGATGAAAATTTGAATGATTTTGGAAGTAACATAAGCTATGTACAATCACGCTATCTCATCTGAGGGCTGAGCAGTAAAAAATATTAAAAAAATTCAAACGTCAATTCAAAATAACAATATACGACAGCATAACTCGTTTATGTTTTTTTTAATGTAGAGTAAAGAATGGTGACATTCCAACATCCACCCAGTCAGAATTTGATAAATTCGTAACAGTTTAATGAAGTACTTGATTAAATTATGTATACGTTTACGAAACATACATTTATTTGAATAATTAAAACGCATTTCTCTAATTTCCCCAATTATACTAGAAAACCACAACTTCAGCATTCGAATTGAGCGATGCACTTTAACCCCTGACAAATTAAGAAAATAATAAAATACAAAATGACGTAATAAGAATAAATATCGTTTATTAAGTAAGTAAATTAATAATTACATATTGATACATAAAATAAAAACAATGGTAGCGTTATTTACTAATTTATCATTTAAAGAAATGTTCCAATGCTGACAATGGTGCAATAAATGCCGATCAGCCAAACCTAACATTAATAAAAATGAATATACACAAACTAAAAACACATTGAACAACACTTGTATAAACATTTTCACAGCCACAACAAACGTAACATACAATGTTTGAAAATTACAAACAGCTAAAGTAATCAATTCAGTATTACCAACATTTCAATGTTAAATAACGTATTAAAAATAATAACATTGATATTAAAAGAATTGAAGACTTTTTATAAACAATTATCAGCTGATCTATTGTCACATAATACATTTTTAATTGTTTTTATCAACTTTACAGCTATAATTAGTAATTATTATATGAAGGCATGTAGACACAACAATGTATTTATTAAAAAGTTAAATATTCAGCGATTGTTTTTTGTTTTCGAATAGCACAAATGTCACTAATCAATTGTTTTATTTCCTGAATGGCTCATACAAGTTTGATGAAAAAAATATCCTGTTTAGTGACATAGTACTTTGGAACATAGCCACAAAAACATTGAAATGGTTTTAAAATATTTGTTAAATGTATACTTTTACATATTGGCATTTTAAATCATGACGGTTAAGCTAAAATAGTTACATTTACAATGATATATGTATAATGAAAAAGAAATTTGATTTTACAATAATAAATAGTTTTATATAAATACATTTGTGAAATCAAAGACCTCTTAATTAAAAAAAAATATGTTTTATTGTATTCCAACGTTTTTAATTCATTGTCAAGTATTGCCATCAGAATATTTCACTGTAAAAGTTTAATCGATTTTGTGAATTCAAAAACAATTGCAATATTAACATGAAACCACTAAATGAGCTCACTTGCTTTTCTAAATAGCTATAATAAACAAATCATGGTAAAAATCCCAAATTTTAATAACTGGAACTAGTCTATAAAACAAATATTATAAACGACCTAAATGGGGTATCAAACCTATCTGACAGTTCCCTTGAAATTTCATGAAGTGTTTGAAAAGTTTCGCTCACGCGAGGTAAATAAACACTAACGGTATTAAAACAGTGGTGATATTATGAAAATTATTTTGGACGGTCAAAGTCGCCAACTGTCTTATATAAGTTAAAGTATCATTGCTCTAAATTCCATAACTAATCCATACATACTATCACAGAATTAATTAATACTCCATTTGAAAGTGCTTGCAAAGTTAGTTTCCTATTTATAGTTGCAGCGTACTATGTCGCAAAGTAAGATACTGTTTTTGTTCATCCAGTAGGTATAAAACAATATGTTTCTATTTAATGAAATAAAAATTTTAAAAGTATAATACCTATCTGACTGTACTAATACTTCTATAATAGTGAGTGTACTTTCACAAATTACAACGTAAATCATACAAAAACATTTACATTTACAAGTACACCATCTTTAAATGTCCACACAAATACAAAAAAAAGTACCTTACAAAATGGCGTCACCCGTTTACAATAATAGCAACAACAGAACAACCTGTCAGCCATTGTGACAATGTTCCATGCATATGAAAAGCATTACCATTATTGCTACTATATACCTACACATAAAAGTATTTCAGAAGCCGCAACAAAAGCCCGCACATCATGTGAACCACGTTTGAAAATGTGTAAACAAAGACATAATTAGTCTATAAAATCATAAACCATGTATTTAACATGGTCATTATTAGCTTACATGCATCTCTAGATACTGATACTGTTGTTGGTAGCACTGCTAACGAAATTAAAACGTAATTATGATGATCGGGTAAATGTGCGTAAAATAGGCACATATATAGCAAAATATCGCTAGCGTTTATAAAATAAAGGTACCAGTTATGGCCGTTATAAAAGCAAGTTTTCGTTGTTTTTTTTTTTTTGATTAATGGCCATGTTTTTTGTAATTCTCATGAACTCATGTTACTAATAAAACAAGTAACTCTTTATTTAATCAATTTAATTACCAAAGTTCGCAAACATAGTTTTTTTTTTAATTATAGCCTTTTATTTTGTTCGTGTTTTTTGTCCAGTAATGGCAAAGGTAAAACCAGTAATCAGTACGCAGTGATGAACACTAGCTAATGATTACAAAATGATAAGTACTACGACACAAAAGATATAAAAGAAAAAATTGTCAAACTTGAAACAATGTAAAGCAGTTGCTATGATAATATAATAATTAATAAAAAAATTATACTAATAATTAGTTTAAATGTCCACCATTTTAACACCTATTGGCCGATTGTCCAAGTAGTGCCATCAGTCCTTGCCAAGACTGATGCCACTACCTTATTTTAAAATCAAATCTATGCGTTTTTGTAAAAAAAAAAAAAAACAATTTTTTAATGCATGCTTTTTTACCCAAATTACAAATTTGTACCTACAGAAATAAAAACTAATATGTCAATTTTTATAAAGATAACGGAATTTCGAGTTTCCAGTTCCAGAATTAATGATTTATAGATTTTAAACAAGACTGTACAACATTTTTTGCAAAAGTGTAAAAAAAATATACAAAACTTTCTTTCTTTTAGCGATACAAGACATCCATTAATAAGAAAGTAGAAAAGAAAAACAAAACAAAGAGAGTTAATTTGCCTATAACACTGTTTAATGCATTACATATTACCCTATAGATAGTTGGCAACACTGACTGCATCGACAACATGACAAGAATAAAATACATTTATGATAGATATTAATCTCGCAACCTCTCACAAAAGATCATAAACGTTTACTTTGTATTGTAATTGGCGCACTTTATGTCACACAGCTAATTAATAACTTTAATTAATTGTTAATAAAAACAAATTACACCGGATGCTTTTATTTATACAAATATAAACATAACAAATAAAATTTTAAATGTCAGATAGATAAAATTTTTAAATGTCATGTAAATTTTGGATATGGCATTGTTTAATATTAGTAGACAAAAGTTTTTTTTGTTAAATGAAGTTGTATAGGAATTGTTGTGACATTTGTATTCGAAACCAATAAAACAATTTTCATAAACCGTACAGAGAAAATGTCATGTAAATAGATATACGAATATCATATTAAACAGTAGAATAACAAATGTGCATTTCAAAGGATAAAAAAACTAACTCTACTATATTATCAATTATCTATTTGTAAAATAGATACTACATCAGTATTAGCGATATATTTTTCAGAGAAAAATGTTTTATTTATTTACACTCGACAATTAAATTCTATGTTCAAAATTTTTTTACACTACATAGATCGAAAAAGGACATTTTAAAATTCCAATGCTTCTCACAAAATTTATTCGTTTCTCATAGACGAGACAGTAACGAAAAAATGTGTTTTTGTTAACTTAATTAAAGGGTTGAAAAAATTTTAGACAGAAAATGTCACTTGAAAAGATAGTATTTCAGCCAGCTTAAAATTGCTTTTTCTAAGATTTGATTTGCGATATTTTCCACAAATTTATTTAAGATGAAACTAAAATCACTCTTCTTTAAATTTGATATTAAATATTTGTAACAACTAACTAAATTAAATCTTAATTCTATGGAAAATGCTCTGGAAAAATTTCAATTTCAAGCTTATAATTATTTTTTCACCCAAATGTTTTGACCCCTCGACTTGTTACAGGTTCTCACATTCGTGTGACCCCCCCCCCCCCGCCCCCCCAACTATTGTGACGTCACACAAGTTTCGAAACAATAAGTAGGTACTCAAAATCAACGGAAAAAAATATTCCTTCATTGTCCTTGGCTATTAATATTATTTTTATTTATATAAATAAACCGGTCTCAAGTAATTTTTCCTCAAATTTTTGCTCTAAGAATTCAAATAAAATTCATTGTTTTGATTTTTTAGATATGACGTCACGAAGCTTGTATGTACCTCCTGCTTCCCCACCATATCACACTTTGTAGACACCCCCCCTCAACGTGTGACGTAATTAATCAATGACCCCTTATCATTATATGAATTGAAGAATGTATGTTTTCTCTGATTTATATCAAAATTAATTAATTACATATATGTATGTAACATAAATTAAACGATTCATTAATTAAGTACGTATTAAAACAAGAAAAAAATGCACAAACAACATCGTCATGGTCTAAATAAAAGTTCACGAATTCATATGTATAACAACTTAAAACTATACACAAGTTATCAAGTTACATCACTTTTTAATCATAAATTAAAACACCAATAACACGATACTAATACAGTTGGCAGTCCTGGTGCAGTAACAAAGCATTAGCGTCACGTCGCAGGGAATTTAATCGAGTTAAGTTGGTAATATGACAAACACAAAATGCATTGACGTGCATTTGACCGAATGCCGACGGACGGATAAATGCAGAGAGGTCATTGTCACAATTAACGAGAAATACTGAACATTCGCACGTTATTTTTCACAACTATAATCACAACTGCCACATCAATGAGTCACTTTTTGTGTTTAAATATAAAATATAACTTGCACATAGAGACAAAACAAAATGTAGAGGAGAGAGGTCTAATAAATTTATCAAAATATTTGTATAATGATGAGACGAGTCTTGTCTCAGTCTCGACATTTACAAGCGCAGTCTCGTCCCTATCTCGTCTCGATAAAATGATATATATTAATTTAGTTATTCATTTAAAAATTAATAGGTATCCAATTTGATGATTATTTAAAACCGAAAGTTAATATCATCTCAGCCTGGTTTTGTCTCGTCCTTATTTAAACCAAACTCGTCTCGATCTCGTCCGAAATTAAAACACTCTCGTCTCAGTATCGGTCTCTTTTCGAGACCTAGACGAGACTATTTGCAGTACAGCTTTATAATTCATATGATCATAGATTGGATTGTACTTACATATTTTAGATTTAGGCTACGGCAGTTGTGAAAATATTTACAAAATAGTCCCTTAAATTAGGAAAAAACAGTATACGTAATGTAGAAAAATTAAATAGCAAGATCAGACAATAAAACAAGTGAAAATCAATGTACAAATGAGCATTCAATGTTAGTTAAAAAAGTAAGAGTGGCTGATTTACAAAGAATGAAGCCAAGAAAGGAAGCAAGAAGATGAAGAAAACAACGCGACTTTTTTATAAAATTGTATTTAAAAGAAAGTGTAAAATTCAATCATTATTTTTTACACAAGGACAAAACATCAATACTTTAAATAGATCAGTGGTCTTCAAAATGCAATACTTTAAAACCTTGGCACTTTACAGAAATGGTTTCCATCATTCTTTTCGACCCTGCAAATCTATTATATGTGATTCAATACAAGTGGCATGTTAGCTGTGTAAAACGGCGCTGCGTTTTGACGCAGCTAACATGTAATAGATTTGCAAGGTCGAAGCGGTGACGGAGACCGTTTCTGTAAAGTGCCAAGGCTTAATTATCTCTGTCTAGATAAAGTACCTATAGCCAATATATAAGAGTGGAAAGGGGTTCGCCAAAAAAACCTTCTAGTTCTAATGGTTCCTTGAGTCGACAACGTTTGAAGACCACTGAATATAATATAATATAATATAATTAACAAACCGTCAAAATATTAAAAATACGTTTCAATAAACAAAAAATTTAAAATAAATGGTACACATCTCCTCTAAAATCAAATGCAAATTTGTATATATGTGGTACATATGTATATATTTTTTATGTACCTACTCATTTGTGGAAATGACACTTGATTTTATTATTACAAAACGGTTTCAACTTTGTTTATTCGCGTTTGATTTTCCTTTATGTACGTATGTGTTTTTTTTCAACGTTTGCCGCTTTTCTGTTTTATTGTATTCGCTAAATTAAATGTACCTACTGCAGAAGTTAAGTCTTTTGTGTTAATTCTGTTAATTATTGAAACGTGTTTGTTTCAAATGTCAAATGTAGATGTGTGTACATAAATTAATACTGTGATTATTGTTTTATAATACGTAAAGAGTGATGAACTATTTGCATTGTTATTATGATGATATGTAATTTAATAAATAGAGTAAAGTCGGTATATATGGAACAACATTCATGTTTTAGGTATGAAAACTATGATAATATTATTTAAAATCAGCCCTCATTATTTCATTGGACAGAGAATTTAATCTTTTAACGAGATCGAGCTGGCAAAAATAGAATTCTTAAATGAAAAAAAAATCTAAAACAATCGAAAATCAGCCTCTTAAAAAATGTGTGTGTAATATGGACTAGAGTATTACCAGAGTTTGTCAATATAGTTTGTTTTTTAAATTATAGTCTTTTATTTTGTTTATGTTTTTTCTCCAGTAATGGATAAAGTAAAACCAGTAACGGACACACACAAAATGATGTACTACGACACAAAAGATATAAAAGAAAGAATCGTCAAATTTGAAACAATGTAAATCAGTTGCTATGATAATATAATAATTTATCTATTAATAAATTATACTAATAATTAGTTTAAATATCCATCATTTTGACATCTATTGGCCGATTGTCATCAAATCACGCTGTAAGACAGTTAGATGAATATAGATTAATATTCAGAAATGGTAGTATAGTAATCAAATATTAAGAAATATTTCTAATTCAGTAGGTACATTTAATTTAAAAATAGCCATTACTGAGGTCATATCCAAGATTGGTACCTACCTGTACCTTATAATATGTAATTCTTTATCTATAAATAACCGCATATTATTCAAGTGTAACATCGTTAGTACGGCCAAGAAATATTTGTAATAAAATAATTAAGAATATACTCATAATCTAACTATATTGTTTCTCTTTAAAGCAATATTGTCGGACGTAAAACAAAGATTTCATGACCCCAGTAAACTTTTCTACCCGTGTACAATAATGTAAACTACACATACGTAGAATTAATAGAAACGTCAGATAATGACGTGAAAAACTTTAACATGTATATACCCCTTCAAGTGCAGCTGACAATGAGATCTAAAAACTTTTAGAAATAAACACAATGGGCGTTTCATTCTTCTGTAATGGTTTTAAGCCATTTAGTTTTGCCAGATGTTATAAATAAATAAAATACTTAAATTAGTATTACATAAAAATAATACACGTGTTTTAAAAAAGTTTTTCCAATAATTTACTTCTTAATAAAACTACACTACCTTCAGGTTATAGACGTTAAAATATGAACATGAATATGAATGTTAATATTATATGTATGGATGTAACCAAACAGAACACAAAAGGTGATTGGGAAATTATTTGATGAATTTCTATACAAATGTATTTTATAAACTATGTCTAAGGCAACCCTTAATCGAGTTACCCCCTTCCCCTCTATGTGTCCAAGTCACGCTACGTCACTGATGATATTGTAACTACGAACTACTATTCGCCGCCTTTATATAATAAAATGTCGACATTTGATACCATTCCTACATTGTATAAACTCGACCCAAGTTATTAACGATTGTTTGTAATTTATTAGAGCTTCATTGCACATATTGCATACGAGACCCCGTTTAACCTAATTATATTAATTGCAATTATTATTTCTTCAAGGCAAATCCTACACACGTGGACTAGATAACTAACTAGACCATTCTTCTATATTATAATATAAACAATAATAAACATTAATCGATTATGTTATAGCATCCAAATTTACATTAAACATTAAAAACAATAATTGAAAGGAAATGTTAATTTAATTCGCTTAAGCATACCTCCTATTTAGATATAGCATAATTGTTATTTCATATCTTCATACGTATATATACTTACCTATTTTTATCAAATAATAGTAATTTATATTTCATATAATACATATAAAAAATCAGCATGCATGCTTTTTCGCTCTCGGTATCTTTTATATACCCTTTTCTCCTCCCAAATTCGGTACTAGAACCTAGTAAATACACTTTCGTTGATTTTTTAATATAATTTCTATAAACAAGGAGTGTCAATAAAAGTGGTTCTAGCCATAATAAATGTAACATTATTCTTCAGATTTCACCAAAAATTATAATAATAATAAATTATTTTACATACTAATATTATAAATGCGAAAGTAACTATGTCTATCTGTTTGTTACCCTTTCACGGCTACTTGATGAAAAGCAAGGAGATAGATTGCATCCTGAGGAAGGATATAGGCTACTATTATGTATCCCGAAATCGCGAGTAATAGTAAGTAATTTTCAAGCCTAAAATATATCTTATAAATTGTGTAAATAAAAAAATAAAAATTGCGATCATTGGAATTGCCCCGGCCATATTTTGTAATCTTAAAAATTGATTTGTTTTGTACTGATATACAGGTTTATAATAGAAACAACATCCACATAGGTAAGCAGTAAAGAAAAGTTTGACACAAATCAGAAAAAAAGTCGTTTAGATTACGTATTATTTTTTTAATTAAAATATAATATAGAAAAATAAACTCTATAAAAAAAACATTTGTAAAAAAAATTTTGCATTCAATTCACAAAATCCCCAAATAATTTTATTTAATATTAAAGGGATAAAAGACATACAATGTTATCATTTATTTAATACGATCAAAGCAGTGCAATCAAATAATTTCAATCCGAGCACTGATTTATATATATATATTTTATTTCAAGAATACCCCATTCGTGATTAGTTCTTGACAAAGACACGACATTCACACACACAAAGCCAGCGGCAAGCAATGATGGTTACGTTTTTCCACTATCGATTCAGTTTAACGTAACTGGAACGTCAATTTTATTGTCTGCTCGGAAAATATATTCTCAGTAATACCATGATGATATAAAACATTTCATCATCTTTCTCTTCATAAACTTAACATTCATTCATAATCTTTTTATCGAATACAATATGAAATCAGTTCTTATTGATATTTCGTTTATTTTGATTTTATTAATTTCAAGTATCAACACGGAAACAAATATACTGTAAGAATTAATTTTTCCTGTCTATCTCGCAGTGGCGTAGCAAGCATAATTGGCGCCCGGGGCACGATACCTTTTTGGCGCCCCCGAAAAACATAAAATAATATAACATATAGAATAGAGCTGGGCGCGGGCCGTGAATTTTTCGGGTCACATCGGGTCACGGCCGTGACCCGACGTGACGTGAGCGATTTTCAAATATTGGATCGTGAGCGGGCGTGATCGTGAGTCAAAATAAAACAATCGGGCGTGACCGGGCGTGAGTACATTTTTGTCGTGCGTGAGTCCGTGAGTATATGTATGTATATTTTGATATTTATTTAATTTCTGATCTCATGCATATATGATCATCTGTTAAATCGAATTTTTATATTAAACATTTTATTTATAATATATTATTCGGGTCACGAGCGTGACCCGCCGTGCGTGATCGGGCGTGAGTAAAAAAATAGAATTCGTGAGCGGGCGTGATCGTGAATACTTTTTTTGTAACCGTGAGTGAGCGGGCGTGACTAAAAATTTTTCTCTCGTGAGCGTGCGTGATCGTGAGCAAAAATTACTCACGCGCCCAGCTCTAATATAGAATATGGTCGCCTTGGGCAAGTTTGTCCAACCCGCGCGGCTCGCGAGTATGTTTGGTACGGCCCTTATCAGAAAATTAAAAAAAAAATTATAATAAATCTGAATTCAAATTAGCGTGACTAAAAAAAAAGGCCTTCAGTTTTTTATTTTACCTAACCTTATTTATTAAATAAAATTAGAAATTCAAATTGACACGGCCAAAAAAAAGGGTTCAAAAGGTTGGTCTTGAGGACCATTTGGCACCCGGGGCATGATAGACCCCCTGTTACCTTTTTATGGTTGTTAAAAATAAAACAGAAATGATTTTTAAATAAATCGCGTCACCACCGGTTTGGCTGAAAATGGTGACGGTACCATAATTCTTATTGGAGCATCTCTAGTTAAAAAAATATTGTTAACGTTCTGTAGTAACTACAGATTCGATTTTTATTCATTGGGGCCATTGGGTATTATTTAGTAAGTTTTAATTAAAAAAAAGAGCTTCAATATAATAGAAAACTACTTATACATTTTTTTTAAATCTTCTATTTTTTATACGATTTTATTTGTACATATAAACTAAACCCCAAATCAGAATCTCGGAGCAACAACTAATACGATATACTAGAGACATCTGTTGTCAATGTGTAGCAAATTGCAGATTCGATTAGTTTTAATTCAAAAACGAACTTTAATCAAATAGGAAAATATATACGTATATTTTAAAATCTTCTATTTTTATACGATTTTATTTGTGTGCATATAAACCCCAAATCAGAATTTCGGATCACCGTAAGCATTGCGAGCAACAACAACGGTATTTCTACAACCGCCGCCTCCTTCACGCCGCGCGTGTTGGGGGGGGGGGGGGGGACGAGTTCCCACCCAACACGCCGCGCCGGTACGCATGCGCGCTACATCCCAAACGTGCATAAACATCCCTGAGCACGGACAACGTGTTGTTCAATTGGCTTTGAAATGTATACAATTTATATGCGCACCGTTTTGTAATGAGTATCAAGTAGACAAGGACAGATATACATCGCGCAATACGACGCTATGAAAAAAAATAAACATTTGATTTTTTGTTTTGTTTTCCAGGTTTGCATGCATTGTTTGGATAATGGTGGATATATATGGGATAAAATGAAAGCAATATTTTACATAAATGATGGGTCATATTATGTTAGATGGATTAAAGTATATATAATTCAATGAAAAGTACGCTTTTTTTTAAATTTATGATGTTGCGGAATTTATTATTTTAAATTTTAATGGCATTACAAATGTCGATATAACCCTGTTTTGTTAATTGTAAGATATTAAATCATTTAAAAGTTGAATAAAATTTAACATGATGGACAGATCCGTAGTAGATACTTTTTATCACTAATTAAAATATTTTTTTAGATTAACACGGAACTACTGAACCGATTTTGACAGGAATTTTACTATTCGAAAGTCTAATTAGAGCTGGGCGCTGAGACCCGAGACTCAAGACCCTTTTATTATTCTAAGCGGTGAAAGATATTGAAAAAAATGTAATAACAAAAATTACTCCACTCATTTAGATCTATCATTTGGCACCCCCAACATATCAATAGTTCGAACAATTAAACAAATTTATAAACAAATTTCATGCAAAATCCCGCGTTGCTGTTTTGTCTAAACACGGCATAAGACCCGAGTTATAGTTAAAGGTTATATGACAATTAAATTAGAACAGGCCTGTACCAAGGAAACTTTAGAATAATACACAAAAATATATAAAAATAAAAATAACAATTAGGATAAAACAAAAAGGATTTGATATTGAAAAGAACACGTGCAAAGCCGCGAAACCTGCTAGAATGTATATTAAAAGTATAAACAACGTTTAAAAAATTATACTATCACCAATTGTAATTAGATTAAAACCAAAGAAGTTATTCAAAATATTTCAAACGAACAGATGTTACAAATGTTTAAAATAATTATAAATTAATATGCAAGTAAAATTAAATACTTACTGACGAGAAATCTTTCATATTATAAAAACCGTTTTTAACTGTACAACATAAGTTATTTTCATATAAAAAAACGAACTCAATTTTAAGAAAACACAATATCAATATGTTCTAGAAATTGGAAAGATAACATGGAAACAGATTTTATTTTGTCTGTTTGTTTCATTTTACAGATATAACTCTTATCAGTTTTCGATAAAATTTAAGAAATATTTACGTCATTATGTATTATGTCAGAATACACTGATAAAAGTAAGTAAGTGATTAAAAACATTACACATATTAGAATCATTAACCATTTGTTAGATATTACAATGACACACGTTTAAATCATTAAAACAAAGCGAAATGAATAAATTATTATATTTTTTTTATCAATATTTCTTATAAAGAATGGTGATTTGGTTTTAAACAATAAAACACGAATTGAGTTCATGCCAGAAGATTACTACGGAAACCTATATATTTGTGTACAAACTGCTTATTTGATAACACTTGTTTATTATTAATTATTACTAATGTTTTGTCAAGGTTATAAAGTAAAAATATACTTTAAGAGATAAAATGAGAGAGATAAATATATATAAAACAACGATTAATGTATTTTTAAAACCGAAAAAATATGTTTATTACATTGTATCTATGTGTAAAATATATTTTTTAGGAATTAAACGACAGTCAATTGCGAGTTGGACCTTGAGCTATTAGTGTTACGCACCGACGAATATTGAATATCACACAAACAATTAATGTAGTTTATTGGGTAATGATTGTAAAATTAGAATCTTAATTTGGCATGCAAAGGGAGGGAGGACAATTTTTTATGAGTTTTGAAAACTTTTGTTAAACTAATAATAAGTTTGTTATAAAATCAATGTTATTATATTTAAATTCCTTAATTAAGTAACTAGATTTCATATTATTATGATACCCCACTTGCTGGGTAGAAAAAAATATTTGAGGAAAATTTCAGTTTGCTAGATTAAACGATTAAAAGTGTAACAAACAGCCAGTTAATTCAAAAAGTGTTCTTCCGATTTCGATACAAAAAATAATCTAAATCCACTATCGTAAACTTTTTATACGTCAGGATTCTAGAAGATCGTAAGTTAATCCCTACAAATTCCAAACAAAACAACTACAACCCAATTTTAAAAAAAACTAACAATTAAATAGATCCCGCAGTTTCATATCAAAAACATCCATAATGCGTACATATTTACAGCAACACCGACTGAAAATTGGGTGTTTATTCAGGAACCGTATCGGTTGAATATACAAAACAATCGTACGTGAGATCCAATGTTTCGATGCCCCGAACTGAATTTAAAACAAATTCTGATAATCCTTCGAAAATGCGTGAATCGTATAATTGTTAAATATTGCCATTCGTCGCTTCGCCCCTAAGCAATAAAATTATGTAAAATCATTTTAAGTGGAAAATACGTTCTGTGGATTTCAGGCTCGGATAAAAACTTTCGCTGAATTCCATATGTTTTAGTTAGTCACTTCGCTTTTAAAACTTCTGAAATATCGAGATAATGAAACCACGCGATTATATTTTCTTATTTTAAATAATTATTTATAATCGATTATAAGTTTTTATACTTTCTTATGTCCGGAATTATAAAGGAGCTCGCAAAATTTGCTAGCTTGCAAGCACTCAAATGGGGTATTAATTCTGTACTAGTATCTATAGATTAGCTATGGAATTTAGAGCAGTGATACTTCCACTAATTGTAACACAGTTGGCGACTTTGACCGTACAAAATAATTTTCATAATATCACCACTGTTTTAATACCGTTGATATTTACATATCACGCGTGCACGAAAATTGTCAAACATTTCATGAAACTTAAAGAGAACTGTTAGATACGTTTGAAACCTCATTTGGAAGTGCTTGCAAGCTATTAAGCATGTATAACACTTGTCAATTTTTTCATCAATTTTTCAACAATTCTACTTAAAACCATTTCTATTTACAACTTTTACCCAATATTATAATAAAAAATTTGGTCTAAACCAGAGGTCAGCAAACTTTTGTGACAGATGACCCATAAATATCATGCTTTAAATAAGGTAAAATGTAAGTAATTTGATAGCAAGTTATAATATTAATTTTGCATATTTTTTAAATAAAGAAATTATAAAAAATGACAATTGCAATTATTTTTATATTTTTTCGCTTTTAATTTTAATTATTCAGATTCACACGACCGCATTTTTCTGACCCCTGGTTTAGACCAAAACCTAGGGGAGCACTATCTGTAGGGTATTAAATTAATTGACAGTTCACTGACAGTTACCTGTTTGCATACACTAGCAGAAATCAGCGATCTAAAAACACTATTCAGATCAAATTCTTAACGTTTTGACACCTTGCAGATAGCGTTTACTTAAAAAAATATGAACAATATATATAAAAGAAAAAAAAGAAAATTACATTTATGATATTTATTTTTATTGGAAAAATTATTATGGTGTTCAACCTAGTAACACTAATCAAAATTCTACTATAATATATTTTATTACCACTTATATTGACGTAGCCTTTTTAAATACTTGAAAAATATGATTTTTTTCAAAATTAAATTTTCACGTCTTCTTCACTCAAAGTTTTGTTAATGACTTATGATAACAATACATTAGCAGGCAGTGTTTAACTATATACAAATAAATTAATGAATATGTAAGGTATAATACTATCATTAAAAATTTTCTATTTTAATAAAATATAAAAGTATTACCAAGGATGGAAATACAAATGTCCACGTACATGCATGCACTTTATATATATATTTATGTTATCTTTACTTTAACATAATGTCTACATTACTCCTACGTAAAGGTCATTGATCCCCCATCCTTAGCCTCTCATCTATGTTCGTATCAACTTGGTTAAAACAACACTGGGACAGTGTAATATAATTATTTTATTACAATGTAATTTAATACATCAATAAAAAACATTAAAAAATCTATTTTAAATTGTTCATACAAATTACTATTTGTCAAACGTCAAAAAATATTAATTGGTAATAACTTTGGTTGATTATTTACAGTTTTGTTTGTAACACAAAATCATACTACATTATAATAATTAGTAAACATTTGTCGAAGGGTTTTAATTTTAATTTCAGCTGTATTTATTTTATATTCAATTATAATCCAATATTATCGTTTTTCATTTTTGAATTAAATTGACACAATAATTATTTTAAATAATCCCCATTGTGTTTACCAAAGGTAGGTACATGCTATTGCAAAATAAACGTTCCGCTATGACAGTATCAAAACATAAGGTCATTACTTTTGCTTAATTATTAGGGAGCTACTAAACCAGAGAAAAAGAAAAAATTAACACATATACAAGGTCACTGTCAATCAACTTTAAAGAAAAAAAAACAATTTACGAAGGTCATACATGCATATTAAAACTACATTTGCGTACTGTGCTATTAACAAATATTTGTGATATATTTAATTACCTTCATGTGTATTTAATGGTGTCTATAAAGACGTTCCAACAAAATAGCATATTATAACGGTTAAGTTATGATACATAAGTCTTGTATATGACCCAGTAATGGTTATTTTTTTAATTAAATGTACTGAATTAGAAATATTTGTTGATATTTGATTACTACAATTTCTGAATGTTAATCTATACACATTTAACTGCCTTGCAGCGTGATTTGATAACAATCGGTCAATAGGTGTCAAAATGGTGGACATTTAATTATATTATCTTAGCAACTGCTTTATATTGTTTCCAATTTGACGATTCTTTCTTTTTTATATATTTTGTGTCATAGTACTTATCATTTTGTAATTGTAAGTGTCCATCACTGCGTGCTCATTACTGTTTTTACTTTATCCATTACTGGAGAAAAAACATAAACAAAATAAAAGGCTATAATTTTGGTAACGAGTTCATCGTGTCAATCACAAAAACAGTTAACTTTGCTCTTATAGCGGCCAGAACTGGTGCCAGTACCTTATATTCATTACCGCGAAAGCCTCATCAACTCAAAACTTTATAATTGTAGTTCTCATAAACAATTGATACTTTCTACTTGAAAACACTAGTTATTTAAATCGAGACAGGCACAAAAACGAAAGTAAGTCAGGCGGATATTTTTAACTGGCCATCGATAAAATTCCTGAACAAATTTTTACCACTACTTTGCACACATTTTCGCTTACGTAAAACTAACCTTAAATACTTGATCCACTAATGACCTTAGTACACTGTACACGCATGTACAATAGAAGCTCACGTGAACTCAAATAAGCGTGTTTGTATATGTAGAATGTGTATCTGTGTGTAAATAAGTATACTACAGTGTTTAAATAATTGGTGATGACAAGGTTTCATTATCAATATTCTTGTTGATATTATTACCTATGGCTGTTGTATTTTGTAATAAAAAACAGCATACAAAATATATATTTTAAGTATTAGACACGAAAATAAGTAAATAAGATACTAGCACCAGTCTTGGATATGACCCCAGTAATGGCTATTTTTTAATTAATCGAAATATCTGTTGATATTCAAATTCAGTTATTATTTTCTTTTTTCACATTATTGATATTTTTACCCCTAATTAATGAATTTAATGAGTATAGATATATTAAAATTCGTTAAGATCGACGTTATATTTTTGTCGTTACCCTCACACCATTGTTTATCAAAATATACAAATAGGACAAATATTACGTTACATAATGTTTAATTAGGTGAGAAACTGTAACCAACTAAATACGATTTCTAAAACCATCTATAATATTTGATCAAAGAGAGATTATAGTGTTAATAATTAGCCGTCTACATACATAATATGTTAACGAAATATAATAATCACCACAATGTATGTACATATATTTTCTCTCTGTCGTGTATACTTTGTTTATTGTATAATTATAAATACATTATTATTGTACGCATAAATTGTATTTATTTTAAATTGATTTTCAGTAAATTACTAAAAATAAGGCCACTGACAAACCTGATTTTTTTACTGTAGAGGTAATGTCACCAAGACAATCAATTTAAAAATTTCCAATTTTATTATAAACTTGCATATTGGACCCGGTGTTACTCGAGGATATTAATTTTATCTGTAATAAACCTATTAAATTTTTTTTTCATTTATCGCTAACGACGATTGTTTTTTTTCCGATTTCGTGAAATTTACACAAAATTTTAACGCTGAAGAGTGAAATGGAATAAAATTCGTTCAGTAGTTACTGAGAAAACCATGCACAGATAATAATAATTCTATTACAGAATATAGAAATCGTTTGTGAGTTTAATAAAACTATATAATCAGAACAAATATATTGCAAATATCAAAATATAAAAACTATAACATGCATGGATCTTCTTAAAAAACAACTATCTAGACAAATTAAATTTTTTTTAAGTAAAAAATATAATTACAAAAACAAATATATAGACGTAATTTCAGGTAACAAAATTGTTTACAAGTATGAAGGCCCGGATAATTATTCTGATTGACCTGCAGGTCTGTCAAGGAAAAACAAATACTTGAAACAATCGCTTGTTAGTTTCGTCCACAAGTTAAAGATAATTAACATTTTTTATCAATATTATTATATTTCTACTCAGATACATAATGTATAATATTTTTATGTACTAGATATGTCTGTTATTTCTATCAATAACAAAAAAATATAAGTTTTATAATTATTTTATTTTTTTCCGAAGCGCAAACCAAAAAATAACCGATAACAAAATCAAACAGAAATGTTGAAATCGGTTGAAATTCACTATAAAAATTTTGGAATATACTTGTTAACAGGTACTTTATTCAATAGATATTTACGCTATCACTATTTAATTTTCTTTTTCTAATAAAAATGTATAAAAATGAAAAAGGATAATCAATGGAAGCACCCATATAAGAAATTACAAAGGGGCTACGGTTGGCCCAGGCTTGCGCCAATGCTAGTCAACACTGGGTCAAGCCTGGTACAAAACACTGGCCCAAGATACAAATGGCAACTTCGTTCAAGAATCGGCCAAGGTTTATCGATCAATATAGTACCAACTGGCCCAGAGTCTAGGGGCGTTGATGTAATAAAACCACTGCCATGTGGTACCTACTTTTTAGAGCAGCCGATCGCGCTGACAATCAACGATTTTAAATCAAACGCGGACGAAGCCGCGGCGATTTTCTAGTAATTTCAAATATATCAAAAATTCGTTTATTTAATTTTGCATGACGTAGACAATTTTAACTTAATAAAAATATACATTTAAAACAATCAAAATTAATATGCATTTTTATTATATATGAATTCATAAATACATTTAAATTTTAAGTTTAGGAATTGTATTAATTAAAACATCAATACATACAAACGTTCAACATATATTATCTTTATGTATAAGTAAATAACAATATTTATATAACCTTCTTAACATTATTCCATCTTACTTTCATACACATTGCTGTCTTTATTTATCGTATGAAATAAATTACGAGCCAAAATGAAATTATAGATTTTGACAAAGATGTATTTAATACAGCAAAGCCTTGCCAATTCCGTACACTAATTAGGATCAAAGAAACACGCTTGTTCAAACGAACGAACCACATATTTTGTCTACATTTCATTACAATATGAACAGAGCTTTTTATCTTATAAGGCTACATTTTTCTTTATTAATGCGTATGAACCAATAGTTGATTACTTTCCAAGGTATATAAAGATAAGGTAGTCTCATCAGCTCCTTGACCAATCAGCGTTGGCGCGGGAATTGACGTCACCACGAAGACATATTCAAATGTTATAAATGTACAATAGAATAATAAGTTTAAAAGAGTAGGGTCGACTGGGGTAAAAATGAAACAAAATACAAATCTTTCATGTTTTTTGACAGTTAACGATCAAATTCATACTTTAATTTTTTCTACTAGATGCGCTTATGAATAACCATTTTAAATACCTACTTACTTCATTTGAACTGTACGATACAACACGGACTTTAAAAATGAAAAAAGTGTGTTTCATTTTTAATCTCTAATTTGGGAAAAAGTGAAACAGGCCTCTAATGTAAAATATTTCTCGAAAAATTAAAAGAAAAGCTACAAAGGCAACTTTGATTTATCTTCTTTGTGGCATATCAATGTGAAATTGTAACTTTAATTAATATCTGAGCTATACAGAAAGTTATGTGCAAAGAATTAAAATTTAATTCACACGTTTTGACATGGACTAACAGTGAAATCTGTAGGGGTAACACATCACTTATTAGGCGATTCATATTTTCAGGTTGCTTTAACAAACATTTAATGATGATGTCAGTTTTTATAATTCTCCTATAAACAAATTAGTTTTTTAGTTGCAAGCTTGTTTCACTTTTACTCCATTTTTTTGGTGTTTCATATTTACCCCGCTATGTAATATAACACATAAATCAAAATGATATTAACTTTACAATACATTGTTATCCAAACCTTACGTATTTCTACATAATACAATAAATATTAGCAAGAGGTAAGTAAAAAAGGCACATGGGGTGAATACCTCTAGACTCGAGACTGTAAAGTATTATCCGTATCAGCAGAATACGATATTACTTGAAAGAGAGTGCTCTTTACCGTATCAAATGGCTAAACTATTCCATGTACAGTTACCAATACAACAACACTGCCGTATCGCCTGCATTCACAATAACTAGATTAAATTGATTTTTCGGACATTTTTTAACATCAATAGTTTGTGCTTTATTGTTATTTTTTTTTTTTTTACTTCGGGTTAAATACAAAATAAATAAAATGGTGCGTGGGAAATGGAATGAATTGAAAATTTGACCTGTTTGTCAGTAAAATAACATAAAATTAATTGTCTTATTTATTCATTATTTTAAATTATGACTAATATATGTCGAAGATATTACAATTTTGTCATTTTCAATTTCGTATTTACTGTTATTCGAGAGTACACATTTTAAAATTTAAAAGGGAGACTTGCGGTGTAATTTAAAGTAATGTATAAGTAGGGATAGGTAAGTAAGCGCATCGCCAGGTGGTCTATACCTCTTTATAATCTCTGTTTGTGCCTTTGAAGAATCTGTTTTTACTTTGAGAAACATTACACATTGAATACATATGTTAATAATATTTTTATTCTAATATATTTCGATTTAATAATTCAAAAATGATAATGAGGAAAAAATATAACAATGTATAGGATGTTATTAACAATGGCACCAGTCTTGGATTTGCTTAATTAAATGTATTAAATTACAAATATTTGTTGATATTTGATTACTGTTATTACTGAAACATAATCTATAGATACTTAACTATAAAACAGCTTAATTTGATGACAATCGGCCAATGGATGTCAAAATGGAGGACATTTAAACTAATTATTAGTGTAATCTATTTATTAATTATTATATTATCACAGTATCTGCTTTACATTGTTTCAAATATTACGAATCTTTATTTTATAACTTTTGTATCGTAGTACTTATATCATTAGCAAGTGTCCATCACTGCGTGTCCATTACTGTTTTTTCAGTAATAGATAAAGCAATACCAAAAGGCTATAATTTAAAAAACAAACTATATTTAATAAAGATGTACTTGTTTTATTAGTAACATGAGTTTATGAGAATTACAAAAAAGAAGCCCATAAATTAAAAAAAAAAAAAACAGTATACCTTGCTCTTAAAGCGGCCAAGACTGGTACCAGTACCTTATGTTTATTTTCTATTTCGACAACCTTGGCTGTAACTTTCAGCACAGATATTCACAAGGAAAACAAATGCACGAATTGTTAGATACAGACAGATTTCAAAATGGTTTCTCTACAGCTGGTTTGTCAAGGTAGAACAAGCGGATCAATGTCCAATAGATTGTTTCCAATATAATAAATACTGTTATATAATTTTCGCACGTATGTAGCAAAGTAGGTAGTTTATGGCATGCTGTAAAATTGTAATGCAATTTTACTGTGATAATGTAAGTATGTATATAAAATACCAACCGTATTCAATATATTTTATATGTAGGTACAAATACGACAGCAAAAACACATTTGAGGTTTCCGGGGTAATATCTAGCTCATTCTTGCTTTATAGGTTAATATCGCGCATTCTAAAAATAATATTTTTCACAAAAAACTTTAATTTGATAAAAACAGAAAATTCTTTGCCTCATCGGCGACGTTTAAAAATAGAAAACAATGGCCAGCTGGCTAGGTCGAGCTCAAAATTTTCATATTATTTTTAGATTTCATCTTGATAATGAAATCAACTAAACAAACTATAAAAATAAATTTATTCAATAAATCTGTACCACATTTAGAAACTCTAGTATAATTATTTTCAAGGCGCTGTTGGTTTCAATTTAGTGTTATTACTACTGCTCATACAAATTACTACCGGAAATACACAATGAAAAATGCAAATATGTAATTACAACAATTAAGAAACGGAGAGGATTCATTAGAAATATAACGGAGAAGATTGGACAAATAAAAAAAAACGAACAGCTGGAGTATACAAGATTACAAGCTACTGACAATACGATTTCGAGAAAGTTTTAAATCCAAGAAAATATGAAATGAGGTGAAGATTAAGTCCAAGGACTAATTACAAATAGTGGAAACCTTGTGTAGGAAAGAATGAAAATTGTACACATTATAATTTCAAAACAGTATTGTATGCAGGACCGGCTGTATAAAATGTTTACATAACCCAGTAATTTAACTGAAGGTATTTGTAATTGTGTACCTTGAGATGATTTTAAAGTTGATGGTATCGTTACTTTTTCTTTGGCATTTCATTTTCTTCCTTTAGAAAGCGAACTGATGACATTCCGGTTAATTGTTTACACATAGTACTTTTAAATGTCACTTTGAACATCTCACTAAAATAATGTATCTAAACACAAAACCGGGGCTCAATTTATTATATATAATTATAAACTTCATCTCGGGGGATGTAATAAAATATTCACTGTTTTGGTCTGTGTAAGTTAAAGGAAAAACCGAGCGAATATAGAAAGAGAATATTAAATCTAAGAACCAATTACAAATGGGAAAACCTTGAAGAACGAAGAGAGAAAATATATTTCTACATCGATACACTACTTCTATACTGTCAGCCATATATAATCTCGAGTTTTAGACATTATTTCATTTGTTTTATACATTCATAGAGAATAAAAAGAATTTATTCTTATCATTTGCTCTTTCCGTTTCTGTTCGCAGTTTTCGCCAAATTTACAAGATCTGATTAAAATTCCATGCGGTATAAATAAAAAATAACTTTTTCATTTTTTGTGAAACGTGTTTGAATTTCGAGTTAATAAATTATTATGTTATGAAACTTATTAAATGCTACTTTTCATACATGTGCATCAAACAAACTCAATTATTAGTGAAATGAGTAATACAAAAAAAGCACAGAATTCAAAAACGTACATCTCTTAAGTCCCACCGGGTACTAAAATACTCGTGTGACGTAATATATCCAATATCATCAAAATCAACAACAAGCTCCCTATGACGTCCACCACGATCGTTTACCTCTTATAATAATCACATAATAACAATTACATACTTTGTAATGCGGTCACATTTTAAAATCACCATCAAATTAAACTTCCTTCCAAATAAAGATCAAAATATTCACAATAATATACTTGTTATATAGAGCCACTTATCATCACAACGAAACACCACCACTAGCACACTATCTTATCACAAAAACAATGGCGTAGCAACCATTAATGCACTACAAAACACTCCGCTAACAATCAAATTAATATTCATCAATCATAACACTTTTCAGTTATAGTCGACCATATCCGTGGATATTTTCAAGTTAGCACCGCGGATGTACGTACACTGTACAGATAATAAAGTGCTAGAGTGAGAGTGAGAGAGAGAGAGAGAGAGAGCGCGCACTAGGCTTAGAGAGAACAGAAAAAACTGCTTAACGCGATAAACAACTGTGTCGCGAAAACATCTTGACAGTACGACGTTTTACGATAAACTACAGAATGTTGGTATTGCAATGAGCGGCGCGCGGCAGAGTGGTGAGTGTGTGTATGTATGTGTGAGTGTGTGCGCGCGGTGAGGTAAATTTGACTTTCAATGTGTGCGACTACTCGCTATGTTCACGTGTGTCGGTATGGGTGCTGTGCCAGTGTTACCAAAACATTTACAACACAGTTTACGCTATGACACTTGGATTTTATTTTTTAATATTAACAGGTTGGCTGCCATGGCGGTCGTATACGACCGCTGTATAAAATGTTCGTATACGACCGCCATGGCATATAATATATGTATATACATTTTTGTCGATTTTGATAAATTTAATTCTAAAAGCTATCAAATTGAATTTGAATTGGTTAATACGGAGAGTCTGGGGGTCCTCTGTCAAAAACTCTGAAAATCACGTGTTGATGTGTTAGAATAGAGTAGAGTATGTTGTATCTATGTTAATATATTATTTAGTGCAATTAATAAACCTAACCTAACCCTACCTGAAAGGGAACCAAATCTTCCTGGACTACTCTAACTTAAACTAAATAATTAAATATAACACAGCTAAACGTGGCCAGTCGTTTTATAAAATGTGTGATTTATAAAAGTTGTTAACACTGATCTAGTCACGCATGCGCGTCAACCCTATTCTGAATAACTATATACGGGATTTTTCACAAATCTGACAGAGGACCCTCAGACTCTCCGTATTAGCCTGAATTTCCTCTAATACCACTGAACCGATGTTATTGAAACTTGGTCGGATGGTTGAGTTTGGTTTGAGGACGGTCCCATTTCAAAATCATCAAAATCGTGTGTAAGGGGGAGGGGTGACACCCCAAAATATTTCTTTTTTCAAGATATCTCAAGAACGACACATGTTACGAGAAAATTTTATAGGATATTTTTTGTAGAGCATTAAATTTCCTATAATATGGGTCTACTACGTTTGTTGTAAAATATTCCATTACAAAGATTTATCTCAATTTATTTTAAAAATTCGTGTTTTGTTTTTTTAAATTGATATTTGATTGGATATATTAAATGTCATTTTGACGTTTTAAATGTCAATTTGGCGTTTTAAATGTCACTTTGACGTTTTAAAGGTCACTTTGACATTTGCATAAATTTAGATTTAGATTGAAATTGTTCCAAAAATTAAAAATATATGAAAAAATTTTCAGGTGCGTTTTAAGAAAAATTTCGAACTAAGATTTTTTAGTAAAATTTGTATAAAAATTAAATGGTTAACCAATGCCAGGCAATTTATCTGAACACTATCGGTTTTAGTGAATTTAGCACGAGGAAGCACTGTGCATTTACTTGGCAGATGTTTTTACATGGTTGTAGAAAAATTAATTATTTTAATATAATTTATATTATGTCAACCGTATTTCATAAAAATTTGAAAAACTAATTAAAATTAAGTGTACCTCAAAGTCCATCAGATATAAGCTATCACTGGTATATTTACAGACACATATACATATTTTATACATGTACATTGCTAATGTATGCGTGTATCAAGTCAGTAACAAAAAAACAAGGACACATACATATATATATATATATTTACGCAGGCAATGTGATGTTTCGACACCAATAGAAAACTTTAAGAGAAATATTATATATCTCTTATATTTTTATGTTTCCTTTATACAATTCACTGAACTACCTGCTTAACCTATGTTTAGCATTCACTTCGGTTCTGGGTGTTCAGGTAATATGGTTTTTGATAGTGTGACTTATAAAATATTTATCTTTATCGTGCGCATGTGTTCTCTTTATTTATTGTTCTTTTTTATACGCGTATTTATTTATTATCGTTGTATTGGTGAAAACAAATGATATTGCTTTTTTTATTTGTTGTACAATATAGATAAAAAATATGATCGATAAATGTATTTACTTTATATTTACGAAAAAAATAAATTTATATATATATTTAGTATAATGTTTAAAATGTAACTTAATATCTACAGTATACAGTGTACGGTACTTTTAATGCGGGTATAATTTAAAATTGGCGCTTCACTTTCGGCCATACTTGTGACGTCATTGTAAACAAGAACAGCTGATTTGCTTGTCATATTCTTTACGGATTTGTTCAGGAGAATCATTTACATTATAATATGCAGTATACAATACAAGAAAAGATATTTAAATTAAAAAGAACCCTACAATAAAGATTTACTCTCATATTCAGTATTATAGAAACTAATATAATTTGTTGTAATATTTTCTGGTTAGGTATATATATTTAAAACAAGCGCTTCAATATCGGCCATGTTTGGTGACGTCATTCTAAACACAAACAGCTGATTATCTTTCCGTCATATTCTGTTATAGAATTTAAATTTTTGTCACATTGTGCAGTTTTGAAACGTAACGGAATTTTTTAAATGTAATTCTACTGTATTATTTGTTTAAGAATTAAATATTAAGATAGAGTACAATATGAGACAGTTGGTGACAGTGCTGTAACCGAGTTATGTACAAATTCTGACATTTGATGCACATGTGCACAAGGTTTCTGTAAAACAGTGATATGGGTAGTTAATAAATATAATAATTAATATAATTTAATTTACTGTTTTGTAGTCATTGTATTCTAAGTATCTACAAAAAGAGAGTAACCTTCTTATATAGAACATAATATAAATATATAAATATTAACTCCTTAACGCTTTTTTTTCGAAAGAAGTGGTTTTTTTAAACCATAATGAACCTGAATATTTTATTTAATAAGAAAAAAATATTTCATAATTAAAAAATCTACATTTTATAATAAAAAAAGTATTATAATATTTAAATTAATAATAAATATCTAAGAATGAAATAAGAAGTAATAATAATTTTTTTCTGAAGCACGAAAATTATTCGTGCCCGAACTGTGCTCGGGTCTGGGAGTTAAGGGGTTAAATGCTACATATATACAGTAAAACCTCAATTTAACGGATTTTGGATTTAACGAACAAAATTTCTCATTGCAACTGCATGTATTATAATATAATGACAATCAGTTATAGCTGAAAGTCAAACTCGAGTAGTTTTATAATTTGTGTTGTGCTCTACTATTAATTATTTAAAAATAAATTTAAAAAATTTATAAAATTCTGAATGCATAATTTTTTTGCTAAATTTGAGTTTCGGTATTATACAGATATTTCGACTTAACGGAAGCCTCCTCCCCCAAATAGATCAAAATATTCTTTATTCATATAATCTACATCAACCCATATGTATTTTTGCGACGATATTTTCTATATTTAAAAAATTTTATTTAAAAAAAAAATGTTTTAATGTTTTTTACAATATAATATATAAATATATAATATAAATACAATAGCTATTTAAAATGTACATATTTAAAGTTCATCATTCTTCTTAAATGTAATTTCACCATAGTTTACTATTATATAGCTGTCAGTAAATTCAAAACCAGATTTCATGAGGTTGTAAAATAATATTATAAAAGTTCTACAATCGTATTAACAATTGCTTTGATGAACATTTTATCTACAACAAGTTGGTACACACGCGTTGAATAAACTGTATTATATATTCTTTACAGTCGACAGTTTTATTATGTGAGAAACGAGGACTCCATTTATTCTGGGCAAAAAAAAATCGCGCATATTTCTGTGCAAATAGTCAATTCTATTCAAATGCTAACACGTTGTTTTCAGTTTCTTCATTCGTCTTTTTTATCTTTCGCCATAGACAAATTTGATTCCAGAAATGGAAAAGTATAATATTATTTTTCTTTCTCTGTGTGAATTGAACATCCAAATAGCAAGATACTTTTCTACAAGTCGACATTTGTGAATGTATTTGACAATGAGTGTTCGAATCAGATGATAGAAACCTGCGACCATTTCTTAAATTATTTTATTAATTTCATAGATTTTGTTGAATACTAATAAAAATAATAATAAGTCAATTTTTCATTCGATGGCACAAGTTTCTGAATTTTCAATATTAAAAATAATGACTTAAAAACAGCTTAATAATTTCATTTTAAATGTCTTTTTACTTTCCCTAAACAACAATTTCCGAATAAATAAGAAAAATTCCTGGTTTTCCTATTTTTCAATATTCTAAAGTCGTCATAATTTGGGGTTGATGAACAAAATCACGAGAAACCGTTTTTTTTTTGGGTCTTATCGTAATTTTGTTCATCAACCCCCAAATATGACGACGGATTCGTGTTCAGCGGGAAAAAAATACAAAAGAAAAGTTGGGTCTGTACCCCAGCACAGACCACTTTTTTTTGTGAACCTGTGTAACTAATAAACGCACTTATTGAATATTTAAATAAGCAGATAAGTAATATAATATGTGTATAATGAAGATTATAAGTCTAAAGTAAATATTGTCAAGTAAAAATGTAAAGAAAGTGATCGATTGGTGTAACGGGGAGATCAAAAATATTACGTGTTTTTTATCATGTGCATGCAGTAGGTATGGTAAACACTGACTGCATAACCTTGTATAATTTGTATAATTTGATCTAGTGCCCGATATTATTAAGAATTCAGTCTAGACCAAACATAAAATTAAATATCAGTAATAATAAATTTACAAAAATGAGTCTAACCATCAGGTTATAGATGAGTAGAGAAAGGACTTAAAAAAGTATAAGGTACTGAGATTGACGGGCTTCTTTTTTATAATTTTCATTAACTCATTGTACTAATAAAACAAGTACCTTTTTATTAAATTAATTTAATTACCGAAGACCGCAAATATAGTTTGATTTTTGTTTTAAATTTTATTCTTTATCCAGTAAATTGCTAATGATTACAAAATGATAGGTACTTTGACACACAAGTTATAAAATAAAGAATCGTAAAATTGGAAACAATGCAAAGCAGTTGCTATGATAATATAATAATTAATAAATATACAGATTGCACTAATAATTAGTTTAAATATCCACCATTTTGGCACCCATTGACCTATTGTCATCAAATGTTTTACAGTTAAGTGTCTATATATTATGATTCAGTAATGGCAGTAATCAAATATCAACAAGTATTTCTAATTTAGTACATTAATTAAACAAGGGTCCAACACTCGGGTATGTACCTTAGTTTTTTATTAAATCAATTTACTCCATTTAAAATCATTTTCTAAAAATAATTAGAATCAAACAACTTTAGAAAATCAATTGTTCAATTAAAACGAACTCCAAATGGAAACTTATCAAGATATAGAGAAACAAATATAAAAAAGAACAAATCCAATTCGTATAAAACGAACAACACACAGCCTCTCATGTCCACACAATAGCTAAACAATTTATCGTACATTCTATTGTCTTACACCAGTGGCGTACGGAAATATATTTAAATAAATAACATAAAACACAAATGGGCACCGCCGATCAAGATATTTATTTGTAAAAGAGCAGAAACAGAGAAGAAAAATACAATGCTAATAAAGAAAGTAACGCATAATAGCAGCATTCGATAGACGTCCGAGGTCCGCCCACAATGCTGTATACACTGTCATCATTAATCATATTTATAACTGCTATAAAATATCCATTTTTAACATAACATTTACAGACAAATTATGAAGGTATATATGTATTAAACACGTGTTTGTATGCGTGTGTATATATTTTATTAAAAATCATTTGATAATAAAATACATATTTATTAAAAATGCCAAGAACATGAATTACTGTACTGAATTAGAAAATTTTGTTGATATTTGATTACTACCATTCCTGAATATTAATCTATAGGTATATGTATACATTTAACTGTCTTACAGCGTGATTTGATGACAGTCGGCCAATAGGTGTCAAAATGGTGGACATTTAAACTAATTATTAGTATAATTAATTAATTAATTATTATATTATCATAACAACTGCTTTACATTGTTTCAAATTTGACGATTCTTTCTTTTATATCTTTTAGTGTCGTAGTACTTATCATTTTAGCAATTGTCCATCACTGTGTGCTCATTACTGGTTATACTACTGGAGAAAAATCATAAACAAAATAAAAGGCTATAATTTAAAAAAACAAACTATATTTGCGGAATTTGGTAATTAAATTGATTAAATAAAGAGTTACTTTTTTTATTAGTAATATGAGTTCGTGAAAATTAAAAAAAAGCCCGTCAATCACAAAAAAATAATAAACCTTTCTCTTATAGCGGCCATAACTGGTGCCAGTACCTTAGGTAGACATTAAAAAATATAAATAAAATAATATTCTACAAACTATGGAAAAATTCGATGAACTTAAACCAAAACATTTATTTTTTATATTATAAAATGAGTACATTAAACTTAAATTACACAATAGGGGTGAAAAACACGCAGATTTTTTGTTATACTGTAGGTGGCACTTGTAGTATTGCACAAACTATAGATGCAATTATATAAAAACATTTTCATAATTCAATTTTTTGTAGTTTAAAATGTTTTTTTTTTAATATTTTAAAATATTGAATTAGCGAACACAAACTATTCAATTTTTATACTTACAATTGATATAACAATGAAGGTAGCACATTGTTACTCTGTTCATTTTTAAGATGTCTTTGACTTACCTGAAAATAGAAAAAAATAGATTAGTATAATTATTTTTTTAAATTCACATAAGTAGAAGTAAATAATGTCAAAAATCATAAAAAAACAAATAGTACACTAATAACTCAATTAAATAGAATTCAAAGATGCATAAGGAACCGTCAAATATACAATATTTTATAATCTAGAGTTTTTATAGACTCATATAATATATAATAATTTCCCCACCGTTTAGTCTGCACGTATTTCAAAATCGACGAATGCCCGCGCAACTAGCCAAAAATTCTTTCAAAATCCAATGTCATCTCGATTTTTTTTTAAAGAAACGAACGAGTTTTGGAACTCACCTCAATTATAATATTAAGTTTCCTAACAGTCAAAATCTAATTAAAATCGGTTCAGTAATTTTCTTTTTGGGACTCGGATCAAACGAACATATAGAAAAATAATTTGTTTAAATATCTGTAAAACGATGTAATTGTATTAACTATTTTCAATAAAATCGATTATTATACATATTTCTAATTGTGTAATTTAAATTTTTTCACTGTGCAATTTATTTTTTATACAGGTAATTTTACTAACAAAAGTCACTATTACACGAATAACCCATAATCACTTAACATAATCATCATAAAAGTAAGTAAACAATCAATTTCTATCGACTAATATCACACATCTTCTAAATCAAGATTGACATAAGTATGTCAAATGAGATAATTATGCAAAGAAATAGAGAAAGGAGGACCTCTTCACCAGATATGAGAAAAAACATATAACGTACACATGTACACACATTCTGAAACTTTAAAAAGCAAATAATTTGTATTCTGTTCACATTTTGCAAAAGCCTTACGCCGATTCTCTCTCCTTTTCTCATAGCGGTATAAATATACATTGCTCTCTGCTTTCCTACATTATACATAAATGAAAAACGTGAACTATTTGAAAAGATACATTGATCTGAATTTGGATATTTTATTTTATTATATATAAAATATTACATCATTGTTTGTGTGATCTACAACTCAAATTTATATATGATACAATATATATTTTTTTTATAAAAACTTTTTTTTTATTTGACATGAACATGATAATATACTTAAACTAAAAATATACACCTTGACCACAATATAATATCAAAACTTTCCAAAGTAACCCCAAAGGTAAATCAGAATTAAATGAAAAATCAGGTATTTATAATATTAACTGCTTAAATTGTGACAAAAGTTACATAGGACAAACTAGGAGATCGATAAACATTAGATTTAAAGATCACACTTGATAAATTCAGCGTAGCTCATCATATGATTACATTAAATCATACGACAAATATAAATAATTTAAAACTAATTATTAAAACATGCAGTAATAATAATCAATTAGACCCAGCAGAAAGCTTAGAAATCTTGAGAGACAAGACTAGGATTTTTAATAGTGGTACCGAACCTATCCCAGCTTAACGTGACAAAATGTGGCAGAGAGAGTATGAAACCTTATTTTTCACAATTTTAAATCAACAATACCAGTTAAGAAATGTATTTTAGGAGAGGGGGGGGGGGGCTATTGTGACGTACTGTTTGGGAAGGGGGTACATTAGATTGTAATAAAAAATGAGTAGGTAATGGGTTGAAAAATACAACACAATAAAGTGTGACGCAATTTATGGAAAATTTCATAAAAAAAAACTATTGAAGAATTTTGCATCTATGAAGAAAAATATTTTTTAGGTTATTTTTTTAATACAATATTAGGTAGATCTCGTCTCATCTCGGGAAGTGTCGTCTCGTTTTTGTCTTGTGCGAATTTTTTTTTTACTAACACCCGGTCCGGAGAAATTTAATCTCGACGTGAAACCTTATATTTTTTATTGTAGATTTCAGTTTATTTATTTTAAAATATTAATGTTGTATTAACATACATAATACATTTGCTATTATAATCTTCAATTAATTTTGATATCAACAATAAAACGATTTATAAATCTATTTATCTTTCTTTACCATGCTAATAACATAAAAAAGAACATTAACATATCCAATAGATTAATTAAATTCATAACAGTCTTGCATAAAATCTTCAAGGTCTCCACACACGAATACTCCATGCTTATACATACATTATTCCAATGTCTATAAATAATGGACGATAAGTGCTTTCAAAAGGCACTTCCAATTTTATTGTTTGTACTACAAGAGAGCAATACATACAGTGCATCATTTGAATGGTAATGAGTGATGCTACCTGATGTACACTCGACATTTTTATCGTCCAACTTATAAATGTGCCCCATTTAAAAAACAGTCGAAAATTTAATCTATATATGTACATGTCCTGATTGATTGATTCATCATCGCCGAGCCGAAACATCTGAACCCACTAAGAAAGGATTTTTCGAAGTTCAACCCCTGCGGGTGTAAAAGGAGGTGTACAAATTTGTATGGGAAAATTTTTTTTTTGTCGGATTTACTTGAAACTTAAAATAAATACTCTATAATACAAATAATGAAACACTTATTTTAGAATTTCCTAAAATTCAACTTCTTAGGTCCGCTAGTGTTTTATATTAGTCGATTCGATTAAAATACTTTTTCTATTTTAGCGTCAGATTTATCCGCCTTCCTGGCATCTCCATCATCATGTGTTTCTGAGTGAAACATTAACATTATCATAAATGACCATACACAATATTCTTTAATGCCAAACAACAAAGTGCTGCCATCTATAAATAAGATAATGATAAAATAGTTAAATAACATTGCTGTACAACGAGAGACAATAAAATATTTAGAATTTTAAACTAATCGTAAGCTTATTTATTATAATAAATGATATTTGAAATACCCTTTTGAGTTGTATTACCTACCTAAATATATTTAATCTGGTTTGATACAGAAATAATTTAAAAAACTATTGACAACTAATATGAATATTAATATTCTTGAATATCTATAATCAGTTGTTCTTCACAGGTATTTTGCGAATTTTTAGATAACTATAATCATTTGTTTTCTTTTTTGCATGCATATTATTTCTTACTTGCTATATCATTTATCAAAACAGAAAAAAAATGTTTTCCGATTTCTAAATTTCCACTTGTTGCACGCATAATTATTGAACCACTCAACCGATATTAACGAAATTTTGTCTGTTAGCTGGGTCTAGCTTGTAGATGGACCCATATAAAAATCATTAAAATAGTATGTAGAGGGGAGGGGTAGTATTTTTTTCAAAATATCTCAAGAACGATGCATGTTAGGTGAAAATTTTATGAAATCTTTTTTGTAGATCATTCAATTTTTTATAAAAAGGTCACTAAAATACGCAAATAATATTAAAATTATTCTTGAATTTAGCACGGAGAAGCTCTCTGCAATCATTTGGCAGATGTTTTTATATTAATATATCGGAATGTAAGTACAATTCAACCATTGCATTATCTCAGCTGGTTACTACAATTCCAAGTTAATTTTACCATACTATTAAACTTCTCATAAACAAACTAAACTATAGATTAATGTAGTTTACACCACAACAAAATAAACCAACTATACACATCACATATACACTAAATGTTTCAAACTCCTAATACTGTATGTAAAACACGACCGAGTTGAACATACAGAGTTACAAGAATCCCAGAAGCTTTTTGTCATCTCATCAACAGTTCTGTTTGTGTTTGAAATCCGTTAAAAAGTTTTCTTTTATATTATTTTCTCCTCCCTTACATTTGATAGCGTCGTTCACTGCGGGGTAAAGTCACGCGCCGAGGAGTAGTTACTCCAAACTCAGCAGATGAGAGGACATGGTGTACAGTGTAATCGTTGAGCTATGTGGTGTGGGGTAAATGAGAAGTTTATTTTCAAAAACACGTCTGTCCATTCGTATTTAAGTGAGATAATATCGTAAAATTCTGGAGAAGACTATTTTAATATACTGTGAAGAAATATAGAATGTATAATCTTAGCTTTAGTGCATCCAAAAGTCAAAGCGACTAGAAACTAGAGGTGTACCGGAATACCGGCCGGAATTCACGTCTAACGTAACTACTATTTTATTTTAAATATAAATACATAGATTATTATCTTAAATTAATATAACATTGTTCTATAAGGTATTTCTTTAAGAAAATACATTAAATTATAAAAATTGTATTTTCTACATATTCTGCTATTTTTACAGCTTCGTAAAACTATTTGTGTAGCTATAATTTCGTTAAATTATTTGTATAGCATACGTTCTTTTCGATCGAATGTAATTACATTTATAGTGTCAATAATAATATAATATAATAGTAGTGACGTTAAAATATTCACTTTAAATCTACATCGTGAGTTCCGGCCGTAATTCCGGTACACAAAGTAATTAATTAACAATCTTTTAGGAATTGACAGTTGTAAGCAATGCTATGAAATGATAAATATGAATGGCCCTTCCACATGCATGTTAAGTAGAAACCAGCGTTTTAAAAGCAGTGGTGGCGGGTGTACATCATAGAATGCGCTTAACAGCTTTAAATTATTATACATTTATTACCATTGTTATTAATTCTTAAGCAAATTAATACCGATTTCACAAATTAATTCTGTATATGGTAACAACGCTAAATGTCCTTTATATTTCCTTGTCTAAGGATTAAATTAATTGATAAAACATTTATACGTATGTAAAATTTTAATACAATCGAGAAGATATAACCAAAAATATAATTACTAATATTATAGATAGACAAAACAAACTAAAAAAAAGTGTGGTAAAAACTAAAAATAAAACTACTACAATCCATATTTTAATCTTCATTTCTACCGAAAATACCTAACTCATCCAATATCTAATCCTTAATTCCAATAAATCAAAACACAACTTTATGCAACGCTGTTGAGAAACTTTAACTCATCACCCACATCAGCAGTATATTCAATGTGTATCATAGATTATACTCCCTAAACGTGGGCTAAATGCTCCGGAGTTAAAGTTAATTGAACACTGAACGTGGGCAAGACTAACAAACACACAGACACCACAGAGTTGTGTGACGTCATTCATTTAGCGGAGAATATGTCAACCAAATGTCAAATTAACATGGGGCCATCACAATTATTAGATAATTACTTAATTAAATGCTTCCAGTTACATTTTTATACACACGTTGTGAAATTAAGGATAATTGTATTTGTACTCAGTAATTTTTTTTTTATATTGAAGTTTTTTTGTAATTTTTTTTTGTTATGTAATGTTAAAAGGAAGTATATGCGATTATATACATATTACGTTTTATTGACGAAGGATGGAAAGTATTTAATTTATAAAAAATACTAGCTGTTACCCACTAACTACTACGCCAAAATAGTAGAACTTATCACGCGTTAATCTAATAAATTTTCGAGATATAAAGTAGCCTATGTCCTTTTTCAGGATGCAAGTTATCTCCTTGCCAAATTTCATCAATATCGGTTCAGTGATTTAATCATGAAAAGGTAACAAATAGACAGAAATATTTTCGCATTTATAATATTAGTATGGATAAGTAGGTCGAAAATAGTGAATCAAGTAAATTTTTAAATATAAAATCTCAGTAGAAAAAGGGCAGTGTGTCGAGATGAGGCTTAATTTCAAGATCGAGACTATATTGTTTTTTTAAGCTGGGTATTATTAATAATTATGATTTAAGACGCTGCCTGAAGAGTTCTTTTCGCAAAAATAAAAGTCGGATAAATAATGCTGCTTTTTATAGAGTAATTTAAATGCGTGTAATTAACTTAGTGTGAATTAATTTGTGACTTTATTTAAATATGCAAAAACGTTTTCATATCAAAAACATTATTAAAATAATAAATACCAATTTCTTAGATATTCAATATAATTTATTCACAAAACAAAACAATTGAAATAAAAATGATCACTTCAAACCGCAACAAAACCATGAACAAAAAAAGGCAAAAATATTTTTTGGAAATACAAAAAGCGCCAATTAAGGAGATGTTGCTTGAGTTAAACAAAAACTGTGAGAAATTCTGCGCAAATATTTATTGTGTAACTGTTGATTTGGTTTCAATTCATTCTGTTTAAATGTGTTTTTTGTATACTTAAAAAAGAAGTAATAGCGTTTCGTATATCAAAAATAAACATTGTAAGGATAATATTTCATCAAATCTCAAAACTTACTGAATTATTTATATGAAAATAATAAAATAATTGTCGCAAGACATACATACATACCCTTAAGTGTTCGTAGGTACTAGGTACCTACTGAGTACGTGGTACCTTTCGCTATTTTGTTTCAAAGAATGTTTTATTCTCAATTCCCATGTAGGAAATGTCAGCCTTATCGAGTTTGACCCAATATTGAGTTGTCAGTGCTTTTTCGGTATTGGTCCCAGTCTAGACCAACCTTCAGATACCGAGCTTCGGTCACCTATTTTTTACCCAATATTAGACCAAACTTCTGGGCCAATTCTGGACAAACCTTGATCGACAAGCCTTGGCTAAGTCTTGAACGAAGTTATTATTTGTATCTTGGCCCAGTGTTGGCTAGCATTGGCACAAGTCTGGACCGGCCATGGCTCCTTTATAATTTCCTACATGGGTTTCACCAAAATTTTAATAAAATAAAAATAACCAGGTTCTACCGATTAAGACCTACATTTTGATACCAGTGAAAAAAGATTTGATGCAAAGTTTTTTTCATCTATACGTATGTTTATTGGTGAAAAATGGGTTGCTAAAATATCGTCAATAACGGTACATCGTCGACTAAGAGTTGTATCAGAATATAATTGTCACGGTGTATATGAAACCCTAATAAAGAAAATAATTGGTTAAAATGATTGAGATAGAAAAATAGAACGGTGAAATTTAAAAGCTCCCGAATTTTCTCAATTATATTATGGATATGTAATGAAAATTAATAAAAATCACATTCAATATATTCAACCTGAATATAACAAAAAAAGTAAATATAAATAAACGTTCCAAAGGAAGAACTGTTTATTTATATTTATATTTCACAATTGCTTCTATAAATTGTTTGATAATAACAATTAATTAAAGACAATTTCTCAAAAAAGAAGTAAATAAATAATATAGTGCTTAACTTAACTGCCGTTAATTTATTACCAATCCTTAAATCTTTAATCACTTAGTTACAAGACTCGATATCTAATTAATTATCAGAGAAATCTACATTCGGAATCTGTCTAATCTTTTTCGTTATCCTACATTTACATTTACTTTCTTCAAAAATTCAATTCATTACAGAAAACTACGTTTAAAATCTGCGTTTAAATCAAATTTAAATTTTACGTAGATATATACATATCTCATTCATAATTCAACAGTATTTGATATTTAATAAAAGTAACACTTTCAGAGTACACTTTTATTATTAGGAAATTTATAAACGCAGTTTATTATGTGCGTACAGTCGTTATTTTTTTATTAAGCATTAAGTTTTATTATGACAACCTCACTGAAATTTTCATTGTATTAATTTTTATTAAATTTAATATTGTTCATAATTAAAGATTTTTTAATAAATGATTAAAAATATTAGCATTATTCAAAAACTCAAAGTCTACTTAGAATTATAAAACATTACTCATTATTTACAAGGTATACTGAATAAATTATGCTAGTATGGATTTGAAACACCTTTGCTAAAATCTATAGATCAGAGCTCTCTAACTTTTTTTTCCACGGCACACTAATCTCTCTTAAAAATAAATGTTCGTTTTTATGAGGCTAATAGACTCGGGAATTACTGAACCGATTTCAATTCGGTTTTCACCAATAGTTAGATCATTTTTCTGTGCAGTATCGTGGCTATTAATATTTTATGAAAACCTAAGATTTAACTTCAAAAGATTCAAAAAAACCTTTGTCAAGTCGTGTTTTGTTTCCATGATGTCACAGCATGCAACTGACATTTAGGTATATAAAAACATAGTACCTAACCATGGAATACGGAGTATTTTATTAATTTAGGTCACATGTATATTTGATATAAATATTTGATATATTGATTTTCATACAAATTCTAAGACGGATCTTGGTGTTTCCTGGGAGTTTGAAAATAGAATTTTACACGATTTTATCAGTAACTACTGAACGGATTTTATTCCGGTTTTCATTAATGGATAAGTTAGGTTTCGATATATAATTTGTGGATATTTTGTGTAAATTTCACGGAAAAAAATCGTGGTGAACCGTGTGTTGTGGCCACGTTGTGTGGGCATATTTAATATTTTAGGTCACTATGATTTTTTTTTATATTAACCCGGGTAACACCGAGTCCAATGCGCTAGTCAAATTATAAAATTTATGTAGCGGGGTACGCTCTCCTCCGGGAAGTATCTTAAAATTTAATTTTAAAAATGTTTTATTTAGTACATGTTATAATTAAAATCTAAAAAATATCAACAATTAACATTAATTAATTATTGTTTATGTAATTACAAAATAATTAAACTGAATAGGATAATTATAAAAAGAAAAGAAGAACATCAGCAACACTTGTTTGATAATTTAAGTCGCCGGCCTACCAATGAGTCATTTTTAGATATTTGGCAAACGGGCACGTGTCAAGGCGGCGTCTTCTCAATATTCAACAAACATCATCAACACACACACACACACACAAACACACAGAAACATGGTGTCACTTTACTCTCCCTCGTGGACGTCGCGATTCTCGGTGGCAACACGACCACGAACAAAACACAATCGGAGCAACGGGGGAGGGGGTTCAAACGCGGGATATTGTTCAACGCACAAATTACTCACACAAGCAGGCGGTAACGGTAGCTAGAAGATATGTACATTGTACAATTAATTGTACATACACAATATATAAAGAGCTAGCAAATTTGTTAGCTAGCAAACACTTTCAAATGAGGTATTAATTCTGTGATAGTATCTATGGATTAGCTATGAAATTTAGAGCAGTGATTCTTCAACTTATTGTAACACAGTTGGCGACTCTGACCGTACAAAATAATTTTCATAATATCGCCACTGTTTTAATACCGATGGTGTTTACATACCACGCGTGTGCGAATCTTATCAAACATTTCATGAAATTAAAGGAGAACTGTCAGATAGGTTAAAAACCTCATTTGAAAGTGCTTGCTAGCTAGCAAATTTTGCTAACTCCTTTATAATATCGGACATAAGGTTTTTTAATATCCGAAAAGAAAAAAACTATTTTTTGTAATTTCAATAGATTATTTTCAATTCAAGACCTTTCGAATGACACATAACTGTCTGCTTTAAAGCGCTGGAACTTAACAAAAACGGATACCGTTACTGTACCATTTGCATAAAATCCAAATGAATAGATTTCCAGCGCTGGACGGACACCGTTTTCTCCATATTGTATTCAATAATAAAGATTTTCGAGGTCACGACGGCCGTCGTCTTTTAAACGACCGTCCGCGCCGTACCGTTTTAACAGTGCTATAATCAACTCGTATTAAATCACATTTAATAGATTTTCAAGGTCGAAACGGTGACGGCCTCCGTTCTCTAAAGTGCCACCGCTTAAGACCTCATGTTCAGGGCATTAAATCCGTCACACAATTTTCCTGATGCTCTTAAATATATAGATAAAGACAAGTGATTATAATTACAGAATTCGTAATAACGACATATTTTAACATGGGATTTTATGGAAGAACGCCGGGATCTAAAAAAACGCAAAATCGTAATAACGAAGTTCCACAGTACTTGAATTCAATTAAAACAAAATCAGTAAGATGTGATTTAAATCAAAGCTACGCTAGCTTAAACTTCAATAAAAACTTTCTTCAGGAGTTAAATAGGTAGGTACTTATAACTAGTTTAATTAATGTTGAATAAGCTTCACACCTAGACAAGACTAGGTTAAATTTTGAATCCCTGATATTGAAACAGCTAAACAGATGTTAAAATTTTAGTTTTTAATATTAAAATAACCATGACACAGATAGCGTTACAGTAATTATAATTATTACGAATATCAGTTTTTCTATGAAAAAAAACTATTGAAAAACTACTTATTTTAATATAAGGTTTACTGTTTATGTGATTATTTATTTAATTTAATCAATTTAATTACCAAAGTCCGCAAATATAATTTGTTTTTTTAAATTATAGCCTTTAATTTTGTTTATGTTTTTTCTCCAGTAATGGATAAAGTAAAACCAGTAATGAGCACGCAGTGATGGACAATTGTTAAAATGATAAGTACTACGACATAAACGATATAAAATAAAAAATCGTCAAATTTGAAACAATGTAAAGCAGTTGCTATGATAATATAATAATTAACAAATAAATTATACTAAGAATTAGTTTAAATGTCCACCATTTTGACACCTATTGGCCGATTGCCATCAAATCACGCAGTTAAATGTATATATGTTATGTACATTAATATTCAGAAATGGTAGTAATCAAATATCAACAAATATTGGTAATTCAGTACATTTAATTAAAAAATCGCCATTACTGGAGTTATATCCAAGACTGGTGCCAGTACCTTATAACAAAATTACAAATGGTCAACAAAAACATGTTAATATATCTCAATGTCATAGATAATTTTATGTTCAGTGGTTTCCAAATAAATCATTATTAAAAAGTAACGTGATACAATCTTCCTTCCATATAAATTTTTTTTTAAATAATGCGAAAATATCAAATATCAAAAGTATCAAAACCGCCACTGCATGTATGCATGTACAAAGATATGTATGTGTGGGTGAATGACGAATACGTACATATGTGTATGTATTTTGTGAAGTAGTATTTGTAAAAGTTCGTCCTCTCACCGTAAGAGCGCGCACTTGCCAAATGATTTAGTAAATCTGTGTCAGTCGCGACGCAAAATTCCATAGCGAAGATGTTATACGTATATTGCAACATCGACTTGGGAAAAACTAGAAGGTGGAGTACTTAGACATTTCTTCATCAAATTAGTCGTAAATAATATTGTAGATTATTACATTTTATTTATAAACGAAAGTAACTTTATTATTTTATACAGTGGGATTTTTTAGATAACTGTACCTACACAAAAAATATCTTATTGGGAAAATGAACTCAAGGACAATATGAAGAATATTAATTGCAAAGAAATTTTTAGAAACAAATAAAGCAAAATCCACACTCTGTCTCTCTGTCTGTTACTTTTTCACGGTCAAACCGCTGAGCCGATCTTGATAAAAATCCTGAGGAAGGATATAGACTACTTTGTACCCGGGTGTGTGACATTTGTACGCGCAACTTGTTTTATCGACTATCATAACAGAAATCTGTATTACCTAACCTACTTCGTCTTTTTCTATATGGGTTGTATGTCTGATAACTCCTACCTAACCTAACTTTCACGTGAACGAAATCGCAGGTAACAGCTAGTGTAAAATATATTGCAAACAATTTTGTTCTACTGTATATCAAAAAATAAAACAATCATTTATTAAATTATTTTAAAATGTTAGGTATCCTTTTTTGGTGAATAAGAAAAAAAATCCACGTTATTGACAATTATTATCACATCATTTTACTAAAAATATATAGGCGAGTAAAAACCAATTCAGACAAACAATATTGAAAAACTAACTTCTTTCCTGTGTCTAGTAATATATTAAATCTAATTGTGGCTAGGATGATAAAAACACTGCAAATTACTCATTTAACACATAATAGTGTAATCGTTTTGGCCATGAGCCATCCATTTTAATATTTATTTTGAGTACAATAATTTAGCATGGTTTAATAAAAAATGGATGAAATATTTTTTTTTCGAATAAATAAATAATGTATTTTTTGAAAAATAACTACTGAAAATCTAAATGAGTTAATTGAGTTCAACATACAAGTAAAAACAAAATAACAAATATGTATAATAATTTATTACATTTTTGTTGAGTACCCCACGAGGCTTCCGCCAAGGCCCGCAAGAGGAAATTCGGCATGCCTAAAGAGGGCATACAGAAGTTTCACTACAATTCCTGAAAGTAAAAAAAAAATAACAAATATGTATAATAAATAATAATTTATTATAATTGCACATTCTACACGCTGCATATTTCGGTGTGCTCGGTTGGTACACACAATCGTCACAACCAACCAAGTCGTTTATAAATCAAGCGGGAGATTTGAATAACACACTCCGTGTGCATTTCTCCGTTCTGAAACTTTTTTCATAAAGTAAATCAAAGTTATGAATGCAGAGTATCATTGAGATAAGAAATGTAATTATTTTCAGAGAGGATAGCGTCATACTAATAACTGCAAACTTTTAAACTTAAAAAGAAGAATTTTTCCTCGTGTTTGAATAAAGATAACCGTTTCCAATTAATTGGTTTTGATTATAAAACCATCAACACTTTCTAATAATTCTTTTTAACTGGTTTTCATTTGACACTGCACTCTTCACATCTGATTTATTTTAATTTGAATATTTGTCTTATTATTAATTTTAAATCTATATTTTACATGAAATGTACTTTGTATAGTGATCATGAAAAAATTCGAACTCGAGATTTTGACTGAATTACACGTATCGAGGGTCCCTGAATCACGTACGACCATTATCTCAATGACGTATGTGTATGTGTCTGTCTTTCTGTGAACGCTCTACAGCCAACACGGCGAGACTTACAAACATGAAGTTTTAAACTTATTTTTGAAAACCATCACTAAACCGGAAACGGATATAATGTAATGTAGTTTATAATCAATTTCTTAGCAAAAAAAACATTCGTAATTTCTTCTGTATCATGATGTATAAAAAAGTCTTGTGCCGATTTTTTATTTTATTTAAAATTTATATATTCAAATTTTTATGACAGCTATATTGCCCTCACCACGTGCCCTAAAGCAGATAAGTCAGATATCATTCAAAAGGTTTTGACATGAAAATGTGCCTTTTCGTGGGGTCAAGACCTCCCCCCCTCCATTGCGGTTCAGAAGTTATCATTTTTTCTATCTTTTATTAATTTACAGGGTCATAATAACTGTCGGTTGCTAGTTTTCTCTATTTTTATAGTTTTTTTGGCTTTTTATTTTTAAATGTACTTATTTGATAATACCTATATAGACCTACATATTATATTAATGCTTAGTAAAATAGACCATATTATATTTACAAGATTTGTAAGTCTTAATTTTAGCGATATTACAAAACAATTTATATTCTATAGCTCGTAAAAAAGGTTTTTATATTCTTTGTATATTTCCATGAAATCTGTATCTATTGAAGTGTGAAAATACTTAAGAAAATTTATATATCTTGTAATTTTTATAGTCATTTCCTGTTTTTGTAAAACGTGAACCTCTCTTTATAGAATTATAGAAGTGTCGGTCAGTTAATTATAGAACGCTTTGCATGTATTTCGGTTTAAAATTATACAAAGCAATCCAAAAATAAATAATTAAATACAGCTGAACTCACAAACATTGACCAATGAGTAAATAGAATCAATTTTCTATTTAGTCTTATGACCTTCTATATAATACTAATGCACTTCCTGTCAAAACGGAAATATAACTTTAATTGTACGAAATCATTTACTATTTATTTATCAAAATTAACAGAAATCGTTTTTGGGAATTATTTAAAACGCATATGAACGAAAATGTATCTAAAGATAAAAAAAAATTGGGGGGGGGGGGGCATTTTTAATATTTAAAAATTTAAAATAAAATAATATACTTTTTTGCATATGAAATATAACTATAGGTATAGAAAATTGACTTAAAATAACAATAAGTTTCCATAGCAACAGAGTAATCTAAAAATAAAACAAAATAGGATCGAGGTTAATTCTTACAAATTTTGGCAACGAACGGACTTTCTTTTTATTGTTGAAAAAGTTATTATTTAAATTAAATCACAGTAATGTAACATGCAATTATACAACAATAAGGAAAAAATAATTTATATTAAAAAATAAAAACAATGTTTTAATTAGCTTACAATTTGATGTTAATTATAATAAACATTGCTGTGCTTTTTTATTTAAATAATACATATCATTTTACAATTAAAAAGACAAAAAGGAAATAACTCATTTATTAATAACATGTTTTTATATTTAATTGAAAATAATAATATCTCAATCAAGAATTAATTACATAAAATTTAAAAAAAAACAATCATGGTGTATATTTTATATGCTCTATCAATTTTAATATTTATATTTGTGGAATATATCTGAAGAATCTAAAAAACATTAAGATAATCAATTTTGACAGTTTTTAAAAACATTGTCTGTTTTTGTTCTTACTTAAAACGAAAACTACTGTACCGATTTTGATAAGGTTTTCACTGTTAGAAAGCATATAACCCTAGAATTAAAATTAAATGAAAAATAGATATTTTTACATAAAAATATAAAAACACTTCAGCCTACTAACCTAACCTTGAAATACACGCGGTTGAAGCCGCGAGGAAATTCTAATATTAAATAAATTTAATACTTACTGTAAATAAAACTAAATATACTTTAAATCCAAAAATAAAATATCGTAGGCGTTGCCGTATTAGTTAAAAATAAAATAAATAAAAAATGTTACATGGAACCAAATAAAATCAATACGTTCTTCAATAAACAACAAAAACAAAATAAACTAACAACGTCCTACTTGAAAACACTTGTAATGTTAAAGATTAATCTAAAATTAGATAAACTTATTAAAATTTCCTTGCGAACATCATACCTTCTACCCTCCCCCCCTTCGCGCAGTACCTCTCTTCAATGACGTCACACTGCTTTATTAATGATCATTTATCTGTGTAAAAAGGTAACTAAGAAGTACAAGGTTGGGGAAACCAGTGGCAATTTATATAAAGAGCGTTTGTATAATATAATTTCATATAAATTATTTCACAAAATTTCAATACAAATTTCTACACATTTGTTGTTTTATCAATGTATTGCAACAGGTGTCATTCACATCATTTAGTTTTTTTTTAAATGGTAACGCTAATTTAATTTTCAATGTTATTTTTGTAATACAAATTGTAAAGTACACTTTTGTACACTTGTGTTCGTTTAATTGCATTCAGCAAAGTACTATAGAAAATAATGTTTAAAAATAGATTTAGTTAAAATGTGAAAATTATTTTAGAATTTAATTTATTCAAAAGTTGGTATAATATTTGTCAATTAAAAGAGCCCTAAAAAAATATATTTATAAATAACCGAAATGAAGTAGGTCCCCTTTAACATAAACAAGAGTAACTTGATATTATATATGTACCTGGAAGGTAAAAACTTCAAAAAGTTCACATACTTTTTACCATTCGGAAATATTTGCCCTTTTTCATCGACTTGAGTTAGTATTCGTTATTGCTTCCTCGCATTATCAAAGATACGAGAAGCTTTGTGATCGTTTTAGATTGAGACAAAAAAAATGTTCTCCGATTTCAAAATTTTAAATTGATATTTCCGTTTTACGACAAGACACTTTTCGTTCCGTGTCTGTCTGTCTGTTCGTGAGTCTGTCCGTGTATCCGTCCGTCTGTCCCCTAAATCATTGTCACACACATAACTCATGAACCAATATTATTATATTATTTTTTTTAAATTGATATTTGCTTGGACATATTAAATGCCATTTTGATGTTTGCATTACTTTAGATTTTGATTGAAATTGTCAAAAAATTAAAAATATATGAAAAAATAATCAGGTGCGTTTTATGAAAAATTTCGAACTAATATTTTTTAGTAATATTATAATTATAATAGTATAAAAATTAAATGGTTAACTAATTCCAGGCAATTTATCTAAACACTATCGGTTTTTATTTAAATTGTTCAATAATTAACTACCTTTGGTGAATTTAGCACGTGGAAGCACTGTGCATTACTTGGCAGATGTTTTTTTTTCACATTTATTTATATAAAATATATTTAGTAAATTAATAATATTACAGTATTTAATCAGTTATATTATAATATAAGTTACAAAAATAGATTTAAAAGGGTATAAAAATCGTTAGTAGTTCAAATACATATAAATATTCTTGTATATATTTCATATACGACGAACGGATCAATTGAAAAGATTGAAAATTGAAATGATTAAAAGACTCAAATCACTCAGGCGAGACAGTGAATCAAACCGTACATAAATAGAATCAACGAGTCACTGAACGAATCATTTTACTGAACTCTTGTTACTGAATACTTATTTTCCCATCCCTACTTCATATACCTCACAATACGGTTTTATAAAAAAAATGGTCTACATGAAAATCTATTATTTAATAAATAAACGTTCTCTACAGGGTATCAAATTTAAATGACAGTTGTATGGTATTTATTAATGATTTAGCGCACGCTAGCTAAATAGAAATTAGCAATCTGAAAGCAGTGGTGATTGGTGTACACCAGTGCTTCTCAAACTGTGAGCTGTGGCTCCCCAGACAGAGGTAAAAAATGTACAGAGGAGTCGGAAAAATATCAATAAAACGCAACGTCTTTCTGTCTGTCTGTCTGTCCGTTCGGGCGCTTATCACTCGAGAACCACTTATCCGATTTACGTGTTTTTTTTTAATTCATATATATATTGTTTTGTCGGGTTTTAGTACATATTTTGTTACGTTAGGTAACATAAGGAATAAGCAGTGATAATAATAGTAAATCAAATCGTGAATATCTCGGCTCCTATGCGAGATAGAGGGTTGTTTTTCCCGCCGGATCTAATGAAAGTAATAGCAACCCTTCATACGTGACAGGGGGTGAAATATTGACACCCGTGTGAAACCGGGGCAAATTTGCTAATAAAAGAACAAAATATACATTTTTGTTAAATAAATAAGTGTTTTTATATAAATTACTATAAATACTAACATGGATATATAATATATATAACATTATTGTGAGTTGGGTTAGATTTCGATCGCAAACAAATGCATTATAATACCGGGCATTAAAATGTATACGTATTTTGTATAGAACAATTTTATAAGTAAGTACATAATTACATCTTGTTAATTTTAATACAATTATACACCTACCACGTGACGCCACTGCACTGGTGTGAACGTAACGTAAGTATTAGAGTACTGTACTAAACAACGCCTACTACCTTGACGTAGAAAATCAGCAACGAATGGACGTGTATTAATTGATGTAATTAAATTTTATACGTTCGAGCTTTCCGAGTTGATGATGTTTATTAAAATGTTAAAAGTTAAAGCTGTGTTGAATACATAATGATTAGTGAGATTTCAACCGAAATTATTATTGAACGAAAATATGTCATTCCTTTTCACAACACGCAACCGGGGTAGTTTATTGTAATACAAAATGACACAGGGGTGCATTTACAAATATAAATATTAACATGCAATTTGACTAGATATTAAATAAAGATATTACATAATTAGGTGAAGGCTTGTTTTTATTTGCTAATTTTATTATCAAATTTTTTTTTAGTTTTCTTTTAGATGGCCCACCCATCTAAATCAAATACTGGTTATGCATTTGAACTGTAAAACTTGTTTGTTTGTTTGTACACGAGACGAAACTAGATTTGTTAGTCTCGTCTCGTCAGTATTTAAAAGGTATCGGTTTATTCAAATCGTTAAAACTTATTGAATTTTGAAAATTTTCTTTTTAAGAGTCTACTTTCAGAAAATGACATTTTTTTTAATTTCTAGACTAGAGTCCCCCTTAAACGTAAAGCGTCTTATCCCTCACCACTAGATTTACTTTACATATATGGAGGTCAGTTCCAAAACTCATTCTTTCAGTTTTGAGCAAAATTCGCTCAATCATAGTAAGTTTTGCTCAAAACTGAAATTACAATGGAACGAACGAGTTTTGGAACTCACCTCCTCATATTATCAAGCAGTATTTGTAGAAAGATGAAAATCAAAGAAAATGTGAGAAAGGTTAAAGTCAAATAATAGGAAAACTATTTCTAAAAATTTTCTGCAAAGGCACAATATGAAAAAAAAAATTTTTTCACAAACAAAAGTAACTTATTAAAGGAATAATCTTTATTATACATACATACATAGATCAATATTCCTTTTCCTACAGCAAAAAGACAAACATAGTAAAAAAATTTGTAATCACTTATTTTTAAAATGTTTATTTTTAGAAAATTTCTCACTACACCTCTGATACGTAATGGTTTTAAATATGTTACAAAAGTGTCCCAACTATTGCGTGTTCCTAATGATGAATTTTCTTGATTAATCATCATCTATATTCTCTATCAACACAAATAAATCATACTTTTTACAAAATTTTAAATGATTTCAACCACCACAATTATAAAGTAATATCTCACAATTACTAAAATAAAAATTAAAGAAACAGTATCGTTTTATGGCCATATTGTGTTTTTAAATTTAACTACGTATTCAATTACAAAACAATCCATTTTATTAACATTTCAATGACATCAAATGCACGAATACCTGTAAGTGTTTCAGCGATTAACATTCGTTAATATAGTTGAAAAAATAATGTATGTATATTCCAATAAGTAATCAATATGAACTGATATATGACGTAGGAAGGCATATAATGTTTATAAATTGTTTGATTTTTTATTGAAGCATTTACGTCACAATTATTCTAAATGTACCGTGTGTAATTATTATCATATTATAATAAGTTGTTCTAAAAATAAAGATAGATATTACAAAAAAAATCTAAATCCAACTATGTTGAAATCTCTTTTTTATTGCTAAATATTAATATATACAGTACCGCCTCCCTTTAAATATACACTTGGGAGCTAATGTCCTCTGAAAAAGTATATTTTCCCACTACCCCCACATAGGAACTTGATAAAAACTAATTCCATATCAAGTTTAACTTTTATTAGTTTATGCAAACCTTCTTAAACATTTTTTTCTTCTGTAGGTTTCCGTTAGTCATTGTCCACATCAATGGGCAGAAGAATATAAAAATATTTTTTTACCCTTTTTAAATTTTTCAAACGACCTTTTTGCTCTTCACTTCTCAAAATGAATGAATGGGGGCATATATAAACGAAAATGTCCATCTCTTAGATTAGGAAAGACTATGGATAGATACATAACAACCAGGGCTGGTCCGTATATGAAACTGTTACCAAAACTCTACGACGGCCATCTTAAATTAAATGTCACTTTCGTCATTTCCATGCATATTATTCTAGAGGCGTTAGTTGAAAATTTATAATATGCAAATAGTCTTTAAATTACAATTGAATTTGGTATGAACGTTTATCTGTTAATCAATTATCACTGAAATATTTTTAAAGACAATATAAGTAAAACATTTATAATTAATTAATTTTATAATTCAAAACAACGAATGATACGCCAATTACTTGTGGAGCGATATGGTAACAACGTTATATATTTCCTTGTCTAAGATTCATCCCCTATTCTACTTACACTTCCTTGCTCTCCCCTGGCAAAATATGAGTCAAGTGAATGTTAAAATTCTATAAAAACGAAAACTATTGAAATTTGACCATATTATGTTATGTATTTTTTATTCCCAATTGTTAATTTACTTAACATTGAACTTTTAAATTACGAAATTACACGCCAATAATAACGGAAGTAGTTAGGTGGTAAGTTTATTATTTTTTGTTAGTTTTAATAACATTTTTCTATTATTATTGTATTGGCCTTCACGTTAATTGTATAAACAATACACTAATTTTACACACTTTTCAGTAATAAACATGCAAAGAAATGTATATATTTTTAATTTATAAACGCATTATAAAGATAAAATAAATAAAACCTTTTATCTATTTGGAATTTAATTTAAAATTACTTTTTTCATTTCTCCATATTATGTCGCATGTAATCTGTAAGCCTTACAAGCTACACCAGCGATCGCCAAACTGTCGATAAATGCTTTAAGTAGGAAGATGTCTCTTATATTACTATGGTAACATAACTCAATCTCTACAAAAATGTACTATTCTCTTCTATCTTACTTTGACATATTAAATGTCATTTTGGCGTTTTAAATATTTTGACGTTTGCATAAATTTAGATTTAGATTAAAATTGTCAAAAAATTAAAAATATACGAAAAAATAATCAGGTGCACCTTAAAAAAAATTTCGAACTAATATTTTATATTAAAATTGTATAAAAATTAAATGGTTGGCAATTTATCTGACCACTTTATCGGTTTTTATTTAAATTGTTCAATAATTAACTACCTTTGGTGAATTTAGCAATTAATCCCTTTACTTCCGAAGCTAATCAGTATTTATTTTGTATCATGTACAATTCTTTTATTTATTTATTTTCAATAAAAAAGTAAGTGAATTGACGAAAGCCAGACCAATCAATTGAACCAAATACGATTTTAATTTTACCACTAATGAACAACAACACATTCTACTTAAAAAGATAAAATTTCAAGCAACGTTAACACAATTAAAAAGACGCATTTAAATTAAAAAGGATTACAAACTCCCTCCCTTCATTATCCTGTTATTTAAGAGTTCGTTTCAAACGCGCGCATACACCTCCACCATACTAAACAAAATATTCCCATTAATTATTCATTAATTTAATTAACATGATTAAGAATGAATGTATTATACATAGAACAAATTACACATTATAATTTTACAATTACTTTTTATTTCCTTTGGATTTTGTTTTTACTTCCATGTTCTGAAAGAAATGGAAGTATTGTAATACCGTCGACAAATCGTGTCCGAGATAAGAACAGATTCTGATTGTACTACCTTCAAAACTTAAAGAAAAGTTGATTTCCGCATGGCGGCTGTGCGTGTGTCTGTGTGTCTGGATCTAGAGTTTTCTTTCGTTCACGATAATTACTGTAAAAATGCACCGATTTGAATTATTTTTGGGGAAAATGTTTTTCTCAGTGAGTACTCCAGATCTATTGATTTTGGTGCTAATCGGATTAGGGGTTTTGGAAATATTCGAATTTTTTAAGACTTGGTACATTTATAGTTCAATTGAACCTAAGGAACATTTATTATTTGTACGTGCCTAAACAGCTATTGAAGGGGTGAAAACCACCCTCAAAAATTGATTTTTAAATTGAATGTATAAATAAATTAGAAAGCTAATATTTATAATACAAAGGTGATTTTTATTTTTAACAAATCTTATTGAAATTTTTCATATATTAAAAATTATTTAAAAAGATATTAAAGGACGTGGAAGTCATGTATGGTTCTCCATACCGATATTTGATGTACATTTATTTACCTTTGAAATAAATAGATCAAAACATATTTTGTAACAAGTGTTAATTTTCAAATCAAATCCTCTTAATTATTTAATAAAACAAACTACAAACAACAAAATACATGCTATATTTATACTTAAGTAATTGATTGTTCCTTTGGTAATATAAATTTAAAAATAACTTTACAATAACAGAAATGAATAAAAAATATATAAATGTCATTTTATTTATTGATTTATTGAATTTAAATCCATGAAACTAAAAATATTTATACATTTATTTTTATTTAAAATAACCTAAAAAAATGTATACTTCAGAAACAAGTGCATTATTTTTTTTAAAACAAATACAATTGAAATTGCAACTGTAATTTATTTGGCAATTACATATTTTCTTGAATTAAAAAAACTAGTTCAAAACATATTAAATGCCTCATTTCCAACACCTCTTCTCAAATCTTACAATAGCGATACAATAATACAATAAATAATAACTTATAATATACAAATATCGTGCGCGCCACCAAAACAGTACATTATTTACCGAATCAAACCTATCTAACAACATTTCTATTAGGTAGAGAAAGACGCATTTATAAACCCTTTCATCAGACAGAGACGCGCTGATACAAAGATCGAGTTCCAAACGGAACCCACCACTTACTGGTTGCATAACGTGAACTGCTCATTGTGACGTTTCGACCAGTTGTTGATAGTTCACGCGGACGGCCACCGAGCGGCGACACATGTGCGGTGCCTAAGCACGGTCACGGCGAGGGGCGGGTGAGGTGAAACCACACAGACATAATCAACTGATTTTCATACGTCACAATGTACAAATGCGTTGGTAAATAAATATATTAATGATGTATAAACATTTATAAATATTACACATGTTATATATAACTATGCAAGGTACTGGCACCAGTCTTGGATATGGTCCCAGTAATGGCTATTTTTTAATTAAAGAAATATTTGTTGATATTTGATTACTATCATTTCTAAATATTAATCTAAATAGGTTCATTTAACTGTCTTACAGCGTGATTTGATGACAATCGCCCAATAGGTGTCAAAATGATGGACATTTAAACCAATTATTAGTATAATTTATTTATTAATTATTATATTATCATAGCAATTGCTTTACATTGTTTCAAATTTGACGATTCTTTCTTTTATATTTTTTGTGTCGTAGTACTTATCATTTTGTAATCATTAGCAAGTGTCCATCACTGCGTGCGAATTACTGGTTTTACTTTATCTATTACTGAAGAAAAAACATAAACAAAATAAAAGGTTATAATTTAAAAAACAAACTAATTAAATTGATTAAATAAAGAGTTACTTGTTTTATTAGAAACATGAGCTTATGAGAATTACAAAAAAGGAGCCCGTCAATCACAAAAACAGTAAATCTTGCTCTTATAGCGGCCATAACTGGTGCCAGTACCTTATATTAATGATGTATAAATATTTATAAATATTACACATGTTATTAGTTAATATTGAATATATAGCTATGTATATAAAATAATATTTACACTATATGCATTTAATATTATTTACAAGTTCATCAAATTATAAATTTACGAATTTGAATAAAGTATAAAAAAACAACCGCAATAGCTACGAAGTGAAATAAAAAGTAAAAAACAATATACTTTTAATTTTTTAGGTCATAATTCACATCACTATTCATGCGTTTAATAGAAATTTCATTTCCTAATACAGCTTCACGAACTTTTCGTGTTTCATGACGTCAAACAAATATATATTTGCAAGTGTACACGCGAATGTGTGTAATATAAACAGCTGATCATGAAGTACATGACTTTATATAGACTTGGTTTTATATTCATATTAAAAAAAATAAAATAGTACACATAATATGTTCAAATTTTTTTGTATCAATTTAAAACTTATAGGACAAGAACGTTGAACGTTGAAGTAAAGATAAAGGATAAAGAGTACTTGTCTATTATATCCCCGGCAGTTTAAAAAAAAATCATTAGGAACATAAAAGAACTAGTTCTACAGATAGGCAACTGTAATGTATTACTTGATAAAATCAGCGCCAATGTGAGTAAAGTGTGTACTATTAATTTCAATTTTTACAAAAATATACATATAGGCTATGGGTGATCAATAATATAATAAAATAATAACTATTATATAATTTTATTTATATTACTTATTTGCCTTATATTCGAAATGATTCGTTAAACAATCACAAAAATTATTTCGCAGTTTTTTTTTTACAAATACAACATATTAAAAATCATGTATTTATTTAAAAGAAATATTTTGATACAAACTAAAAAATGAGGTCAAATGCATGGAGTAAGATAAAACATAAACCACATGTTCAATGTAAATGGCAATCAAGGAAATGTTGGATTAAAATGTTGCCAAGTATCAGATGGTGATCATACTTTTTATGTCATTTGAAAATAGCAAACTAACGCTGTAGCACAAAGTGCTTCTTGAATAAACTAATATCTGATTAGTAAATACATGATAACATAAATTCAAAAAGTAATATTATAGAGTATGTAATTTTTTTATATCAAAATAATGTTTCTTCAATAATTAGATTGTTACAGTAATGACAATTATACAGTGTATTCCAAGTTGATTAAGACATAGGAAATTTAACATGGGGGCAATTAAAAATGTTGTAGTAACCTTTGGTCAAATTTAACGATGTGTGATTGGTGCGTTTTGAAATGCCGCCACAAAATTTAATAAAATAGTAATTAGTATTTTGTTTTCAAATTTATATCTGCCAAAAAATATTATTATAATTTTATCTAGGATGCTTACTTTAATTTCATTAATGTATTTTATTCTTTATTAAAGTTGAAAACAAAATACTGTTGATTAATTTAACATTTATCAGTTAGTTTCGAGGTGGCATTTCAAAATGCACCAATCACACATTGTTAAATTTGACCAAAGGTTACTACAACATTTCTAATTGCCCCCTTGTTAAATTTCCTATGTCTTAATCAACTTGGAATACACTGTATATTTCCATTCAACTAATTTTTTTGCAATTAAATATTTTTTATTGAAAAAAATACGGATAGTTCACAACTTAGGGGTGCTAGGCCAATAACCTTAATACAAAATAACCCAAGTATTTTTTTTTTGATCACGTAAACATGTATACTACATATTATACACTACAGCCATCTATGGATATACGAAAGCAACACAAAACAGCTGTAGGAGAAATCTAATGGCATGGGAACAACGGTGCGCCACGAAAAGGGGCCCCCTTTAAACCAAGGGGAATCCCCTACTCCGAGTGAAGGTAAGTTGAAGGAGAAGACGAACATGAAGAAGAGGTAAAAGGAAAAAGTGGAGGGAAATCGGAAAGGCCTTAGATTGTGACGTAAAAGATTCTTGAATCTAGATTACAATGCCGATACCCATTGCAAGTTTACGGCAATATATTATGATTGCATGTTATGTGAATCAATCGTATGACGTGTATATGGAAAATAGATATTTGATAAAAGTTTATTTACAATCAAATGCCTTTTCATTATTATTAGGTCGCATATTACGGTAGATTTTGTGTGTTCACGAATACTGTTTTCGCATTATTGAATAGGTAAGGGTCGTTTAAAAATCGAAATAAATAAATCAATGAATAATATTAATAAGGTTTGTGAATGTGTTTGTTTGTTTGTTTGTTAACGCTAATCTCAAGAAGTACTGAACCGATTTTGACGAAACATTCACCAATGTATTCCTATGATCTCCCGAGAAACCGAATATGTAACACCACGCTATAACGCTAAAAGGATATGCAATACAGTTGGACTCCTATATGTTCGAACCATTTTAGTGCGAGTTCCCCTACATCCGAGGAGAAGTTTGGTGACATTCCAATTAAGTATAACAGTTTTATTATATTCATATATAATAACTTCATAATTATAATATTGATTAAGAATTTACATTCTGTCAACAACACTTTAATTATTATTAATTTTCTAATGATTATTCGTATCATATTATAGAGAAGTATTAAAGGAAAACAATAATATGTTGGTAGATTTAATAAATTTAGAAAATTTCTAAAATAACATTCATCAGATTAAATTGAGAATTATATGTTTATATTGAATATCAACATATAAAAAAGTACTATTTCATAATAGCAGCAATAATAACTGAAAGTTTTAATGTAAACCATTAAAGTTTTATGTGAATTCAATAAAATTTTATGAAGAACATAATATGCTCATTAAAGAAATTGCGTTTCATACAACATATTATTGAGGATAACATTTACAAGTACATTACTTGATTTTCTTAAAAACAATTACAATTCTTTAATTGTTAACCCACTTTAGTAGTATGTAAATTATTTTATAATTAGACATATAAATATTTATAATTTTGAGTTATTTAAAAGATTCTTCTTTAAACATAGATAACACAAAAAAGGAACCACATTGAAATCAAAAGGTTGACTTAATACACTTATAATTACGAGTAAGGAATTTCTACCTGTTCACGGTTGCAAGCAAATAAACTAACTAATCTGGTATACATTTTAAAATTTTACTGTTATTTCACGAGAAATAATATACAGGGTGGAGCATTTAAAGTGTTACAGATTTTTATCTCAGAACAATCGCATATTTTAAAAAAATGTTTGGTTATGAGGGGGTAATCAAATAGTAATATTTATTTGTTATTTTTGCGTAACCTTTAAGGATATTTGAAGGTCAACAACAATTTTATTAAATAGGAACCTTTAATTTTTATTTAGTAATCTTATTCTATGTGAAAAAAAACGAATCTTTCATTGAAAACTTTTTTTTTGGACAACCTGAACTTGACAAGATATCTAACAAAATAATTTCGAAATTTTGAATATTCAAACTATAGGTCCCTATTAAAAAAAAATGATATTGACCTTCAAATATCCTTGAAGAGCACGTTAAAATAACAATACGTTTACCCCCTCACAAACACACACTTTTTGGTTGAAACATTTTTTTAAATATGCGATGGTTCTGATTTAAAAATCTGTAACACTTTAAATGCCCCACCCTGTATAAGTGTCGCATAAAATTAAATATGGAAAGTAGTTTTAAATAACTTTACAAAATTTAATTAGTTAACGCAAATATGTTATATATTTTAAATTCGATTTGTTTTATAATAATTAGAACATGTAAGTTATCTTTCTGCACCTAATTAATAGATAACTTTAAAAATTGAATCTTTAATTTTAAAATAAATTCGACTTACTTAATTGAAAGTTAAAGTTTTTATTATTATTTGTAAATAAAAGTACATTTTTGATTACATATTTTTCACTTACATTTTATACATTTATAAAAAAATATAACCTGCGTCATAAACGTATGATTAACTTTAATTATAGTACAAGATAATATTACAGATAATTTTAGGCTCTATTTAATTTCATAGAGGTATATAATTTGTTATTATAATCAGAACGCATAATAGATATAATGTTTCTTAATTTGTAACCGAAAATACAGAAATTAATAAAATGCTGTACCTACGCAAAATTATGTATTAAAATAATTATATTAGGTATAAATAACAATTTATGTATGCTTTTTTGACAGTGTTGAATCCAGAAAGTACTGGAGAGGGGGTAATTTTTATATTTTAAAATAAAATAAATATTATAATTTAATTTTATTTATTCAATTTTGTTTAAAGGACAATGAGTTGAGTGTATCAACGTTTAATAATTTTACTGGGGTTGACAGATATAGAAATGTACTTATTTACCCCTTTCCCCTTATGTCGAAATGAATTCTCAGGACTCAACATTGTTTTTAGATAATATTAATAGAAATTAATGATCGACTAAAATTTTATAATTTATTCTTGTTTCGTTTTAAGGATTCTTTTCGGAAATTTTCTTCTCAATCAAAATTTACACCAGGCATTTCATACCTTTAGCTTTATTTTCATATGTTCTGTAATGGCTTCTCTCCACCAGAACTTACCTAGAAAAAAAGAAAAGAAAAATTAATACAATTTTATGAATTAAGTATTATTAGGGTATATTATATAAAAAATCTTTATGGCTAATTGATATTAAATTATAGATAATAATATTCTTCACTTTTATATCTAAAACAGAAGGTTTTCTTCTCAGAAATAAATTAGTACTAAATATAAAATTTTATCCCTTTATGATTTGTCATGATGAAAATAGTAAGAAAAAACAGTGGCTTCACAATAGTAACTTACATGGGCGCCGGGAGGGGGGTGCAAGGAGAAAAAACACATGAAAAAATTAAGAAATACAATTTTTATTTTAAAATTCACTCTTTGAATAACAGTTTAAGTCATAGGTCAGAATATAAAACTGAGGACCTTTTTTTTTTGGTCGTGCCAATTTCAATTCCAAATTTTATAAATTTCTAAATTTAAATAAAGTTAGATTAGGAAAAATAAAAACTGAAAACCTTTTTTTTTTAGTTATGCTAATTTCAATGCAGGTCTATTTTATTTTATTTTAATTATCCTCGCTGGCCGCATGTGATTTAATTTTATATATCTAGATTCTAGATGCACCCCCCTGAAAGAAATTCTGCCTGCGTCCATGGATATAACCGTATAAGAAAGTTAATAAAAACACACATAAATAGAAAATATGAATAAAGTAATAAATACATTTATTTATTACTATAAAAATAAAACAGCAATATTGGAGGAAGAAAAGCCCGTTTACATTTGAGTTTGTCAAGCGAGGGGCTCGCGAACATTTTGCTGCAATACGGTACGTGAATATAAATGTACTATGTTATGATGTTTACCGCATAAATTTATTTTGCAATGTTCAGCGTTTTCTATTTATACCCACTGTTACTGTAATAATATTTAATTCTTTAATGTGTCACCGTTACATTTGCATTACTGCCTTATAACGAGATGTTATCGGCCGATGTTATTTTTAACAATTTATATCTGAACCGGAAATTCTGTTATTACGTTTTTTGAATACATATATGAATGTTATTTGCAGTATAAAAATAGATAGAAAGGGTGTTTTTTTTATTTTTATTTTTTCGGTCCCGCAGGCCTATGTTTTAGCTTTGGATCAAAAGTTAATTGTCCCAAAATTTCAGACTCATAGATCAAACCTGTGGACGGCGCAAACCGAGTCTTTTTCCTATTTGATTAACATGAGAAAAATTACTTTTTTACTTACGCGTGAATATCTCATTGAAAAAAATTTTTTTTGAAAATTTCTCAGGGAAATATTTTGTAGAGAATTAAGTTCTCAATTCATAAAACCAATAAATTTTAAGAAATGTTTCTTTAAAAATTATCATAAAAATTGGATTTTACTTTTCAATTAGTGAATATTCACTATGAATTAGTGATTTCATGTCTGTCTTTCTTTGACAACTAGTTATAGTAAAACGAATAATAAATTACGGTAAACAAAATTCTTCAGTGCATGTAAAAATATAAACACCCGTCATATTTAATAAATCGGATGTTTTTAAGGTGAAATGTTTTATGAAACAGATATTTAACGGATAATAACACTAAATCCTCCGTTAAGTTTCTTAATTAGCGTTTGTGCATACTAGCATTATATGGATACCTACAATTGAATTCGAAAATATAATATTTTTTAATTTTAAGATTAAAAAATGCTCTTCTTAAAAAAATGTAATTTCATAAAATTAATTCCAATTTTTACAAACCTAAAAAAAATCCATTCTATTTTTTACAGTAGGTAAGTACAACCAAATAGAAGACAAACATTTTATGTGTTACAGTGAAGGTAGCGTTTTCTCACGTTCAATTAATACAGGAACATTAAATTTTAATTAACTGTTTAAACATAAATGCATTATCATATATCTTACATCTTCACAAAGAACTTGTTTATATTTTTATTAAGCAATAATACGAATTTGACCAATTTAATTTAATCGATTATATTAATTCAAAATTTCAAAATCTTTTAGAAATATTTATCATATTTTACAATTGAGTATCGTCTCATAAAAAATAAACCGGTTTCATCTCGTATATCAGACCCAAACCGAGACGGAGAAAATTTACAATCGCATGTGATTTTTTTGTTCTAAAAAATTAAATTATAATAAAAGAAAATTTTACTAATTGTTAATATTTAAAAAAAAAAAATTCGGCGATACTTTCGAAGAGATATACATATATTGAATATTGAATAGTAGTCTCGTTCTCGTCTTGTGCAAATTTAAGCCAATATCGTTTCGTTGTTTAAAAAATATAGATATACTAGGGTGGGCCATTTTCCAACCGACCTCGGCTACGTGAAAGTACTCTCAATTCTAAGAAAAAAAACGCCAATGGAACTATACTTTATGGATGTCAAATTCGGAATCATCGTACCCAAAAACCCTTGGGTTGGTGTTTTCTTAAAAAAAAAATCAATGAAAAATTGTAAATTTTCATGTAAGTATACATATTGAATTCAAAGAACTCAAACTTAAAATTTTCAATAAAAAATGCGCCGAACTTAAGTACTTTCACGTAGGGTCGGTAAAATTTCTTCCATACAATTTGGCCCACACTAATATATACCTATAATAAGTAATAAATAAAAGTGGAAATAAGAAAATATAAAAATAATGTCCGGTATTATAAAGGAGCTAGCAAATTTGTTAGCTAGCAAGCACTTTCAAATGAGATATCAAATTTATATGACAGTTCTTTTGGAGTTTGTTGAAGCACGCGTTGTAGATTAATACCAATGGTATTAAAACAGTGGCGATATTATGAAAATTATTTTGTACGGTCAAAGATGCCAACTGTGTTACAATTAGTTGAAGTGTCACTGCTCTAAATTCCGTAGCTAATCCATAGATACTAGTACAAAATTAATACCCAATTTGAAAGTGCTTACTAGCTAGGAAATTTTGCTAGCTCCTTGATAATACCGGACATAAAAATGCTAAATTAAAAACAATAGTGGTCGATTTATCAAGAAAATGAAGAAGAATAAGTAATAATAATAATAATAAAAATATAATACATAATGAAAGCACAAGTGTTTTAAGTTTTTAACATTTTCAGCATTGTGCATATTTGTCCGCAAACCCTGAAAGGTTGTGCAACATCGATCCAAGAGAAGTGATTTAAATAGACTACATTCATTTTCCAACTTGATATACATAACCCACTTTGTTTTTGACATTTTGTCACACAACTCGGCGTTACAATTCAAGATTGAAATTTCCCTCAAAAACAAATATTCTGTTTTTTTGACATCACCATTGATATAACAATTTTAAATAGTTTCAGAAGTTTCTATTTCTTCACTTTCTATTTTTCCATGTTATGAAGTTACATGGTGAACGCTCATAAAAATTGTACTCAAACCAAAAACGTTCAACTTTTTTTGTTTTTTATTCCCATTTAAAGTTTTTCTTACAATGAAAGTCTTATCAAAATCGGTTCAGTAGATTTCGTGTTAAATCTAAGAAATTTTTTGATTTTAATTTAATTTTCTAATTTTTTAGATTTAACACGAAAACTACTGAACCGATTTTGATAAGACTTTCTCTGTAAGAAAAACTTTGAATAAGAGCAGGTCCATATATATAAAGGAAAACTGATACTTTCTAATGAGAAAATCAAAATTAGTTGTCAAATCAATGTAATAATTAAACCAATAATTTAAATTAATAAATAACAATAAAGTTTTGCGTATATGTATTTATAATAATGCTATAATTCAAATACAATTCTCTCACTAAATTTACCTACGACACAGATTGTCCCTAAGCTCAGCTTCACATACATTATTAAGTAATTTCCCAACATTACAGGTCGATTTCTGGGAACAGGAAAATAATTTCAATACGCCGGAGGACTTATCGAGGAACGGTAAAGCTGTACAATATCTTTTTAATTGGGTCAGTGCGCGCATGCGCTAGTATTTCTGTCACGTGTAATATAGTAAATGAAAACATAAATTCATTGAACATCATTAGTTGTTGTTTTTTTTTTCAGTGCAACAAAATAAATTTAATTTACATTACCTATTTTAGAGGAATATAAATGAAAAACACAGTTTTTGTAATTTGTTTTATATAGAAATACTTTTAAGCTATGTTTAACATTGAATCGTGTTTGTAATTGTCATATAAGTTTAAAACTTACTACAATTTTATAATTTAATCTGACGTATAGTAAATATTTATTGTGGAGATAGAGGGGGAATATTATTTTATTGAGGTTAGCAAGTCCTAATTGTATACCTTTAGGGATGTTTTACAAACAGTGCCGGCTTTAGGGGGAGGGCTAAGTAGGGCGACTGCCAGGACAGGGAGAGCGGGGCTCAGTGACGCAAAAGTGACATTTCTTTCGAGTTCATTATTTTTAAAATTTCTTTGTAATAACTAATAACTTGAGTACAAATGTTAAACCATTCGTATTATTTAAGACCCATTTGTTTTTGCTGTTTTTGGTTTAAAAAAAATGAATCATTAATTTTTTTTTAATTATTAGAGAAAAGAATTGTTTTTTAATGATCGATTTGATGACCTAATCGTCTCAGAGTGAAGGGGGAGGGGCCAGACTTGCAAAGGCCGGCTCTGTTTACAAATATATTGTTTTGACATCAGGACAACGAATGTAACGAAATATATCACATTTCGAAACTAATAAACGTAAAGCAATAAATAAAACACCATTAGCTTATTTAGAGTCCCATTTTTAATAAAACTAATCTTAACACTGCAACCCTTAATTACAGTAGCATAAAAAAATAAAAATTGCGGTACAGTTGCTATTGTGCCGCTGGTATTTAATATAAAATAAACCCGAACAGTTATACAAAACGAAAATTCAAGTTTTTCATAACACCATACATAACTCAAATGCACACATATGTAATAACAATAATAACATAACTTTCATAAATAAACATAAACAACAAGACAGATATGACGTGAGGTGATAACTAGCGTATAAAAATGCGCGTGCGCCGGACACACAACAACTATACTTGTCTCGAACGTGTCACGCGGCGCCCGACCGCCGCGCCGCGGCTATGATGGCTATAACCGCGGACTCATTTGTTAACGACAGGCGTTAACTGGAGAGATTACATCTGACCACGCCTCTAGCGGTGCGCCACTGTATTACACCGATTGTGATTAGTACCGGTTACGTCTCCGTTATCCAAGCAAGGGCACTATGTTTTTGAATGATTTTACTTCTTATAAAGTAATGGCAGCAGTCTTGGATATGACCCCAGTAATGGCTATTTTTTAATTAAATGTACTGAATTAGAAATATTTGATGATATTTGATTACCTACTACCATTTCTGAATATTAATCTATATACATTTAACTGTCTCACAGCGTGATTTAATGACAATCGGCCAATAGGTATCAAAATGGTGGACATTTAACTGGTTTTACTTTATCCGTTACTGGAGAAAAAACATAAACAAAATAAAATGCTATAATTTAAAAAAAAAAACTATATTTGCGGACTTTGGTAATTAAACTGATTAAATAAAAAGTTACTTGTTTTATTAGTAACATGAGTTCATGAGAATTATAAAAAAGAAGCCCGTCAATCACAAAAACAGTAAACCTTGCTCTTATAGCGGCTATAACTATGGTTTTTTAAAGGAAAATTATATCCATAACGATTTATAAAGGTAAGGACACACTTCTTCTGATGAAACATGTTATGGCATGTTACTACCTATATAGCTAGCACGTCGTAACATGTATGATAATCATCATGACAGTCAACACGATTTTATTTATGTTGAAAGAAATATATTTTTTTCTAATTTGTTTATAAATAATTCAAAACGGTGTTTGTCATGCAAATAAAAATCCGTAGAAATATTATTTAAATAAATAATAGAATTTCTTCACTTTCTCCTATTCATGAGAATATGAAAATTATGTTGAAACATGTCTATTTGATAATATTACCTTATAAATTTATAAACATAGTATAACAAATATGTTTTAATAATAAATAAATATCTTCCAAGTAAATGCACAAATTTTTTAAACCCGTGTCAAACCAAATCAAAAAAAAAATTATGAAAATTCACGACAATAAGAATGTTTTTAAAAAAAACCACAAAGAAAATTAGTTCCAAAATCTGAAAGAAATTAATCTAAAACTTAAAGTAAAAAATAGTTTGTTTATGAATTTTATGTTTTTTTCTTTTATTAGTAGTAGTAGTCAACTTTCATTTGATACCCCACTCGAAACTATAATAAAAAATAAAACCGGGTGTAAAAGTTCGACATAACTAACCGGGTTTATTTATACTATTCCTCTTGGTCTACGGGCATAGCATAAGTAAACCGGAATAGAGCAGGAATAAAAATGCGTGTAAACTGCATGGACATAGTTATACCTATTTAGCCAACCTCAAAAAATATAAGTATCTACGGAGTATAGGGATTTCATCGTAATACACTTCGCATTAACATTTGAAAAGCGCCGTCAGTTAAAATATGATTAAAACACCTGAAACGAAGAGATAGAAAACAAAAGAAACGTGATTTGTGGGACATAAAAGAGACGAAATATTTTTGAGATTTCTTGTTGGCACATCAAACTTATAGTGTATTTCAAATCGGAATTATAATTCCAGCTGACGTCACTTATTCTCGTATGTGTAAACAGCACCACTTGAAACGGTTTAACTACATCGGTTATAATAAAACCGTAATAACGGTGCTGTGTAAACATACGCGAAAATTGCACCTAACCTACAAGACAATATGCCCGAAGCAAACAACGATTCACATTTTTTTCACCTCCTCATTTACAAGTACCCATCGGGTGGCGGAGAGATAAACAATTACATTCGATTGATCCGGTGTGTATTGTATTTAGTGTAGTGTGCTCGCGCTGCGGCGGACATCCGGCCGATCCAAGTCCCCAGAAACATCGTAAATACGTCGCCGGGTGAAAAGACGATGGATTTATAGGCTATTACATTAATTATTTTTATGTATGTACATGCATGAGACGGTCAATAGCAGCCACTGCAGTAAGAGTGGTTCGCCTTCTTCGAATTTCAATGGTCAGTGGTTTTAATAAGATCTATGGTGATGATAAGTGTCCCGTTTTCAAATGTGTTTGGCTTTTATTTTTATTTTTTCACTTCTTTCCTATAAAAGATAATGTTCTAATAACAATTAAACGTTCAGAAGTCAATGTTACTAAGTCCACTTAACTATAAATAAAATTACTTTTTACTTCCATACTAATATTGGTATGTATTTAAGAACCAACGCCACTATGTGATGAAAAAAGGAAATATTCCTCTCGGGTCAGCTGTTAGTTTGAAAAACGTGTTTAATTAAAATGATTTAATTGTTTACTAAACACAGGTAAAGTTAGGTTAGATAACAATTGATCCGATTGAGTTAGTTTCGATTTTTACCGCAGAACGTGTCGCTACCATCGACGACACAACATACCAATTATAAATGCGAAAGTAACTCTCGTCTGTTTGTTACCTTTTCACGGCTAAACTACTGTACGGATCTTGATGAAATTTGGCAGGGAGATAGCTTACAACATGAGGAAGGACATAGCCTACTTTATATCCCAAAAATCCGATAAAAAAATACAAATTCAACACAACTATGTAGATAGATAACTGTTAGTAGAAAATTATTTATTATTTATCAAATTTTTTTTAAATTCATTTAATAAAATGAAAAATAAATATACAAATATACCATTTAAACTGCATTATCAAATTAGATCAATTGATTCTAGAAAATACATTATTATATGACCCATTTCTACCAGGACAGAAATACAATCGTAAAAAGTAAGGATAAAATAACAGAAAAGTTATTAGAAAGTTTACAAAAAAGTATTCATTTACTTTAAAAGTGCAAACATATTTTATTATGGAATGTCGTCACATATTTTCATTTTGTCATGACAATAAATTAACTTCATAATCTAAAACAACATTCTCGCAAATATCATAGCAGCAAACGTATCAATATCTTCAGAAAAGTTATCAAACGCAAAACTTATTTATCAGTTTCACAAAACATTATACCACGACATGTATATAGATGCATTTTTTTGCAAATGCAAAATGATAAGATGTTGATAACTTTATCAAAACAAATTCAAACAAACTTTTCATTATTTTATCTTAAAATAATCGAACACAAATAAAATATACAAAGAGAATTTTACGACTGTAATGAAACATAATAGTTTAAGGTGTGATTTCGAATAAATCTAAAATACAACTGTGTGGCTATAAAAAATGTCAACGTTAAAACAATTCAATAAAATTAAATGGTCTGTGCATATTTAAAAATTTTCTAATTTAGTTTTACGTAGATATATTATGAAATAAAAACTAGAAATGTCAACTAATAAAGTATATTGCTACGTTGATTTGTTACTTGTATAGTATATAATATATAGTTTTACTTTATTTTTATTAGGTACATTAAAAACAATTACCTCGATTTTAGAACGTAAAACAACAACTATTATCTAATATATATAGCGAAAAGCACTCACTCATCTATCAGGATTTTGATCATTTCCACTTTGTATATATATTCTTTGGGGGTTGAAGATAAAAGTGACTAAACCTTTTTGGAATAAGTTCATAAAAATATCAAAATTGATTATGATTGTTGCCAAACTATTTTTTTTTTCATATAAATTTTAAGACGGGACCTGGTGTCCTGCATGAGAGTTTGAAAATATAATTTTACATGAATTTCTCAATAACTACTTTTCACTAATGGACAGGTTAGGTTTAGGCATGGGCGTAGCCAGGGTGGGGCAGGGGGGGGGGGGGGGGGGGGGGGGGCGCTTGCCCCCCCCTAGCTTGTGGACAAAAAGTAATAAGTAAATCAGTATTATTGTCCAAACAGGGATATTTCTAGACTTCTATGATGTCCATTGAATTTTTGAACGTAAATTTATATTTTGGATCCAGAAAATAAAATATCAAAGTTTTTTTTAATCACAATCTTTTATTTTTACATGTAAACTAAAATATCAGGGAAAATTAAAAATAAAATAAAAACACCTAAAGGCAAAGGTCGCAGTATTGGCAACAGTGAAAACTGTGTTTTGTGTTAAAATAATTACCCACAAAAGCATGGGCAAGGGGGGACGCTTGCCCCTCCCCCTAGCTCGTGAAGTAAGAGTAACAAATTAATCAGTTCATTGGCTAAATATTGACATTTTTAGAATCGAAAATTTAAATATCATTGTTTTTTTTATTGTAATCTCTTGTTAAAGCGGGTAAACTATTTTTATCCTATTTATACAAAAAAAAAGTTTTTTTTTAAGTATATTATCAATTCAAATTAGATCGATTTTTTACATTAAATAAAAAAAAACACCAAAATAGCAACGTAGAGTACATTTTTGTAGAGGATTTTGTATTCAAAAAGATATGCACATACATATAAATTTAATTGATTGAAAAAAATGTGGGGAAATTAAAGGAGAAATGAAAAAAATAATGACTTTTCATTGTTACTTTTTGCGCACCTATCTAGATATAATAAATAATGAAAATGTTAATTTTTTCAATACTAGGCAAAACACGCCGATCAATCGGTTTCAAAAAAAAAATTTACCCCCCCCTGAACAAAATCCTGGCTACGCCCATGGGTTTAGGTGTATAATTAGTGTAAATTCAGAGGGGAAAAACAATTCGCAGTGAACCGTGTGTTATGGGCATGTTGGGTGAGTATGTTAAATATTTTAGGTCACTGTATTTTGTAGATATTAACTAGTATTGTATATAATTTCTTCCAAACGTAATGTTTTTATCGATTTATATTTTTTTACATCAATTTATAAACATATTACAAAATATTTCTACACATTTGTTGCAAATATATAATGGTTATCATGTTTTACGCAACTTGAAGTAAATATAATTAAATAAACAGCATTGACCACGAACGCCCAACGGGAATCGAACTAACAACCTTCGACACGAAAGACTGTACGCTATATAATCATCGAATCAATTGAAACTATGTACACTGCACACGTATAATTTTTCAAGTGTAATTTAATACCATATACTTAAAGTTTCTACGGTAGCGGTACAATAATAAAAAAAATATAGAATTATAATAATGATATTTTAATACACCCATCAGTTGTCTGAAAAAGCACTGAATATATCCAAAATATTAAAAAATATCGCTGCGCTCAAGCCTTCATAGAAAAAATATTTAAATTTTTTAAATATATTTCAAGTTTTAATACCACTGGAGTACTTAACAATGTATAACAATACAATTTTGTAATCACAACTCCACAAGGTGCACTTAAAACTTTTATAACAAAAAAAAATTCGAAAAAAATCACATCAAGACAAAAACATCAGTTTACGGGCAACCCTATTCAATTGTATAAACAGTTAGGGGAAAGAGAAATCCCACAATCCATTTAAGTAAGTTAAACAAGATGAAGGGGGAAATATTATTATGATGACCTTTGCAGCGTACTTATTATTATATTAAGTAAAATAAAAATTATACTTTATACATAATAAAATGTGTAGGCATTGTAACTTGAGTATTTTGATTTCAGATATAAGTATAGCAAACGTCAAACGAAGTAATTTTTAATGTAAGGGCTAAACAAATATATACCTACAATAATTGATTATATTGTTAAAAATATGGGATCTGTATCATTATTTAAGAACATTACATACAATTATTAAAAAATACTAATTTTCTGTTATTGTTTTAAAAATATAAAACACGCTGTGCCCGCGATTTCGCTCGCGTGGACTATGGAATTATTGTATACGATCTTTAAAAAATATAGATCTTTTTATACTACACATTTTTTTACTACATTATATTGTTCAATATTTAACGGTTTAGGCAACGTATTACAAAAGAGCGCCCTGGCGGCAAACTTTTTTCCGACTTTTACTGCTTAGTCCTTATGTTACCTAACGTAACAAAATATATACTAAAATCTAGGAAAGAATTGAAAAAAACACGTAAATTGGATAAATGGTTCTCGAATGATAAGTGCACTAACGAACGAACGGACAGACAGACAGACATTGCATTTTATAATATGTATATAGGATGTAGAAACATATTTTTGTATGAATTATTTTTTATATACTTATACAATTTAATAATATTTTACGACTATTAAGTACAAAATTTCATGGCATGTATAAAGTTAAGATTTTATAAAAACTTCAAGCAAAAAGGTAATAAAATCATAGTTATTTATTTAATCACACCCACACACTGAACAATAAAATACGAAAATCGCAATTCGCATTTCGAAACAATGCAATTACTTTTTCGCCAGATATAAAAACAATAAAACGTAAATCCATCAAAATTGACTCTTAAAAATCAAGGTTGACCGAGGTGAGCATAGGAGAAGGAAAATAAGAAGATGAAAACACACAGAAGAAGAGTAACCAGAGCATCACCAAATGGCTAAGAGGAGGCGACCGTGTCTATTCCAAACAACATAAAAATGATAATACGTGTGTTTCGACAAAATCCCTTTTCGCCAAGAAAACGAGTCGTAAAACAGTAGGGGGTCAACTGCGCAGCTTCCGCCCCGTCATGCAACAACCGCCCCCCAACCCTTAGAGCGTCCTTCGTTTCGAACCCTTCAAGGTACAACACAAACACAAAGCATTCGCCGATACAAAATGCTACCGTTTATGTTTCTATGTTTTGTTACTTTCAGTACATAAAAATGTCATGATTGCAGCCATTTCTTTAATATTATTGTTATATACCTGTATCCGACAGGTTCTCTAGCCCATGTTTAACAAATTTTGAATATTATATAAGGTACTGGCACCAGTCTTGTTTAATTAAATGTACGGAATTTGAAATATTTGCAATTGGTCAATGGGTGCCAAAATGGTAGACATTTAAACTAATTATTAGTGTAATATATTTATTAATTATTATATTATCATAGCATCTGCATTACATTGTTTCAAATTGTCCGATTCTTTATTTTATAACTTTTGTATCGTAGTATCATTAACAAGTGTCCATCACTGAGTACCCATTACTGGTTTTACTTTATCCATTACTGGAGAAAAAAACATAAACAAAATAAAAGACTATACTTAAAAAAAAACTATATTTACTGACATTGGTAATTAAATTGATTTAATAAAGAGGTACTTGTTTTATTAATAACACGAGTTCATAAGAATTATAAAAAATAATTATACCCAGCTCTTAAAGGGGTCAAGACTGGTGCCAGTATCTTATATTAAATATCTGAGATTCTCGACATAAGCAGCATTTTCTTTATCTCACTTAAAATAAAGTAAATAAAATGTTAATCATAAAAATCTCGAAATTCAATATCGTCAGGCAATTAAATGTTTATTTGATTTCATTATAACTAAATATTTTATTACCTATTCATTAGAAACGATTATTTAATCTAACTCAAATAGAATAATTAACTTCTGAATACACTCTCGTTTCAGTACAAAAAAACATGTAAAGTAGCGACACCTTTCGAAAATAAAATCAAGCTCTACAACAAATTGCGTTTTCACTGGTGTAAAAATGAAACAGAAGTTACGGCGTAGCTTTACAGAGAAAAAGAGGGGTTCGCGCATTTTGATACACACGCCGGGGCAATAATTTCCTCCGGGGAAATTACGTAACATTTATCTGTTTACCTGCTAGGTTTCAGAATCGAGTTTATGTAATCAAAACACTGCCTGATACATCACCTGTTTAACACCACCAGCGCCGCAGCACGGGCATCTGGTGAACCACCACCACACAACCACTGCGATTGTGGACTTGTGTAAGGTACTGGCACCAGTTATGGCCGCTATAAGAGCAAGGTTTACTGTTTTTGTGATTGACGAGCTTTTTTTTGTAATTCTCATGAACTCATGTTACTAATAAAACAAGTAACTCTTTATTTAATCAATTTACTTACCAAAGTTCGCAAACATAATTTGTTTTTTAAATTATAGCCTTTTATTTTATTTATGTTTTTTCTCCAGTAATGAGCACGTAGTGATGGACACTTGCTAATAATTACAAAATAATAAGTACTACGACACAAAAGATATAAAAAAAAGAATCGTCAAGTTTGAAACAATGTAAAGCAGTTGCTATGATAATATAATAACTAATAAATAAATTATATTAATTCCACTAGTTTGTACATTCAATTTGCCTTTTTGTATCACTGCACGACCATTTTTTACTCAAGTTGTTTGCGATCAAAGCAAAACCCACACTTTTAACTTTAAACGCCTATAACTAGGGAACAAATGATCGTAAAAAGTTCCAAGCGTAGGTTTGGAAAGCTGAAAGCCTTTTCTTTCCTTTTCTTCACAAATTGTACAATGCTACAAAAAAGCAAATTAAAAAAAAAAACGTCTAATCTATGAACACAATTAATTAGATTTAATAAAAAAAAACATAATCTGGTTAAGAGTCCAAGACATTTTTTGCGAGGCTGCGAAATTAAATATCATTTAAAAAATACATATAATGAAAGAAATAGAAAAGAAATATAACTATAAACTAAAAGGTATCATAATATAAATACATCCTAGGTAGGTATAAATGTCTAATCCCCGGTATTCTATATAATTGGGTACAAAGCAAACTTAACCCAAAGGATACCGGATTGTATTGTATTGTCTATACCTACATTTGATCTGTGTAGAAGCTAAATTACTATAATCAAAAAGGTAACATAACACAACTGTTTATCGCACTGGAAATAAACAGATTGTGATTTTTAGACTTTCTCTGATTTTCGCAGTCTCAATACAGAGACAATATCAGCTTTAATTTTCACAAAATTCCATCTAAAATTTAGGAGAGACGAAACATATATACCCGGTTAAATTCTAGGATCGTTTATAACTGTAAAAGATACGATATTTTTCATGAAATTAATATATTATAAGGTGAATAATTAATTCATAATTCATGAGTTTCAAGATTTCACAAGACCGTCTTAATTATATTTTATAAAAAACGGGTGTTGATTTAAAAAATCACCAATTGGTACAAATTCCGCCGTATTAAATACTCACTGGCCTCGCCATTTTATATGCCCTTGACCTCTCAAGATTCCAAGACGGTCCTGATTAAACCTTATGTTACTTCACACACAAAAATATCATATTTTCTTTGATTATTATTACAGCGTGAATTACATGCGTAAATTACTCTTTTAAAAACGGCTACAACGAATACTTATACTCTATTTACACAGGTGCCGTCTTGAGTAGCTGTTAAAAACACTTCCTTGTATATTCTTAGTTAGTTAGTTGAAGTGTTCTAGTGCGATATCGTAAGTTACAGTGTTTAAAAGAGTGGCTTACTCCTTGCAACCCTAATCTAAATGTTCAAGTTCATCATTTTTACATCTGATCAGTTCAAATATCAATTTAATAATCACATAATTTATAAATAATATAAATTGTGAGCACGAAATCTACGATACGAAACTACTACAGGGAATACATCATGAGATGAAGTGAATTTCATTAAAATCGATAATATCTTTCTCACTTAGTTCATGTAACTCTCTCTGTCCCTTTTTACCGTCTAAACAACGCGAGGTGGTGCATACTTTCTTGACGTTTTCAATTTTTCAGAATTGCACCTCAGACAACGAAACGATTTTATCTCGACTCCTATCTAATATTTGAAAGCCCCTCTTGTACCATTCGCAGTACGTGAAAGATTGACGAAACATTGATACAATCTTATATATTTTTAATGTTAATTTACTTTTTTGTTGTGTTTCTTTTAAATTCAATATTGTATCATTTTATTGTACATCCCAAGCAAGAAGCTTGGATGTGTATGAAAATTGATAAAATGAGCATTATAAGGATTAAAAATTACCATTCCCTGAATGAGAACATTACAGACTCCATATTTACTTAATTTAATATCGATTGGTTTTCATTTTCTGTCATAAAAATATAAATAAAGTTCAATTTATCCATGAAGACTAATTTTTACACCACGGCAACAAGCTACAGGTCGCAAAACGTAATAAATCAACAGTAATCCTTTTGAATTCACTTCATCTACTAGCTATCAGAATAGAACCCTATTAAAACTCAGCCAAATCTGATAACTAGAAGTAAGGAAATTTGCGTTTTATGTTAATGAAAAAATAACATTTTTACAACAAAAAATTTGTCAAATATTAGTTAGTACTTTGGTAGTTTAAAAATTATCCGCTAGAGTGATAGCAGCGCTAACTGACATATGTTTTATACACGTTGTTGATTATTTTAATTATTTTATTCAAGATATGACTTTTTGCAATTTACAATGACTGAATGTTTATCTCGACTTCTGTTTAATATCGTTACACCAAATCAAGATAAAATTTGGTAAGTTTGCATTTTTAGATTGTTTAAATACTTTTGTAACGGAAATGAGGTTCTGTCATGAAATAAAATTTTAAATCAAAATATACTTTTATTTTTGTGAAAAAAACATTTTGTAATTATTTTAAATTATGTGTAATGGTCTGGACTATTTTTATTTTTTATTTTATGAAATCAAAATGCCTGTACAAAATTTGTTTATTTTTGGAAACCTAACCCTACCTTTTTTTTATTCAAACTTATTGATATTTTTATATTTTAATTAAATATTAATTAATTAAACAAAAACTTTTAAAATTTGGTATTTTATAATTTGACTTATTTATTGAATAATACATAAGAGAGTAGCATGGAAATAATTTTTTATTAAATTCAGATCATTCAATGTAATTTTTTGTAAACTTTTATAATAATTTTAAAATACCTATATATAAAATACCAATTCACACAAAGCTAACTTCAAGATATCAAAGTTTTTGATACGCGCAAAGAAAAATATATTTATAATTTTGTTACATTTCTTTTTATGTGAAAAAAGTAATTTGACGTTTTGTTCGTTAATTAGATACATCTTTCAATAAAAACATTGTATTTTTTTACTCATTATACTTTCAACCAAACCACAAAGAATGTTTTGCAGTAATTGTTTTTGTTAAATTATAATTTACATAAAAAATTTATCACTTGGAACTGCTTTTTGTATACAAATGATATTTATGTGGGTTGATACACATAAGTGCATAACACAGTCCAACTTATATTTTAAAAAAATTACTATCAAAAATACGTTCACTTTAAAAACATTTGAATTTAATATAAAAATCATTGCAAATTAAATAAATGATTTATTTCAACTAATTTAAATCATTACAACCTTGATTTGAACCTTTTAAAAGCCAGATCTAACTTTTTTAGAGTTAATTTTATTTAGTTACTTGTTTAGACTTCTTAACACCTATTATACCATTTATTTAACTGTAGATATAATAATATTAAAAATACATATTTATACGAAAAAAATTAAAATTTATTGAACGTGATTAATTATATTAATTAACAAAATAAAAAGTGTTTTAAACGATACACAGCGTTAGTTTAATCATACAAACAAATGTCTATCTATAAAACCGTCGAATTCACACAATATTCCATTCATTCAATGTCGTAAAGCAAAGTTTTTGTCTGACATTTCATCCAGAATAATTATATGTATTGTAGTACATATATATAGAATAAATCAGTTTTACGAGAAAACAAACATAAAGACTAATTGTATTTACCACCATTAAGTGAATTAACCAATGGAAACACACGCGCAAAAACCCGACTCTAGTATTTGAACCTTCGGATTCGCCCACATGCCAAATTAATACTGGAATAAAACACAAGATAGATATTATCTTCTGACAAGACATTGTGTACTATGTACCTACAAAACTTTTAGAAACAATGAAACTTAATTTTTTTAAGACTAAAATCCCCCACCCGCGTGTTTTTCAAAATGGCGAATACCCACACAACTGGCTGCTCTAACACTACATCTCAACTTGATTACATAAAAGATCACTGCACTCAGTGGCGAGGCGTGAAATTTTTAATAAGGGAAGCATATTTTGTCAATCCTCCTCCTCCTATTAACAAAAAAAACTAGTTATGAAACAAGCTTTTACTTTTTAAAATAAATTCTTATATATTTATATAGTAACTAAATGATTATACGTCTTATTTTCTTGTATTTTAGTCGATATTTGTATGACGAGTTGAAGTTCACTGCAGGAAATTTCACTAAAAAATTTAGAATTTTTGGTTTTGTTAAAAGTATGTTTATTGTATAGAAAATGACGTGAAAAGTTGTTTGTTTCAAACCGCAGGTCTGTATCTCAAACCGTTCTCGAGATATAGCCTCTCAAAGTTTTAGTTTTTTCAAATTTTTGGAGAAAAAAGGCCATAACTTTTGAACGAGTGGTCAGAATTGATTTTAGTTGACGGATTTGAAATCAGCGTGTCAAAATCTATATAATGACATGTATAATACTTTAAAATCTGAGAAAAAAAATTTCGTCAAAAATCGACTTTTTCGAATTTTTTCAATTTTTCGCGAAAAATTTTTTTTCAAGTTTTAAGGTATTATACATGTCATTATATAGATTTTGACACGCTGATTTCAAATCCGTCAACTAAAATCAATTCCGACCACGCGTTCAAAAGTTATGGCCTTTTTTCTCCAAAAATTTGAAAAAACTAAAACTTTGAGAGGCTATATCTCGAGAACGGTTTGAGATACAGACCTGCGGTTTGAAACAAACAACTTTTCACGTCATTTTCTATACAATAAACATACTTTTAACGAAATTAAAAATTCGAAATTTTTTAGTGAAATTTCCTGCAGTGAACTTCAACTCGTCATACAAATATCGACTAAAATACAAGAAAATAAGACGTAGAGGTATTATAGTTTTATAATTGAGAGTGTAAATTAATATTAAATGCTATTTTTGGTTAAAATGTTTGAGTTGCGCATAAAGATGAATATTCTAATAATATTTTTAAATTATTTATTAACTGAAAACACAGATTTGTATTAATTTACCCATAAAGTAAGGGAAACACTGCTTCCCCTGCTTCCATGGACGTTTCGCCATTGACTGCACTTGATCATTATAAATTTTCTTTAATACGAACTAAACTAATTTTATGGTTCTATAAAATAGAGTTCCTTAGATATATTTGTATAGATTTATACATACATATATATCATTGGTAACAAAATTATAGTAAAAACCATAAGAAAAATAATAATGAAATATGTTTTTACGTAAAATAAACCACGGACAACGTTTTAGATTAGGGTCGATTTTGACCTTGGGGGGGTCGATAAACTTGTAAGAGGGGACGACACATGTTATGTATATAAACTACCTTCATTGTCAGAATATGTTGAATAAAGGTATCGTATTTATAATTAATATAAATGTACGGTTATTTTATTAAACACATGTAAAAAATTCAATTATTTTTATCCTATATACTCGCAAGGTAAACTATAACAAATAAGGTAAACGCACCAGTTATGGCCGCTATAAGAGCAAGTTTTCGTTTTTTTGGATTAATGGGCTTGTTTTTTGTAATTCTCATGAACTCATGTTACTAATAAAACAAGTAACTCTTTATTTAATCAATTTAATTACCAAAGTCCGCAAATATAATTTGTTTTTTTTAAATTACAGTCTTTTATTTTGTTTATGTTTTTTCTCCAGTAATGGATAAAGTAAAAGCAGCAATGAGCACGCAGTGATGGACACTTGCTAATGATTACAAAATGATAAGTACTACGACACAAAATATATAAAAGAAATTTGAAACAATGTAAAGCAGTTGCTATGATAATATAATAATAATTAGTTTAAATATTCACCATTTTGACACCTATTGGCCGATTGTCATCAAATCACGCTGGAAGATAGTTAAATGTATATAGATTAATATTCAGAAATGGTAGTAATCAAATATAAACACATATTTCTAATTCAGTACATTTAATTAAAAATTTGCCATTACTGGGGTCCTTGCCAAGACTGGTGCCACTACTTTATATACTTACTATCTTATCGGATTTAAATATTATATGTCAGTGAGGAAGCACTGCTATAACATTATATAACGTTTATTTGACTGATGCGTGACTAGAAGTATGTACAATGTATGAAGAAACTTTTCACAAAGTAAGGACAGTAAGCTAGTGAATTTAACAATGGTACATATAATATTTTAATTACCCATACTTATTAGCATTCAAAGAGAAAGGTGATTATTCAATTTTATACTTGTATACTTAATTTTGTTTTCAGTGGCACAGTAGGTATATGTATATCTAAATACAGGGTTTGGTTTTTAAAATTTAAACTTGCTGAAATTTTACTAGCACAAATTTAGTATTTTTTTTTTATTATTTAATTAAAAACAACATAAATATAAAATATATGCCCTGTATGCTCAATGTAACACATTTTTTTTAAATTGTATCTGTTTATTTGTTCCAGTTTTATACGAAAACTACTGAACCAATTTTGATATGACTTTGACTGTAAGAAAGACTAAGAAATTACTATTAAAATAAAAAACAAATACTAAATATATTTTCGAATAAAAATGTACAGCGGTCGTTATACTATTGTTGTTATTTAAAAAAAAAAAAAAAAGTAGCCAATCGCGAGGGCATTCGCCGATTTTGAAATACATACGAGCAGAACATTTTCTGAAAAAAAAAACTTTTGATTTATTTTATTATGAACATATGCTTGAATTATCACAAAACTTAAAAGAACATTTATTTTTCACTTCATAAAAAATATATTTCATCAAAGTATAAAAAATGCACTAAGTAAACAGTAAATAAAAGAGAATTACAAAGACAGAGAACCCGTATATTTGAATTTAAATTTATTCAGAGTCAACACACGTGGAGATATTAATATAACGTAAATCTAAATTAAGAAAATCATAATAAACATCTGAAGCATTTACTTAGGAATCTAAAGCAATCTTTAAAATATTTACTTCTATATCTCATACGTTTGCCACGTCTTAATTAATAGGTTTTTACTATTTTTATGCTTTATTAATATTATTTTCAATTAAAATATTCAACTCTACTGTACCCCCTTAATACGATACTGATGTACATTTTTCATCAAAAAATTGTAAGCATTTTTATACAGGGTGATTTACAACTAGTGTAAAAAAATTTAACAGTACTTAGATCGAGGATGTAATTTTAAGCAAAAAAACCTTATGTGAACCTATGTACGGAAATTATTCCTGAGGGAGCTACAGTCTTTTATCCAAAATTAGTGTTTATTTAATATCTAGAGAGCCCATTGTGCTACCGTTATGAAATTTGATACAGGGTTTGATATTAATAAATGTTATCGATTTCCAGTATCAAATAACAATAATTTAGACCAGGGGTGTATGGGACCAGTGGGCCCGCTGATTTTTATCAAATATTTTTTTGTTCTTGAATTTTTTCCTGAATATACTTTGTTTATTTGTCATAAGATCAACCATTTTCGAAAAATATCGAAAAAAGAAAGTACTGCAGAATTTTACTTAAAACGGATGCTTCAAATTACACTAAACACGTTTATATTCTTGTTATATAATTAAAAACAAGATAAAAAGTTAATATAAATATACCTCCTAATACTTGTCATCATAGACTTACAGTCAGTTGTATTGCTGTTACAAAATCATATTAAAAATGAAACTATAAATGGCTATTTTTTGATAAAAATGTAGTTTAAAAAGAGTGAATATAATTTAAATATTAAATATATTTTATATTAATATAGTTAAATGAAAAATTACCTATTTCTACAGTTTTAAAATAATTTTTCCCACAAAAAAATATTTTTTAAATTAATACTAATTACCGCAATATGATCTACTTAAACATAGAATATTCATACATATATTATTATACTGATAAAAAATTGCTGATGTCACGCAACACAAAAATTACAAATTTTATCAAACGAACGCAGACAGTCAAAACATATATATATAATTCGCCAATACTCGCCGCACCGTGTCGCCTACAGTATAGTTGGGGGTTGAGGGGAAACAGCAGAGGAGAGCAGGTGACCTAAATTGTCAACAGAAACTATATAGTAAATAGGATTGCCGATAGAAATTGTCTAACCCGAGCAAGTCTTCTTAACAATAATGATGTAACAATTTAAACTTCCAAGATTAGAATGATTCTTGGTTTCTGGATTTATATCCTTGATTAATGTTTTGTTTTTATTTCAATATTTGTATGTCAAAGATTTTACAAAACGATGTCACACGACTTCAAATTCCACAAGGAATTGATGTCATAGTGACCTGATTTTGATTGAAATGTAGGTCTATGATAGATACATATATAAAGTGACACATAATTTATTTGGCAATACAACCTCTCGGTTAGTGTCCCAAGTTTAAAGAACCCCAAATTTAGTTATTTTTAATTTCATTTTAAATACATACAAAAACATTCCTGTCATTTTTTTCAAATCTACCTAGGATTACCAATTGACCTTTTATTGGAAAAAGGACAGTCCTTTTTGGGGTATCATATGTCCTTGTCTTTTTACAAACTGGAAAGAGGACACATTTACCCTTTTTCAGATGTTTCAGAAGCATTATTGTAGTGTAGTATTTAAAATTTAAAAGTCACATATGGTAAGTAAAAGAACGATTATTTTTTCCTCAAAACAATCCACCTACAATCTTATTATTCATAAATAACGAAACGGTAATTAACATTAAAAAAATGTACGAACGACCAATCCAATAAAATGCTCTATTAAAATATTTTAAACTACGGATAATTTACTCTAATGTAATTAACCCGATCGAAATAAAAATACCAATCTATAAAAGTTATTTATATTTATAATAGTACATTATGCTTACAATTAATTCAGATATTAATACTTATTGTATTGGTTTAGAACTACCAGTTTTGAAACAATATACATATAATACACATAGGGTAGTATATAGTAGCAATATTTTATATACTTTGAGCATTAAATATACTGTTTATGAGCAATAACATTTTCCGTTTTGAGCATTAAAATTTTGTTTTGCGCATTTCATTATTATTGTACAATTGAATTTTATAATTTTTTTAGGGGGGGGGGGGTCCATTACCCCCCTCCCCTCCTCAAACAAAATAAGGTTAACCTGAAGATATGCCGTTACCTACGTCACAACTATCAAATACCACGTGTCGGTTTGTTAGAATAGAGTTAACCTAACCTAACCCAACGAAAACTAACCAACTCAAAACTAATCAACTCGATTTCGCCCCAATAGATTGCTCTAACCAAGGACAGTTAGCTTGTATTTTATTAGAACATCAACTCTGAACGATTTATAAAATATTATAAAATACATGATATTGCTCATTTAATACAAATCTCACTACCAGTTTTGAAACAATATATACACATAATTGATTCTCATTTATTGAATATCATCATAATGTTGATTCACGTATGTACATAGGTATACATTGCGGATGAAACTGAAATTAAACTTGGCATTCCGTTATTGTTGGATTTTTCAATAATCCACTATCTGGGTTGAAAAATGTTTGCAGTCAACTTTTTCATGCATGTGCCATTTTAAAAACAAATGAATGATATAAAATAAATATGTGTCAAATAGAATAATGGATAATGGGAAATATTGATGTTAATTCCTACTAAAATTTTAACCATTTAATAATTCTACTGAATTATATTTGAAAATGTGATAAAAATTGTATCTGGGTTTCAAGGTATAAGCCGCGTATAAACATTAAGTTTATTTATAAAAATATTCGTGTGAATGATAATAATTATAAATAAGAATAAGGTACTGACACCAGTCTTGGATATGACCCCATGCCTATTTTTTAATTAAATAGAAATTTTTGTTGATATTTGATTACTACCATTTCTGAATATTAATCTATATACATACATTTAACTGTCTTACAGCGTGATTTGATGACAATCGGCCAATAGATGTCAAAATGGTGGACATTTAAACTAATTATTAGTAAAATTTATTAATTAATTAATATATTTATCATAGCAACTACTTAACATTGTTTCCAATTTGACGATTCTTTCTTTTATATATTTTGTGTCGTAGTACTTATCATTTTGTAACCATTAGCAAGTGTCCATCACTGGTTTTATTTTATCCATTACTGGGGAGAAAAAATATAAATAAAATAAAAGGCTATAATTTAAAAAACAAACTATATTGCGGACTTTAATTAAAATGATTAAATAAAGAGTTACTTCTTTTATTAGTAACTTGAGTTCATGAGAATTACAAAAAAGAAGTCCGTCAATCACAAAAACAGTAAACCTTGCTCTTATAGCGGCCATAACTGGTGCCAGTACTTTATATGAAATCATTATTGCTAAAGTACCACAATTATTCATACGTATTTATTAATAATGTTTTTTTCATTTTTATATAACAAATGACTAATACACTATTGAAAAAAAAAATGAATATACAAAAAGAATTTCCCAAATGAAATATGAAAACCACATGTGAAATAATAATTCGTAAATGTAAAACATAAATTGGTTTTCATTAAAAACTATGAATGTCATAATAAATAAAACTAAAGAGAACTACAAAAAAAATTTACCCCTGTTTCATATTTCATACATTTCTGATCAGTAACATTTTAATTTCCATAAATAACATCAAAATACATGATCAAACACATGAAACGTTCATATCAGACGAATAAATGCGATTTACTGTGTTCTATATTTTTTCACATCACGTATACTCTATTTAGGTACATCATATATTTGTATAGGAATGTATGGTGGATAGCAAATATACTTTTCTGTTCACAATGCGACTAACTAAACTGTCTGTTGATTTTTAAGGTTCCGTAGAAAACCAAGAACCCTTATAATCGGGGAGGTGAGCGACAAAAATTGCAACTACTTTATAAAGGCTGATTTTTTTATATTACGTCACATTTGTGGTGTAGAGATACAGCCTACCGTCAGTCAACTAGTTTCGTTAGCGTTTGGCGCAGGGGTAACTTTATTTTTGTAAAAATGTTGCAACTACTTTATAAAATCTGAAAATTTATTTGTAAGCAGTATACTAAGTAAGAATCCCTTTTATCATAATCAACCTTCAAAATCTTGCAACCGGGCGCGTCAGCAGCGCGTTAAACTCGTTAAGTTAACCCTATTACTCCCCCTCTACAGATGCCCATGATTTGTGATATATTATTTAATTTCGTTTTACTTTTTTTCTCTATCGTAATATAAATGCACAGCTACATATATTAAAAATTTTAATTGCAAAAGGAAAAGAATAATGTCATCACCATGATAGTAAAATTGTATCTAGTTTTTAGATCAGTCGGTTGTGTGAACATTCACTGATTTTGATATACAAACAGTCGACCGCGCCGCGTTTATATTATATTTTAGTTCAATATAAAACAATGACAAACAAAACTAATAAATAAATATATATTTATATAATTATTGATGTAATCCCCTACTTCCCCTGCATGCAACTGTAATTCGCTATGTACATTTTATTGATAGCTAACAAGCATTAGCGATAATTCTACACGGTCTATTAATAGTTGTGCAGTAGAATGATGCGTTCGGATTTAATTACAAATATCGAAACTCTGCTATACATAAATGAACACTGAATAATTAACATAAATACAAATTGAAATTTACAGCTGTTGTATGTAACTCCATATAATTGGTTTTCTGTCACATTCGTGTGTAGATATTTGGCAACTTGTTATAAAACGATTATTGTTTATAACTAATTAATTGGGATATATAAATATATTCATTCATTATTATTACAGAAAACATTTCTGGAGAGATGGTGTGATTCAGGCTTAAAGAATGTTGTCATATCTACAATGTCCTACTTATTAAAAAATGTGTAATTCATAAAGATTCATTCTTTTTGAACGAATCTTTAGAGTGAAAAAATGTTCCCTATCTATATTTTTCACGTCACAAGTTAAGGGGGGGGGGGGTCTACTAAGTGTGACGTGGTGTGAAAAGGGTGGGGGGATAAAAAATTACTATGTTGTTAGTAATTCGAGACCGATGAAGAGTTACTGGAAAAAATTCAAACGTGTACGAAAAAATATACGCAAAGAATGAAAAAAATGTTTTTCGTTGATTTTCGAAACTTATGTGATGCCACAAGAAAGGAGGGGGTCACACGAACTAACAACCTGCAACAAGACCACGAAGGGGTCAAAATACCATGAAATTTGTGTGACGTAATTTTGGATAAGGACTTACTGAAGAATTCAGTAAGAACGAATCCCTTTACTGAATTTAATCAACTGACTTAAGTCACTAAAAATACTCGTTTTTCTCATATTTATTACATACCAGTGATTCCGAACATTTTACAGCACGTTTTCTGATTTATTTGAATTGTTAAAAATATTTATGTTCTGTCTTTCATGTTGTAAATAGCTAAATTTATAATATCTTTGTTTATTTCTTTATTGGCAGGAACACTTGCTAGAAACAACATGGAATATTTCCCAAATTCACGTTTTAATATCGGTAATACCTCATATAATTTTATTGAATGAGTTGTAACTGCTGTGAAAGTTAAACCTATTAACAGTGAAATTATAGATTTCTCACGTTCGTAAAAAATTTTTTTATGTGTGTCATGTTCATTCTGAATCTGTATAATTAATTTACTAGCAAAAAAATTGTAAGAATTACAAAAAATAATACTTAGAAGAAAAATTTCATTTGAATCTTTCGCGTTTAAAAACCTACGTACAAAAAAATTAAGTGCTGAACATATAAATAAAAAACTACCCCAAACTGAAGAATTGACCATCTATAGCCAAAATGGCTTCCCAGAACTTCGGGTACGTCTTCAAAAACAACCGATGACAGTTTGAATGTATATAGCATTGAACAAGTTATCTTCAATCCAATTGCGGCAGCTAAACAAATCAGGATGTGGCGGAATTACCCCGGTACTAGAGTAATTGCGTTACCGTGTTACTTTTTTAAACTTCTTTTTAAATAACGTTAAAACTTTAAGTTTTCTTAAAGTATTTGTACAACACATGAGTAACTGCTTCTCCTTATTTAAAGTGTTATGTTACTTTAAAGTATAGAAAAAATCATTTTTTCTTAAGGTGGCGCGATTCCTTCGGTGGCTAAATACGGAATATAAGGGTGTCCACTGTCAGATTCATCAATAAACACGTATCTAGTTATTCAGAATAGAGTCGATGCTCTAATAATATACATATGTTAACTGTCCTTGGTTAGGGCAATCCATTGGGGCGAAATCGAGTTTTGGTTTAAAGCGGGAATTCAATCTCCGCTACAATAAACTGTTTTAAAATAATTCTATCAAATAAAATTAACATGATGGTAAAAATGTTCTAGTCACGCATGCGCATCAACTCTATTCTAAATTACTATATACGTGATTTTTAACAGGAGACACCCATACACTCTGTATTAACCTCCCCGGTTTCCCCTATGATAAGCTTTTGAAAAACAGGCTGACCCCAACCGTTGAAACATTTTAATTACTGAAAACAAACACAAGACATGTTTCTCCGACACACGTACTGAACATACACACACACACACATAAGCCGAGATATAAACTTCGCATAGTTTCGACCCTTTTCACCGCCCCTTCACCACCCCCGCCACTAACACAACAACAGCAACAGCACTAACAACTCTGCATCAATTCCATTTAATTACCACTATACACATAATTTCAGTGTGAGAATCTGTAAACTCTCATTTTGAAGATTAGCGTCATAAACAAAAACTTTATAATAACAGAACTTCCCGAATGTTGTTCAAATTTACAAAAGTTTACCACGAGAACGCTATGTAAGTTATTCTCTTATTAAAGATACACCACCACCCCGCATTCGAAAGCAATACGTGGGGGTTAGGTCACGTGTTGTTAAAGACGGAACAACAAAGAGAAAAATCCTGTGTCCCGTTGCTTCTTTTTAAAATTTGTTCGCCGATATTCAGACATATTAGTCGAAATCTATTCGTGCAGAGAAATTTTGGTTTTATAACTTTTTCACAATCAGTTAAAATTATATTTCCTATTAACTATATAGTACTGGAAAAACGGAGAAACTGTGGTTTATTAACCACAATAAAACAATGTCACTCGACACGTGTTTCTGTCTGAATGAGAACTTCTTGTGAAGTCGAAACACGTGGCGAGTGACATTGTTTTATTGTAGTTATAAGGTGTATATTTTTAGTTTAACTATTAACTAGTATTAACTATTACCCGTAGGTTTGCCCTTTCTTTACTGCTATGTTTGTTTTGTCGAGCGTACTGTTCTACACAATGAATAGAGCATAGGGTGTATGATTTACATTATTATACATTTACTATATATAGCTGTACCCGTGGCTTCACTCGCTTAAATATAAAAGTTAGATATATGGTATCGCAGTTTATTTTTACTCTACAAAATTCTTATTTTGTTCAATATTTCGGTTAAGGTAACGTATTGCAAAAGAGCGCGCTGGCGGTAAACTTTTTCCCGATTTGAATTACTATTCTCGTCACGCTTATTCCTTATGTTGCCTAACGTAACAAAATTTATACTAAAACCTGGGTAAAGATCATATCTATGAATTAAAAAACGAACAGGCAGTTAGACAGAGAGACGATTTGCGTTAGCATAGCTTTTGCTCTAAAACTCTATAGCAAATTCTTTATAATAATCGTTTTATATTTATAAGAAGCTTAAACTCGTTCTAGGGTCTTAGGCTTTATAATAGTAAAATTGCCATCAAACTTGTTTCAGTAATTTTATCAAAATTTATTGTATTGTAAAACGACGCATAAACTCAAAAAGTCTTAAATATTTGCATTGATTTTAAATTGATGGAAACTTCAGCTATAGTTGTGCAAATCATATACAAGATTAATATTTACGAGTTCATGATAACCTATGCCAGACTTTTACAGTTCGCAATCGCAGCATATTGCTTATAATCAGTTATAAAATAATAATAAAAATTATTTAAATATGGCATTTTTTAATTGTCTATTAAAAAAAATTCTATCACAATTTTCGAAAACAATAAACTAAGAAATATAAATGAGATAAATATCATTATCAAACAGCTTTGTTTGTGAAAAAAATCTGTATGTACTATTTCAATAAACACATACATGTGTGTGTTTGTGTGCGTGCGTGGTGTAGATATATTTGTTTTGTTTTCGTTATCTACAAGTGAACTGGTTGTTAAAAATATTGTAGATAATAAAAAAGAAAACTTCTACATAGTGATATATACCTCATTATTTGTTTTACAAAAATAGAACTGAAATAAACCAGAAACAATTTAAATTTTAACTGGTTAAGAAAGAAAAGCTAATACTTTATAAAAAAAATTGACATTTATTTATTCAAAAGAATTTTACTTAGAAAAGAAAATCGTAAAAGTTATTTTTAGCAACAGTGAATTAAATTTATGTCAAAATATTTGTTTTATATTATTTATGTCGATATTCCTATTTTCCTATAAAATTAAATCATATTTGCAATCTACAAAATACTAATTACTGCCCTTAAGTTGGCACCAGTATTGGATATGACACCAGTAATGATTAATTTTTAATTAAATGTACTGAATTAGAAATAATTGTTGATATTTGATTACTACCATTTCTGAATATTAATTTATATATAAAAATGGTGGACATTCAAACTAATTATTGGTATAATTTATTTTTATTAAAAACGTCTGTCGATTACAAAAACAGTAAACCTTGTTCTTATAGCGGCCATAACTGGTGCCAGTACCTTATTTATTTAAAAAAATTAGGGTACATTTATTATACAAAAGAAATCAAATCAGTTAACAACACCCATTAGCATTTTTCAAATGAATATTCACTAATTAGAATATTTGAAAAAAATAACTTCCTGAACACATTAACAAAACAAACTAATTACAAACAATTAATTGGACATTGACCGAAACCTCAACAAGTTCAATATAAACAAATTCGGACATAATATTTATAAATAAATCTCACAACATGATAATGAGGCGATCAAATTCTGGTTACTCCATCACAATCATTTGTTATCAATAAAACAATACGTATAAACAACACATTCTCTCTCTCTTTCTCTATCTATCTCACACACACAGATAAAATATCAACTACAGAAAAGATAAAAGATCGAGCTAATAAAAAATGTATACTGTATTTCAAAACTAACCCGAAACAAAATAAAATACTGTGGCCACCACATAACTTTTTTAACAATTTTGAACCGAATCTATTGTAGTTTTCTGGACAAAGGAAATTATTGTTCGGATTTTTTTAAAAATTATTTAGGTTATAGTAAATATAACAAAAAATTAATTTAGATATAAATATATAGTTTATGTACAAACATACATTATTAACAAAATGTGCCATATCATAAAAAATTATAAATAATTTCTGTAAAATTCATGACTCACGAATATTATTCATTTATTTTGATGATAAAAAAATTATTAATATCCATGAGAAAATACGAAAGTTAAAAAACCACATTTCTTATCAATTTATCGAGAATTAATAATAAGTTCTCAACAAATAAGAAATATATATTTATTTTTTTTGAGAGAAACACCAATGAATTGGTGTTTATTGGAATTAAATCTGGACCGAACGCTTTCTGTAGGTCATTATATTAAAATGACAGTCATATGGTATTTATTAAGTAGAAATTGGTAGTGGTGATTGGTGTACACCATAGAAAATATAGCAGTTCTAAATTATTATAAATGTATTACCACAGTTCTAAAATCCGAACCATAACAATTTTATAAACACCCTGTAGAAAGTGTTTCATTAAATTTTTGTCTAGACAAAAATTCTTTTAAATTCCCAAACATAATTTTAGCAATTATTAGTAAACAATAAATTTAAAAATATTAATAAAAAAACACAACATATCATAATTAACAAACCTAAATCCGAAGAAGAATTTACTCCCTTGTTTACATCACACACACGGCACACATGTGTTCTAACAATAAGTAAAACAGTAGCGTTAAAGTGGGGAGAAGAAAGAGTTCACAAATCAAAATGAATCATCGAAAATGAAAACCGACCGCATACTATAAAAATACTTGTGAAGAAACACTCTCAGCAACACCGGACGCATAATTGCAATGGCCAAAATACGCATGCGCGCAGTGCATAGATACCGTTAAACTCTACTTAAGTAGGTACCTATGTTTGCTTTTACGGCATGTTATACCTGTTGAATACACTATTTTTGTAACTGCGTAAAGATGAAAACTACAGTCTAATAATAGGCTTTACATTCACAGAAAAAGTATCTGCTTAAAACTGTACTTACACGCAGGAGCGGACTCAGTAGCTTTGTAAATTTCTTTTCAAATGATATTTCAATTAAAAAATATCTGCCACGGGACTTTCTATACGTAATTCTGACAGTTTTTTTTAAATTATAGATAATAATATTATCTACAATTTTTAACATGACCATTTTTCTCTTATTAACACTGTTTCAAAGTAATTTGAAAAATTCAAAATTCGACGATCCGTATCCGGTTAAAAAATCGTTTTCAAAAATAGGAAGTTTTCTTCCCAAACAAAAATTAATCTTAAATTTCACCCTTCTACAATTTGTCGTATTAAAGTTACAGCGCTTAAAGACAGATAGATATATAAATGAATAATTACATCAAAATCCGGATTTCGAAAAAAATCGGCTACACAATACTATATGTATATTTCATAATATACATGGTATAAGAAAATAAAAAACATCTACTAAAAGATATACTTAGGGATATTTTACTGCAAAAAATTTCAAGTTCTACAATTACAAAAATTATTCTATACTTACAATTTTCTCGTATATAATTAAGAACAATTTTGGGATATTTTTCGATATAATTAATTAAGTTGATATTTTTAAAACAAAAAAATATAATACATTTCGCAACCCAAAGGTCCTGACTTCAAAAATCCCTACAGTTTTATTATATATGTGTGCTTAAAATACAGAATTAAAAATATATAAACAATAAATAATAATAAAAATTTCAGTACCTACTAATTTACACATAAATAATTTTTAACTGCCAAAGAATAATTCGCTTACAGCAGAGTTTGCGTGGATATGATTTTTTTTTTCTACAACACTAATAAAATATATTCATTACATTCATATGTGAAGTACTGAAAAGAAACGATGTCTATAATCTTAACTGTTGATTGACGTAGATGATATAAAAATAAACGAAACAAAAAAGGTAGTAACTACCTAACGATAATTACTTATAATCATAACATTAACGACCTCTGTGTAAGAAAATATTTATTAACATCTTTCTTATCTGTCATTATATGACAAATGCATTTGCAGTAGGGTTGTTACTTCTTAGAGGATATGACATATACAGGATGATCCGGTTTGGGATACATACATTTTAGGAGTTGATTCCTTGGCTCAAGGAATGTGAGGGGGGGGGGTCTATCTTCACACCCTCTGAACTACAGGATGTTTAAAAAGTTCCTTTAGAGCGGTACTTACAAACAAAGATTATCTCATAACTTCCAAAGTAACATAACTAGAGCAACCACAATGAGTCAATTTTATAGATAATTAACTAACAAATTTTTCAGTATTAGCGTTATTGCTAGCCGTGTTTTCAGTTCAGAGTTATTGCTTATCAAAGTTAAAAAATATATTTATTTTTTTGAAAATTACGTTTTTCTCCACAAGTACATCTATTTCTTTTAATTTATAGAAGTTCTACTGTAAGTGTGTTAAAAGAAATAACGTACCATTTGCATAGCAAACATATTATCCACAAGTTCATAAACACGTGTAGAATGTTAACATTAAAATGTGCATGTTTGTAATTTATAAGTGCAATTATACTTCCTTTATCTTAACTGTATAATTTTAAAAAAAAATTCTCTTCAGTTTCGATTATAGAATTTATAACATGGGCATCTGCAGGAGGGGAGGGGAGCAAATATAATAAACTAACGTAATGTTTAACACCTTTTTCTAAAAAAAAATTACAAGGTTACCCCCCCCCCCCCCGCTTCCTTAGAATATTTTCTGTGTATACTAGTCTAAAATTAAATTTTGTGTATTATATTTTACGTAACTTTTTATAACTAAAATATGTTTTGTTAATATGAAATAAAAGCTGAAAACGTCGTCTTGTGTTATTGTTTAAAGTAATGCAAAACACCTTCGCATATTTATTTTTATTAACAATCGGACTTTATCAGTTACAGTTGTCGATCTCCAATGTTTAATTATGTTTAGAAAATAAACACCTACGCATATCGAACCTATACAAATAAATATTTATTGATTACGATACACATGCAGTGGTTATTTATTTAGCTGATCATTTTAATTAGTATTCCGTACAGAAATTGGAAAAAAAGGAAAAGTTATGGAATCAACTACCTGAATATTATTCATACTTTGATTTTGATCATTTAAAACTGAAAAGTTTTCTATGCATATATGTGATAAATTGAATTAATAATCAACTCGATTATTTTAACTCCAATCGATGGCAAAAAAGGCTGTAGACCCACAAGAATAGAAACAATTTGTTAATCGCGACTTCGTTTGCGTGGAATTTAGGTTAGAAAAGAAGAAAATTCGCTTGACATAAATCCTTAATAAATTTTTCGAGATACAAAAAAGCCTATGTCCTTCATCAGGATGCTAGCTATCTCCCTGCCAAATTTCATTAAGATCGGTTCATCGAATTTTCATGTTTTTGCATTTTTTAAAATTTTTTATGAAATTTCATGTACAGATTTTAAAAACAATTCGAATTTTTTCTATAAAATATATATAAGATATTCGTATTTAATTTGGAAAGAAATAGGCATTACTTAACAACGTATCGTTTTTGAAGTGATTTAACAATATTATGATTATTTCTGCAATGATAAAGTATTTAATAAAAAACTGATATGAAATGATGAAATTCCTAAGCCATGTTTACCATGCTTGACTAACTACACTAATCGATTTTCTGAAGACATATATACGTGTTTATTGAAAGGTACGATTTGATATCGTAATATAATTTCTAGCACAAAATTAAAACTGACACATGTCACATAATCTATCCATTTTTCATAAATATTTTCTATTGTTTGATTATCCTTACTATATTCAATTTTTCATTGTACTGCATTTTTCATTCGAAAACAAATAAATACAATATTTTACTAGCCCCTACCTTTATCTTAGAATGACCCATAAACCTAATTTTCTTGATAGCGCAATCTATTTCACATTCACTCGAGATTTCCACGTGAATTAGTCAAGAAAATATACGTAAATGTATTTTAACAAATAAACAACTATATTATTTGAGTTTACTTATGTTACTCTTGTTCACAACTTTGTTGTAAAGTATTTTAAATCTTTCATAATTCCATTAAAACTCTCACAACATAAAACAGACCAATAATTTAATAAATTCATCCACTTCATATATTATTATAATATACTAGACTACTATTAAGATAAAATATACGATTTTCTTCTGAATAAATTTATGCCCACATCATCCTAGACACAAATTAAATTTAGAATTCTCGCATCACAAAATCATTACTGTCGAAAGAAACAATAAATTTTAATTGTACCCTATTTATCTTGCACAACAAATAGCACGTTCAAAATGAAAATTCACCGACATTCGTTACATTTTTTCAACAACTATCGCTGCAAAATAAAATAAAATAAAATTGAACCGATTCCCGAACACTGTTGACGCGACGGGGAAAAAAGAGCACAGCAACAGGGAATTTAAACGATAGACAGAGACGTCGATATTATGTATTATGTTATTAAAAATATTGTCGTCGATAAAAATAGACATGTTATTTGGCACGGGTTCTAGTTTGTGCATCTCTCACTTCACATTACAACGCTCTCGCGAATTGGCGAATATTCGGAATTTTGTTAAGTTGCTTGCACTGCTTTTTATTACGGTTACCGCCATTTAGAGTTCATGAACTCGCCATGTTCATTATTATTATGTCCATGTGCCGTTCGAACGGAGACAAGCACACTACAATTTTATCATAAACTCAAATTATATTCATTGCCAGTACAGAAAGGAACATGATATTAAATTTAATACTCGTAAATCATCCGTTTTCAATGGCGGCCGTACTCAACTGTTTATCAACTTGCAAACAACAAATATATATTAAATGAGGCATCCACGGTGATCTCGAGATTATTTTAGACTCTGTATATATTATGTACACTAGAGCAGGAGTTACCAACCTTTTTTACCTTAGGTGCATTATAAAACACGTATGGCGGCGGGTACTATCTATTTTTTTAAATAAATATCAGATTTTGTCATTTATTTTTAGATTTTATATCAAAAAGTGCAAGTGTTCCACAAAATGTGCCACAAAAATGATTAATTAATAACCACAATACCACATTGAATAAAATCTGTACATGCGAAGAAAGTTGTAAATTAAATATTTTTAAAAATATTAAAATTATTATTTAAATTACAGTTTCCATTTTTACATATGGTACAAGAGCAATATTTACGGTCGGTTCGACTCTAGATGACCACACAGCATCCTACAGATAAAGTATTATTCATTTTTGTTATTCTACAATCCTTTGGCTCCGTTTAAGTACAATAACATGATAATAGTTAGGTCAGTATTTACAGAGGATTCTCAAATTGTCTCTAGGGCGTACAGTGATTCATAATTGTAAATAGTTATTTACATTAAAATCTAGGAACAGAAAAAGGTTTTTGAAATTTCTAAAATATGATTATTCTTCAATTTCATCTTTATTTTTTTAGTTACTTATGGGCGAGTCCAGATTAACTGCTAAAAAACAATAAGAAAGAACGCCTTTTTCATTATTTCATATTATTTTAAAAATCACTTAACATTTAACAACTCCAAAGAATGAAGTAAAAATTATCTATATCAAAATTGTGTGTAACGCCCGTTACACTTATCAAAAATTATTAAAAATAGATAAACATACAATCAAGCTTCATTTATATGTTTACATCTGCCTATATTAATAGTCACAGTATACAAAAAAAACACATAAATGGAATAAGAGATTTTGCATATTTACCTGACTTAATAACTGAGCTTAAATTTGTAACGCCCGTTACAGATACTGAAGTTAATAAAAAATCAGTTCCTTCCTTTTCAGGTGTTTTTATATTAATATCAAAAATATCGTTTTGATTAGCATAAACTTATAAAATCCATTCCATGGACTTTCCCTTATCTCAATAACATTCTAGAAATTGAAAGAAGTTAATTTTGATTTACTCATTTTATTATACTTTTAATAATAATCAATATAATTAATAAACAATAACAACAAAATTATAATAAGTAACAGATTACATTTTACACATCAAAAACGTTTTGTTCATGAAAAATAAAAGGTAAAATATGTATTAATATTATCTTGATGTACATCCGGTATTTCAAAAATTAAGCCACTGATTATCGCGGTCACATAAATAATATCTACCATGTTTGATTACGGTTTAATTAAAAAACAAATATGATCAATTTTAGTCAGAATAATAAATTCATAACATGTTTTACAAGGTGTGATATATTCTTAGCAATTATCAAGTACAAGATAATAAGTTTTCTGATTTTATTTTGGAAGAGGCAAACTCCTACCTAAAACTGTTACTTACCCAAAAAAACATTTTAATTGTTTTGATTATGAAATCAATTAATAATAAATATTTTTTATAAAAATAATTCTGTGATAATTTATTTATTTAACTGTATGTAATTTTAAACATAATAAAACATAAATAATATACATTATTCATGGGATGTCACAAGCTAAAGTACCTTTATTTTCATGTTAAAAATTTATAACTAATTATTATTAAAATCGTTTGTAAATTTACGTAAATATAAATTTAACTACTAGAGTCTATAAATTCAAGTTAAATAAGGTACTGGCACCAGTTTAAGACGCCTTTTCTCCAGTAATGGACAAAATAGAACCAGTAATGGGCACCCAATGAAGGATACTTGCTAATGCCGTGTTTACACCGAAAAAACAAAACAGCAACATGTGTCTTTTTGACAAAAGTGCAATTAACCCTATGCATTTTTAAATACGATGTGTTTTCAAACACCGTGTTTCTATTTTGTTTTCTTTGGTCTAAACACGACATAATCATTACAAAAGGATAAGTACTACGACACAAAAGTTATAAAATAAAGAATCGTAAAATTTAAAACAATGCAAAGCAGATGCTATGATAATATAATAAGTTAATAAAAAGATTACACTAATAATAATTAAATTCAAAGTCCACCATTTTGACACCCATTGGTCGATTGTCATCAAATTAAGCTGTTTTACAATTAAGTTTCTATTGATTATGATTCAGTAATGGCAGTAATCAAATATTAACAAATATTTCCAATTTAGTACATTGATGTCCGGTATTATAAAGGAGCTAGCAAAATTTTCTAGCTAGCAATTACTTTCAAATGGGGTATTAATTCTGTACTAGTATCTATGGATTAGCTATGGAATTTAGAGCAGTGACACTTCAACTAATTGTAACACAGTTGGCATCTTTCACCGTACAATATAATTTTCATAATATCACCACTGTTTTAATACCGTTGGTATTTACCTACAACGCGTGCACGAAACTTGTCAAAGTCTTCAACAAACTCCAAAAGAATTGTCATATAAGTTTGATATCTCATTTGAAAGTGCTTGCTAGCTAGCTAACAAACACTGGGGTATGATTTAAGACTGGTACCAGTACCTTATCCACTATCAAATGGTAACAGTTTATGGACCCGTAAACTTCAATTCAGTAACACGAATTTTCATTAAAAAATTTCCGAAGACACATCTTATATCCAGAATCCCAGAATAATTAATTTAATTACCAAAAAAAGATGTCTTATGTTAGTATAATAATTGCAATTAAAATACTAAAAAAAAAGTACAAACATAAATGACTAAATTTTATTCGCACAACTAATAAAATAATATTTATTATACGCAATAGATCTCTTAGAGAGCTTGCACGACGGCGATTTTACAGCGGGCACGACGCGGAAACGTCCGGAGAATCGACACGATGTTGTGTAATCCATATGGCGGCTAAATAATCGGCTCGATGTTTTTTTGCTACGTGACACATCGGCCGTCCGTCATTTTCACCCCCGCGCTTCGCCGACCGGTCAACAAACGCCGTTACGCACACTGAAAAGGGTTGATGTATAACTGTCTCACGGCATAATACAGTAGGTAATTGTGAATAGAGTTATAGGTTAGTATAACTTACCATGGTGTAATATACATTCGTTTTCAGGAAATTGGTTTGAATCGGCAGTTCTGAACCTTTTTTTAAAAAACCTTTTATCTTCATATTGAATTTTTACTTTTATGTGATACGTACCCTAGGTTCAGAATTCATGTTCTTGTAACTTTTGTACTATTGAATAACGATGGCTTACCTGAAAAAGAAATTAAATATTAATATAATGTAGTAATGAACTTAATGAATACAAAATGTTTGAGATTGAGAATATTTCTTTATTATAATTTATTGTATTTTTCATAGGTTATATTGTATTTTTAGGTTCTTTGAGTTCGTGTCTCGATCGGTTATTCTCGTCAATTTCCGGTACCACGTTGTTTGTATATGTACAGTCACCTGCATTAATGGTCTTGCAGTTTGTATTCATTTTCGTTTATCACAAACTTAGTAGGCTCCTCCCATTTGATTATTATAATATTTAAATCATTTCTCCATGTATCAAACAAAGACAGATATTTTGAAATTCATTTGATAGATAAAGAACTACTCTTCGTTTATAGTACTCATATATATTTGTGCAATTAAATTATTATGTAATCTATTTAAAATTGTATACGTAAATTTTGTGGCAATAAATATTTGATATTCCGAATTTTAGTATTTAAATATATTAAACTTGATAGAAAAAGATAACCGATGATGTTTGTCTTTGAATTTGGAATCTTTTGTAAGCGATTCAAGCCTTTAGGGTGCCAGACGAGTTCTGCAGGCGACTGTACGTCAAACTCAATAAACGCGAAAATTACTTTTGAAAATTAAATTATCTGATAAGCTATACACAGGGTTGCAGACTGACCTTATTTGTAAAGGACAGTCCTTTTTGGGAGGATCATCTGTCCATTTACAAATTATAAAGAGATATTCGTATAAAAAAAAAAAAAAAAATCCAATTTTTATGATAATATTTACTTTAAAAATACTGGATCTATGAATTGAAATTTAATTCTTTACAAAATGTTGCTATAAGAATTTTTTATTTTTTATTTTTTCAACGAGCGTTTGACATTTTGGGAGAATTTTCTTTAACATTAACCAATGAGGCAATCTTAGTTACACATGTAAAAAATATTTCCCAACATTTTAAAAGATATCATTCCGTGATTGATGACTCGTTCGTGTGAAAGGACACTAACCATCTTCACCGACATTACGAGCCCGTGGATCGCTGCTGATACACGACCGAAGCGGCGCGGCGGCGTGCGTTGTTAGCGGCGCGTATCGGCGGTACCCTTTAACCCCCGCACAGGATTACCCCCATCCTCACACCCACCCAACGACAAAAGGGTAATTCTATGACAGATTTACATGTCCGATAAAGGGAGATTCGCGTTGAATATGTAACCATGCGTGTATTACCTATACACAAGCCCCCCGCCACCCGCCTTCACCGCGTGTAAGAGATGTTAATATTTACCAGGATGAAACGGGAGGGATGGGATGTTAATTTGTTAACGATGATTTTTTTCATCGTCGATAAAGATAAATAGAATTCATGAAATTTGATTTACTCTGATTTCAAATAATAATTTTGTTTACATTACAAAATTCTATTTTGCTTCTGGGTGTAAATCGTATCTATTTTTGACGAACCATTATTTCGGGGCTAAAAAGTAACATTTTTAATTTCTGCGTTATAATGCATCCTATCTCTTTTCATTTCAAAGTGTCACAAAAAAATATTCAAATGTCACCGTAAAAACCTCGATATTTATTTTCAAGGCATCCTAATATATTGCGTTTTAATAAATATTATAACATTTATATACAATTAAAGTTTACATAATATAAAATATAACATAACATAAAAAAACATCTGCCAAGTGCTTCCTTGTGCTAAATTTTTTAAAGCAAATTGTGATAAATCTTTATAAGAGAATATTTTACAACAGATATTGTAGACTTATATTATAGGAAATTGAATGCTTTTCAAAAAAGATTCTATACAATTTTCACGTAACATGTGTCGTTCTTGAGATATCTTGAAAAAATAAATATTTTGGGATGTCACCCCTCCTCATTACACACGATTTTGAAATGGGACCGTTCTCACGCCAGACACAACCAAGTTTCATTAATATCGGTTCAGTGGTTAATGAGTTATATATACGTGTGACAAGTCCAGACAAATACGTAACGAAAAGAGTTTGTCTTGACCTAAAATGGAATTTTTTCTTCTCATTTTAAAACGATCACAAAGCTTCTCGTATCTTCGATACGGCGAGGAAACAATAATAGATATATTAAAATATTAATTATATAATTAGACAATCCACGTATTTTTTTATAATTATTGATTTGTTTACTTATTTAAATAACATTTATATGAAATTCCGATTATAAAAAGAAGATATAATAATGTAAATATATGTTAATAATAAAAATGTCCGACGAAAATAGTTTACATATAATATACAACCACGCTAGAATGATGACCCAAGATTTTAAATGGTTTAAGGTCAAAATACCAAAAATATAACAGGCGAATATAATAGAAATATTTCTACTAAGCACGTTTGTTAAAAGAAACGAATACGTATATTTTAATTTTGTAGAACACAAACAACACAATACTAATGCTGATATTATACCGTGACCTTTAACATCTAAAATTCGATTTAAATATCGTGAAAGTGACATTCACCACTGTCTACTGCTAAATATTATCACAAGTATATTACCTTAAAGAAGATACATTTTAAATATGGTTTAAAAGAAGTGAATTACATAAAGATAAAAATATCATTTTAAATATACGAAGTAAAAGCAGCTATTTAAGATTTTAAATACCACTCGTTTTAAATTTCAATAACAATTATAAAATTAACATTAATTTACTACAAAAAAAATGCGATAACCTTTGATAATTTTATTTTTATAAATATGATAAAATATTAACAATCAATAAGTAATAGTTTATTTCTTCACAAGCTATATACCAGTGGCGAAGTGTCCATGGAAGCAGGGGAAGCAGTGGGGTAAATTAATACAAATCTGTGTTTTCAGTTAATAAATAATTTAAAAATATTATTAGAATATTCATCTTTATGCGCAACTAAAACATTTTAACCAAAAATTGCATTTAATATTAATTTACACTCTCAATTAAAAAACTATAATACCTCTACGTCTTATTTTTTTGTATTTTAATCGATATTTGTATGACGATTTGTAAGGAAATTTCACTAAAAAAGTCCACATTTTTTATTTCCGTAAAGTATGTTTATTGTATAGAAAATGACGTGAAAAGTTGAAATTTTCAAACCGCAGGTCTGTATCTCAAACCGTTCATGAGATATAGCCTCTCAAAGTTTCAGTTTTTTCAAAATTTTAAAGAAAAATGGCTCTAACTTTTGAACGGGTGGTCGGAATTGATTTTAGTTGACGGATTTGGAATCAGCGTGTCAAAATCTATATAATTACATGTACAATACCTTAAAACTCGAGAAAAAAAATTTCGCAAAAAATCGAAAAAATTGAAAGGGGTATACCTTAAAAAAATGTCGATTTTTGACGAATTTTTTTTTATCGGATTTTAAAGTATTATACATGTCATTATATAGATTTTGATACGCTGATTTCAAATCCGCCAACTAAAATCAATTCCGACCACCCGTTCAAAAGTTATGGCCTTTTTTCTCCAAAAATTTGAAAAAACTAAAACTTTGAGAGGCTATATCTCGAGAACGGTTTGAGATTCAGACCTGCGGTTTGAAAATTTCAACTTTTCACATGATTTTCTATGCAATAAACATACTTTTAACAAAATAAAAAATTCAAACTTTTTTAGTGAAATTTCCTTACAAATCGTTATACAAATATCAACTAAAATACAAGAAAATAAGACGTAGAATCATTTAGTTACTATATAAATATATAAGAATTTATTTTAAAAAGTAAAAGCTTGAACTTAAGGTGTTTCATAACTAGTTTTTTTTGTTAATAGGAGGGGGAGGATTGACAAAATATGCTTCCCTTATTAAAAACTTCACGCCTCGCCACTGCTATATACTAAATATATTATTATAACATGTTTGCATATTTAATACTCGTACAAATGAATTATTAACTTTCTAATATGTGATTAAAACGTTTATTTTATGAATGTATGGACATTGTAAACGTATATATATTTGACGTCAAAAATCAAAGGTACAGAAACATTAACAATACTGATTTTTCATAAATTCTAGCCAAAAAATGAATGGATGGAATTTGATAAAATGACCAATGCGAGACAAGAAAATCAAATTATTTTTCATAAACTAATTGTACAAAATTCGAGATACTGAAAAGCTCAACTTGAAATACAAATAAAAAATAAATACACCTACACGATTTAGTGTTGATGAAAATATTGAAAATAAAAAGAATTCATTACAATGTGAATACATATGAACGATAAAAAACAAAAAACAAATTGAAAACTTTTGTTTTAAACTGAACAAGTGACGGCCGGTTTTACAATTCTCGAGTTCAAATGATACATTTATATTAAATACAAAGAGGTAAACACCGAGAAAATAAATTGACTTTTATTATTTACACAAAAGTGGTTGTATTTATTTAGCAATGATTTATATTTAAAATAAAATTATAAATATTTAATGTTTTTTATTTAGCTCTTTAAATTATTATATGGGATCAAATTAAATATAAAATTTGAAATGATGAAATATTTTAAATTCCCTATTAAAAAAAATTATATTCTTGTAGTTGCATTTACGTTTGATCAAATAATACTAAAGTCTTCTCAGAATCAGTTAAGTTCCCTTTCTTTCATCTGTATACCAAGAAAATCGATTAAAGATGCAATTTCAACCAATTGGTTCAATCAGTTCTTTTAACATTAATTAAAATAATTATGAATATATTATGCTTTCGACACAAAAAATGCTTTTTTTCATTTATTAATGATGCAAAAAACATATTTAACGATGGAATTAAATTTATTGGTATCATAATTAACAACTAAAAATTTACGATTCAGAAATAATATTCACATAACTTTTTAAAACATACTTATAAAATATTTGTTTAATATCCAAGACAATATTATTATATCTGACATAAAAGTGGGCGTATTTAAGAACCGCCTATTCTGTTAATACCTACATCCACATGTGTCAAAATATTGACAATTAAGTAGCCAAAAAAACAGATGGCGTGTCGGAGAATTAATGCATGAATACAAATTAACATAAAAATAATACACATCCTAACAAACTGAAAAAAATTTATTACCTTATTAATTTATTTTTCCAAATTATACTACAATAATTTCTGTAAGTTGTAGATATATGTGTAGATCTATATAAACTATAACGTTTTTTATGTTTGTTACTCATGTTTTGAAAGAGTCAAAGTTTTCTTTTGTCGTTTTTAAAGCTTTTAGAAGTACACTTACGATGTCTACGTGTGTTTTTAGAAAAAAACGTGAAAAAGGAAAATTGTTTTGATGAAACAGAACACAAATGTTTTTATCTCGTACATAAGACAGAATTTTAAAGATTTTAATTAACCGACTAAGTGCACTTCTAAGTTAGTACTAGAGCTGGGTGCGGGCCGTGAATTTTTTGGGTCACGTCAAAGTAAATATCAATTAAAACAAAAAAAAAACAATAAACACGATTTTTTAAAGCAAATTGAAATAAATCTTTGTAAGGGAATATTTGACAACAAACGTTGTAAACTTAAAAAGATTCTATAAAATTTTCACGTAACGTGTGTCGTTCTTGAGATATCTTGAAAAAATAAATATTCATCCCTCCCCCTTACACACGATTTTGATGATTTTGAAATGGGACCATCCTCAAGCCAGACGCAACCATCCAACCAAGTTTCATTAATATCGGTTCATGAACTATGCGTGTGACAAGGATTCAGGGAACGGACAGACAGACACACGCATAGGCAGACAGACAGACACGGAACGATAAGTGTGTCTTGAACGGAAATAGCAATTTAAAATTTTGAAATCGGAGAACAATTTTTTGTCTCATTCTAAAACGATCACCAAGCTTCTCGTATCTTCGATATTGCGAGGACGCAATACTAAAAAAACAAATTATCGTCACCGTAAAAATGTATTTAAAAAAAAAAACGCATTAAATCACATACAAAAACATTTTGTACACCATACATCACAGAGGATAAAAAAAAAACAATGCAGAATTAGACATTTCTGGTATTATTAAATGTTACACCACATAAACAAAAAGATATCCAGGTGGCGTGGATGGGGGCAAAAGTGGGGGAAGGTTAAAACAGTAGGGGTTAGTGCACAAGAGACGCGACATAAGACCGTCACGAGGGGGTTGTGTTCTGGGGGGAAGAGGGTAGCGCACGCGAGTTTTTCGCTGACGGCGGCGCAATGTTGACATTGTGCGTGCTGTTTTAAAAATAATCAAACTTGAGAGAGTAACAGCAACTCGACCGCGTCGTCGTTTGAGGGAAACCTCTTCAAGAGTCTCAACAAAGATTTCAGTACTTGGTGCAACACAAAGAGAGGTGTAACTACATAAGTGACACAACATAGGAATAATATATGTCTGATTACACAGCCACACACAAAAAAAGTGTGCGATACCAAATATAGCAAAATATAGCATTGGTCGAGCTTAATCGAAATCCAAATTTTTGGAATTTTCTGCTTACCAGTTTTTTTCTATTTAAGCGTGAATTTTGGGTTTAACCAACTTGAAAAAATTCAACCTAAACCCAAAATTCAAGCTAAAATATAAAAAAAAAAAAATGGTAAGCAGAAAATTCCAAAAATTTGGATTTCGACTATGCTCGACCAATTATTTTATAATATCAATTAATTCAGGGTGGAAATTAGGGTGGAACGAAAAATTATTATTTATTTTTATTTTATCCAAAAATACGCATCTATGAACAAAAAATGTTTTTTTCATTTTAGTGTTTACAAGTAAAGACCTCTAACGCTCAATTTTTGACACCTTATTTTCTTACTAAAATTAACGAAATGTAGAGTACCTTAAGTTAAAATTAATATCAATCTATATAATATAATATTACTTCATTTGTACAATTAACAAAAAAATTACGAAAAACAATATTATCAAACCCTGTTACATAAAAAATTCGACCAGACATCTATTTAAAAAACACA